>WOXC01004630.1:0-1200000 GCA_011680675.1 Gymnobelideus leadbeateri
CACTTTATAGTTTTAAAAGTATACATTAACACTACTGTTGTATAAATATTTGCTTTCCCAGTAAGTTTCTTAAAATATTCAGCCATCTCCTTTTTTTTCCCCCAAATGCTTTATTAACTTCTGGTTTACATCATTCATTTCCACCAAATTTTGAGTTACAATTTTTTCCCCATTTTTTCCCTACCCACCACCCCAGAATATCAGTCCCACAGGATCTCCCCTCCTCCAATCTGCTCTCTCCCATATCTTCTCCCATACCCCCTTCGACTTTTCCAGTAGGGCATGGTGAACCTCTATGCCCCAATGCCTGTATATCTTATTTCCCTATTATATGTAAAATAGTATTAATAATAGTATTTATATATTTTTAAACATTTGATTTTAAAATTTCGAATTGCAGCGTCATTCCCTTCCTCCCTTGTCACCCACCCTTACTGGGAAGATAAGCAATTCAGTATATGTTGTACATGTGTAGCTATGTAAAACATTACCATAGTAGATATATTGTAAAAGACTGACTGTATTTCCCTCCCTTCTATTCTACCTCCCACATGTTCTATTCTCCACTTTGCTCCTGTCCCTTTTCAAAAGTGGGTGCTTCCAACTTCCCTCCCCCCAGCCTGTCTTTCCTCCCATCATCCCCCCTTTCATACCCTTCCCCTCTACTCTCCTGTAGGGTGGGATATCCTATTTAGTATGTATGTATGTATGTCATTCTCTCCCTGAGCCAAATTCAATGAGAATAAGGTTTTGCCTTTTTGACTTCTTGTTCTTCCCCTCCATTGTAACCATTTCCCCTTGCATCTTCTATATGAGATATATATATATATATATGTGTATATATATATATATATATATGTATATATATATATATATATATATGTATATATATATATATACACATATATATATATCTTTCCCCATCTCCTCTTGTTATATTCCTCTCTCACCTCTTAATTTCACCTTTTAAGTATCATCCCTTCCTATTGAATTCAACCTGTGCCCTCTATCTATGTATACCTGTAAATATATATACACACATTCACATATGTATTCATATGCCCATATACCCTTCTTCAATTATTTTCAGACTAAGGTTTCATCAGTCACAATTATTGTTTTTCCATGTAGGAATGTAAATAGGTCAACTTTGATAAGTTCCTTTTGATTTCTTTTTTTTTTTTTTAAAGCAATTGGGGTTAAGTAACTTGCTCAAGGTTACACGGCTAGTCATTATTTATGCATGGGTGCTCATTTTCTGAGGCCGGATCTGATCTCGGGTCATCCCAACTCCAAGGCCGGCACTCTTACTCACTGCGCCACCTAGCCGCCCCTTTAGGGCAATTGGGGTTAAGTAACTTGCCCAAGGTTACGGCTAGGGTTTTTTGTTTGTATGGATTAAGTGTCGGAGGCCGGCTCTGAGCCAGGTCTTCTGATTCAGGGCTGGTGCTATTCACTGCGCCACCTAGCAACCTCCTTTTTGATTTCTTTTCCCTGATTACCTCTCAGCATCTCTTCCTTCTTGTGTCTGGTGTCAAATTTTCTATTCAACTCTGGTTTTTTCAAGAATGCTTGAAAGTCCTCTATTCCACTGAATGACCATATTTTCCCCTGAAACAAAATACTCAGTTTTGCTGGGTAGGTGACCCTTGGGTTCATTCCCAGTTCTTTTGCCCTCTGGAATATCATATTCCATGCCTTCAATCCCTCAGTGTAGAAGCCACCAGGTCCTGGGCTATTCTGATTGTGTTTCCACAATATTGAAATTGTTTCTTCCTGGCCGCTTGTAGTATTTTCTCCTTGATCTGGGGATTCTGGAACCTGGCTATAATATTCCTGGGAGTTTTCTTTTTGGGATCTTTTTCAGGAGGTGATCTGTGGATTCTTTCAACCTCTATTTTGCCCTCTGGATCTAAAACATCAGGGCAGTTTCCTTGAGAATTTCTTGAAGGGTGATTTCTAGGTTCTTTCCTTGATCATGGCTTTCAGGTAGTCCAATAATTTTTAATTGTCTCTCCTGGATCTATTCTCCAGGTCAGTGGTTTTTCCCATGAGATATTTCACATTGCCTTCTAATCTTTCATTTATTTGGATCTGCTTAACAGCATCTTGATTTCTCATAAAGTCACTAGCTTCCATTTGCTCCAGTCTAACTCCGAAGGAATGAATCTCCTCAGTCAACTTTTGAGATTCTTTTTCCATCTGGCAAATTCGACTTTTAAGGCATTCTTCTCCTCATTGCCCTGTTGGGCCTCCTTTGCCATTTGAGTTAGTCTATTTTTTAAGGGGTTGTTTTCCTCAGTCAGGCTGTTGACCCTCATTTCATACTTTTCATGCATCCTTCTCATTTCTCTTTCCAATTTTTCCTCCACTTCTCTTATTTGATTTTTAAAGTCCTTCTTAAGGTCCTCTATGGCCTGCAACCCGCTCATGTTTTCCCCTGGGGCTTTTGGAGCAGGACTTCTGACCTCACAGTCCTTTTCCCGCTCTATGCCCCCAAAATAGGAGTCTAGGGTTGCATTTTTCTGTTTCCTTTGCCTTGGCATGTTGCCACTTAATTGCTTGACTTTTGGGCTTGTTGCCACACTATGGCTTTAAGGCCAGATAGAGGAATTTTCGTCCCGAACGTGTGGGGGGCAACTTCCGTTTCTGGCAAGCTATAAACCCACCCACAACTTCCACCCTAGATCACAATCCAGATCCAGGGAGGTTAAAGCAAGAGCGATTACCCCCCAAGACTGATCGCTGGATCTCCCCACGATTTGTAGGCTGGGAGCCGGAAATGCCTCTGAAAACTACAAAATGGCGTGTCTCCTCAGTGGCTTCTAGCCCCCAGGGGAGGGAGCTGACGCATTCCCCAAATACAGGTCCCAAAGTCCATAGGACACTAACCTCTTACTTTGTCCTAGGCATGTCTATGTTGATAATTCTGGAGTCGCCACAGCTCCTGGTGTTCTGGGGTTCCTCCAGCCGGCTGCTGGCCCTGCCGCCCTGGAGCTAAAACCTCGGCTCTCGCGGACCTGGGCTCGGCTTGGCTCGGCTCCTGCTCTCTGTGCGCTGCCGGCTCCCAGACCGCTGCGCTGGTCCTTCCTGCAGGGCTGCTGGGCTGTCCTCAGCGGGAGGTTAGCTTCTCTGTGTCGTTCTGTGGGTGCTGGGGCTCCAGAAGTTGTTCACAGTCCTTTTTTACATAGTTTGTGGGGAATCTGGGGGCAGAGAGGCTTGGAAGAGCTGTTTCTACTCCGCCATCTTGGCTCCGCTGCATATATAGTTGTTGATGTTATATATATACAAAATAGAGGCCAGATTATTTTGAAGGAAGACTCTAACCTCTAGATAGGATCAGGAAAGCCTTTTTGGTTAGGGTGTTAAAAATGCCTACTGTTCTATCTACACAATCCTCATTATGGTGTCCTTTCTTATTTTCCTTTTCTGTTTTTCCAAATATTTTTATTTTGTTTTACTTTTTATATTTGCATATGTAAATAATCTTTGTGATCTTTTATGTTTTCACCATTGTATTGTTCCTGTTAGGTTTTTTAAAAAATTTCTCTTTTGTCCTAAAAAACTTCAAGACTTTGCCTTCTAAGAGTTACCCAATTTATCTTAGTATTTTAAGGGTTCATTTTCAAAAATACTAAGTGTAGTTGCTTTCTTTTATTTTTTATTTATTTTTAAATTTTTTTTGGAGGGGGGAAGGCAAGGCAGTTGGAGTTATGTGACTTGGCCAAGGTCACACAGCTAGTAAGTGTGTCAAGTGTCTGATGTCAGATTTGAACCCAGGTCATCCTCACTCCAGGGCCGGTGCTCTATTTATTGCGCCTCCTAGCTGTCCCCTCTAGTTGCTTTCTTTTTTTTTTTTTTGAAGCAATTGGGATTAAGTAACTTGCTCAAGGTTACACGGCCAGTCATTATTTGTGTGTGGGTGCTCATTTTCTGAGGCCGGATTCGATATCGGGTCATCCCAACTCCTAGGCCGGCGCTCTTACTCACTGCGTCACCTAGCGGCCCCCCTAGTTGCTTTCTTATAACTTTATTGAAAAATATATTAGTTGAATGTTGAAGAGATATGAAATGAACAAAACTTTATTAGTTGCCTCTTTTTATATTCACAATTTTATGATTAACAGAGATTCTTTAAGATCTTTTTGTTTTTTAAAACTCACTGATCCTAAGAACATTTGGTTTCTGAGTTTTGTTTTGTCATGTTATTTTATGCTATTTTATGTTCTATTTGTAGTACTTTATTATACCATAACAAGGAAAAATACAATTTTCTCTACAGGGATGATAGAAATTTACGTAATAAAAGCATAATAAGTGGTGTAAAGTCACTCAGTAAAACAGAGTTAAGTGCAGAGTTACTGACTCTCAGCCCCAAACCAGTAACTGTGGACAGTCAACCACTCGTTTCTAATCAGCCCATCAAAGCAGGTTAGTGTTCTTGTATTTATATTTCAATACACTGCATATAACAGTCCATTTACAATAATCATTGATAGCTTTCAACATTTGTAATTGATATTTGTTGTCTGATTGAACATAATAGAGGTTCATATAGAATTATCTTTCCGTTTTTAGTATAATGAGATGCTCATGTAGGTTGAGATATATTATGTTCATAACATAAGAAGAAACTTTGAATTTAAAAAAATAAGCCTAAACTGGGTGGTTGTTTTTAAAAGCACATTAGCTACTTGGGGCAAGTTCAGTTGAGGTATAAGATTACTTTCCATAGCTCTCTGAGACAAAATATGATTGAACTTACAGTTTAAAAATAGTTTAAATTCTGTGGAGGTTCTAAATTATGCGACTTTCAGTTTTAACAACTTGCTCTGAATATTGTACTCATTCAAATTGGAGGTTTTTGCAGGAATCCTGTAATAGTACTGCTTTTCATGCTGAATAAATAATGTAGAAACAAGGAAGGTGGATGCTGTTGCTTTATCTAGTACTCATAAGGTAATCTAGTAAATGGAATGCTGGACTTGGAGTCAGGAAGACTTAAAATCCAGTCTTGCTACCTGTACATAAAATGGGAATAATAATATTACCTACCTCATAGTCGTGTTGTGAGAATCAAATCAGGTAACTCATTTACAGTGCTTTGTAAACCTTCAAGCAATTTATAAATGCTAGCTATTACTGTTTACTAATAATAGTAATAATAATGATTTTCCTATTTTTCTTTGACAAAATAATTTTTTCACCTTTATCAAAATACATGGTAGAACTTAACATCAAACCAGACCATTGGTAATATCATTATATACGTGGCTGCCCATTCCCCAATCTTTAATTTGGTTACACATATTAAATGTTATTTATATGTGAACGTGTATGTGTGTGTATTCTGATCTTTTGCCCTTGAGGGTGAAAATTTTCAGTTTAACAAAGCTAGAGGTACAGATTTTCTTAATTTGTTATATCTATAATAGGGTTATCATAGAAAACTTCAGATCTTTTGAGTTTTACCATAGAGAAATCATATTTAAGGTTTTAAAAAATGTATCAATTAAGTGGTATCAAGTTAAGATGAAAATTATTTTAAATAAATGAATAAGAGGAAAGGAGAGGAAATAGAATAACCTTTAACAGATTTGTGGATCTTTTAAGACAAGTCATTGCTCTGGGCTAAGATCACAAAGAATAAATTTTTCGTGGTTGAAGATTCATTAAATAAACATTTTAGAATTAGTTTCCAAATCCAAAAACATAGATATTAATTCTGATACCTTTATTAAAAGGTTATATAGCTTTTACCAACTTCAGAATAGCAGTGATGGTAATCCAAAATCTTGACCCATTTGGAATTGTGAGCCATACTTTAAGAAGCACAGGACTAGACAGTGCACAGATCTTAGATATCTAGAGTAGAATAACTCCATTCAATTATATTTTTTAGTTTAAAAAAATTAAAAAGTGAAACCTGTTTGTAACATTAACATTTTAATTATACTTGTTATTTCTATATCTTGTGTTCAAGAGTATTTCTGATGTTCTCTAGGAGCTATATACAATAGACTTTTAGAAAAAAAGATGTATTATGTTCTTAGTATTTTAAAAATTATGTCAACTTGTCTATTACTAACTATATAGTATATGCTCTTAATGCCCTCTATCTTTATTTTCCAGATGCAAAACCCCTGGAGAAAAACTGCAAGGGAAGTACTATATCATCTGGAATGGCCATTCTACTTGAAAATATTAGTTCTGGGCTTGAAAAATGTCTTGGAACAGCTTTGTCTTCTATATTAGAAACAGAAATGAAAATTGCTTTTGGAGACCTCTGGCTAGAGGTGATTATTTCTATTATAATTGACTGAAAATTTCTGATCAAAGTTTAAGAATATTGTTCTCACGAAAAATTACTTAAGTGAAAGGATACTGACTTTAATGTGATTAAAAATCCATATCTTGGGGCGGCTAGGTGGCTCAGTGAGTAGAGCGTCGGCCCTGGAGTCAGAAGGACCTGAGTTCGGATCCGACCTCAGACACTTAACACACACAAACAAAAAAAACCTAGCGGTGTGACCTTGGGCAAGTTACTTAACCCCAATTGCCCTCCAAACCCCCCCCCCCAAAAAAAAATCCGTATCTTTCATGTTATATTTTCTAGAAATTTTGAAATCACCTTTTCTGAAAATAGCAAAGTACTCTTTTTACTGTAAAGATGAGTTTCTTTTGGCAGAAGAGAGCATAGTTTCTGAATAACTTGCTTTAACACCCTTTCCCCCGAAAAAAAAAAAAGGAATCTTAAAAAAAATTTTTTTTAGTTTTCCCCAATTACACGGAAAAACAATTTTAAAAATTCTTTCTTTTTTAAGTTTTGAGTTCTACATTCTGTCCGTCTTTGAGATGGTTAAGCAGTTGATATAAGTAATACATGTGCAGTCATTTCATGCAAGAAAACAAAAAAAAGAAAGTGAAAAATGGTATGCTTTGATGTGTATTCAGAAGACATCAGTTCTTTCTCTGGAGGTAGATAGCATTTTTCATCATGATTCCTTTGGAATTCTTTTGGATCACTGTATTGCTGAGAACAGCTAAGTCAGTTGTTTGTTGTATAGTATTACTGTTATTGTGTACAATGTTCTTCTGGTTCTGTTCACTTTGTATCAGTTCATGTAAATCTTTCAAGGTTTTTCTGAAATCATCCTGCTTGTCATTTCTTATAGCACAGTAATATTCCATTACAGTCATATGCCATAACCTGTTCAGCCATTCCCTAGTAGGTGAATATCCCCTCAATTTCCAATTCTTAACCACCACAAAAAGATCTGCTATAAATATTTTTGTACAGATATGTTCTTTTCCCTTTTTTCCCCCAGTCTCTTTGGGATATAGACCTAGTAGTGGTATTGCTGGATCAAAGGCATAGTTTTATATGTATATATAATACAAATATATATATATATATATATATATATATATATATATATATATATATATATATATATATATATATACCTTTGGGTATAGTTTAAAAAACCTTTGGGTATAGTTTAAAAAAGTAATCTTAACAGAGTTTAGGGGTGAGTATGAGAAACATGGATATTCTTACATTAAACTCTGAAAGTATTTTCCCAAAACTAATTACTTTGTTTTAATATTGACCAAGAATATGTAACATTTAAAATGTAGCTAGCATTTACAGGTGTACCATACAACTCCATGCATAAGTTGTCCCCAAATATTGGCTATACTTTTAAAATGCAATCTCTTTCAAAAAAAGAAAATATTTAGATATGCATTGAAAAGTAATACTAATTATAGCTTATATTCAAGTTTTCTGCGCCAAATTATTTGACCATTAATCATGTAGAAAGCTCTACTTTGTGATGCCATAAGCATTATTCACTGTGTAATTAAAGATTTAGTAGAAAAATATTTTGAATTTACCATAGGTCCAAGCTTCCTTTGATCTGTAATCTCATGAAAATAGGTATCTGCCATCATATATGCAGATAACAAGCTGTGTACTTCTCAGCTTATACATTTTTAATCTATGTTTTAATTTTTACTTGATTTATTCAATGTTTATTTTTAATTTTTAGTCTTATTTTTAATCTCCTGTAGATCCTTCAGAGCAGATCTACTCAGTATACTAGAGACTTTTCTCTAGATGATCTTTTTATGTATTATGGGTACCAATGCAGCACTTGATGTGTTTATTTATTATTTCTCTCATTCTTGCTATATGACAGACTGATTCCCTTTCCTGATCATGTTTATACTGCATTATTCCTTATGTTATTTCAGTTTACTTTGTGCCCACCATACATATTTCCATTAGCCTTTGGCTGTCTCCTTTTTTTATTATTTAAAAATTCTTATGTTTTAGCTTGCAGTATTGGTAGTTGGACGACACTATTTGGACTCTGCACAAAGTCATATGTCATAATAGTGATGAATACCCTTGATGACTATATGTCTCCCTTTCACATGCCTTGTTTGGTATTATTAACTAGAAGCCATTGAACAAAACTAACTGATTGTATTTGTCGAGGAATTTTAGATGATCTTGTGGACATGGCTTAACTCTGTCCTGATCCGTCTTCTCTCTCTGCATTCTATCACAGGGTCATCTCGTGCTTTCAGTTAGCATTCCTGTGTAGATGACTCTCAGATCTGTATATCTATCCCTGATCTTTCTGATGAACCCTAGCCCCACAAGGGTGTTAAGACTTTTCTACCTGGATGTCCAGTAGGTACTCAGTTTAACATAATCAGAACAGAACTTACTATATTTTCTTCTAAAACTCTTTCTCTTCCAAACTTCCATTATTTACATCAGGGCTACCACTATCCTTCCAAGTTTTGTAACCTTGACTTTTCCCTCTTACTTCTGATATCTAATCAGTTGCCAAGTTTTATAGATTCTGCTTTCACATAATCTCTCCCCTTCTCTCTATTCACATAGTTGGTAACTTAGTTAAAGACCTCATAACCTCACCACTGGGCTATTGTAATAACTTTAGAATTATCCTTCCTGCTTCACTTCTTCTCTCCCCAGTATATCTTCTTTGTAGTTGCCAAATTGATATTTCTAAAATTTGAATTCAGATGAAGTCACTCCTCTTCTTCAAAATCTCTATTACCTCTAGGTAAAATACAAAATCCTTTGTAGGACAGAACGTGCTCTATAATATAGCTCCCACTTACCTTTTCAGTTTTGTTTCATGGTAGACCCCTTTATGTACTCTCTCTTGTAGTCAGACTTGTCCTGCTAACTATTCCTCATGCTCAACATTTCAACCCCTGCCTTTTGGTTCTTCAGCATCTGAATGCACTTTCCTCAGTTCTCCCTCTTTGAATCCTGAGCTTCCTTCAAAGTAGTTCCTTCAGGAATCAGCTATTAGATTGCTCCTAATCTCTCCAACCTGATAGTGCTCTCCTCTTGAAATTACTTGGTGAATATTTGTATTGACTTATATATCTCCATACTGACATGTAAATTTCTTATTGCTTAGTGCAGTGTTTTGTATACTATAAGAGCCTAATAAAAGTTAGATTGAATTAAATTACTGAATCTAAGATAATGCATGAAAAACTTTGTTGGCAGACAGTCTTTAAAACTATTCCGGGTCTTTTTTTTTGGTTAATCAACAAATACAGCAGAATTTTAGAGTCTGTTTTTACCTTTCTGTCAGTTGTATGTCTGAATATGTGATCAGTTACAGAAAACCATTTTCAAAAGTTTATTTACTTCTTTATATTTTTATCAAAGCTATCTTTTATACTTTTATGTTCATCTTGAGAAAGTAGGTATATGGGTTAGTAGTTAGTTATTTCAGTGTTCTTTATATGCTGTTTTGGAGGTAGTAGGATGTGGTATTTTCTTTTAGTATTTTATTATCCTTGAGTTATGATATAAAACAGACGTTCAATTCTTCTAAGAGTTGGGTCTCAGATTAAGTTTTCTCTGACTCATTCAGACTTTTAGTTCTTGTCACTTATTGTTCAGAGTGAGATAAAACTTTGATAATCTTCTTCATCCTCCAGTGTATTGTTACATAAATGAATCTGAATTGTAAATCATTGCTCTCCAGACTTTGTTAATCACTTGTCCCTAATAAACATTTACTTACTAATTTATAAGTTTTAGAGAGTGTTATGTATTAATAATAATATCATAAAATTTAAACAAAGATATTAAAAAAGGATGAGGTAAAAATGAAATGATAGAGTCAGAAAATCTTAAGAGTCAGTAGGGAGTTACTGGAGCTTATAACTGAAATAGGAGGGTGATGTGGTCAGACCTGTACTCTAGGACAACTTTGATGGATTGGAGTAGGAAGAGATTTGAGATGCAAAGACACATTAAGAGGCTGTTCAGATAGTTCAAGTGAGAGATGAAGGCCTGAACTAGGGGGATTGGTTGTGTGAGAGATGGAGGTAGAAATCACAAGATTCGGCAACTGATTAGATATGTGGGTTAAGGGAAAATGAGGAGTTGAAGATGACACTGAGGTAGTGAACATGTGTGGCTGAAAGGATAGTGTTGCCCCTGACAGAAATAGAGAAGTTGGAAAGATGAATGGGTTTTATGGGAAAAGATATACAATGAGATCTGCAGTGCAGACTGATGCCCGTTCATCCTGTGATACTCTGTCCTACTCAACACAAAGAATGAGGGTAAGGGTAGGGGATTTGTAGATAGGAAGGGGGAGGAATGAGACTCTTACTTTCTAATCATTGTCCTGGGTTTCAGAGTCTGTCCTTGAGGCCAGCAGAGGGGGGACCTGGCAGAACCTTGAAGTGATTAGGGGCAGGGGTGGGTATTTGGGGGGAGGTAGGATTTTTCTCATGGCACTTTCACTGCTGTTTTCTGTGCATGTCTGGATAGTCATTCGGTTATTATTTGCCTAAGATTGAGTATGACTTAGAAAGCCAGAGTTGAAGGTTTTTATAGCAGAGGGAAGAATTGGAATGATGGATTGTAGGAAGATAACGGTAGATGTGGTTGTATTGGAGACAGTACCCCTGGTTAGCTATTTCAGAAGGGTTGGAATGGAACTCATCATCCCCACCCCTTGATTTTTTTACCACATTCTTCTTGGGGCCAGCACTTAGTGTGGAGACATGTGTTCTGAAATATTCTTTTGAGTGTTCTCTCGTTGGAGATTTTCTATTTTATTTTATTTTTTTGAACAAATGTTTTATTAACTTCTGTTTTACATCATTCATTTCCGCCAGATTTTGAGTTACAATCATTTTCCCCCCATTATTCCCCTACCCAACCTCCCAGAATAGCAGTCCTACAAGATATCGCTTCCTCCAATCTGCTCTCTCCCATACCTTCTCCCATACCCCCTTCGACTTTTCCATTAGAGGAAGGTGAACCTTTGTGTCCCAATGCCTGCACATCTTATCTCCCAATTATAGGCAAAAGAGTATTAATAATAGTATTTATATATATATATATTTGAAACATTTAATGTTATGACCTCGAATTTCAGATCCATTTGCTTCCTCCCTTGTCACCCATTCCTTCTTGGGAGATAAGTAATTCAGTATATGTTGTACATGTCTAGCTATGCAAAACATTGTCATGGTAGATATATTGTACAAGGCTGCTTATAATTCCCTCCCACTCATCCCACCCCCCACCTGGTCCATTCCCTACATGATCCTGTCCCTCTTCTATAGTGGGTACTTCCAACCTCCCCTCCCCCCAAGGATGCCTCCCATCCATCATCCCTCCTCTCATCCCCCTTCCCCCTATTCTGCTGCAGGTTGAGATGTCCCATTTAGTATGTATGTCATTTTCTCCCTGAACCAAATTCAATGTGAATGTGGTTTTGCCTTTTTAGCCTTCCTTATTCTCCCCCTCCTTTGTACCCACTTCCCCTACATGAGATAGTTTACCCTACCATGTCTCTCCCCATCTCCTCTTGCCACTTCCCTCTCTCACCTCATAATTTCATCCCTTGAGTATTCTCCCTTCCCAACAAATTCAACCTATGCCCTCTATCCATATATAACTGTAACCATATACACACATATTCACATATGTATTCATATGACCACACCCCCTTCTTCCATTATTTTCATAGTGAGAAAGGTATCATCAGTCACAGATATTACTTTTCCATATAGGAATGTAAATAGTTCAACTTTGATAAGTTCCTTTTGATTTCTTTTCCCTGATTACCTTCTCAGGCATCTCTTACTTCTTGCATCTGGATGTCAAATTTTCTATTCAACTCTGGTTTTTTCCTCAAGAATGCTTGAAAGTCCTCTATTCCACTAAATGACCATATTTTCCCCTGAAACAAAATACTCAGTTTTGCTGGGTAGGTGACCCTTGGGTTCATTCCCAGCTCTTTTGCCCTCTGGAATATCATATTCCATGCCCTTCGATCCCTCAGTGTAGAAGCCGCCAGGTCCTGGGCTATTATGATTGTGTTTCCACAATATTGAAATTGTTTCTTCCTGGCTGCTTGTAGTATCTTCTCCTTGATCTGGGGATTCTGGAACCTGGCTATAATATTCCTGGGAGTTATCTTTTTGGGATCTTTTTCAGGAGGTGATCGGTGGATTCTTTCAACCTCTATTTTGCCCTCTGGATCTAAAACATCAGGGCAGTTTTCCTTGAGAACTTCTTGAAGGGTGATTTCTAGGTTCTTTCCTTGATCATGGCTTTCAGGTAGTCCAATAATTTTTAAATTGTCTCTCCTGGATCTATTCTCCAGATCAGTGGTTTTTCCCATGAGATATTTCACATTGCCTTGTAATCTTTCGTTTGTTTGGATCTGCTTAACAGCATCTTGATTTCTCATAAAGTCACTAGCTTCCATTTGCTCCAGTCTAACTCTGAAGGAATGAATCTCCTCAGTGAACTTTTGAGATTCTTTTTCCATCTGGCAAATTCAACTTTTTTAAGGCATTCTTCTCCTCATTGCCCTTTTGGGCCTCCTTTGCCATTTGAGTTAGTCTGTTTTTTAAGGTGTTGTTTTCCTCAGTCAGGCTATTGACCCTCATTTCATACTTTTCCTGCATCCTTCTCATTTCTCTTTCCAATTTTTCCTCCACTTCTCTTATTTGATTTTTAAAGTCCTTCTTAAGGTCCTCTATGGCCTGCAACCTACTCATGTTTTCCCCTGGGGCTTTTGGAGCAGGACTTCTGACCTCACAGTCCTTTTCCTGCTCTATGCCCCCAAAATAGGAGTCTAGGGTTGCATTTTCTGTTTCCTTTGCCTTGGCATGTTGCCACTTAATTGCTTGACTTTTGGGCTTATTGCCACACTATGGCTTTAAGGCCAGATAGAGGAATTTTCATCCCAAACGTGTGGGGGGCAACTTCCGTTTCTGGCAAGCTATAAACCCACCCACAACTTCCACCCTAGATCACAATCCAGATCCAGGGAGGTTAAAGCAAGAGCGATTACTCCCCAAGACTGATCGCTGGATCTCCCCACAATTTGTAGGCTGGGAGCCGGAAATGCCTATGAAAACTACAAAATGGCGTGTCTCCTCAGTAGCTTCTAGCCCCCAGGGGAGGGAGCTGACGCATTCCCCAAATACAGGTCCCAAAGTCCATAGGACACTAACCTCTTACTTTGTCCTAGGCATGTCTATGTTGATAATTCTGGAATCGCCACAGCTCCTGGTGTTCTGGAGTTCCTCCAGCCGGCTGCTGGCCCTGCCGCCCTGGGGCTAAAACCTCGGCTCAGGCGGACCTGGGCTCGGCTTGGCTCGGCTCCTGCTCTCTGTGCGCTGCCGGCTCCCAGACCGCTGCGCTGGTCCTTCCTGCAGGGCTGCTGGGCTGTCCTCAGCGGGAGGTTAGCTTCTCTGTGTCGTTCTGTGGGTGCTGGGGCTCCAGAAGTTGTTCACAGTCCTTTTTTACATAGTTTGTGGGGAATCTGGGGGCAGAGAGGCTTGGACGAGCTGTTTCTACTCTGCCATCTTGGCTCCGCCCCTCTTTGGAGATTTTCAAGCAGTGGCTGGATGACTACTTTTCAGGAGCATTACAGAATGGATTATTTTTGAAGGTAGAGGTTTTTGGTCTAGATGGCCATTGAAGTCTTTTCCAACTTGAAATTTTGTCAGGCTGTGATTATTCTTGTCCAGTGTGTCTGTTTGGTAAGGATATTGAGTGTTTTCTGGATAAGGTAATTTCTAGGTCTTTTTTCCTTCCCCATTGTGACAGCTGCTTTATATCACTTAAGCTTTTTCAGGGAATAATTATGCTAAAGGTCAGTATCTTTTTATCTTTTTCCATTTGCCATTTTGCAATATAAAATGGTATTTATTTATATAGTAGGTGAAGGATGTTAACAGACATTATTACAACAACCCTGTGAAATAGGTTCTCTCCTTATCCTCATTTTATAAATAAAGAAACAGACTGACAGAAGCTAAATCATTTGCCCTGGTTCACATAGCTAGTAAGCATTTGAGGCAGAATCCACACTCAGTTCTGACTCTTAATTCCAGCATCTTACCCTCTGGACCACTAAGCTGTTTCAGTGATTTGTTTCAATAGGTCACTTTGAAGCTGTTATTTGTGTGTAGGGCCTTTATCCTTTTTAGGATATTTTTTAGGATTTAGGATATTTATCCTATTTAGTGTTATTTTTGATCTTTAATCCATCTAGTTGATAATTATACATAGCTTAATTCTGATATGACTCAGAAAATCAGCTTATCATTTTCTATCTGTGAAAATATAGTCAACATCATTTTTGAGATTGTTTACTGCTTGTCATGTCTGTAACCTTCTGATTTCGTTTTTAAAGAAAATTTTAATGATATATAAGCCCAAGTCTTCCAAATAGACTTTAAGCCTTAGGTTTTTTTCATTTCCTAAACCTGAGTCATACTTTTCCAGCATTCCATTCTTCACTATGTCTAACTTTACATTGAAGTCCAAAAGACTTTTCAGAGTACATGTTGACTTGATTTGGAAGATCTTGTCAAGTTCTTAGTTTTTCTACTTTATTGTAACAGATATTGGCACCTAAGCTTCATTTATTTGGGGGGTGACCTTGGTGATTATGCTTAAGAGAATTAAAAGACAAAGATGACAAAGTGTCGCATGAAATTCTGTTTCTTATTGTCTTTGAGCTCTTGATGAAACCAACTATACCAGCTCTTTTGTTTGTCTCTTCAAACTGAACCTCTCAGACATTCTTCAGTTAACTACAATATCCTTTTGTTTTCTAATTTCACTTGTCATGAGAATTTCAATATTGACTGTTCTAAAGAATATGATAATTCTTTGTTCATTGGATATAGATTTTACATTTAAAATACAAAGTTCTATTAATGTTTATGTGCTTCCTAAAAACAGATTCTTAGTAGTGTCTGCCCTTTTCTGCCATTCTTATTAATAATGATAATGAGAAATATTTAATTTTTTACTATTATTATAATGTTGTATAAGTAGTATTTCCTTTAAAGATTCACGATATTTTGTTAATTTTCATCATTGTGGTAGTTAGTTTGCTATATGATAGATTGTAGAGTGTCAAACTCAGCACGAGAGGTTTCTAAAGATGGATTTTGATGAGCCAGTTGTCAAATAGTAGACATAGGGAAAGCCTTTGCTTACTCATGATTTAGAAATGTAATGTACTGAAGGAAACCATCCATTTACCATGGACTCATGACATAGACTCATGACATATTTGCCATGCATGGCAAATAGTGAGCATTCAACAGCTTTAGTCTATAAAGACTAGTTTTTTCAGTGATTTTGAAATTTTGAGAGTTGTTTTTACTAAGTTAATCAGATGAGATGTAGGTGAATACTGTGACACCTAAAATGATGGAGAGACTATTCATAATAATAAAAGTTTTTAAAATATTGAAGTTTAATAATCATTCAATAAGCAGTTTATTAGCATTTATTATGTGCCAGGCACCGTGTTAGATATTGGTGCTACAAAGAAAAAACAAAGACATTCCCTGTCTTTAAGGAGCCTACATTTTAATGGCAATGCATAAATCTCCTCCAGATACATCTAGAATAGATTGAAGGTAACCATAGAGAAGAAGGCATTAGCTCATGGTTAGGAACAGGGGGTAGGAACCAGGAAAGGCCTCCTTCAGGTGGTGGTATTTGGAGCTGAATAGTAAACGTATTCTGAATATATGTTGGCTTTTTTATTTTTTAACTACAGATGGTATACTTCAAGCCCCCTTGGACACTTGCACATTTATTACAGTGTTTTAAAAAACACTGGTTAGCTGTTTTTGGATTGGTTGTGGAGAAAAACTTGCTTATGACCATTGAGAGCCTGTATGAAAATCTTTGTAAAGGTAGGAATCTTTCATTTTTCTAAGTTACATTGGTGTTTTCTTAAAATGTTTGATTTAAATTGCAGTTCTTTTTCAAGGGATTGACAGATGAGTAGATGGTTTATCTTTGGTCCTTGCTTTTTTTTGCTTTACACTGTTTTCCTGGGTAATATAAGTTATTCCCATGATTTCAGCTGTCACCTTGATGGAGATGGCTTCCACATATGTACATCTAGCCCTAATCTTTCTCTTAAGCTTTAGGTACACATCTCCAATGGCCTATGAATAATGTTTACCTAGACGTTCCATGGACACTTTAAACTCCTTATGTCTAAAACTGAAGTTAGTATCTTTCCATCAAGATCTTCTCTTGGTAACTTTCTTATTTTCATTGTCACTACCTTTACTGAGTCATTCATATTCTAGATTTCATTGTTAACTTAATTTTCTTCACTTCTACTTCTCATATATCTACTTAATTATTAAATCTTGTCAACTCCACCGCTGCAGTATCTCTCACATCTCTCGCCTTTCCACTTCCACTGTTAACGATTTAGTATGGGCCCTGATTGCCATTCACCTGGACTATCTTATTAATATCTTACCTGGTCTTCCCATTTTTTTGTCTTTCAACTCCATTTCATTCTTCTTACTTCTTCCAGATTAATTTTTTAATCTGGGCAGGTCTGATCACATCACTCCTCTGCTCAAAGTCCTTTAATGATTGCCTGTTTCCTTTTGAATAAAGGTTATGCTTCTCAGCCTGGTAGCCAGGAGCTTAAACAATTTGAAAACACCCTACCTTTCTTAGCCTTATCTTTCCCCTATCTAATCAGTGTTATATCCAAAGTAGATTGTATACTTCCACCTATGCAGAGCTTATACTACTTTACCTCTGTGCCTTTTCTCATGCTGTTTCTGATGCCTGGAATATCTTTCTCCTCACTTAATGCCATCCTTCCTCCCCTCCTTCTCAGCTTATTAAAATCCTACCTTTTAAAGTGAGCTCAAATACTACTTTATCCATGAAGCCTTCATTCATTGTTCTAAGAAGCCATCATCTTATTTCAAGTTCTTTCTCTACCATTGACCTTGTATAGAATTTATTTTCTTTTATATTTTTGAATTGTAGTTAATCTATGTATGTGTTTTATTACCTTTTATACTGTGAACTTCATGAAAGCTGAAGATCTTTGTAACCACCTCACTCACCCCTTACTCCTAGCACCTAACACAAATATTCTCTTTGCACATGATAGACAGCTAGTGAATTATTGTATAGAACAAGATTTGGGAATGCACATTTACCCTAGCCAGATTGAATCCAGCCAACATTTATTAACTACATACTATATGCAAGACAATGTGTTAGGTTTTTGGGCTTCAAAAATAAAAATAAAACAGAACCTTTCCTCAGACGGCTTATGTTCCACTGGGGATGGGAGTAGAGAACTTAAACGCACCTTGTTAAATGAATAGATATAAATAGAATGTACAGTTATCCCTTCCACATCCCAGGAGTTAATTTGGGATTTGGAAGTTAAATGTGATTTGGAAAATTCACTTAAAATATTTTTGCCCTCCCTGTTTGCCAGAGAAGTCTGAATTTTTTCTTTTACTTTTATGGGGTGTTTACAGTATCTTACTGTAAAATTTGGGTTGGTATATGATATTCTACATATATTTTATGCATTTCTGAGTTTCTAAACTTTTTTGTGTTGTCTGCTGGCCTTCATGTGTCCTGTCACGTGTCTGCAGCTTCTGCATAACTCCCCTAAATTCCCACTTAATTTCTTAAGCCAACCCACAATATATTGAAACCATGATGGGGAAAGTTGCAATCTGGAAAAGATAACTATACTTAGAGGAAGCAGAGAGAATTTAAAGGGTGGTGAGAGGTAGATTAGAGGTGGTTTCAAAGAAGTGACACCTTGAAGAAAAGATAAGGATTCTGAGAGGAAAAGATGATGAAACTAAGTATTCTAGGCCTTATGGTTGTTGGTTTGTGCAAATCTGTTCAGGCAAGGATGTGGGATGTTGAGTTTGGGGGGATATCTAACCATCCATTTTGGCTGGAATGTTTTGTAGTTGTGTTTCTATAAGCCTTGAGTATGTATTCATAGGTTAGCACCCACATGCTTTATGCATATTGCAGTTAATTTTGAGTGGAATTTCTCTTTCCACTGTTTTCTTTTGGTTTTTGGTAGTACTGCAGAGAAAGGTGATCATAGTTCTTAGAGACTTTTTTCTGTCCCGTTACTTAAGAGTTTTAATTGCCTCAGTTAATTTTATCGCTGTTTACGGTTTTGCTATTTTATATTGCCAGTTTGCCAAAATTTTAATATATTATCTTGTGTTTTTTATGTTTATGGTTTCATTGATTCTTATTTAACCTAGCCATAGTTCAGGATGTCATTTAATTCTATCATTTGTCCTTCCTGAATTGTTTGGTTAGTTTTATAAAGGATGTATTTATTTCTGGTTTTTTAAAATATCTGCTTATACTTTCTTTGTTCGCTAGCACATATTCAATTTTTGTAAAGGTACTGCATAATGCTAAATATTAAGTTTATTCATTAATGTTCTTATTTAGATAATGTTCTTCTTAAAAAGTTTTTTAACTTCAGTTTCCAACATTCTATTCAGTTCTGTGTTTTTTTTTCTTTGTTAGATTTATCTAGCTCTACAAGAGGAACAGTAACTTTTCCTCCAATAATATCCCTTTTGACATTGTGAATTTTTCTTACTTCTTTGTCTGAAATCATAATGCAGTGCCTGTGTTTTTTGGAATCAGAGAGAGAAAGAATGTATATTGTGTGTGTGTGTGTGTGTGTGTGTGTGTGTGTGTGTGTGTGTGTATAAACATATGTATATGTTCATAGTAAATTTTGTTTATCTACCTCTTTTGATTCAGTGGCTTCATTTTTAAATGTGTTTATTGCCTATAGCAAAGTATTTCTTATTCATTCTGCCTTTTTCTTTAATTTTATTGGGGAATTTTATCCATTCAGATTAAATTTATGGGTTTTTTCCTCATTAATTTTATTTATTTTAATGCCATCTCATGTATGTCAGAGACTTGGTCCCAATAATTAGCTTTGCTTATACTAATTTGATTCCAATCTACCCCCCAAGGCTCTCCTCTTTTCTCCCACTGTTCACCCTGCCACAGTTCAAGTTATTTCATTTTGTTTCACTTTTATAGTAAATATAATTTGGATGACAAACATGCATCTATAGACATCTTGATGCTTTCCAACCCAAATTAAAGTTATTTTGGGGGTATGTTTTATGGTAATAAAATAATAATTATGTAACTGAAATAAAGTAGTTGAAGAGCTGAAATTTAAGTACTACCTATGAAACTTTTAAGGGATTTTATGAAATTTGGCATGAAAAATTAATGCATTTATCACCCATAGTAGTATAAGGGAAGTAGAAGTTGAACTCTAAATAACTGAAAAACTAGCAATGTTCCTAGAGAGATTGAGGGTAAGCTGTATCTTACGGTGTCTGCCATGGTTGTTCTGTGTGTTGTTTTTTGCCTCGCTACTCTTATTTGTTAGAAGGGAAGGTTCGTTTGTGGGGTGGGAGGTGGTTATGGTGGGGAAGGAGTGGAGTGCTGAGGAAGAGAAGTGGTAGGATATCCAGAAATGACTGTGACATTAAAAAAAACAAAAACAACACAACCCTGAAGGGGTAAAAAACTTACTTTTGCATCTAGTGTCTTGATTTTAATTTATCCCCTTGATAATCTGATCACTTGTGGGGTATGATCTACATCATTTTATCTCTCAGGCAACAAGCTTGTGTTAAGTGTGTGTGAGGTGTAGTGCTAAGTGCAGGGAACAGAAAGAAAGGTCAAACAGTCCTTACCTTGGATCCCCCCCCCCCATTATAATGGTGGAGTCCACATGCATACATAGCTCCAGAGTAGATGGGAGGTAACATGAGAGGGGAAGGCACTAGGAAGGCAGGGTAGGGGGTTAAAAAGACTGCCTACAGAAGGTAGAATTGGAGCTGAATTGGGAAGAAGATAAGAAAACATAAGAGATGGATGGGAGTGGACAGAGCATTCTGGGTATAACAGATAGCTGGCACAGTGCAAAAGCACAGATGTAGAAACTGGGGTATTGTTTGAGGAACAGTAAGTAGGCCAGTATAACTGGATCAAAGAATGTGTGGAAAAGAGAAGATTGGAAAGGGAGGAACAGCCCAGGTTATGAAGAGTTCCAAATGCTGAGCAGAGGAGGGAGACTAGATGGAAGGCTGTTGAAATAGTGCAGGTGAGAGACGGTGAGAGCCCAAACCGAGGTGGGGGCTTTGGGAGTGGAGAGAAAGGAGGCATATACAAAAGATATTGTGAAGGTAGAAATGACAGGCTTCAATAGCAGATTGGATATGAATGGTGACAGTGAGGAGTTGAGTGCGATATCAGGTTATTGGCCTAGGTGACTAGGAGGATGGTGATGCCTTTAAATAGTGATAGGAAAGTACAATGAAGAATTGTAGAATTTGGGGAAAAAGAGAATTTGTTCTGTTTTTAAAGTGTTGAGACATCCTGTTGACATTGTCCAAAAGGTAGATGGTAATATGACTAAAGCTCAAGAAAGAGAGACACACACACACACACACTGTGGATATATATGTTGATCTTTGTAGAGATAATTGAACCCGTGGGAGGTAAGGAGATCACCAAGTGAGAGAGTATAGGGTTAAAGAGAAGGAGCCCAGTTAGAGCCTAGGTGGAGACACTTAAAAAGATAATTTTTTTCCAGGAATTTACCTGAGAAAGAGTGTAGAGGATGATAGCTTGCATGGATGGTAGGGTCTTTATTTTTAGGATGAACCAATTATGTAATTGTATACATTTTTAAACACATATCTCCCAAGCAACTAACTTTGTTGATTCTTTGCTCACTTACTTAACTTTTAACATTAACTGGACAAAGTTGGAATCTAGTACAGACTTAGTATATGTGCATCTGTTTTAAAAAAATAATTAACATTAATTAGCTTCCTGAGTATCTGTTTCACAGATTTATAATATGTATGATCTCTGATAACAACTTTGTTTTTTAAAATTTCTTGACATCAGCTAAGACAATGGACTTGGCAACAACTAAATTTCTGCTTCAGGATTCCAAACATTTGTTACATGCTTTTAGTATAAGGTCAAACTATGATGGGATTCTGCCACAGGCCTTTGCTCAGGTGAATCAACTACTTCAAACACTCTCAGAGGTAAGATGCTTTTGGAATGCTTTCTAAAACACGGGTGCCAATAAATGCTTAATACCTATCTAAGTGCTATAGTTGATAAGTAATAAATGAAATATTTTTTCTTATTCTAACTTGTTCGATAGCCCTAAAGGTAACTGGAAATATTAGATGAATTAAAGAGTAAATAGGCAAGCAATTCTGGGTTTTAGTTGTATTATGCATTTTATTCTTTTTGTTTTGTTTTTGTTTTGCTTTTTGGACGGCAATTGGGGTTAAGTCACTCGCCCAAGGTCACATGGCTAGTTTTTGTGTTAAATGTCTGAGGCCGGATTTGAACTCAGGTCCTCCTGACTCCAGGGCCCTGCTTTATTCACTGCATCACCTAGCCTCCCCTATGCATTTTATTCTTTCAGAGAAGAGTTCACAGTGTTAAGTATATACTTTAATTCATTTTTGGAGAGAAGACAGCTCTGATTATAGTTTATCATTTTACTGTTTCTCATATATAAGAAGCCTACTATCAATTTAATTCTTGAGTTAGAATTTAAACTTCTGCTGTTCTGATCCTGAATTCAAAAAACTGTAAGAAATTTGATGCATTTAAAGTATATGCAAGCAAAAGGTAGCTCAGCGTATCCATAACTGTGAAGTTAGACACAGCAGATGCAAAGTGAAATTGCCTTCCTTCTGTGTTGCTTTTTTCTCTCATAAGCCCCGACTTGACTAGGTTTTCTCTTTGATTTTCATGGCTAGTTAAAATCTATTACTTACCTTCTGAGTTAAAGGAGGAAGTGATGATCATGAACCTTATCATAGTTGGTGAATGAGGAAAATATTAACCAATATATCATTTTTATATTCTTGGAGGAGATGTAGTATATTCTGTAATGATTTAGAAAACTGTTTTGTTTTGCTTTGTTATTAATTTTTAATTGGTCTCTGAGATCATCATACTGCTGAAGTAAAATATATTCTTGAAAATAAGACTTCTGTAGCCTCTTGTAGTGAAGAGCAGAACCAAAACTATAAGAGGTTATTGTTTGGTTTTTGTCTATGAATTGTTTTAAGAATACTTCATTACCATTCACATCAGTGTCATAGTAGCCATTTTAAGTAGAGATAAGAACAGGGACTAGACCTGTGATTTCATAAGTGTAGGGAGCTCCTGAACAAAGAATATTTTTGTACCAGTTGCAGGTGGTACTTTCTTTTCAACTTATAGGCTTAAAGTGTTACTTCAAACACTTAGAAATTAAATGATTTGCCCAGGGTCACCAGTCATTATATGTGCAAAGCTCAGCTTGAATCCATGTCTTTATGGATCCAAGACCTTCTCTCTAACCAGTACAACACAAGGTCACATGGCTAGGTTTTTGTTTGTGTGGGTTAAGTGTCTGAGGCCAGATCCGAACTCAGGTCCTTCTGACTCCAGGGCTGGCGCTCTACTCACTGCGCCACCTAGCCTCCCCTTGCTTATTGATTGTTGACTCTTCAGAAAACCTTTGACAACCACTGCCTTAAAGTGCCTCTTCCAACAAAGTGTCTTTAGTACATTAGTACAAAGTACATTAGAATTATGTAGGAAGGCTTGAAATGTGGAATGGTGGAGATAATCTTATAAAACAGCTGAATACTTGCTCTAGGTATTCACTTCTGTCATAGATGAGATTAAATCTTCAGTCTAAATTGCAGGTCCTCTAGCTCTTACTGTTTGCAGATTACATTGTGTATTTGTTACATCAGCCCTGGAATATTGTAGAGTCTTCTGAATGGTATCCCTTGCCATTTAAAAAAGTTTGGCCTTAACGTCTATATATGGAAAATCAACCAGGTGAAAAATACTTATTGTATAGGTTATAAAGTACAGTTAGATAGAAAACTTCTAGCACGTACCCATTATACCTTGGATAGACACTGAAAATGGATAATAGTTTGTGCCTGTAATTAAGCAGGAGAAGGAGAAAGGGATGGATTACTTTTGGGAAATTGCAAAGCTCGTTTACTGGCCTTAAATGCCTCCCAGAAACAAAGATCAGTCTGGTTAATACCAGTGTGTTGCTGGTGGTATTATATATCTATGAGTTGTGGGACACTAGAGTCTTCAAAAAATAAAGATTGATCATCACCTGGAGGGAAGTGATGGAGACCCTTGTGGTGGGTAAAGAGGCTATAGTAAATAAAAAACAAGGAAAATTATGAAGAACTAAAGTAAAGAATGTCATAAAACAAATATGTGGTCAGAAAAGATCAGCTATCATGTGGTGAGAACAGATGATGATTGTTGAAGGGTCTTTGTATCCACAGAATGTCAAGAAAAAATAAATATGACTCCCAGCACATTGGAAGACTCCCCCTGTGGTGAACTTATTGGGGAATATTGTTAAGAGTCACATAAGATGGTCAGAGTTACTGTCTGCTTCACTGTCAATAATGTACACATCAGTGAAATCACAGATCTTTTTGAATAATGGGACATGACACGGGCTTTTGATTTGAAGATATTAAGTGGAAAAATTAATTACTAATAATTTTGGTGAAAATAATATTGATTAGTTTAACAAAGTCAGTAGTAAGACACTTAAAAATCTTGTGCTATGAAAGTATAGTGTGAAGCTGTAGTTATATTGTAATGGAAAAGGGTATGTATATTGCTTAACAAACCTCATCAGATAACTATTCAAAAATACTTAATTAGCTGCCATTTAGTTAAGTATTTATTCTTAGATATTGAATTCCCTCTTGCTGCAGTGACTAAGAGGCTTATAAAGGTGAGTGGCAAAAAAAATTTAATGATTGCTAGATAGTATTTCCAGTGTTTCTCTCATTACTTGGTATTGATCTGATTGACTAGATTATTGACACCTTATTTTCATTTTTAGAAACACAGTTTGACATTTAAATGCTGTCCAACAACACTATTTTTTGCCTCTGGCACTTTTAGTACTCTAGCGTAGATGGTTTTGTTGGAATGATGTTAGATTTGACTGACATCCATCTCCAAATATATAGGACAAAGATTCAGTCTCTTCTTAACCCAGTAGTGTTGACTTGCTTCAATTGAAAGAAAATCAGAGATGAAGTGATATGGCAGTACTATCTATTTAAATCTGTTCATCTAGTATAAAAATCAAGAGAGATAGATATTCATGAAGTTTAGTTACAAAAACTGGAAAAACCAAAAAATTAACACTGAGTTTGGAATCTGAGAGACTCAGCTGTTTTGTTGTTCACGAAACTATGACAAGGAGCTGACAGAAAAGCCTTCAGACAGCTGAGCCATGGATCCAGTTGAACTATCTGATATCAAGATCACTTGTATGTGAACTCAGGGGAGCATATAATGATCAAAGAAAATCTGTCAGGTTTTTAATACTGATCTATTCTCATCAGATGTCAGCCATATTTGACCTCTGTTACCTAAGAGGAAATAGCAGTGTTCCATATCAAGAGGAAGTCAGGAAGAAAGTGGACCTGTCCAAGTACATACAGAGAAAATCATTGTTAATACAGTAACATACTACGGTACAGGAGTTAAAACTACAATTTTAAAGTCACAGAGATATTTCCAAAATTTCTTGACAAGAAAAGATCCCCCTCTCCCCACCCTCAAGGGAAGAATTGACATTTATTTTACTAGAACAAGAGTGACTTAGAAAAGATCAGTCACTAACTCATATTTTGACGTTCTTAGCTCTATGAAACTTTTAAGAATGATCTTTATATGTATGTGGGAAAAGAGAGGATGAATAATAGATAAATTCAGTGATTTTATACGTGTGTATAATATAAAATATGTACACATATACTTATATGTATATACACATATGTAGATTTATATATGTAATATGTTTATAATACACATCTATTATATTATCTATTTATAATACACATCTATATTTCACATATATATCTATACATATATATATCATCATCGAATTCTTCCATTATTCATTTTGTACACACACACACACACACACACACACACACACACACATATACACACAACACTGAAGGTGTGATTAAATAGGTAATTCTCAGAATTGGGTAGTAGCAGAATATTAAACTGAGTGTATATTTGGAAATTATACAGTACTTTTAATACTCTCAAAACTTCTTCCTGAAAGCTACTTTAACACTGCTCTTTTCCTCATGATGCTATATGGTTAGAAATCATGTAACATCATGATCTTGAAAGAGTCAAAATTATATATAATTTAAAGGCACTGGAAAAACAGTGTGTATAGATTGTAGCATATTGACAGTGTCATTTCACACATGAAAGAGCATAAAAGATGTAATCAAGGACTTGTATTACTGAAAAAGGCAGTCACATAGGATTACAGACAAAAAAATGGACATTCTTCATGTGCTGTAACAGAGGAAGTGTTCTAGTGAATTGGGTAGAAGATTCATAGAAAGACTTGTACA
Organism: Gymnobelideus leadbeateri; assembly: GCA_011680675.1. NCBI lineage: Eukaryota > Metazoa > Chordata > Mammalia > Diprotodontia > Petauridae > Gymnobelideus > Gymnobelideus leadbeateri. The sequence continues at coordinate 25,897 of WOXC01004630.1, forward strand.
AGATACCATTACTAGATGAAATAACAGGGAGAGATTGTGATCTGTAATGGTAGAAAGAAAGAGTTTCTGTACCAGTGAGATCACAGAGCCATCTAAGTGCCAGTCTGGGTGAATGAATGGAAGCATGCATTGTATAAGTAGAAGACGCAGTGACTTTTATGGTTCTGCCATTGGCTTACCCTGTGGCTGTAAATTTTTCTTACCTTGAGTGTTTTGTTGTATCCTCAGCCCTTAGCACAGGGCTTTGTATATAATAAGCACTTAATAAATGTTTTTTCATTCATTCATTGTTTCTGAAGAAAAAAAGCCAAAAAATAACTTGTGTTTAATTCACATTTTTAGTTTAGGAGTAGGGCTAGAAAAGAGGCAGATAAAATACAGAATTATACCCTAACAGTCCTTTGGCTATTTTATTTTTAAGACTAGGTCTTTATCTCTTGCCTTAGACTGGAGAGGCAGTAACCCTCCCATGGCCCCATTGATCACATGGGCCAGGGAACTTTGACTTGCTCCATTTCTGACCAGGGCAGATAAGAGGAGAGAGTTTTCCCACTTTAGGCAACTTGTTGGCTCTTCAGGGCTTACCCTATTGATGCTAAACTTAGTGCCAAGCACTAAGTCCTCTGCAGCTCAGGATTCATGAGTTCCAAGAGGTCCAATAGCCTCAAGCATCCTCCAATAGCCGGGACTACCAGCCTGTGCTACCACTAATGGCTGGAAGTTAGAAGCCTACTATCAAGATAAGAAAATGAAATCATTCTTGAGATAAGATTTAATCTTTCATTGCTTCACTGTTCCTTTTTATAAGTTGAGAGTGATACCTGCCTCAAATGCTCTGTGTGTGTGTGTGTGTGTGTGTGTGTGTGAATAACAGTTCTAGAAATAGTAGTTTGAGTTTCTGATTCATTATTTACTCTAAAAATGTACAAAAATGGACAACGTTTTTGTTAGGGAAAAATATAAAGGTCTAAGTGTGATATGTGGAGGTAAAAAGAGACTACAGTTTTCCTAGTACATATAATCTGTGTTATTTTTTTCTTCCTCTGTGTTTTCTCTTATTATTTCGTTATTCTTTATTCCCCTAATCTTACAGGACTATGCAGTGGCAAAAATTGTTTGTTTATATCTGACTGCATTTAAAATTTCTTTTCAGTCACAAGACCTAACCGGCCAGTTTAAACTCTTGGATTTAGATTCTGTTCTGAGGATATGAAAGTATAATAATGCTATTTTGTGGTCTTAGATAAGTTTAAGATCTGGAAGCAAAGGAAACGCCCATGTCTTTTTTTCCAGGTTAATAGTGAAACCAGTATATTAACTTCAGAAATTGCTTGTCTTTTATTGTTACTTCATTAAACAAATCAGTAATCCTATGTGATTAAATAGAAAATAGTTGGAAAAGGGCAGTATTCTTTCTAATGTTGATACTTGCCTGTGAATATTCTGTGTACATTTAAGTACATAGCACTTCACAGAAAACTGTAACCTGAATAGGCACAAGTAGTTGGCATTCCATTTTGGATTCTTGCTAGTGTCAAACTAGCTGCATCTTACACAATTCTTGTTTCCCCAGGTCAATTCTAAACATAAGCCAAATTCTACAGAATCAATTGAGTCTTTTTCAAAGGACACAGCATGTAAAAACCAAGAGGAGAATGCACTGCTCCAGTCCAGTAATCAGGAAAATCCAACAGTGTTGGGCACTCAGCTTCCCCAACCCAACAGACATCAAGAAATCTGGTCTGTCCTAGAGAATGTTTGGACCACGATATATATGAACAGGTACCAAAATCAGCAAAGAAAATATGAGCTCTAGCATCAGTAGTTGTTTTTATAACTCTTTCTTTTTCTCTGTCTCAGTCTCTTTTCTCTGTTTTTCTCTCTTTTCTCATCAGACATTAAGTTCTACCATATATGATGTTAGATACTGAGAGTGAAGCAAAAATTTTTTAAAATCTGGATATTCTTCTCAAAGAGCTCACATTCTTGGTGTAGATGATGCTCAGATTTATTTGTCCATCCCTAAATTTTCTCCTGACCTCTAGTCTCACATCGCCAACTGCTTATTAGATATCTTTAATTTCATGTCTCCTGGACTATCTTAAGCTCAATCTGTCTAAAACTAAATGCATTATCTTTCCCCCAGATTCCCCCCTTTCCTTCTCCATCATTTTCCCAATGACTCCAGCTTACAACCTAGGTGCAGTCATCAACTCTTTTCTCCTCTGCCCCATATTGTTAATTGCTAAGTCCTGTTGTTTCTATCTTTGTAATATCTGTCTCATATACTTTCTTCTTTCTTATGACACTGCCACCATCCTGGTGCAGGCCCTCATAATCTCATGCTTAGAATGCTGCTGTAGCATGGTGGTTGATAACCTGTCCCAAGTTTCTCCCCACTCCAGGCCATCTTCCACTCTCAAATTTTATCAGCTGTCAGATTGATCTTCTAAAGTGCTAGTCTGATTATATCACTCCCTTTTTCAAGTTAATTCCATTGGTTCTCTGTATCAGATATAAAATCCTCTAAAACCTACTTTCCAGCCCTTTTATTACCTTTATTATTCTACCTTTCTGGCCTTATACTTTATACCCTGCCACATACTCTGAGACCTCGTAACTGAGCCTCTGTGCTGCTTTGGACACTTTCACTGTGTGTTTCCCATGACTGGAACATTCTTCTTCTTCATCTCTACCTCCTGACTTTTCTGACTTTAAAGTCTCATCAAGTCCTACTTTATGCAATAGGACTTTCCTATTCCCCCTTAATTCTAGTGCCTGTCTTCTATTTATTATCTCTAACTTCTCATCTATGTTGTTTGTAGATAGTTGTACGCATGTTTGTCTTCCCTATTAGACTTTGAGTTTCCTGAAAGCAGGGACTGTCGTTGTATATCCAAGGTTTAGCAAATGCTTGATAAATCCTGAGTGACTGAATCTCATGAATAATTCTCCTTCTCTCTGCCTGTCTCTCTCACAATATATGTATATACACACACACACATAGATGAATGTAATTCAAAGTAGAATAAGCTAATAAGAGCTATATCAAGTGCTCTGAAAACAGGAGGAAGAAATTACTTCCAGTCTGGAGCATGCAGGGAAGGCTTCATGGAGGGAAGTTGTATTTGGGTACATCTACCCTTGAAGAATGGGTAGGATTTTAACAGGCAGAGTAGAAGTAAAAATCATGATAAGAAACAGCATGGATTTTTGCTCCCAGAAGTACCAAAGAGACAATATGTTAATGCAAATGCATGGAAAAGGAAGGTGGCACGAACTATTGAATTGTAGTTCACTTTTCTTGAAATATAGAATGTATGAAGTTATGTCGGATGTTGTTAGGAAAGCAAATTGGAGCCAGATTACGGGTAACCTTAAAGGTTAGTCTCAGGAATTTGTATTTTCTCTCTTTTTTTTTTTTTGAAGATGAGCAGACTTTATTTTATGGAGGATAAAAAGGCATGGTTCTACAGCCTGAACACGAGACCAGTGGTCAGTAAGACAATGAGTAGAATGGAGTTATCACCAGAAGACATTAAGAGTCCTGTTGAATCAGAGACATGAGTTACCCCTATATGAATGTGGTCACGCATGTTCGCTTTTTCCATTCCACTCCAAGCTTCCCACTGATGACATATGCATGTGTGCTATTATGAAATATATCTATTGCTATTAAATAAGACATATAGAATGCTCCACAAATCTTAAAGGACTATATAAATTGTTGTTTTTATCATACTATTTCCCTGTCATTGCTTTGTCCTCTGGTTTAATAAAACTAAATGTATCAGTAAAAAGTAAATATATCAATGAGCTACTGTTTCGAATTGTATACAAACTAAAAGTAATCTTTGAGTCTAGCATAGGTACTTAGGACAGGACTTTTTTTTTGAGTTTCAAAAATGTCATGTTTTATTTTTTTTTAAACAAATGCTTTATTAACTTCTGTTTTGCATCATTCATTTCCTCCAGATTTTGAGTTACAATCATTTTCCCCCCGTTTTTCCTCTACCCACCCTCCCATAATAGCAGTCCCGCAAGATATCGCTTCCTCCGATCTGCTCTCTTCCATATCTTCTCCCATACCCCCTTCGACTTTTCCATTAGAGGAAGGTGAATCTTTGTGTCCCAATGCCTGCACATCTTATCTCCCAATTACAAGCAAAAGGATATTAATAATAGTATTTATATATATTTGAAACATTAAATCTTAAGACCTCGAATTTCAGATCCATTTCCTTCCTCCCTATTTGTATTTTCTCTTAGAAATAAGAAGGAACTATTGAGGTCTATATGTATGCACATGAAATATATATATATATATCTCCATATATTTGATGAAAGAGTGAAGTGGTGAGAGCTGTTACTTTTGGTAGATTATTTTGACAGCTGCAGGAAGACCAATTAGAAAACTTGTATAATAAACTAAACAAGAAGTCATGAGGTCCTATGGTAGGGTGTTGGCCATGTGAGTGGAAAGATGCAAATGATATTGTGAGGTATAATCCACATACCTTGGAAACTTGATAGTGAGTGAGGGAAAGGCAAGAGTCAAAGGTTATTCTGAAATTTCAAATTTGAATAACTGTGGGAGGATCATGGTGCCGTTGACAGAAAATGGAAGAAGCAGGACAGATTTAGTGAGGAAGATGATTTATTCAGTTTTCAGTACGTCAAGTCTGAGATAAATTATTTGCTATCCTTGGCTGGAGATGTCTATAAGGCAGTTGGTTATGTGAGACTGAAGTTTAGGAGAGGTGGGGCTAAGCCCAATTAAAAAAAAATAAGTTGATCAATTTTTGTGTTTTTCTTGAATTTTGGTTTTTAGTAGAGTTTAACCTTTTTACTTTTTTTTGTTAGTTTTCAATAATAAATATTGAAGCAGTTTTTTTTTCCCTAACACTATTGTTTTGTATTGTATCTTCCTATTCTGAGGAACTTTTAGCTCAGTCCTACATAATATGTACCAGGTGATAATTTGGTATTTTAATCCTTAGCAGAGAGGATGTTTATGGGCTTAGCAAGGTATTTTAAGTCTTAGCACAGTCTTTATGCTAGTTGGGTACCTGTTATTTCAGGATAAGCATATACATTAGTTTTTCTCTTGCCCTGCCACTGACCTATTAAAAATATAACCATTTAGTGTAATTAAGTTGTGATAAAGGTAGCTTTCTCATCTTCCTTTTCTTCACGTTGAGGTGAATATATATATATATATATATATATATATATATATATATATATATATATATATATATATATATATATATATATATAAAATTTTTTTTTTTTAGAGGGCAATTGGGGTTAAGTAACTTGACCAAGGTCACACGGCTAGGTATTTTGTTTTGTGTGTGTGTTAAGTGTCTGAGGCCGGAACCGAACTCAGGTCCTTCTGACTCCAGGGCCGACACTCTACTCACTGTGCCACCTAGCCACCCTGTGAATAATATATTTTAACCACCAGGTTGCTGTTTTCTTTTGTGTATAAAAATAAATTTTCCCAGACTTGCATTTGGAAGAGACCCCAGAGGATAGTTCAAACTTCACCTATATGGGGATAGTCTTTATATTATTCCGTAAAGTGTTCATCCTACTTCTGCCTGAAGACCTCTAGTGATTGGACTACCTCAAGAAGTAATTAGTTCCCTTTATACTTTTGGACTACTTTAATGTAAGAGGCCTCTCCAACTTGTATCCATTGTTCCTAATTACTTAAAATAATACAGTATCTTAGATCTCAGCTATGTAATATACTAACCCATTCTGGAACAAAAATCTCTTTTACAATATACACAATTAGTGATCAAATAACCTTTGTTTGAAGAGTTGTGAGTGGAAATCTAGTGTCTTTTAGGCTGCCACCCTACTTTTTAATTATTCAGAAGTTTTCTTATATCAAGCCTAAATTTGCCTCTTTGTACTTTAAACCATTGCTCCCAGTTTTAGTGTCCGGGACCAAGGGGAGCATGTCTAATCTCTCTTCCACAGGATAGCTTTTTAAATATTTGAAAATAGCTCTCATGTCTCTTCCCCACTTATTGGGTACTTTTTCCAGGTTCCCTTTTTTTCAGCTACTTTTTGTATGACATGATTTTAAGTATTGTTTCCTCCCTCATTCTGATTTTAGTTGCTCTCCTCTGGAGGTACAGCTTGCCAATGTGATATCTAGAAATGGCCTTCATCACCTCTTTCCCTCACTTTTGCAGTGGTCTTCTTATTGATCTCTCAGCCTCAGATTTATCTCTTTTCCAAACTGTCTTCCACACAGTTGCCAAAATGGCTTCCTAAAACCCAAATATGATTGTGTCATTTCCCTCCTTAATAATCTCCAGTGGCTTTATTGCCTCTAGCATAAAATTTATATTTATATATATTCCTCTATTTGGACTTTAAAACCCATCACAGTCTGGCCCCAGCTTACCTTTGCAGCCCCATTGAATATTACTACCCCTCTCAAACTCTGAAATCCAGCCAAACTGGACTTTGAACAAACTTAATGTAAGTCACTCTAACCAGAAATGCACTCCCTCCTCACCTCTACTTCATAGACTCTTTTTTTTCAAGATGCAACCTATGCACCACTACTTATTTGTTTGTTTGCTATATTTTGAGTTCCAACATCTACCTTCTTCCCAACCCCACATTAGAGGTATGGATACACATATGGAACATACTTCATACGTGAGTTCCATATGAGTTCTTTCTTTTGATAGCATTTTCCTTTGTAAGTCATTTGTAGTTAATATGAACAATCATATTACTAGCTTAGTTATTCACAATTACTCTTTGAACACTTTATTTATACTATAGATAACAATGTTCTCTTAGTTCTGCTCATTTAACTGAATTGCTTTATGCAAGTCTTTCCATGCTTTTCTAAAATCAACCTGCACATCATTTCTTACAGCGTATAGCGTAGTAGTATTCCATCAAAATCATATACTACAGCTTATTCATCCATTCCCTGATTGGTAGATATCCTCATAGTTTCCAGTTCTTTGCTACCACAAAGAGAGCTGCTGTGAATATTTTTAGAACATAAAAGTACTTTTCCTTTCCTGATAACCCTGGGAAGGGGACCTAATAGTGGTATTCCTGTGTTAGAAGGTATACACAATTTCATAACTCTTTGGGAATTATTTTGAATTGCTCTCCAGAGTGTTTGGATCAGTTCAGTTTCACCAACAGTATACTAGTATCCCAGTTTTCCCATTTCCCCTCCAACATTTATTGTTTTCCTTTTCTGTTGTATTAACCAATCTGGTAAGTGTGAGGTGGTACCTCAGAATGTTCTAATTTGCATTTCTCTAATCAGTAGTGATTTAGAGCATTTTTTCCATGTATCTTTGATTCTGTCAAAAATTGTCTGTTCTTATCCTTGGACCATTTATCATTTGGAAAATGGCTCATATTCTTATACATTTAATTCAGTCCTCTATTTGAGACATGAAGTGTTTGTCTGAGAAACTGGCTCTACAATTTTTTCCTCAATTTTCTGCTTTCCTTCTAATCTTGGCTACATTGGTTTTGTTTGTACAAACCCCTTTTAATTTAATGTAATTAAAATTATCCATTGTATATCCCAAAAAGTTCTCTATCACTTATTTGTAAATTTTTCCCTTATTCATAAACCTGATAGGTAATATGTTCAATACTCCTCAGATTTACTTAATGGTACTTCCCTGGGCAAACACTACTTTCTACACCAAACCTTAACTGATTCTCCCAACTGCTAGTGCTTTCTTTCTCCCTAGTCACCTTGTAGCATTTTCATTTTACCTATGTATTTTTATTTTTGTATGTGTTGTCTTTCCCAGAGTGTAAACTTTGCTGAGAACCCAGGCTCTCCACTGTGCTATGATGAAGCGTCAGAGTAAGACTTTGACTTTGCTGGAGATCCAACTTAGTAACCTTAAGAAAATTGAAATAGGATTTGTCAGATGTGACCCATTTTTGATGAAACCAGTCTTGTTGGCCTTAATTTACTAATATGTAAAAGGTAGGGATTGGATTAGATGAGATCTTAGGTCCCTTCTAGAAACTCAAAAATCTATGATTCTAAAAGTATCCCTTTTGTAATAGCTTCTAGAATGTTTTCAGGAATCTGTTTCAAGTTGACTGGTGTTTAGACTGAGAATCTGCCTGCTATCCTGATTTGAAAATTGGAATATTTGATTACCTACAGTCCTGAGCACCTCTCCTGTGCTTCAAGAGTTTTCGAAGATTACATTAGTTATCCAGATATTCTGTAATATTCTAGTATGTAGGCTATGTATGCTTGGTATCTTAAACTCTTTGAGGGGCATCTAGGTCATCTATTGCTATTTCTGTATATTGACTTCTAATTCTTTGTGATTTTTGTTATTTTGTTACTCCTCTGAAACTATCTTCCCAAGTCAAAAGATCATTTATTTATTTTTATCTTTATTTATAATCTGCCTCTCCAATTGCCCCCACCCCCAACTAAACTGAAAGAGAAAGAAAAAGGAAGGAAAAAAGGAAAGGAAAAAATGGAAAGCTACAAAGAGAAAAGAAAGACTTTATAATAAATGTACATTGTTCAGCACCACAAATCCACACATTGGTCATGCCAGAAAATATATTCCCATTTCTGTATTTTAAGTTCATCAACTTATTGGCAGGAGGCAAGTGTCTTATTTCATCTTTAGTCTTTTGGGATTGTAGTTTAACACTTCATTGATCAGAGTTTTGAAGTCTCTCAGAATTATTTTTATTTTTCTCTATGATATTGTTATTATATAAATCATTCTTCTAATTCTGCTCAGTTCTTTCTATGTCACTTCATTAAGGTCTTCCCTGATTCCTCTGAAACTATATCATCATTTCTTATGGCACAGTAATATTTCATTGCATTTGTATGCCATAATTTATTTAACCATTCCTCAGTTGGAGGGAGGATATACTTTTAATTTCCAATTTTGGGCTACTATTAAAAAAGCTGCTCTAAATATTTTTGTATATGTAGATCCTTTTCTTCTTTCTTTGATTTCTTTGGGAATATAAGCCTAGTAATATAACTTGGTCAAAGGGTATGTATTTACAGTTTGGTAACTTCCTGAGTATAGTTCCAAACTACTTTCTGGAATGGACTGGATCGATTCAAAGCTCCGTGAACAGTGCGCTAATATACCTGTTTCCCCACAACCTCTCCAACAGTTGTTATTTTCTTCTATCATTTTTGTCAGTATGGTGGGTATGAGATGTAATCTCAAAGTTCCTTTAATTTGCATTTCTTTGGCTCCTAGAGATTTAGAGAATATTTTCGTGTGTGTCAGTAACTTGAATTTCTTTATTTGAAAACTGCTTATTCATATCTTTTGACCATTTCTTTATTAGAGAATGGCTCTTATTCTTATAAATTTGAACCAGTTCCTTACATGTGTTAAATGAGACCTTTATCATAAATATTCAGCATTGTCCATTTTATCTTGTATGGTTCTCTATGAACTCTGCATAGACCTGAAAGATAATTTCTTACTTCCTCTTTTAATTTGTTTTTGATGTGACCTATTATATCTGGGGCATGTATGATTCAGAGCTTATCTTTCATTGTTGTATGAGCTGCTGGTCTATGCCTAATTTAAGCCAGAATACTGTCTAGTTTTCCCAACAGTTTTTGTTAAATAATGAGTCCTTTTCCTCGGTAACTGAAGCCTTTTAATTCATCAAACAATATGATACTGGCTTATTTGCTTGCGTATGTTGTATATCCAACCTTTTCCGCTGATTTACCACAGTGTTTTTTTAACCAGCACCAAATTGTTTTAATGATTACTGCTTTGTAGTATAGTTTGAGATCTAATACTGATAGTCTTCCTTTCTTACAGTTTTTTTTCATAATTACCATTGAGAGTCTTGATCTTTTGTTCTTCCCCATGAATTTTGTTTTTTTTTTCCTCGCTTTATAAAATACTCTCTTGGAAGTATGATTTTTACAGTACTGGATAAACACATTAATTTAGATATTATTTTCATTTTCATTATAATGGCTCATTAACGACAAATGTTCTTCCAGTTATTTAGATCTGTCTTTATTTCTACAAAATGTTTTATAGTTTGATTCATAGAGTTCCTGGGTATATCTAGATAAACACACTCCATTTCCTATAGCCATTAAAAGCTTTCAAAACTCTTGATTCACAACAATAAAGCCCTTAGTACCCATTTCAAAATTCATTTCATATTAAACTTTAGCATTATTGACATTCTTATTGGATTCAGTATTCTATATTCTGTTACCTTCTCTCATTTTCAAATTTTCTACATTTTATTACAAGTTGGAGTGCTCTGGGTATCCCTATCAGTCTTTTTAGTTACCAATCCCTTATTTTTCTCATCAGAAAATTTATTTGTTGTGTATTAATTTTATTCTTAAAATCATCCTTTCCATCTTGAGCAAACTTTTGTTATAGAACTTTAGGCAATGAGAGCCTGCCTACCTCTTCCTTGAAATCTTTGAAACCTGTCCTCCTAAAGTCTAAGGTATTTCCTTGTCTCTTACCAACTCTAAATGGCATGGTCACATTACTGTTCTTGTACTGTTGAAGAACAAAATTGTAATAAAGACCCTTCTGTTTATTAGCAGTCTTCCTCTACTTCTTCTCCACCTCCTCACTTCTCAGTTTCTTGCAATCTGGTTTCTACCCTCACTATTCTACTGAAATCACATTTACCAGTAATCTCTTATCTGCTGAATCCAAGTTTTCTTAGTCCTTATTCTCCTTGACCTCTCTCTTGATCAGCATCTCCTCCTAAATAACTTTTTTTTTCTTCTGACACTTTTCTCTTTTGATTCTTCTGTTTTTTGGTAAGCCCTTTTAAGTTTTTTTGTTGTTATGGTAGTTATTTTGCTTTGTTTTGTTTTTGTCGGTTCATTGTCTCCTGCTTCCTTTAGGTTACTTTCCCTTAAGGTTCTGGCCTGACCCTGGGTGGGCCTTATATTCATTTTACTTGTAGGGATCTCTTCAGCTTCTATAGGTTCAATTCAGGAAATGCCTTTCAGACATATTTCTCTGTGTGTGCCTTTGGCATCTTGAACTCAGTATGTCCAAAACAGATCTCCTCCTTTTTCTCTCTAAATCTACTTTTCCCTGAACTATTTTATTTCTGTCTAGGGCACTGGCATTCTTCCAGTTGTCCGAATTAATAACATTGGAGTCATTCTGTATTCCCCTTTTCCCTTTCCACATTCAGACAGTTGCCAAGTCTTGTCAGTTATGCTCCTGTAACTTCTTTCTTCTGGCTTATTGTAATATCCTAATTGACACTACACTTATCAGATAACTTACTCAAATGAGATAATATATGTAAAGAAAACTCTTTGTGAACCTTAAAATGCTATATTAATGTCATCTACTATTGTTACTTATGATTGCCTCAGGAATATATATTTGACCCTGTTTTATTTCTTATTAATGATTTAGATAAAGTCATGCTGATAAAATTTACAAATGGTGCAAAACTAGGGAAAGGATAACTAATGCAATAGATGACAGAATAGGTGACAGAAAGATCTTGACAGACTAGCGTGTCAGGCTGAATCTAATAAGGTAAAATTCAATAAAAGTTGGTGTAAATTCTTCCTTTTAAAGCAGCTTTGCAAGTATAGTATTGGAGTTAGGAGAAGGCACGGGTAGACAGCATCTGTATGAAAAAGATCTATGAATTTTATTGAACTGCAAGGTTAACATGAGTCAGATATGTAATATGGCTGCCAGTCTTGGGCTTTTAATCATGGTATGTAAAAGTAATCATCCTGCACATTTTTAAGGTCAGACTTCGTCAGTAGTGTTGTGTTTGGTTCTGGGCACCGTAGTTTAGGGACCAATACAAACTGCACAGAATTCAGAAAAGGACCACCAGGATAGTGAGGGGACCTTAAATTCATGTCATGTAAAGATCGATTGAAGAAATTTGTGATATTTATCTTGGAAATGAGAAGACAGAAGAGGGACATTATATATTCAAATATCTAAAAGGCTGTCATGTGGAAAGGGGTTAGATTTCTTTGCTTGACCCCAGGGGGTCAGAATCTGCAGTAAAGAATTGGAAATTGCAAAGAGGCAAATTAGGAATTACATTTGGAAGAACTTACTAACAATTAGAGATGTCCAAAAGTGGAATGGACTTCCTGGTGAAGTGGTGGGTTCCCTTTATTGCATGGATGTCTAACCTTGGATCCATAATGTTTTTTTTCAGATTTTGACAACTGTATTTCAATATAATCAATTTCCTTGGTAATACTAAGTATTTTACTTTATGCTTTTAGAATCATTATTCCAAGAAGAGATCCCTAGGCTTTACCAGAATGCCAAAGGATCTAGGGTACAACAAAGTTAAAAACTCTTGGCTGGATTAGATGTCTGTAGGGAGAGACTGGATGACCTTCTGTTGTGTATGGTACAGGAGACATTCCTCTTGGGTATGAGTTAGACTAGATGGCACCTCTGGATCCTTTCTACCTCTCAAATTCTTTCTTGCTCCATCTGCCTTAAGTTCTCTGTAGAAAATAAATAGAATTTGTACAGTATTACCTTGGCTTTGCATGGCTTCTCATCTACCCCTCCTGCATGATCATTAACCCTAAGTTATATTAAACTATACTCCGTTTCCAGTTTAGATAGTACTGTGTGAGATAGAAGAATAAGCCGTAATAAGCTTTTACTTATATGTACAGTAAACATGTAATAAATGTATATACATGTGTAACATGGATCTTTCCTATTGTTTCTTATCTTAGCACGAATGTTTTCCAAAGTTTGGATTCCAATAATACATTGAGCACTCCAAAGATTGCATCATTTGAAGAGGCCTTTTTGTATCTTCAGAAATTGATGGCAGCTGTGAAAGATGTTCTTACTGGAATTCAGAGGTAATTAAGTTCCTTTTAACTTTGAGGTATCATCTGTACAGTGATTACCACATTTTGGAATTGATATTTGTGTAAATGTTCATTTTTAATTTTGAGATGTGTAATAATTTAGAATAACTAATTGAAAAATACCAGCATGTCCTCTGAATAAACTGGTGTTTTGTGTGTGACATAGATAACATCTGTGAACTAACTAGGCTCTACAAAGATAAAATAAAACACTGTCCTGCCCTCAAGGAATTTGGGGTAAGGGAGGTGGGATGTGGTACAGGCACATATAAAATTTATTATACAAAATGGAATGAGGTAAGTGCAAAAGATAGATATAGATGTGATACTATAGTGGCATTCAAATTAAATAGTTCAAAGTGAAGTAATTAAATGTATTGACTTATAAATTAACCTTATAACATTTTATCTTTAAAAAAGCTTTAATATGCAACGTCTTTTTGCTGTAGTCATTTGTTTTACACAATTTGGCATTAGGATCACAAGATTTTGTTATGTATTCTTTAAAATTCTTCATCATTAAATCACATTTTTATCACAATGGATATTAAGTGTATCTTTGACAAATATTCTGTTTTTCCAAATCTCATACTAATTATAATCTATATATTTTCAACAGGACTTAAATCCAACACCACTGAAAATTTATAGGCTGTAATGAGATTTAAATAAGGCAGAAGCAACATGGAATAGTTAATAGCTTCTGAGCCAGGAAACCCTAGGTTCAAGTCTTGCTTCTGATATTTATTGTTCTATATGATCCTGTGCAAGTTATTTAACCTCTCCGTGCCCCCAAGAAACTCACTAAGACTAAAAGCTCTAGAAAAGGTGTCAACTTGCATTGGTAGGAGTTATTTCCTCATTAATATAGGAATTCCCTGTATTAATGAAATCACAGGTCCACTCCCTCCTGCTCATTCTCATTGTCCCTTAAATCAGGTTAGTTCCCAGGCCTTTGAAGCATATTTATAGCTATCTCTTGTATATACTTATTTTTTTGTTTTTGTTTTTGGAGGGCAATTGGGGTTAGGTAACTTGCCCAAGGCCACATGGCTAGGTTTTTATTTGTGTGTGCTTTAAGTGTCTGAGGCCAGATCTGAACTCAGGTCCTTCTGACTCCAGGGCCGGTGCTCTACTCACTGCGCCACCTAGCCGCCCCTCTTGTATATACTTATTAACTTTTTTGTGATGTGTGACATGGTACAAGGTCAAGTTGCAGTATTCTGGCTCCAGAAACTTTGGAATTTCTGTAATTCCAAAACAATTCTCTTTCTCAGCATATCAGTACATTTATCAGAGTTCATTATTCCCTTAATACAAAAAAACTTATAGACTAACTCATAGTAAAAAAAAAAATCCCCAGAGCATTTTTGAGTGGATCTTTACAGTCTTTTTTTTTTTTTAAAGCAATTGGGGTTAAGTAACTCGCTCAAGGTTACACGGCTAGTCATTATTTGTGTGTGGGTGTTCATTTTTATAGTCTTTTTTACAGATCTTTTAAAAATGCCCAAATCTCACAAATGAAAAAATTAGTTTCATTAGTAGCTCTTAATAGCTCTAAATCTATCTCATCTGATTTTGATGTTCTTCGTTAAACTAGAATTAACTTGTCATAGTTTAATTTATTCTCTAAGAATTTTCCTTTTAGTATCACAGTTTCCCCAGATTTCCTCAGATCTTCTGGAATTGTTGCTTCCTCTCTAGATAATCATTTATTTATGTCCCCATGGCAATATTCTGCTTGCCCTAAAACCATAGGAGAAATACCCCAAAACATTGACGTTTGCCTATTATTTCTTACACTGTTATGGTATAAATAGAAATTTATTAAATTAACTTTTTTAGTAACATTCACAAAACTTAATAATCAGTTTTCATTGTTGGGAATGTGATTCTCCTTTCTGTGATTTGACTGATTTAGAAATTTTCAAGAGTCCCACAGCATAACAAAAGTTTTGTTAAGCACTATTGTAGTCCTTGTAACGTGGACCCCAAAGTACTAGTTAAAAGAATAGATGGTGTCATCTGGTAATATCTTTGTAGCTTACTAATATGAGTATTTTTTTCTGTGACTATAAAGGGAATCCATATTCTTTTTCATAATATAAAACAGTTTTCTAAACTGAAATCTTAGGTCCTAATTGCTACCTGAAAAGAATAATTTTCTCCCATTATTTTATCTATATATTTATTTTTACTTTTCAACATTCATTTCCAGAAGATTTTGAGTTCCAAATTTTCTCCCCGTTTCTCCCCTATCCCAAGATGGCAAGCATACTGATTATTCCTTCCCCCCAGTCTACCCTCTCATATATCACCCCCATCCTTCTGCTTATCCCTTTCCCCATACTTTCTTGTAGGGCAAGATGGATTTCTATACACCATTGCCTATATATCTTATTTCCTGATTGCAAGTAGCAACAATTTTTTAACATTTGTTTTTAAAACTTTGAGGTCCAGATTCTCTCCCTTCTTCCCTCCTCACCCACCCCCCACTGGGAAGACAAACAATTCAATATAGGTTATATATGTGTACTTATATAAAACATTTCCATAGTAGTCATGTTTTAAAAGACTAACTATATTTCCCTCCATCCTATCCCACCCCCCATTTATTCTGTTTTCTCCTTTGACCCTGTCCCTTTTCAAAAGTATTTGCTTATGACTACCCCTTCCCTGATTTTTCCTCCCTTCTATCATCTTCCCCACTGCCTTATCCCCGTTCTCCCCTACTTTCCTGTAGGTTAAGATACCCAATTGAATATGTATGTTATTCCCTCCTTAAGCCAAATCCATTGAGAGAGTAAGGTTGACTCATTCCCTTTCACCTCCCTGCTCTTCCCCTCCATTGTAATAGCTTTGTCTTGCTTTTTATATATTCCTCTATCACCTCTTAATTTTATTTTTTAGATATCATTCCTTCATATTCAACATTGCCTGTGCCTTCTATATATACTTGTATATTCGTATACACACATACACCCACTGATACATACATACATATATATGTATATATATATATATATACATATATACTCATATATATGTATATATATACATATATACTCATATATATGTATACTCTCACATATATATATATATCTGTATATCTATATATAGATATATATATACACACATATATATTCCCTTCAACTATCCTCATACTGAGAGGAGTCTCAAGAGTTAGAAATATCATCTTTCCATGTAAGAAAGTAAATAGTTCAACTTTAATAAGTTCCTTACAATTTCTCTTTCCTATTTACCTTCTGCTTCTCTTGATTCTTGTATTTGAAAGACAAATTTTCTGCTTAGCTCTGGTCTTTTCATCAAGAATGCTTGAAAGTCGAGGGGTGGAGCCAAGATGGCAGAGTAGAAACAGCACTTCCATGGCACTCCAGCCCACACCACTTCAAAATTATGTAAAAGGAGGACTCTAAACAACCTCTGGAGCTCCAGCACCCACAGAACTACACAGACAAGCTAACCTCCCGCTGAGGACAACCTGGCAGCCCGGCAGGGATTAGCCAGCGCAGTGCTCTGGGAGCCAAGCCCAGGACCTCTTGAGTCAGAGGTTTTAGCCCCAGGACAGCCAGTCCAGCAGCTGGCTGGAGGGACCCCAGAATACCAGCAGCTGTGGCTTTTCTAGAATTTCCAACACAAAGTGAGAGGTTAGTGCCCTATGGACTTTGGGACCAGTATTTGAGAGCATGTTGGCTTCGTCCGCTGGGGGCTAGAAGCGGCTGAGGAGACACGGCACAGACGCCATTTTCCAGCTTCATTTGCATCTTCAGCTCCTGGCCTGTGGACTGTAGGGGGATCCGGTGATCAGTCTGGGGGTTAATCACTCTTGCTTTAACCTTCTTGGATCTGGATTGTGGTCTGGGGTGGAGGTCTTGGGGTGTGTCCAGCTTGCCAGAGTATGTGGGGGCTTCAGGGAGGGCACCCAACTTGGCAGTTGAGAAGACCCCAGTGTTTGGGACAGAAGCTCCCCTGTCTGGTGGGGTCAGAGTCCTACTGTGGCAACAAGCCCAAAAGTCAAGTAATTAAGTGGCAACATGCCTAGGCAAAGGAAATAAAATAAACAGAAAAATTCAACATTAGACTCCTATTTTGGGGGCCAAGAGGATGGAAGCATGGAACAGGAGGAGGACTGTGAGGTCAGAACTCCTGCACCAAAAGCCCCAAATAAAAATATGAGCTGGCTACAGGCCATAGAGGACCTTAAGAAGGATTTAAAAACCAAATAAGAGAAGTGGAGGAAAAATTGGGAAGAGAAATGAGAAAGATGCAAGAAAAGTATGAAATGAGAGTCAACAGCCTGACTGAGGAAAATAACATCTCAAAAAATAGACTGACTAAAGTGGCAAAAGAGGCTCAAAAAGGCAATGAGGAGAATGCCTTAAAAAGCCAAATTTGCCAGATGGAAAAAGAATCTCAAAGGCTCACTGAGGAGATTCATTCCTTCAGAGTTAGACTGGAGCAAATGGAAGCTAGTGACTTTATGAGAAATCAAGATGCTGTTATACAGATCCAAGCAATTGAAAGAATAGAAGGCAATGTGAAATATCTCATGGGAAAAAGCACTGACCTGGAAAATAGATCCAGGGGAGATAATTTAAAAATTATTGGACTACCTGAAAGCCATGATCAAAGAAAGAACCTAGAAATCATCCTTTAAGAAATTCTCAAGGAAAATTGCCCTGATGTTTTAGACCCAGAGGGCAAAATAGAGGTTGAAAGAATCCACAGATCACCTCCTGAAAAAGGTCCCAAAAAGAAAACTCCTAGGAATATTATAGCCAGGTTCCAAAATTCCCAGATCAAGGAGAAAATAGTACAAGCAGCCAGGAAGAAACAATTCCAATATTGTGGAAACATAATCAGAATAGCACAAGACCTGGCAGCTTGTACACTGAGGGATTGAAGGGCATGGAATATGATATTCCAGAGGGCAGAGGAGCTGGGATTAAAACCAAGAATCACCTACCCAGCAAAACTGAGTATCTTGTTTCAGGGGAAAATGTGGTCATTCAGTGGAATAGAGGGCTTTCAAGCATTCTTGAGGAAAAAACCAGAGTTGAATAGAAAATTGACATTCAGGCACAAGAAGCAAGAGATACTTGAGAAGGTAAACAGGGAAAAGAAATCAAAAGGAACTTATCAAAGTTGATCTATTTACATTCCTACATGGAAAAACAATAATTGTGACTGATGAAACTTTAGTCTGAAAATAATTGAAGAAGGGTATATGGCCATACGAATATATATGTGAATGTGTGTATATATGTTTACAGGTATACATGGATAGAGGGCACAGGTTGAATTTGGTGGGAAGGGATGATACCTAAGGGGTGAAGTTAAGAGGTGAGAGAGGAATGTGGCCAGAGGAGATGGGGAGAGATGGGAGCAGGGGTAAACTATCCCATGTAGAAGAGGCAAGGGGAAGTAGTTGCAGGGGAAGGGAAGAACAGGAAGGCAAAAAGGCAAAACTATATTCCCATTGAATTTAGCTCAGGGAGAGAATGACATACATACTAAATGGGATATCTCACCCTGCAGAAGAGTAGGGGGGAGGGGGATGAGGAGGATGGTGGGAAGGGCATACTGGGGGGAGGGGAGGTTGGAGGCACCCACTTTTTATTTTTATTTTTAATTTTTAAACAAATGCTTTATTAATTTCTGATTTACATCATTCATTTTCACCAGGTTTTGAGTTACAATTTTTCCCCCATTTTTCCCCAACCCACCACCCTAGAATAGCAGTCTCACAAGATATCCCCTCATCCAATCTGCCCTCTCCCATATCTTCTCCCATACCCCCTTTGACTTTTCCATTAGAGCAAGGTGAGTCTCTGTGCCCCGATGCCTACACATCTTATCTCCCAATTACATGCAAAATAGTATTAATAATAATAATATTTCTATATATTTGAAACACTTAATTTTAAAACCTCAAATTTCAGATCCATTCTCTTCCTCCCTTGTCACCCATTCCCTCTGGGAAGATAAGCAATTCAGTATGTGTTGTCCATGTATAGCTATGCAAAACATTACTATAGTAGATATATTTTAAAAGACTGCTTATATTTCCCTCCCACCCATCCCTCCCCTACTTTGTCCATTCCCCACTTTGATCCTGTCCCTCTTCAAAAGTGGGTTCTTCCAACCTCCCATCCCCCAAAAATGCTGTCCCCTCCATCATCTTCCCTCTCATCCCCCTTCCCCCTGCTCTGCTGCAGGTTGGGATATCCCATTTAGTAAGTATGTCTTTCTCTCCCTGAGCCAAATTCATTGAGAATATGGTTTTGCCTTTTTGCCTTCCTGTTCTTCCCCTCCCCTGCAACCACTTCCCCTTGCTTCTTCTACGTGAGATAGTTTACCCTACCCTGTCTCTCCCCATCTCTTCTTGCCACTTTCCTCTCTCACCTCATAATTTCACCCCTTAAGTATCATCCCTTCCCAACAAATTCAACCTATGCCCTCTATCCATGTATAACTGTAAACATATATATACACATTCACATATGTTTTCATGTGCCCATATACCCTTCTTGAACTATTTTCATACTGAGAAAGGTTTCATCAGTCACAGTTATTGTTTTTCCATGTAGGAATGTAAATAGGTCAACTTTGATAAGTTCCTTTTGATTTCTTTTCCCTGATTACCTTCTCAGGCATCTCTTCCTTCTTGTGTCTGGATGTCAAATTTTCTATTCAACTCTGGTTTCTTTCGTCAAGAATGCTTGAAAGTCCTCTATTCCACTGAATGCCCATATTTTCCCCTGAAACAAAATACTCAGTTTTTCTGGGTAGGTGACCCTTGGCTTCAGTCCCAGCTCTTTTGCCCTCTGGAATATGTTCCATGCCCTTCGATCCCTCAGTGTAGAAGCTGCCAGGTCCTGGGCTATTCTGATTGTGTTTCCACAATATTGAAATTGTTTCTTCCTGGCTGCTTGCAGTATTTTCTCCTTGATCTGGGGATTCTGGAACCTGGCTATAATATTCCTGGGAGTTTTCTTTTTGGGATCTTTTTCAGGAGGTGATCTGTGGATTCTTTCAACCTCTATTTTTCCCTCTGGATCTAAAACATCAGGGAAGTTTTCCTTGAGAATTTCTTGAAGGGTGGTTTCTAGGTTCTTTGTTTGATCATGGCTTTTAGGTAGTGCAATAATTTTTAAATTATCTCTCCTGGATCTATTTTCCAAGTCAGTGGTTTTTCAATGTGAAAAGATATTTCACATTGCTTTCTATTCTTTGAGATATTTCACATTGCTTTCTATTCTTTCATTTGTTTGGATCTGTTTAACAGCATCTTGATTTCTCATAAAGTCTCTAGCTTCCATTTGCTCCAGTCTAACTCTGAAGGAATGAATCTCCTCAGTGAGCTTTTGAGATTCTTTTTCCATTTGGCAAATTCGACTTTTTAAGGCATTTTTCTCCTCATTGCCCCTTTGGGCCTCCTTTTGCCAGTCTATTTTTTAAGGAGTTATTTTCCTCAGTCAGGCTGTTGACCCTTATTTCATACTTTTCCTGCATCCTTCTCATTTCTTTTCCCAATTTTTCCTCCACTTCTCTTATTTGATTTTTAAAGTCCTTCTTAAGGTCCTTTATGGCCTGTAACCCGCTCAAATTTTCCTTTGGGGCTTTTGGAGCAGGATTTCTGACCTCACAGTCCTCCTGTTCCATGCTTCCATCCTCTAGTCTAATGTTGCATTTTTCTGTTTATTTTGTTTCCTTTGCCTAGGCATGTTGCCACTTAATTACTTTACTTTGGGGCTTTTTGCCACAGTAGGACTCTGCCACCAGACAGGGGAGCTTCTGTCCTGAACGTTGGGTTCTTCATAACTTCCGATTCTGGCAAGTTGGATACCCACCCCAGATCACAATCCAGATCCAAGCAGGTTAAAGCAAGAGTGATTAACCCCTAAGGCTGATTGCTGGATCTCCCTACAGTTCGCAGGCCAGGAGCTGAAGCTGCCACTGAAGCTTGCATAATGGCAAGTGTGCCCTGTCTCTTCAGCAGCTTCTAACCCCCAGGGGAGGAAGCCAACATGTTCCCCAAATATTGGTCCCAAAGTTCATAGGGCACTAACCTCTCACTTTGTCCTAGGCATGTCTGTGCTGATAGTTCTGGAATTGCCACAGCTGCTAGTATTCTGAGGTCCCCCTGGCTGGCTGCTGGCCCGGCCGCCCTGGGGCTAAAACCATGGCTCATGAGGACCTGGGCTTAGCTCCCCGCACACTGTGCTGTCGGCAACAAGAGCGCTGCGTTGGCCGCTCGCTGCAGGGCTGTTGAGCTGTCCTCAGTGAGAGGTTAGATCTCTGTGTCATTCTGTGGGTACTGGGGCTCCAGAAGTTGTTCAGAGTCCCCTTTTACATAGTTTGGAAGTGGTCTGGGGGGAGAGCACCTTGGCAGTGCTGTTTCTACTCCGCCATCTTGGCTCCACCAACTGCTTGGACCTGTTCATCATTTATTATAGAACAATATTATTCCATTACATTCATATACTACAACTTGTTCAGCCATTCCCTAATTGATGGGCATCTTTTCAATTTCCCGTTCTTTGCTACCATAAAAAGAGTTGCTATAAATATTTTGGCACATGTGGGCCCTTGCCCTTTTTTTAATGATCTCTTTAGGATACATACCTAGTAGTCCTAGGGTATGCACAGTTTTATAGGCATTTGGGTGTAGTTTCAAACTGCTCCTGAACCTATATTCTTGTTCATTTTTCCAATGAGAAATTTCACCTTTTCTTCTATTTTTAATGTTTTTTATTCTGTTTTGTTATCTCTTGATATCTTATAGAGTCGTTAGTTTCCACTTGTTCAGTTCTAATTTTTAAGGCATTATCTTCTTCAAGTGTGCCTTTTGACTTCCTTTTCCATTTGGCCAATTTCATTTTTTGGAGACTTACTTTCCTCAGTCATTTTTTTTTATCTTTCCTCATACTATGGATTCTTTTTTCATGATTCTCTTGCATTACTCTCATATATTTTCCCAATTTTCCTTCTACTTCTCTAATTTGCTTTTTAAAATCCTTTTAAAGCTCTTCCACGGATTCTTTTTGAGCCTGAGACCAACTTAGACTTTTCTTTGAGTCTTTACGTGGAATCATTTTGACACGGTTGTCCTCTCTAAATTTGCGCCTTGATCCTCCCTTTCACCATAGTAACTTTCTATACTTAAGCCCTTTTTTTTGTTTTTTACTTGTTTTTTTCTACCTGTTCTCGTGACTTGGTGTTTTGTGTGAGAGTTGGGCGCTGGTCCTGCTTGGTTGCTATGGAAATAGGAACTCTTTGCTGTTGGACCCTAGGTGCAGCATTGGCCAACCCTGGGACAGGTCTTTATTACTAGTCAGCAATGGGGTCAAGGTCTGGCTGATGCCTTGTGCTGAGGGTGAGGTCACAGGGGTGGGGCCTTACTGAAATGCTTAGACTGCTCACTTGCCTATGGGGCAGCTGGCTTGAAGGAGGGCAGGGCTTTGTGGGTAGATTGTCCCAGGCTTGGGGCTTCATTACAGGCCCCTGCTCTGAGGCTGGCTGCTGCTGCTGCTGCTGCTCTTGGACCTTACTCTCTTCTCTCCCCAGTGAGACTGATCTTTCCTGCTGGGTTGATGAGCTGCTTCATCTTAGACCAATTCTGAATCTGTTTTCTAGTTGTTTGGAGGGGAAATTGGGAGGACTTCAGAGGGTTCCTTTCTTACTCCACCATCTTGATACACGAAGTCCTGGTTTTCTTTTTAATTGCTCCTTGTTCCTGTTAAGAGCTTTATTGAAGTATTTGTGGAGAATCACGGCTCCTCTAATGCCTAACACTCCACCATCTCTACAATCATTAAAAGAATGCTGACAGTGACTTGGTTACAGTGCTGCTTTTTCACTGTCTTTGGAAATAGATACAAGGTAATTGTGTGGAGAAGATACTAGCCTCTGAAGAAATTAGTAAAAGACTTCACATAAAAGGTAATGTTTCTGTTGAATCCTAATTTTAGTATTTTAGGGTTTCTAAGAGGTGGAGTTGAGGAGTGAATGCATTTGAACATGGGAGATAGTGGATGGGAAATAGTGTGTTGTGTAAGAAACAGTAAATATGCTAGTTTGGCTCGACTGTAGTACATATGAAGAATAACATTTAACAAGGTTGGAAAGATATCTTGGGCCTAGGTTGTGAAGGGCTTTAAAGGCCAAACAAAGGACTTTATATTTTGACAGGCAATCAGAAACCACTGGAGGTGACTGAGTAGTGGAGCGATATAGTCAGCCTTCTGCTTTTGGAAAATTTTTTTGCAGCTATGTGTTAGGTAGATTAGAATAAAGAGTCATGAGACAGGGAGGCGGATGTGGAAGGTAGAGTAGAATGAAGAAGAGACATGAACCAGGAAGACAAATTATGAGTCTGTTTCAGTAGTCCAGTTAAGATGTGATTAAAGCCTGAATTAAGTAAAGAGAAAGTGAAAGAGATACAAGATAGGTTATATAAGTAGAGATTAACGTTTGACAACTAATAGAATTTATTGAGGTAGGAGAATGAAGATTGGAGGATGCTACCAAGATTGTGAACCTAGGTGACTAGAATGATAGTGCTGCCCTAACAGAAATAAGGATAGACTTATTCTGGCCTTTTTTTTTAATGAAGTTTTTTACTTCATTAGGCTAGCTTCAACTAAATTTGATGAAAGGCCCAGGACTATATAGGGTGTATAAAAATATAGGGTTATTGGGAAAGCCTTAAGTTTTCTTTTGTCTTAATAAAATCATCTTCTTATGAATGATAGCCTTTATCTGATAATTAGTAGAAGAAAGTATGTCATCATCCTTTATCACCAAATAGTCATGTATTCATTGAGCCACCTTCTTTGTGTTAAATGCTCTAAAGGATGCAAAAAATGCATGCAAGACATTGTTGCTGGTTCTTTCAGCTGCTCTGAATTTCCAGTCATTCTTCTTGTTTACTGGAGAATGCTAGGGTCATAGGCAGGCAGTTCAAAAATCAGCCTGCTTGTGGGGAGTGCTAACCACAGCTATCAGAATAGCACATCCCATTACAGGTAGGTGTGGCATTCCAGAGAAGTAACAGGTCTGAGCTTCATCTCAGATTATTCATAATCACTCTTCTCTGGAAGCAGGGAGGGAGGTGAAGAATGATACAGAAAAAATTAATTTTTAAAAAATAATTAATTTTTAGTTTTCAGCATTCACTTTCATAAGATACTGAGTTTAAAATTTTTCCTCCTCTCTCTCCTCCTCCTTCCTCAAGACAGCATACATTCTGATATAGATTCTATATTAAACATATTTTCACATTAGTCATAACGTAAAGAAAAATTTTAGAACTAATGGGAAGAACCACAAGAATACAAAAGCGGAGGAATATAACAAAAGAAACAAAGAATAAATAGTATGCTTCCATTTGCATTCAGACTCCAAAGTCCTTTCTCTGGATGTGGATAGCATTTTCCATCGTGACAGTTGTCTTAGATCCTGCATTGCTAAGAAATATAAGTCTTTCCAGGTTTTTCTGAAGCCTGCCTGTTCATTATTTATTATAGAATAATAGTATTCCATTACATTCATATGCCACAATTTTTTCAGCTATTCCCCAGTTGATAGGCATACCCTCAATTCTTTGCCACCACAGAAAAAGCTGCTATAAAAATTTTGGACATGTGGGTTAAAATGTTTTTAAAATACGAATTTAATAACTATTCAACAAAAGTTTGTTGAGTTCCTGATATGTATATTGTACTGTTTTAGATGAGTTAGCCTCTGCTGTTAAGGAACTTTAAATATAAAAGGAAGATAGCATATATCAAAGGTCTGTTTATTGACATTTGACAAAAATTAATTAGATATTTATGGTTTATTTATGCCTAACAATCAAAAAATAATAACTGCATTTTATAAATGTTTGTCTTTGATCCTGTACAGTCTAATGTCTAAAACTTCTGGGGTTGTAGTTGATTAGTAGGGTCAGGTTAGAAATTAGGTGGTTGCTTTTTTCCTCCTTGATGTACCAGTAGAGGGCATTGTGAATAAAGAAGTAAAGACATTTGCTTCTCTGTTACAGGCTAAGCATTCAACTACTGTTAATTGGTTACTTTTGATTTTACCATTAGGCAAGAGATATTTAAATTAGTATATTATGTGAGTCACAAATTATTTTTTTGTCAAGAACCGGATACTTTGAGTTCTTAAATAAACTGAATCATGCTACATAATTTAATTATTAAAAGTCATGTATTTAATTATTTTTTCATGAAGGTAGGTGGATTTTTTATTTGTAGACACTGAGAAGTGTGGCATTTATAATAATTACGAATATTTAAGAATTTAATGTTACTCCTTAAAATAGGGGAACTATTATTATTATTTTTGAAAGTAGTAAATCACATGAACACTTTGTGGTACTTAAAGTAGAATAAAGAGTGAAGAACAAAAAGCAGCCAAATCATTTAATTAAAGACAGAATGTGTGCCTTAAACAAAAAGCGGTATCGGTGCTAATAAGCATTGTAAAGAGCACTTTCTTATACACACTAACTCTGTCTTGATGATAAAAACAAAAGTATATATGCTCATTGTTTTGTTAGCTCAAAGAATTGAACTATTAAACTCTAATACCCAATAATTAAATATTGCAACTAATTAAATAAACAATTAAATAAAAATGCACCTCTTTACAGCTTATCCATGGGCTGAAGAGCATTAGCCAGGAAAAGCAAAGGAAACTAGCTTGACGAAAGCTAAATAAAAATAGGTCCTTGTTTTCCATCTTTTTTCTTTTGCCAGAGTAATATGTTTAAACAAATTTGTTAGCAGCTTATTTAGAAATTCTCTTCCTCCCTCTCATCTTTCACCCTGTGTGTATGTAGGAGCAATTATATTCTTACTAGTGGTTCTTTTATCTGAATATCAGAGGAGGCAAGGTTCTTTCCGTGTAAACCTTGTATCTGATACTCCCTTCTTCTCTTAGTCTGATAAGAGTAGAGTATGTCCTTAAGAGCAGTGCAAAAGACTCATCTTTCTAAACTGGCACATGTGGGAGGGTAGAGCATTTGGAGTATTTAGATGAATTTTTTTCCCTTTTTAAAAAATTGATTAGGATTTTATAAAAATTAAGTTAACTGTATGATCTTTAGATTTTGTTTTGTGGTTGGAGAAATTCAAACCTTTTTTAGTTTAACCATCTTACTTAGGATCAATTGTCTTTTGCCTAGGATATGAAGTAGACTCAGTGAATTTTACTTAAGTCACCAAAAATTTTAATTTCTTTTCAGATTACATATTTTAAAACAATTATAGAAGTTAATTTTTAATTTAGAAATTCTTCCCTTCTGCTCTTCCCTCACCTATTGAGAAGGCAAAAAATATGATACTCATTATATATTATGAAGTCTTGCAATATGCATTTTTACTTATCCATGTTGCAAAACAAACAGCAAGAAAAATAAAGAATGTGAAAAAATGGGCTTCAAACTGCCCCCATAAGCTCCCTCCTTGGAGTTGGATACCATTTTTCATCATAAGTCCTTTGGAATTGTTTTGGATCATTGTATTTGTCAGAGTAGCTACGTCTTTCACAGTTGATCATTATAATTTAACTGTGTGTAGTGTTCTTCTAGTTTACTTTGCATCACCACATTTTAGTCTTTCCAGGTTTTTCTGCGCCATCCCTTTTATCATTCCTTATAGCACAATATTATTCTGTCAGTTATATATATACATATATATATATATATAACTTGTTCAGTCATTCCCTAGCTGATGGGCATCCCCTCAATTTCTAATTCTTTGCTGGCCCTCAAATTACTGCTGTGAATATTTTTATACTTATGAGTACTTTTCCTTTTTCTTTGATCTCTTTGGGATATAGACCTTGTGGTGATTTTGTTGGGTCAAAAAGTAGGCACAGTTTTATAGCCTTTGGACATAATTCCAGATATTCTCTAGAGTGACTATATCATTTTGCATCTCCACTAACAATGCATTAGTGTACCTCTTTTTCTAAATACTCTCCCACATTTGTCATCTTTCCATTTCTGTCATGTTAGCCAATCTGATATAGGTGAGGCGGTTCCTTGCATTTTTCTAATTATTAGTGATTCAGAGCATTTATTCATGCAACTGACTTTAGACATCTTTGATTTCTTCATCTGAAAACTGCTTGTTCATGTCCTTTGACCATTTATCAGTTGGAGAATGACTTGCATTCTTCTAAATTTGGCTCAATTCCCTACATATTTGATAAATAAGATCTTCATCAGAGAAATTTGCTGTTAATTCTTTCCCCAGTTTTTCTGCTTTCCTTCTAATTTTGACTTTATTGGTTTTGTTTGCACAGAAACCTTAATTCCATGTCATCAGAATTATCCATTTTACCTCTCTTGATCCTCTTATTTGGTCATGAACCTTGATCCATAGACCTGATAGGTAATTTTTTCCAGTCTCCTCAAATTTGTTTATGATATCACCCTTTATGTCTAAATCATATAACCATTTTAAGGTAATGAGTTGTTGCCTAATGTCTAGTTTCTGCCAAACTGCTTTCCAGTCTCCCTTGTAGTTTTTGTCAAATAGAAAGTCCTTACCTCAATAGCTTTGGTCTTATTAAACACCTGAGTTATTGTGGTCATTAACTTCTGTACATTATATACTTAATCTATTCCATTGATCATCCACTTTTTTCTTATCCAGTGCCAGATTGTTTTGATCATTACTGCTTTGTAGTGTTGTTTGAGATCTGGTACTTTTAGTTTGTATTCCTTCCCATTAAAAAAAAATGGTTCCCTTGATATTCTTGACCTTTCCTTCCTCCAGAAAAATTTTGTTAAGACTTTTCCCTAGCCCTTTAAAACAGTTCTTTGGTAGTCTGATTGCTATGGCAGTGAATAAGTAAATAATTTAGAGAGCATTGTAATTTTTATTATATTGACTCAACCTACTCATGAGAAATCAATAGTTCTCTAATTGTTTAGGTCTAAATTTAATTGTGTGAAAAATGTTTTGTAATTATGTTCCTGTGTATCTTGGCAGGTATAAAGCTTAGTATTCTATACTGTGTGCATTTATTTTAAATGAAATTTCTCTTTTTATTTCTTCCTGTTGGGTTTTGTTGGCAATATGTAGAAATGCTCATTATTTCTCTCCCCTTCCCTGTCTTCCTTTCTCCCTCCCTCCCCTTCTCCTCCTTTCTTTTCCTTTTTTTTTTTTTTTTAAAGCAATTGGGGTTAAGTAACTTGCTCAAGGTTACACAGCTAGTCATTATTTATGTGTGGGTGCTCATTTTCTAAGGCTGGTTTCGATCCCGGGTCATCCCAACTCTGAGGCTGGGGCTCTTACTCACTGCACCACCTAGCCACCCCCTCCTTTCTTTTCCTTGACCCTTCCTCAAAAGTCTGTTTTGCTTCCAGCCACTGACTCCTTTTATCTTCCCTCTCTCTTATCACCACTTCACCCTTTCTCTTAATTCTTTCCCTCCAACTTCCCTTTGGGTAAAATGAATTTCTGTACTCAAGTGTGTGTGTGTTTTGAACCAGTACAGATGAGAGTGATATTCAGGTGTTACCCATTCTGCCCCGTTTTCTCCTGCATTATAAAAATTCTTCCTTGAGTGACTCTCTTATGTAAGATAATTACCCCTTCTTTCTCTCTTCACCCATTTCCTAATACATCCTTCTTTCTCATCATGTTTTTTTTTTTCTTCAGATCATCCCAACATAATAGACTCAACACCCATGCCTTCTTTCTGACTCCTTCTAATTTAAAGCGCTTTAGTGTTGATAAAGTTCTTATGGGTTACATGTATCATCTTCACATTTGGGCATGTAAACAGTTTAACCTTATAAAGTTCCTTATGATTTCTCATTCATGTTTACTTTTCATGCCTCTCTTGAGTCTTGTATTTGAATGTCAGATTTTCTATTTAGCTCTGATCTTTTCATCAGGAATGCTTGGAAGTCCTCTATTTCATGAAATAGCTACTTTTTTTCCACCTGTAGTTATACACAGTTTTACTGAGTAAGTTATTCTTTATTATAATCCCAGCTATTTTGCCTTTTAGAATATCATATCTCAGCCCTCTGCTTCTTTAACATAGTAACTGCTAAATTTTATTTTATCCTGTTGTTTGATATCCTGGTATTTGAATTTTTTTTCCCTCTGGCTTTTTATAATATTTTCTCCTTGACCTGGGAGCTCTGAAATTTGACTGTAATATTCTGTGAGTATTCATTTTGAGATCTCTTTTTTTTTTCTTGCCTTTTATTTTTTTGGAGGCAATTGGGGTTAAGTGACTTGCCCAAGGTCACATGGCTAGTTTTTGTGTTAAGTGTCTGAGGCCAAATTTGAACTCAAGTACTCCTGACTCCAGGGCCTGTGCTCTATTCACTGCACCATCTAGCCACCCATTGAGATCTCTTTTAGGAGGTGATTAGTGGATTCTTTCAATGTCTATTTTTCCCTCTGGTTCTTACCTATCTGGGCAGTTTTCTTTTATAATTTCTTGAAATATATCTAATATAAACTTAAAACTAATACCTAAGTATTTGCATTACATAATAGCACAAGTGTAAGTATTTTTCATTTTGGGGGGGAGGGGTAAAGTAGACAATGGAGTTTGCAATATTCCAGTTTCAAGGACTGGAATGTATGGAATTCCAGCTTCAAGGACTGGGAAGGAGGAATACGACAAATTGCCATGTCCATTTGAATGAAGAGTTTTGTGGAGTTAGTGATAATTTCAAATTGCCTTGATTTTCTAATCAGGCTTGTATTTTCTACTTAATAAAGTATAATTGAAATTAGAGAAACTCTTCATAGTCTCTTAAGTCCCAGAGTTTGACTAATTTATGTCCCCTAATGTATGCATTGTGCATTCATGAAGCAAATAGTCTAATATAAAACATACTTTTATTAGAATCTTGTCCACGTGATTCATGTGAAATAGTCCAGGTGGACACTTGGGATGGATTCTCTAAATTTGCACATCTTTTCTTTTGAGCTATTTCAATTCTGCTTTGCTCATAGAGCACAGCAGCTCCTCTCATGAGGGCATGCCATGCTGGGCAGTCCTGTGCCAGTGTATCCCATATCACAAATCACTTCCAAAGTTCCTGAGAGATCCTGAGACTGTCCTTGTATTGCTTTTTCTGACCACCATGTGGGTGCTTGCCATGCGTGAGTTCTCTATAAATTAGTCTCTTTATAAGTGTATATTTGGCATTTGAACAACATGACCAGCTCATTGGAGTTGCTCTGTCTGCAGTAGAGTTTCAACACTTGGCAGTTTAGTTTAAGAAAGGCCCTCAGTTTCTGGTATCTTATCCTGTCAGGTGATCTTCAGAATCTTCCTAAAACAATTCAAATGGAAGCAATTCAGTTTCCTGGCATGGCACTGGTATGCTGTCTAGGTTTCATAGGCATATAACAATGAGGCCAGCACAACAGCTCACCCCACCCAACTAGAGTACCTTACAAAAAATTCAGTCTAAGATGCGTTCTGGCCCACTGTGTTCCTCTCAGCTGCTGAGCATAGTTGACCCCCTTTGTCTAGATTGTCTAGATTAGGCGATGGTAGTCTGGATCAAGAGATAAGTTTCTTAGTACAAGACTGAGCCCCTTATTGGAATAAGCCCTGTTCTCATTGTAATATTCATTCTTCTCATTAATTATTAATAATCAGAGTTGATTGCCATCATCAGGAACACCCACTCTTCCAAGGACATAAAAGCATTGAGTGGGTTCCATGAGGGATCTTTGGTGTTCAAAGGTGTTACTGACCTCTTTTGTTAATTATTGCTAATGTGATTAATAAAATGATTACACAGAAAGTATGCCTCTCGAACTTTTTAATGTCACATATCCATGAGGTTTTCTTGGCAAAGATACTGGAATGATTTACCATTTCCTTTTCCAGTGGATCACCTTTTGTCACTCTACACTATGACCTGTCTGTCTTGGGTAACCCTGAATGGCATTGAGGTACATAAGCCCCTCTGTCATGACAAAGCTATGATCCAGGAGGGGCCACAAGATCTATATGAGTATGGAATTCTAAGTGAAATAAGAGCTCTGGAGAAAAGATTAAATAGATTAGAATATAAAGTGGAAAACCGTACCGGAGTAATCCTCACTGTTTGAGGTCTGTGGTTTGAAGGGAATAGGAAAGAAATAATAATGTGAAAATAAGAGTTCCTTACTTAGAAATAACTAGTGTTGATGATGTTTCTTCTTTTTCATTACTTTCATTATAAAGAGGGTAATGAGGATCAAAAAAAGGGAAAAAGTATGATGGGATGTATTAGAGGGTGAACAGGCATAATTCTGAATGTGAATGGAATGGAAGAGGATAGCAGACTGGATTAGAAAGCAGAATATGACAGTGTGTTGCTTTAAAAAAAAGCACCTTGGAACATAAAGATTGAGAGAGTTAAAATGACTAATTTATTATGCGCCAAATGAATTTAAAAAGACAAGAGTAGCGACTATCTCAGGCAACCAGTGAAGAGTGTGCAAATGAACATTGCTGAAAGAGACAACTAGGAAACCACTTTATGCTTAAAGGCACCATGGGCAATGACATCATATCAGTGTTTAATGTATAAAGTACCAAACATTATAACATCGAAGTACTTAAAAGAGAAATAATCCCTTTATATAAAAAAAAAACCAACACAGAGCAAAACTATGATTATGATACCCTGGGAACCTCAAATCAACACTTTGATTCTGGAAAAAGGTATGTTGAGCAGTTGCTCTTTGATTCCATTCACCATTATCATGACTTCCCTGACCAAAAACACCCCTCCTTAGCTACCATTAATGTCTTTGAATTGTTATTCTCCTGTTAGGTTATTTTTCCCAGGGTTAATGTTGGAAAGTTGGAATAGGTGAATAGCTTGGTGCCAAGATGATCAGAGAAGAGCTGTGTGAATCTCTAGTTTGGACTAAAAATAGTGACCAAGGGCCCCAGAGTACATCCCTGGAGTGCCAGGCTTCTGGTGGAATCTGGAATGCAAGACTATGGGTGAGCCATGAAATGAAAATGAAAAAATGAGAATTTACAACAAATGAAGAAATTTATTAGAAACTATTTTGCCCAATTTCATGCCAGCAGAAATTAGATAAAATAGATGATTTACAAAAATATAAAATACCCAGATTGACCAAATAACACAGAAAATTTTTAACATTCTAGCAAGAGAAGTTAAACAAGGTATAAATGAATTTCCCCTACTAAAATCCCCAGGATCCTGTATCAAAATGAATCTTATAAAATGTTCAAAGAACAGTTAATTTTAATATTTATGTGAACTGTTTGCAAAAATAAGAAATCATACTGTACTCCTTGTATGATACAAAAATAGTCTTAATTCCTAAACCAGAGAGAGATAAAATGGAAAGGATGCCCTAGATCAATATTTCTAATGAATATTAGTACAATATTGTTAATTGTACTATTAGGAAAGAGATTTTTTGGCATATTAAAGAGTTTATACTATAATCATCTTGGATTTGTACCAGTGATGTTTATTGTGTTTAATATTAGGAAGTCTACAAACATCTCATTAATAACAAAACAGTAAAAATAATGAAATCACATATAGATTCAGAAAAAGCTTTTGACAGGCTACAATACTTATTACTGTTAAAAAAAACATTTGAAAAGTGTAAAAATATATGGACTATTCCTTAATATGGTGAATCATATTGATCTAAAACCAGCAGCCACTTAGAGGGCTTTCCAACAAGATTGGGGTAAAGCAGGGGTCCTTGCTATTTGAAAGAGTTCTAGAAATGCTAGCTATACAGTAAAGCAAGAAAAATGAATTTGAGGGAGTAAGTATAGACTAGGGGAAAACTAAACGATCATTTTTCTGCAGATGATATAGTGGTCCTTCTTTGCTGTTACTGTTTTCAGTTGTTCACCTGTGTCCAATTCTTTGTGACTCTGTGACCTCCTTATAGAACCCGACATCCAAAAGAAATGTTGACAACTCACCTTGCTTGTGGTTCTCTTTCTTGGGGCCATTTTTATGTTGATTTCTTCTGTTCTGGTCATGTCATCCCTCTTCTCCCTTTTATCTGGAGGCTACTAAATGTTGCAATGAATAGAGCACTAGGCCTGGAGGCAGGAGTAGCTGAGTTCAAATCTAGCCTCAAACACTGATTAGCTGTGTGATGGGGACAAGTCATTTAATCTCTGTCTGCCTCAGTTTTCTCAATGT
Source organism: Gymnobelideus leadbeateri (assembly GCA_011680675.1). Lineage (NCBI taxonomy): Eukaryota > Metazoa > Chordata > Mammalia > Diprotodontia > Petauridae > Gymnobelideus > Gymnobelideus leadbeateri. Next base: position 59,031 of record WOXC01004630.1, read on the forward strand.
GAAATGGGGTTAATAATAGCACCTGTGTTTCAGGGCTGTTGTGAGAATCAAATGAGATATCTGTAAAGCACTTAGCACAGTGCATGGCAGCGAATAAATGCTTTTTCTTTCCTCTCTTCTATCAACTTAATGGAGACCAGCTGCTAGCTTGGCAGGATAGTAGAGTGCCCCGAATAAATTCCTCAGGTTGGCACTTAGGCCTTCCAGTGCTCCTTCCTGGTCTGTCTATACTTATTATCTAAATTTGAGGCCTGGCAGAAGATAGGCAGTGAGGAGTGCAATTAGACAACAGATAGACATATTTAAGACAGAGTTGAAGAAGTTTCTGTGGGGGCAGACCCCTAGTTTGAGAAATGTGGTTTTAGTTTAGTTTAATATTTACAGAATATATTTAGTAATTAATCAAAGGGCTACCTATTCACCTTATCATTTTAACTGTAATACCTTAACACTAGCAACATGAATGTTTTTCCTCATCCAACCTTTGTAAATGGTCTAATAATTCACATTGGCTGATCTTCTGTAGGTTCACTTTAGAATATTCTGGTGAGCAGAAATGGAACTAATTATACTTCATAGTCAAAACCCTTATCCATGCTTTCCAGAAAACAGATTTTTTTTCACAAAGAAACTTTTTTTTTCCTCAAAGAAAGTTGAACTGTAAATTTTGGATTGGGAAAAAGGGGCTTTTAACTTTGCCCTTTCAGGCCAGTGGCTAGAGTCAAGGGCGTTTTCAAATTAAAAAAAATACATATTTATACCAAATGCCAAAGCATTGACAGTTGCCAGAAAGGTTTTGTTTTGGCCAGGAAAATTAACTTTTTGGTGCCCAAAGTCAAGTTTATCTTACCATGAAGCCTTGGAAAATTGTTTACTCTGTAAATTTCATTTGAATAGAAACATGAATTACATTTCCAGTAGGATCTTTTTTATTTGAAATTTTTTTCATCCCAGCTGTCTTTTATTAATAATATTAAGTATAAAAATAAGTATTTTTCTTTGTTTTTCTTTTGTGTGGGAATATGATTTTAGACTTATTTCCCTTCTGAATTTCTGTCATCATTGTCAGCATATTATACCAGCCTTGAAGATGGCTGTTTCAAATTAGATTTGGAGTGTCTTTAATAATACATATGAAGAGAATTCTCAGTTATTGTTTATCACTGTACATTTAATCCTTTCAGTTCAGTAGCAAGGAACGGCATACTATTTTAGTATTTGACATTTTGTTTTGTGTTTTTGTGTTCAGTTAAGTTAGCAAAAATTCATGCTTCTCTTAATGATTTTTACCTTTTATTAGTAGATATAGTGAAAGGAGTTAAATATATATAATTATCTCTGAAGATTGCTCAGGTCCTGCCGGGTTTGTATGTCATTCAGTATTACTAGAAGTACAGTGATCTGAAATTATTGTTTGTTGGCATTGACTCATTAAGAGGAGTGAACTGCAAATTTAGAAAGAATATGTTTGTTAAGTGATCCCATATTTATTTTACAAAGAATTTATAACTTTTTCTCAGAAAGGAAAACCCATAGCCATTTGAATATGCAAAGCATAGTGTCTGTTTTTAAATTTTCTCTCAACCTTTTTTACTCTTGTGGGTCAGTAGGTATTTGTTATCTGTAGGGTGCATGGTGTACTAGGAATTATCCCTGCTATTCAGACAGAAAGGAGAGGAGAAAAAGAGTAGGCATTTGACCAGTCTGCTTGAGGGAAAAGAAAGAAAAACCTCTCTGGAAGGCATGTAAAAAATGTCGTTTATTTGCCTAGGACAATAAAGAGTGGTTCAGTGATGTTATTGATTACTTAATAATAAGGGCACCCTCTGCCACAGGAAACATATGGTGAAGAGTTGCCTTTGTAATCCAGGGCATACGTGATAATCACTCACATTTCTTTACTGCTTGAAGGTTCACAAAGCACTTATAACATAGTAAAAGTATTATGACCCCTAGTTTATAAATGAGGAATGGAGCTAAAGGGGCATCAGGAAAGGCCTTGTGTGGGAGATGGAACTTGATCTGAACTTTGAAGGAAACTGGTGATTCTAAGAAGCAGGGATGAAGAGGTGTGGGGTACAATTAGCCTGTGTAGAACAATCAAACTGGAATTTAAAGGAATACCAAGTAGGCCAATTTGGCCAAAACCTAGAATGTTTGAAGGGTAGTAATGTGCAATGTGGTCACAAAGGTGTTCTGGACCCCTTGTTGTAAAAGGTTTTATGTGCCAGCCTGAGGAGCTTATATTTTATCCTATTGGCATTATGGAGTTACTGGACCTTTTGAGAAACAGTGGTCAGGACTTTGTGTTAGAGTATCATTCTAAAAGCTCTGTAGAGGGTGGGGTGAAGAGGAGAGAAAGTTAAGGCAAGGAAACCAATTAGGAGATTGTTGAGAGCCTAAATTTGTATTCTCTGAATAGAATATGGAAAATTTGAAAGAATCCCCTTACAGGTTTTCATAGGCTTTTAGAACTGGAAGGGGACCTTTGAGAAAGGTCTTCTGGTTTAATCCCTTCATACTATAGTTGAGGAAGGAGAGGTACATTAAGGTAAGTGATTTTCCCAAGGTTACACAGCAAGTTATTATCAGAGCTAAGTTCTCCAATGACAGACCCAGAACTCTTTTTACTGAACCAGTGTCATAGTGAGTTAATGTTGATTTTACTTGAAATATCAAGACAACTCAGATCAGTAGATTTCATTTAAAGATATTGGTAATAATGTACAGAATTAAAAATTAGCATCCTACTTCTGTTTCTCAGAAATAATTCTAAAATCCTACTAGAAGATTCCCAAGATGATAACTTTTCTTGAGTATTTGGACTTTATCTTATATAGTAGTCCCTCTTCTATTTTCATCCCCTCCACATTTCTATATAATAGCACATAGTAAGCACTTTATAAAAGTATTGAGTTGAATTTCTTTGCCTTTAGATCACATAAAAAAATCTAGGGCTACATATTACAAGTTAAAACTGGCTAATTACTGGAGAGGCAGTACAGTTTTTTAAAAATGATAAAATGATATTTGTTCTTTTATTTACTGTTCCTTAAAATATTGCCAGTGCAGAATCTTTTTTATAAGCAGTTTTATTCTAAGAATCTTTTGTTTGAAGGCTAGTGGAAGAGGAGTAATGAGAAAGTTATACACAAGACTGACCCCTAAAGAATTTTTGTGTGGGATATTATTAAGTCATGTAAGTCTATAGAGGTTTTTTTCCCCCATTTTTAAATTTTTCATGTAATTTTATTTATTTTCATCTGTAAAATGTGAAGTTTATTACATTATGCAGTCTTCTCCTGTTGGTACCCCATGCTGCAGGGAACTGACATTGTACTTCCCTCTGTGTTGCTTATTTGTTTTCTTCAGAGTCAGCTGGCTTCTTCCTCTTTGATTTCTCAAACTCCTGAGTTCCCCAGATATAGAGGAAGTAAAAGCCTATAAATGCAGGGGTGGACCCGCAGGATGGAGCCTTGCGTCCTATGGAGCACATTTGAAGTGCCCTTTGTGAAGTAGTTGGGGAAGGCTCTCTCCTTGAATGGGGACAGGCTGTAGGAGAGGATGTGCCTCACCTAGGTCAGGTTCCCGAACTCGAGGCCCCTCTTCACAGTGTCTCGGGTCCCTGCAGGAGCAGACACACAGTCACCTGTGCGGGCCAAGGCTGTGAGATCCTGTAGTCTGGCTGGGGCACTGGCTCCGAGGAGTGCCCTTCAGGACCCCACTGGGTCAGCCTGCCCCTGTCCCCATGGCCTCCCACCAGTATCCTTTTCGTGTAATTTTAAACAGCCTCTATCTATAGTGAACAAGCTAACTTTTTTGTAGACTAAATTTTTCATTCATAACATTCAAAAAGAGCTGAGACTACATGATTAATAAGCTTGACCCAAAGTTGAGTACAATGATAACAAGACTTAAGTCAACTTTGTGTGTGTTTGTGTGATTTACCTCAAAATGTTCCATAAAATAATTTGTATTTGTTTTAAAATAATTTTTTGGGGGGAGAGCAATGTGAAAATAATAGTGTTAGCATTTTCTAGCACCTTCTGTAGTCTAGGGCCTTGGCACTGTGCTAACAAATGCTTTACAAATATCACTTCATTTTATCCTCACAACAACCCAACAACTGTTACTGTCATCCCCATTTTACAGTTGAGGAAACTGAGGTTAACAGAAGTTAAATGATTTGCCCAAGGTCATACAGCTAATAAGTATGTGAGAGGATGAATTAAAATTCAGGTCTTCCTAATTCCAGGCCTAGTGTTTTATCTGCTGTACCACTTAGTGCCTAGCAGTGTAACCCCTTCAGGATAGTGTCACATGTTTTTGTTAAGTATACTTTTGACAGTATACTTTTATACTCCCCAGATATGTCTCTTTTAATCTCTTTGTGTGTAGGGGGCAGCGGTGGTAAAAACATCACTTGTATTCTGTGGTCTTTAGTTTCTTGACCAGGAGTTCATCATTAACAATGCTTTCTAGCTTTCTACAGTTTTTCTACGGTTTCTGGGAATGGGTGGCTGTTATCAAGTTTGATCATTTTTGTGTGTCCCATATAAGTGCTCCATGAAGTTAATGTACTTCTCTAGTCTTCTTGCCAGGTTTAAGAGTAAGAATAATTAACAGACATTTATTTAGTGCATCCTATATTCCAGGGAGTATACGAAGTACTGGGAATACAGCTACAAAAATGAAAGAATCCCTCCCCTCGAGGAGCTATTTTGCAAAGGGCAAAAACATACATATGGCATACAAGTATAAAAAATAAATACAAGGTGAAAATTTTAGGGGGAAGATTGTACCTGAGAGGGTCACATATAAGGTGGCACTTGAGCTGAACAGTTTGCCTGGGACTGTCTGGGAGAGCTTCTTGGCTAGTGAAGTTGTTTAAGTAGTGAAGTAACATGGTCAGATCCCTGCTTATGGAAAATTACTTTGGCAGCAATACGTAGTATAGACTAGAGTGGCGACAGACTTGCCATAGTGAGACTACTTAGGAGTGGGAAAAGACTGAGTGTAGTGAGACCACAATCTTGGCAACAGTAAAGAGGGCCTAATTTAAGGTAGTAGCTATATGGGTTAAGGCAAGACGTCAGATATAGGAGATATTGTGAAGGTAGAAACAACAAAATTTGGCAACTGATTAGATATATGGAATGAGGGAACGTAAAGAGACCAAGATAATACTGGAATTATAAACCTGGGAAAGGATAGAGTGTCTGATAGAAATCATGAAGTTTAAGCTAATATAATAAAAATGACAATTTTACCTAAATTAAATTACATATTTAGTGCCATACCAATCAATTTACCAAAAAATTACTTTATAGAGCTAGAAAAAATAATAACGATTCATTTGGAAGGACAAAAGGTCCAGAATATCAAGGGAAGTGGTTGCAAGGGAGGGGAAAAACAGGAAGGCAAAAAGGCAAAACCATGTTCTCATTGAATTTGGCTCAGGGAGAAAGTGACACACATACTAAATGGGATATCTCACCCTACAGGAGAGTAGGGGGAAGGGGAATGAGAAGGGTGATGATGAAAGGGAGTGCATTTTTTGGGGGAAGGGAGGTTGGAAGCACCCACTTTTGAAAAGGGACAGGATCAAAGTAGGGAATGGACCAAGTGGGGAGTGGGATAGGTGGGAGGGGGATATAGCCAGTCTTTTACAATATATCTACTAGGGTAATGTTTTGCATAGCTATACATGTACAACATATACTGAATTGCTTATCTTCCCAGCAAGAGTGGGTGACAAGGAGGAAGGGAATGAATCTGGAATTCGAAGTTTTAAAATTAAATGTTTCAAATATATATAAATACTATTATTAATATTATTTTACATATAATTGGGAGATAAGATGTGCAGGCATTGAAGCACAGAGATTCACCTTGCCCCGCTGGAAAAGTTGAAGGGGGGTATGGGAGAAGATATGGGAGAGAGCAGGTTGGATGAGGGGATATCCTGTGGGACTGCTATTCTGGGGTGGTGGGTAGGAGAAAAATGGGGGGAAATTGTAACTCAAAATCTGGCAGAAATGAATGATGTATACCAGAAGTTAATAAAGCATTTGGAAAAAAAATAGAAAAGAAATGCTAGGGAAGGTGGCAGATTTTAATCTGTATTATACAGCAGCAGTCATCAAAACATCTTGGTACTGACTGAGGAATAGAGTAGTAGATCAATGGAATAGATTGGGTACACAAGACTCAGCAGTCAATAACTGTAGTAACCTACTGTTTGATAAACTCAAAGACCCTAGTTTTTGGGATAAGAACTCACTATTTGACAAAAACTGCTGGGAAAACTGGAACATAGTATGGCAGAAAGTGGGCATAGACCATTATCTAACACTGTATACCAATATCAAGTCTAAATGGGTGCATGAGCTAGGTATAAAGGCTGATACTATAAGCAGTCTGGGAAAGCACAGAATAGCTTACCTGTCAGATTTGTGGAGAGGGGAAGACTTTATGACCAAATAAGAATTAGAGAGTATTACAAAATGCAAAATGGATAATTTTGATTACATTAAATTGAAAAGTTTTTGTACAAACAAAGCCAATGTAACCAAGATTGAGAGGGAAGTGGAAAATTGGGAAAGAATTTTTACAGCTAGTGTCTCTGATAAAGGCCTCATTTCTAAAATACACAGAGAATTGAGTAAAATCTATAAGAATACAAGTAATTCCCAAATTGATAAATGGTCAATGGATATGAACAGGTAGCTTTCAGAGGAAGAAATTAAAGATATATATAAGCATGTGAAAAAATGCTCTGAATCACTATGATTAGAGACATGCAAATCAAAACAACTCTGAGGTACCAAATCTCACCAGTCAGATTGGCTAAGATGACAAAACAGGAAAATGACAAATTCTGTAGAGGATGTGGAAAAATTGGAACACTAATGCAGTGCTGGTGGAGTTGTGAACTGATTCAGCCATACTGGAGAGCAATCTGGAACTGTGCCCAAAGGGCTATAAATAATTTCATACCCTTTGACCCAGCAATACCATTTCTAGGGTTGTATCCCAAAGAGATCATAGAAGTGGGAGGAGGACTCATATAAACAAAAATATTTATAGCAGTTCTTTTTGTGGTGACACAGAATTGGAAATTAAGGGGATGCCCATCAATTGGGGAATGGCTAAGCAAGTTGTGGTATATGAATGTAATGGAATACTATTGTGCTGTAAGAAACGAGGAGCAGATGGACTTCATATATACCTGGAGAGGCTTATATGAATTGATGCTGAGTGAGAAGAGCAGAACCAGGAAAAATTTGTACACAATTACAAATACAGCATATGTGTGATCACTAACTTTGATAGATTGGACTCTTCACAGCAATGCAGGGTTATGTCAACTCTAAAAGACTCATGATGGAGAGAGATGTCTACATCCAGAGAAAGAACTAGAAAGAACAGAGTTTGAATGCAGATTGAAGCAAACTACCGGCTCTCTTTCTTTTTCTTGTTTGGTTTTGTTTCCTCTTTCCCATTGTTCATTCCATCTGATACAATCCTTCTTTATAACCTGACTAATGTCTAATGTGAAAGTATTTGTAGATCCTGTACTTGATTGTATGTTGCCCAGGGGAGGGAGGGGGAGAAAATTTGAAACTCAAGGAATTGGGAAACTGAATCTTGTAAAATAAAAAGTAAACAAATTAATAAAGATGAAAAATAATAAAAAAAAGAAATGAAATTTTGAAGTGAGTAGATTTTGGGGGGAAATTTTTATATTTTATTTTTTCTAATTATATGACAATTTTTAACATTTTTTTCAAATTTGACTTCTGAATTCTCTCCCTCCCTTTCTGCCTTCCCCCATTTTTGAGAAGTCAAGCAATTTGATATAGATTATTCATGTGCTCATGCAAAACATTTCCTTATCAGCCATGTTGCAAAAGAGAACAGAGAAGTTAAAATAAAATAAAAATTAAAATAAATAGTTAAAATAAAAAAATAAAAGTTAAAATAAAATAAAAGTTAAAAAAAACCCAAAAATCTATGCTTTGATCTGCATTCTGATTCTGTCAGGTTTTTTTTTTCTTCTGGAAGTGGATAGTATTTTTCATCGAAAGTCCTTCAGAATCATCTTGGGTTATTGAATTGCTAAGAATAGCTAAGTCATTCACGGTTAATCCACAGTTAATTCACAATACAATATTTCTATTACTCTGTATAGTGTTTTTTCTTGTTCTGCTCACTTCCCTTGGTGTAAATTCATATATGTCTTCCCAGGTTTTTCTGAAACCATCCAGTTTGCAATTTCTTACAGCACAGTAGTATTCCATTATCTGTTCAGCCATTCCCCAATTGATGGGCATCCCCTCAATTTCCAATTTTTTGCCACCACAAAAAAGAGCTGCTAAAAAAGACTTTTGTACATGTACATCATTTTCCTCTTTTAATTTAAAAAATAAAATCTCTTTTGGATACAAACCTAGCAGTGGTATTGCTGGATCCAGGGAGATGCAGAGTTTTATAGCCCTCTGGTCATAGTTACAAATTGTCTCTCCAGTTGGTTGGATTAGTTCACAACTCCACAAAGAGTGCATTAATATCTCAAGTTTTCCACATCCTCTACATTTGTCATTTTCTGTCATTATAGCCTATCTGATAGATATAAGGTTGTACCTCAGAGTTGTTTTAATTTGCATTTCTCCAGTCTGTGGTGATTAAGAACATTTTTTCATATGACTATAGTTAGTTTTGATTTCTTCTTCTGAAAACTACTTATTTATATTCTTTGACCATTTATATTTGGGGAGTCACTTGTATTCTTATAACTTTAACTCAGTTCTTTATGTATTTGAGTAATGAGGTCTTTTATCAGAGCAACTTGATGTAAATTATAAATTCCTCCCCCTAGTTTTCTGTTTTCCTTTTGATCTTGGCTGCATTGGTTCTCTTTGTGCAAAAAAAAAAAAATTAATTGGATCAAAACTATTCATTTTGTACCCTGTAATGTTCTTTATCTCTTGTTTGGTCATAAATTCTCCTCTCATCCGTAAAGCTGACAAGTAAAATATTCCATGCTCCCCTAATTTGCTTATGATATCACCTTTATATCTAAATCATGTACCCATTTGACCTTATCTTGGTATATAGTGTAAGATGTTGGCTTATGCCTGCTGTTTGCCAAATTGCTTTCCAGTTTTCCCAGCAGTTTTTGTCAAATAGTGAGTTCTTGTCCCCTAAGCTTGACTCTTTGGTTTTGTCAAACACTGGGTTTTCATTTACTCTTGTGTAATATTACCTAGTCTATTTCAGTAATTGACCACTATTTCTTAGCTAGTACTAGATTGTTTTGATGACTGACTACCTCTTTGTAATGTGGTTTTAGATCTGATACTGCTAAGTTACCTTCCTTTTTTATTATTCCCTTAATATTCTTGACCTTTTGTTCCTCTAGATGAATTTTGTCATGATTTTTTTCTAGCTCTTTATAATAATTTTGGTAGTTTGATTTATATCGCACTGAATAAATATAGGTAGAATTGTCATTTTTATTATGTTGGCTCTGCCTTCCCATGAGCAATTGATAGTTCTTCACTTGTTTCACTTGTTTAGATATGTCTTTGTTTACGTGAGGTCTTCTTTATTTGTGTTCATATGATTCTGGGTTTGTCTTGGCAGGTAGACTCTTCAAATATTTTTGAACACCTGGATGATGTGTTTGGTAAGGCAGCAGAGAAGACTGAGGAATAGTAGTTAGACAGGGAGATGGCAATCCAAAAAGAAGCAGTGTTACAGAAACAGACATGAGACAGTTCTTGAGAACTGTGTCAGTGAGGTACATTTATTGTCATTCCCTCAGGACTAATCATACTGGGCTGAACTCATTAGGAATGTCATGGTAAATAGAGCCCTGGAAGTAGAGTCAGGAAGACCCAGGCTCAGATTCTACCATCAGGCATTTACTAGTTTTGTGATCCCGGGCAAGTTATTTAATTTCTCTGTGCCTCAGTGCCCTCATCTGTAAAATGAGAGGCTTAATAACCTCTAAGGTCTCTTCCAGCTCTAAACCAATTGCCCTACAATCCCCTTTTGCTAAATTTGGGACAAAATGGAAAAATGTAACTGGGATGATAGTAGTCTTAACTCTTTGAGCATAGCAATTATATCCCATGGGATCCCAGGATTGAATGTTGTTGTACTATCCTGGGATTCACAACGGAATGCTATAGTAATAGCTATAGCTATAGCTTTTGTTGTAGTTTTCTTAATGATTAAAGGCATTTTATTTTATTTTTATTTTTAAGGCATTCTAGCAGCTAGATAGGCATGAAAAGTTATCTTGGGACATTGGTATAGGAATTTAATGAATGGGCGGGCCTGACTCAGGCTGTTCTCCTGTTAATTTAGGCGTAGTGTTAGAACAAAATGAGATTCTTGTAGGTTATTCAACAATTATAAAAAGGAGATTAAGGAGCTATAGAATAGAAAATATACAAAGATACCGTAACACTTAGGAATTCTTATCTGTTACATATATTTTATAAATTTTTATCTCGATTGATCCTCACAATAGCCCTGCAAGGTAGGTGCTATTATCCACGTGCATTTGGCAAAGTTTGCACTTGAGGAAACTGAGGCAGAGGTCAAATGTCTTGCTCAGAGTTACATAGCTAGTCAATGTCTGAGACTGGACCACAAGGATGGGATGTTGAATATTTGTGCAAGAAACAGCAAGAAGGCCAATTTGGTGAGATTGTAGAATGTGTGAAGGGTGCTAATGTTTAATGAGACTATTAAGGGTTTTAAATGCTAGACTCTGAGGAGTTTAAGCTTAACTCTAGAGGTAGTAAGTAACTGCTAGAGATTCTTCACAGAATTTGAGAGCTGGAAGTGGCCTCAGTGGTTGTCTAGTTCAACTTATATCATCCAGCCTGTGCTTGAAGGCCCTCAGTGAGGACCACCTCTGGAGGCAATTCATTCCACTTTTCAATGACTTTAATTGTTGAAAAGTTCTTCCTTATCTCAGGCCTAGATTTCTCCTTTATCTTTATCCATTGCCCCTAGTTATAGTCTATGGGGCTACACAGAAGACTGTTGATACCTGAAGACAGTTACCTTCTTCTTCCCCAAGTTTTCTCTTTTCAGTGCTAAACATCCCCAGTTTCTTCACCTGATCCTCATATGACATAGACTTCCCTGCCCTAGTTGTGAGGGATAACTTGCAGTGAAATTTCCCCATTCTGAACATCCTGTATACATTCTTAATACTTCCTTATACTTTGTAACCAGTCAGTATAATTTCCCCATATATATGTAATTGTGTATTTCAAGGTAATGTAAGAGCTATTGAGCATTAATACAATTGATTGGATTAACTATTAGGACCAAATTAGAGGTGTTTTTAATTTGGGGAAAGGAATGGTAGTGTGAGAGGTAGCAAAGGGTTAAGTTTCTATAGAACTGCAAGAATTGCTGAAACAAGAATACTGATAAAAAGTACCAGACAGTAGCCTTAGGAAGAGTTGAGGCAGTAGTCTTGGGAAGAAGTTGGGTTCCCAGTTCCCAGAGAACTCCTAGATAATACTAAAAATGAAATAATGTAGAATAAACGGAGCTGGCAGCAGCAGGTGGATTTGACCAATCAAAAAGCAGACAGTGGCCTTGGGACACTCAGGCCCAAATAAGGACACATGTAGGTTGGACTGAAGGGGATTCAGTATTCTGGGGTTGTTACTGCCCTTTCTTAGTGGACCTCATGTATTATGTATGTTATCTAACAATTAGAGCCTCATTAGTAATAATTATAGTAATGGATAGAGAGGGCTTTGTGCCATTTGGTTGGCATTAATAAGAAGATTATGAGCTTGCCTTACCAACCAGTGATAAGGTGGTATAGTGGAGAAGGTGTGGAATTCCCACCTTAGGGCTTTATAATCTTGCTTTTGCCTTCTGTAGTGCTTTCCTTCCTTCTGACTTTTTGTTGAATTTGGGGATGCCCTTTCTCGAGAGAGATGGTAATAAAGTTTTTGCTTCCACCTTGAGCAGTCTCTGAGTCATTTTGGATGAGTTGTCTTCTGACCCATACATGCTTGACTTCCCCCCACCCTCAGAATACTCTCTAGCTTATCTGTGTTAAACTGTCATCCAGGGGAATGTGACATATGGTTAGCCCTGTACTTCAGAAAAATAATTTTGGTGGCTTTGTAGAGGATGGGTCGAAGAGGGAGAGAAAACAGTAAAAGGCCATTACGGTATTCGAGGCAGAGGGTGATCTGAGCCTCAGTGTGTGGGAGCCACGTATAATGAAAAGGTTGTGGGAGATACAGAGCTAAAACAGATAGTGCTTGACAACTGATTGATGAAGGGGAGAGAGCAAGAACGAATGAACTGAGGTTATGAACCTAGGTAGCTAGAAGGATGGGGCTACTTTAAACAGAAAAAGAGATCTAGAATATGGGTAGATTTTTGAGAGGAAAATAATTAGTTCATTAGAATGTGAGCTCTTGAAGGCAAGAACAAAATTTTGCCCCTTTCTTTGTATTTCTAGCACTTAGCACTATTGTTGTTCAGTCATTTTAATTATGTCTCTTTGTGACCCCATTTGAGGTCTTCTTGGTAAAGATACTGAGGAGGTTTGCCATTTCTTTCTCCAGCTCATTTTACAGATGAGGAAACTGAGGTAAACAGGGTTTAGGGACTTGCCCAGGGTCACAGAGCTCTCTGAGTGTCTAAGGCCAGATTTGAACCTCAGGAAGAGGAATCCTCCTGACTTCATTCCTAGAACGCCATCTACTGCACCAGGTCGGTACTCCAGGACTTAGTACAGTTCCTGGCAAATAGAAGTACTTATTAAATGTTTAGACTTAACTTCTGGATACATTGAACTTGAGGTGGCTATAAAACATTCTGTTGGAAATATCCAATAAGCAGTTGGTAATGTGGGCCTCAAGTTCAAGTAGAATGTACCATTCTGGCAAGCAGGTAGGCAAATTTTGAAAAAGGAGTAAAGGTTTCAAACCTGGTAATCTGAGGAGGGAAGTCTGGGTGAGCAGATCAGAAGTAGGCATGGAGCAGGCTGAAACAAAGGATCCAGGATATGGGAATGGTTAGATTAATTTGACTGACAGTCAAGTCACATACATCCAGAGCAGATAAAATTAATGTGTTTTCAGCATTCCGGGCAGCTCTTGTGACTTACCTCATTTACTCTGTAAGGGGGCTTGCCTTGGTGGGATTTCTTGTCAGTATGTCACCGTCTCCCTTAAAACTTGGTATCCAGGATTGAATACATGTGTAGTCTGACCAGTACAGAATATCTGGAAGTATTTACTAATGGTAAATCTTTCCCACACTGGTTGGTTTCTGGATGAGGAAGTAGAAAAGGGGAAAAACCTTGGTCCTAATGCAATAATTATTAAATACAAAAGAGAAATATTCATTTCTCGCATATCCAAAAAATGAAATGAACTGTATTAGGCATTAACGTCCCCATCTCTGAATATGTTCACTTAGATGATAGAGGTTTATACATTTATTGAATGAATGATTAAATAACTACTACCTCTGTGACTGATCCTTCTTTCCTTTTCTGGTAGAGAAGGAAAATTTCCTCATGACAGAAGAATCAAACATTACTATCAGATTATAAAAAATTGACTCTTTGGCTGCCAATAGGAATCACTTATCCAGCTTTACCCTTGCTTTATTGTTATTGTTCAAGTAATATATTTCCCTATGAATTAATATAATTTTCCAAGCTTTACATAGATAGTGTTAAGATAGTCTCCCCATTGCAGTTCCTATAATAAGAAATTCCATCTCTTATCTTCATGATTTTGCATTATTTGTTCCCCATGTCTAGAATGTTTTGCCTCCTCACCTCTGTTTCTTAATTTCCTGGACTTCCTTCAAGATTTGACTCCATTCTGACTTTCTTCAATAAGCTTCCTCCAACTGCTAATGCATTCCCATTTCAGATGACCTTCATCTACTCTGTATGTATATGTACATATACATAAATATATTGTATTGCCTAGTTATATACATGTTGTCTTCTTTGCTAGAAAGTATACTTCTTAAGGGCAAGGACGTTTTTTGCCTTACTGACTAAGTGAAGAAAGTTCGTAATTATACAGAGGGCAGAAATAATATGTGTTGAATCAAGGAGTACTTGATTTCAAATTCCATCTCTGATCATGGTCAAATCACTTAACTTTTCTGAGCCTCAATTTCGTTATTTGTGAAATGATAATGTATCATGATATCTAACAGTATTTTTGTGTGACCTACATGACATTGTGTTTATAAAGTGCTAAATAAACTGTGAAGTGGTAAATAAATATAAGTTAATATTGCTTTCATGAAAATATCATTAAAATTACCATACAACTATACTGTTTGCAACTATGTTTGATAGAAACTATAGAATATCCTTTAGAGAAATTAATAATTTTGTTTTTCCCCATTTCAGGATTTTGGCTCCACATAGTTGTTATCAAGATATTGAGACCCTTTATAACTTCCTAGTGACTAATGAGGTATGAGAGATTCTTTATGTTTTTATCTCTTTTCCAAAACAAATGGCTTTAATGTAAAATAAAAACAAAACCAAAATTTTTAGATTGTGCATATAGTTGATAGAAAGAGGAACATTGATGGATTTGAAATAGTATTTTCCTTAAAAGACTTTTTAAACAAATGACTTGTTTTGGGAGTTTGGATAACTAGCTGTGTGACCTTGGGTAGACCACTTTTCTTTGCCTCATCCTTATCTGTAAAATGAGAAAGATGGATTAGATTATTTCTGAGGTCCTTTCCAGTCCTGAAGTGATTTTTAAAATGTAATAAAAGCAAATAAATTTATTCTAATATTAAAATTTTATTACTTTTTGAGTGTATGATGCTTCAGTACCCTTTATTTACTTAGCAGCTACATAACTTCTACCTTCACTGCTTTCTTACTAGGATATGCATTGGAGCCTTCAATATAACACAATTAATTTTCTTTAATAGAATTCTTTGGAATATGTTGACTTATCCTAAAGATTTGAGTTACTAGAAATTCCAGAAGGACATAATAGTATTTCATGGTCTCACCTTTAAGAGCAGCACAGACCCTGAGAATAACATTACAGTGAAAATCCAGAGCGTTTTTAGTTTTCTCCCTAGAGAGTTTCTTTCTTTTTCATTTTTTGTTCTAGGTATGCTTTATATTGGTTTCTTATTTCTCTTTGCTTAAAGGTAGCCTAAGTTGCTTTTGTATTCTAACATTACAACTTTGCAGTCATGGTTCACTTTTTGAAAAGAATTCTGTACAAAAGTGAGAATAAAATGCTAGACTTCCTCATAATTTATAGTAAATTTGATTCCTCCTTTGTTTAAGAACATTTAGGTCATGTTGGTAAAGCTAGGATTGAAATGAAGGACTCCAAATTTAAAATCTACTATTTTTCCATTGTGTTATGGTGTCTCAATAAATGTCATTCTCAATTCCTCATGAAAATATCGTTAAGATTACATATTTAATTTATTGACAAATTTTGTCATAGTTTCTACCTTTATGATATCACTTATGACATACAAACTCTGCTTTCCACTTATGTTGCCACTACCATCCTGATTTGAATACTCAGTGCCTCTTTCTTTACCTATTATAATAGCCTTCTATTTGGTCTCCCTGTCTCAAATCTTTACCAATTTCATTGCATCCTTACTTAGCTGCCAATATGAGTTCTCTAAAGTGTAAATCTCTAAACTCAGTGAGCTTTCCTGCTACTTGTAGGATCATATATAAAATCTTCTATTTGGCATTTAAAGCTCTTTGTAACCTGACCCTTTCCTTACATTTATAGTCTTCTTACATTTTACTATCCTTTATGCATTCTGTGGTCCAGCTACTCTGACCTTCTTGCTATTCTTTGGACCCACATTCTTGTCTTCTGTTTCTATGCTACTGTGCCCTCTGCCTAAAATAATTTGCCTTCTCATCTCCACCTCTTAATATCACTTTCTTCAAGATTTCGGTCAAATGTGAATTTCTATAGGGAGCCTTTCCTTATACCCTCAGCAGTTCCTTCCCTCCTTCCTTTCCTTTCCTCTCCTTCCTTCCTTCCTGCCTTCCTGCCTTCCTTCCTTCCTTCCCTCCCTCCCTCCCTCCCTCTCTATTTCTCTCCTTCTCTCCCTCCCCATACCTTCTATCTATTCTGTATCTAATTTGTATGTATTTATTTATGTCTTGTCTCTTCCATTAGAAAGTGAGCTTCTTGAGGACAGGGACTATTTTAGTCTTAGTATACCCAGTACTTAATACCTGACACATAGAGAAAACATAAATTCTTATTGACCTGATTAAGTTGAAATCACATGAAAGTAAATCCTGTTAATATCATAGAGTTTCGATGTTGTAAGAAACCTTAGAGACCATCTCACTTAGCCCCTCCCAAAATTTAATTACAGTATCCCCAAATTTGTAGTTACTGTGAACATATTTCCTGACAATTGCATTTTGTAGCAGAAATGAAATTTCTAGTATGTTTGAAAATTTCAGATGCATATTTTAACCTAGCTGTGTCCTTTGTGGCCTTATGACTGTGATAGTTAACATAACTAATGAAAATAGTGAAATGGGACATTTCTGGTTAGACTATACCAATTTTTACATTAATTTGGGTAGTGTGTTTTAGCTTTTCCTGAACAATTTAGTAACCTGAAAATCAGTTATGCTATTTTTAGAGTATTGCTTTGGACACTTTCAGATTCAAGGAATCATTTCGTATTTGAGTTATATACATATTCAGTTCTTTATCTTATTTTTACAGTGGTTGTCAGATATTTTCCATAAAAGGCAGTTGATGGAGAACAAATTTAATTCCTTCATCCCAAAGCCTGTTATCTATACTGTGTTGATACTTGATGATCTCAGTTTGGATACTTAGTGGATGCTGGCATTTGGGGCAGCAGTATAAATGACAGTGGTCTTTAATTCAAGGATAAAACACACAAAGGAGTAGATACTGGGATTATTATGGATTATTGTTGGCTTGACCTTCAATGTCAATAGGGCAAGAAGGCAAGTACCACTGTGCTTTGAATTGTAAAGAACTATTTGTTTTCTGAAAGGTTTTAGCCCAGCAGTTACTTAACAGATTGCAAAGAAAACATTCTACATCAATCTGATTTGTCCTTCATTTCATAAGATTATAGATTTATTAGCCAAAATGCACATTAAAACTATAAAGTGTAACCCTCTCATTTTACTGATGGGCTGAGAAGCTAACTAGAGAGTTCAAGTGATGTTCACAGTATTAAAGTCATTAGCATCATGATATATTTTAAAATATAAAATATAGTTCATAAGATCAGAGATCTAGTGCTGGAAAGAACCATAGATACCATCTAATACAACCCACTTTTTTTGGAGGGGGGAAGGCAAGGCAGTTGGGGTTAAATGACTTGCCCAAGGTCACACAGTTAAGTGTCAAGTGTTTGAGGTCATATTTGAACTCAGGACCTCCTGCTCTATTCACTGTGCCACCTAGCTGCCCCTTTTTAAAATATTTTTTTTAACTAACAAGCATCTATTTTCTCTGTTTCCTACTTTTCCCCTCAACTGAAAAAAAAAAGAAAAACCTTTGTAATAAGTATTCATAATCAGATAAAACAAATTCCCTCATTGACCATGTCCAAAAATGTGCATCCTATTTTACTTATTATCTCCTCTCTATCATGATGTAAATATTCTTCTTCATCAGTTCCCTTGAATCATGATTGTGATGATGACAGTACTTAAGTCTTTCAGAGTTGGTCATTTATATAGTGTGGTTATGTATAAATTATTCTCCTGGATCTGTTCATATCAGTCTGTATCAGTTCATACTAATCTTCCAAGGTTTCTCTGAAACTGTTCTTTTGGTCATTTTTTATGGTAAAAGGGTATTCCCTTATATTCATATACCATAATTTGTTCAGCCATTCTCCAGTTGATGGGCACCTCCTTAGTTTAGTTATTTGCCACCATAAGAATAGCTACTAGAAACATTTTCATACATATTTCATTCATACTTTTGATGTCTTTGAGAGTATAGATCAATTGGAACCCTCGTAACATATATATATATATATTTTTTTTTAAACAAGATGAAGAAACTGAGGCCTCGGGAAGCTGCATGAGTTGCCTAAAGTCAGCTAGGTATCATGTGTCAGGAAGAATTTGAAGCCAGCTTTAATGTGACCCTGGGCAAGTCACTTAAGCCTTTTTGCCTGTTTCCTCATCTATAAAATAAGCTGGAGAAGGAAATGACAAATCACTCCAGTATATTTGCCAAGAAAAGCTACTTGACAATAATAACATTTTACCATTTTTAGAAATTCTAGAGCAGAAGTGTCAAATGTGAACAACTCTCCTGAGTGAGGGTGAAGTCAGAGCCTGATTAAAATGCAATTGGGAAATATTCAGCAAAATAAATAAAAATACAATAGAATGTAGGTAATGTTAAGAGATGGTTTTCTAAGTCAATATGTGGTCCACTGGGATCACACTTCAGTAAATAAGCTTCAGTGACCCTCATTTCAATTTGTTTGAAACCACTGCTCTAGAGAATAAAATGTATTTTACATGAACATACTGTGACATTTTTGCAGAAATCTATTTGCCTTCATAGAAGACATGATCTGCTGTGGAGATTTTTTTTGTTTTTAAAAGTACTTGCATCTTTTTTTTTTAATTGAAAGACATCACAGCATGTAACTTGTAAAAATAAAGCAAAATTATAAAAAATAACAAAATGTCTTATTAATTTGGACTTTGAGAATTTATGATCACTTAAGCACCATATTAAATAGAGATAGACAATGTAATAAAGTGGATGGAGAGTTAGCCTCAAAGCTAGAGAGACCTGGATTCAAATTCTGCTTCTTGATACAGACTGCCTGTGTGATTCTGAGCAAGTCACTTAACCTCTCATTTCTCTAGGAAATGTTTTAATGCTATAAGTTGCAGAAAAAATTCTAATTCTAGTTAGTGAAAGGAATTTCCTCTCCTGGGAGTTGACTATACCATTGAAATTAAAAGTCTAATCCCTATCACATATTAAGTAAGAAGTTCAAAATATTTTCTTTATCTCTAAATTCTTGAAGTCCTCAATAAAAATAAAATTAATTCTGTCTAAAATCAGTAGCTTTTTCAAACTAAGGACTTAAGAAATCATGAATTTCTCCAAAATACCTACAACTTTGGTCTAATTATTTTGTATTTTAAAGGACTTTTTTTAGACATCATTAATTTCATTAACCAACTTAATATGACTCATTAATACCTACTTATATTTTATGTACCAAGTATACTTTACTTGATAGTAACAAAAGTACATTAAACTTTTTGAGAAAATTCTATAAATCAGAATTTTCATTAAGACAGATTAGCCATTTTCCATTTCTGAGAAATAAAATTCCTGAGGTTTTCTCATGGTATAAAATGAATCTTAACAATAAACAATTACAGTAATACCTTAAAATATAAATCTTATCAATAAACAATTCATCCATAATATTAAACTCTCATCCATCAATAAACAATTCATCCATAATATTAAACTCTAATCCACAGTCTCTCTACCTCCCATGCTCCATTCTAGTATTGAGTTAAGCCTGAGTTTTCCTCATCTCTACCAGCAAAAGTGAAACTCCAATGGATTTTACCAAACAAGAAAAGTTGAGAGTATAATCCTTGTGATAGATCAGTCAGCCAAACTAAATTTAGAGATTTTCATTGCTAAAATGACCACAGAATAATGAATTTTTTGACCATCATCGTAACTCATGAACTCATGAAGACTATCCAGGAAGGATGATGATCAATATTAGTAAAGAGAGTGCTCAACAATGAACAAGATACGGATCCTTGACTGTTATTACATCAGGATCAATGTTTCATAGAACCTCAGAGTTATAAGAAATCTTAGTAAATATCTAGTTGGAGCCACGTCTGAAAAAGAATCCTCTCTACAACAGACCAGACAAGGGGTCATCTAGCTTTAGTTTGAAGATCTTCATTGAGGAGAACCCACTATCTTCTGAGTCAGCCTATTCCATTTTTGCATAAATTCTAATTATAAAGAAAGGATTTTCCCAGATAACATACCTAAGCTTTCTTCTTTTCAACTTCCACCCCATTAGTCCTAGTTCTGTCCTTTGGGGCCATGAAGAAGTGGTATATAGTCCCTCTTTCATGTTACGGCCTGTCAGTTACTTGAAGCATTCCTATTCTTCCTAAGCATTCTTCAGGTTAAATTTCCCTAGTTTTATTCATTAATCGCCCCCTCTCTTTCTTGACCGCTTTCCTCCAGAAACTCTCCAACTTAACAGTGTCCTTCCTATGTAGTGCCCAGAACTTAACATAATATTCTATTAATTGTGTTCTAACAAAGGCAGAATAGAATGGTATTATCACCTAGTTTCTGAAAGTTATGCCTCTCTTAATGTAGCATAAGATTATATTACTTTTCTTGGTTGCCATATCACACCATTAGTTCATATTAAATTTGCAATTCATTGGAACCTCACATCATTTTCAGATAAATTACTGTTTAGTCATGTACACGCACCAATCTTCTACTTATAAAGCGAATTCTTTGAACCTAGGTATAAGACTTTACATTTGTCCCTATTAAATGTTATAAAATTCAGCCCAGTATTCAGAATATTCGTTAATATAAATTTTAATCTTGACTGGCATCCAGCTTTTGTATCATCTACATATTTGATAATTATGGCATCTGTGTCTTTATCCCAGTCACTGTTAAAAATATTCAACAACTCATGATCAGAGAACTCCATTGAAGGCTTCCTTCCAAGCCATTTGGCTAATTCCAGATCAACTTAATTGAACTGTCTTCTAGCCCACATCTCTTATCCTTTCTACAAGAGTAACATGAGAGACTTTTAAAAATATTTTGCTAAAATCTAAGTAAATTATATCTACAGCATTCCCTCAAATACTAATATAGTTACCATGACAAAATATATTAGACTGACATGATGTGATCTTGATGAAACCTTGTTGACTTTTTTTGATCACCATTTCCTTTTCTAGATGTTCAGTAACCATATGGTTTAGAATTTTTCCATGAATCAGAGTCAAGGTCACTGGCCTATAATTTGTAGACCTTATTTCTCTTCCCTCTTTGAAAATTGGGGCAGCATTTGATCCAGCAGTAACTCTCCAGCTCTGCACAGTCTTTCAAAGATCACTGTCAGTGGCTCAGCAGTCACACCTACTAGTTTTTATCCTAGGATATAGTTCATCTGAGTCAGTCTATCTAGGGCCACTGACTTCATCAGTTAGATTAAGGGCTATCTGAGTTCAGGTTTAAAAATGAGGAAACTTGATCACTTTTTCCTGTTCACCTTAATTCCTTTATTTATTGGCAAATGTCTCTCCAAATAAATGATCATCTGGTAACCCAGTGTCTTCACTAGAAAGAGTAAAAAGAAACCTACATAATAAGACCTTTATGTGCAAAGGAGATTTATAAAAGGATATCCTTTCTAGCCAGCTAGAGATTGGAGTGGGATGCTGCATGCCACTAATCTGTTTCAGTTTGGGGGGGAAGAATGGCAGTGCTGAAGTTGGCTTCTCTGCTTTCCCCATAAGTATGGAGGATAGGCCCCACCTCTGATGTATGTTAGAAATGCTCTCTCATTTTTAGAGGTTCAAGGATAGTGATTTGTGGGGATCGGGGTGCTGTCAGCTACCTTTATTTCCAGAGCTGTGATTTGGAACTGTTAAGTTCACTAGATTGGAGAGAATGAGAGTGAGACTGAAATGTTGCCCAGTTTGTTCAAGGTTAGCTAATATGAGGGATGTGAAGGGTTTTCTCTATGATGCTAGATGTATTTAGTAATTTTTATTGAATATCCAGATATTTTAAATCCTCCCACCTCAGTATATTGGGTGGTTTTAATCGTGTTCTCACTAGTTATTTGATTTAGCATGCAATTTTTATAATTATGCTTTTGCTCTTTTTTGTTAGGCCAATAGCTGTATCAACTTTACTGCCCAAGAACTTTATGAGTGTGTGTCACAGGCTGAATATCGGTAAGTGATCTATGGTATAAATTTGTAACCAGAGTAAGACTGTTGGAGTAAAAATTACTTGGAGCAGCTGTAATTTTCAGTATATCTTGAGCTGCTTTGATTTTAGACTGTTCTCATCTTATATTTAATTAATCATTTCCTCTTTTTGCTCTAAGTTCTGAAGTTAATGGGCCTGTTTTGTAATGAATGATTGACCTTGACAGAAAACACTGAATAACAAAG
Organism: Gymnobelideus leadbeateri; assembly: GCA_011680675.1. Lineage (NCBI taxonomy): Eukaryota > Metazoa > Chordata > Mammalia > Diprotodontia > Petauridae > Gymnobelideus > Gymnobelideus leadbeateri. The sequence goes on from WOXC01004630.1 coordinate 81,316, forward strand.
CAGATTAAGCAGTTGTCAGATCACTATTATGTAGTTTTTGCTTTCATTTTATAGTTGGTTCTAGTGTTTCTCCATTCTAATCATTTGTACCTAAATTTTCACATAGGTTTAGAAGTCACTAAGTATAAATCACTGTTTTCCTTGAAATGGTGCTTCCTTCTGTATAGTATTCTGTCTCTGTTCATTCACTTTTTCTAATGCTAACTGAAGCAATATCTATGATACTTATAACCTATGAGAACCAACATACTAATTCTTGACTTGAAAAAATTGAAAATACTTTATTTAAATATTTTTCTTTAGTCTAAGACACAACTGAATAGTGTTTTTACAAAAGAAAGCTAAGGCCTTTTATTTCTTTGTTAAATTATTAGTTTGGATCTGTTAAATGCCCAGATTCTGTAGTGATACAAATGATAATAATCACTTGTATTTATATAGCAATTTATACCTTAAAGGCACACTTTGCTCACAGCACCTATATGGATATTAGTTGACACACAAAATAGTAATTTTACTGATGAGGAAAGTGAGGTCTAAAGAGGTCAAGTGACTTGATAGAGGTAGTACCTCTGGAGCTTAATTTAGGGAGTTCTGGTTACAAGTCCAGCACTTTTTGCAAAGAGAAAGCTAAGAACATGTTATATATTACATCAGTTATAACTTATTAAAGGCTGAATTTAGGGAGAGTTACTACTATGTAAAGAGGAATATTCTTAAGGCCTATTAATTATTGAAAGGCAGTTTCTTATAGTGTATAGAGTTGAACTTGGAACCAGGAAGATCTGAGTTCAAGTCTTGCTGCTTATACATACTTGCTGTGTGACCCTGGGAAAGTCACTTAAACCTCTCAGTTCCCTTGACAACTTGCTTATGCTATAAGTTGTGTATTAGGTGCTGACTTGCATTGGTAGAAGTTGTTTCCTCACCTGGGAGTTCCTTGTACTAATGACATCTCAAGTTTAGTTCCTATCCCTGTAATGCCAGTGCAATATTTACAGCACAGACCATGACTATAAATATTCCTATATAGTGCTCAATCACGAAATATAGCAGACTCTCTATATAGAGGACAAACATTTATTTAGACACCAGAAAACTGAATCCCCAAACTAGTAAGTTAGTTCTATCATAGCAGCACAGAAATTAATAAGCCATAACAACACAGAGATCCACAGCATCCTTTAGCCTTTCCACAAACCAATATTAGATCAATATTTACTCATGAGACTATCTAACTTCTTGTCTAAGCATCCTCTCCCCCAGCCATCTAGTCTAGCTCTGACTCCCAGCTTCCTGTGGGTTCTGTTCTACCCTTTAGCAAAGTCCTCCCATCACAGGCTCCATGTGATTACATTCAGCCTATTAGGGGACAGAATTTACTTTTAAAGCAGGGAAGGTCTTCAAATTCCCCCTAAACTTGTTAAGGGCCAAGGAAGATCTTCAGATTCCCATTCCCATTACATTCGTCCCCAAGATCTTTGCCTCATAGCAAAAAATACATTAACAGTAAATGAGAGTTTAGGGATAACTGGTGGAAAACTGGTGCCAACAGAACTTTGTAACCATATAACAGGTATAATAGAAAATAAGCATATCGGGGCGGCTAGGTGGCGCAGTGAGTAGAGCGTCAGCCCTGGAGTCAGAAGGACCTGAGTTCGGATCCGGCCTCAGACACTTAATGCACACACAAACAAAAACCTAGCCGTGTGACCTTGGGCAAATTACTTAACCCCAATTACCCTGCCCTTCCCCTTCAAAAAGTGAAATAAAGACAAAAGCATGGTATCATTCTATACAACACATGGGCTCTCTCTCTCCTGGGAGTTGTTGTCATAGCAACTAGGCTCAGACTCTACCAAAGCCCTATGAACTTTTCTCCTGTTACTTTCTTCTTTTTCTGAGCCAAATTCACAGAATCCCTCTCTTCTATCAACTGAGATTCTCCAACTGTCCTACCACCTGAGACTTTCAAGGTTGCTCTTCTAAAGTAGGGCTCAAATGCTGGCACTTAGCCAGCTGCTTTTACACATAATACAGTAACCTGTTAGTAAAACCTAGCCCCTTCTACAGACTGCCTTTAGCTTGCTCCTAAATTTTATTGGTATTCTTTGCAAACGTGTTTCTAAATCTCTAGGTTCTCCCTGCTGTAGCCTCTGTTCCCATTTTTCACAGAGCCCTGTACTTTTAGACCACTCCCTTGCTAGGGAAGCATAAGGCAAATCCTCCCATCCTGGTATAGCCATTTTTTCTTCTAAATCTCTTCTGCCTCCAACTAGAGGTCTGACATTTCACAATCCTGTTTGTGATACCAAATGTAGTACCAGTGCAATATTTATAGCACCGACTGTGACTATAAATATTCCCATGTATAATATAGCTAAATATAGCAGACTCTTCATATAGAGCACAGAACCAAAACATTTATTTAGACACCAGAAAACCAAATCCCAAAACCAGTAAGCCAATCCCATCATAATAGCAAAGAAATTAATAAGCCATAACAGCACAGAGAGCCACAGTATCCTGTAGCCTTCCCACAATCCAGATCAGTATTTACTCATGAGACTATCTGATTCCTTGTCTGAGCATCCTCTCCCCCAACTGTCTAGTCTAACTATGACATCCGGTTTCCTGTGGGTTCTACTCTACCCTTCAGCAAACTCCTCCCACCACTGGCTCCATGTGACTACATCCAGGCTATCAGGGGACAGAGTTTATCTTCAAAGCAGGGAAAGTCTTCAAATTCTCCCTAGCCCTATTAAGGGGCAGGGAAGATCTTCAAATTCCCATTACAATCCCCTATTTATTATTTTTTAAAGTATTATATTATGCATGCTTATCTGGGGGAAAAGAGAAATAAAAATATAATTGACATTTTCATTTTTTTAGGAAATAAATTTTATTCTCTGGCATTTTGGTATTATGGTTCCCTGATTTGTCTTCCCTTAATTTTGCTTTTTATTTATTTATAATATGAATGTGTAGCTGAAATTGTATGTATGGATGCCATGATAAAATTAAATGAGAGAGAGAGAACATGCCTGTTGGTCTTGAAAATTTTGAATGATGCCTAGATTCTGTGTGAGACAGCCCTGATGCTGTTTAAAAGCAATTGGATTTTATGGCACCACTTCCATTTTGCATAGTTTTTCATAGACTATAAATTCAACTTCCTGTGTCAGTTTCAGATAGACTCCATGTTTCAGTTTCTCTATTAGAACTCAAAAGATGAAGTAGAAAGAGAGATCCTTTAATTCCGCTTTCCCTTGCTTGACCTAGGGCCAGATATGTTTGATAGGTGAAGTTAAACAGGACCTCCTCCTCCCCCTTTTTAAAAAGAATTTCAATAGAGTAATATTACTGCCTGTCAGTTTCTCTCTAATTCAATGGGGGAAGCATTTAACTGGCATACATATTACTTCCTTGGGAATGTTAAAGCAAATAGTTATTTTAAAGTGCTTGAGTTTTTAGTTCTTTTATGATTTCTTGTCTCTAGAATTTACTATAAAGGAGGGAATTGTCAATGTGGAAACCAGACATCTGTAAAAAAGACCTTTGTTTTAATGCTGCAGGGAGGTTATGAGTGCTTGGGGAGGTGGGGGTGTGTATGATGGGGACTGTGTATAGAACCTGGTACAGCAGCAAGATAATGTTTTTGGTTGAAAATAACCTTGATTAAAACTTGTACTTAGTAAGGCAAAGGAGAAAACAGAAAATCTCATTACATGATTATAATTCAGTTTGACTTTTAAAATCTCTTGCAGTCAAAACTCCTTCAGGTTTTTTCAGTTCTTATTAGAGGGACACTTGCTTACCCACTCCTCCTTTCTCAAGGTAACATGGGAATTTTATTCAGAAACCTAGGATGGTACATTAGCCAGTCTCAGCTATTATAAAAAGGAAGTGGACATACAGAATAAATTCTCATTGTCTTTTGTTCCAGTTTTAATTTTTTCAGAAAACCTAGAAGGTACAGTCATTTTTCAGTAAAAATTAAATACTTGTTAGTGACATAAAGTTCAAAAACCTGGCAAAGCCAAACAACCTTCTGCCTCAGGCAGAATGTGTACAAACCATACAGCCATTTTCTCATTAAGAATGCTTTTCGGGGGGGCGGAGCCAAGATGGCGGAGTAGAAACAGCATTTCCAATGTGCTCTGCCCCACACAAATTTCAAACAATGTGAAAGGGAGCTCCGAACAACTTCTGGAGCCACAGCACCCACAGAACGGCACAGAGAAGCTAACCTCCTGCTGAGGACAGCCGAGCAGCCCTGCAGGGAGCGGCCAGCGCAGTGCTCTGAGAGCAGGCAGCACAGCTCGCCGGGAACCGACAGCGCAGCCCGCAGAGCCGAGCTCAGGTCCCCGGTTTTAGCCCCAGGGCGGCTGGACCTTCAGCCGGCTGGTGGAACCCCAGAACACCAGCAACTGTGGAGATTCCAGAATTATCAGCACATATATGCCTAGGACAAAGTGAGAGGTTAGTGCCCTATGGACTTTGGGACCAGTATTTGGGGAACACGTGGCTTCCTCCCCTGGGGGCAAAAAGCTGCTGAAGAAACAGCTGCACAGAAGCCATTTTGCAGCATCAGCAGTGGCTCTAGCTCCTGGTCTGCAAACTGTAGGAAGATCCAGCAATCAGTCTGGGAGTTAATCGCTTTTGCTTTAAACTGCCTGGATCTGGATTGTGGTCTGGGGGGGAAGTTTGGGGTGGGTATCCAACTTGCCAGAGTGGGTGGAGGCTTTACAGAGGCCACCCAACTGGCGGAAGTTGTGAAGACCCCACGTTTGGGCGGAAGCTCCCCTGTCTGGTGGCAGAGTCCTACTGTGGCAACAAGCCCAAAAATCAAGTAATTAAGTGGCAACATGCCTAGGCAAACGAAACAAAATAAACAGAAAAGTTCAACATTGGACTCCTGTTTTAGGGGCAAAGAGGCTCAAAGCATGGAGGAGGACTGTGAGGTCAGAACTCCTGCACCAAAAGCCCCAAATGAAAATACAAGCTGGCTACAGGCCATAGAGGACCTTAAGAAGCAAATAAGAGAAGTGGGGGAAAATTTGGGAAGAGAAATGAAAAAGATGCAAGAAAAGTATGAAATGACAGTCAACAGCCTGACTGAGGAAAATAACACCTTAAAAAATAGACTAACTCAAATGGCAAAAGAGGCTCAGAAAGGCAATGAGGAGAAGAATTCCTTAAAAAGTCGAATTTGCCAGATGGAAAAAGAATCTCAAAAGCTCACTGAGGAGATTCATTCCTTCAGAGTTAGACTGGAGCAAATGGAAGCTAGTGACTTTATGAGAAATCAAGATGCTATTAAACAGATCCAAACAAATGAAAGAATAGAAGGCAATGTGAAATATCTCATGGGAAAAACCACTGACCTGGAAAATAGATCCAGGAGAGACAATTTAAAAATTATTGGACTACCTGAAAGCCATGATCAAAGAAAGAACCTAGAAATCACCCTTCAAGAAATTCTCAAGGAAAATTGCCCTGATGTTTTAGACCCAGAGGGCAAAATAGAGGTTGAAAGAATCCACAGATCACCTCCTGAAAAAGATCCCCAAAAGAAAACTCCCAGGAATATTATAGCCAGGTTCCAGAATCCCCAGATCAAGGAGAAAATACTACAAGCAGCCAGGAAGAAACAATTTCAATATTGTGGAAACACAGTCAGAATAGCACAGGACCTGGCAGCTTCTACACTGAGGGATAGAAGGGCATGGAATATGATATTCCAGAGGGCAAAAGAGCTGGGAATGAACCCAAGGGTCACCTACCCAGCAAAACTGAGTATTTTGTTTCAGGGGAAAATATGGTCATTCAGTGGAATAGAGGACTTTCAAGCATTCTTGAGGAAAAAACCAGAGTTGAATAGAAAATTTGACATTCAGACACAAGAAGCAAGAGATGCTTGAGAAGGCAATCAAGGAAAAGAAATCAAAAGGAACTTATCAAAGTTGGACTATTTACAGTCCTACATGAAAAAACAATAACTGTGTTTGATGAAACCTTTCTCATTATGAAAATAATTGAAGAAGGGTACATGGCATATGTTCACAGATATACATGGATAGAGGTTACAGGTTGAATTTGATGGGAAGGGATGATTATTTTATTTTTGGAGGGCAATTGGGGTTGGGTGACTTGCCCAGGTTCATGAGGCTGGGTTTTTGTTTGTGTGTTGGGTGTCTGGGGCCAGATCTGAGCTCGGGTCCTTCTGGCTCCAGGGCTGGCTCTCTGCTCGCTGCGCCACCTAGCCACCCCAAGGAAGGGATGATTCTTAAGGGGTGAAGTCAAGAGGTGAGAGGAAAGTGGCAAGAGGAGATGGAGAGAGACAGGGTAGGGCAAACTATCTCATGTAGAAGAGGCAAGGGGAAGTAGTTGCAGGGGAGGGGAAGAACAGGAAGGCAAAAAGGCAAAAGCATATTCTCATTGAAGTTGGCTCAAGGAGAGAATCATATACATACTAAATGGAATGTCTTACCCTCACTCACTCTCCTGAGTAGGGGAAAGGGAGATGAGAGGGGGGATGATGAAGGGGAGGGCATTCTGGAGAGAGGGGAGGTTAGAAGTACCCACTATCAAAGAGGGACAGGATCAAAATAGGGAATGGACCAGGTGGGAAGTGAGATGGGTGGGAGGGAAATATAAGCAGTCTTTTACAATATATCTATTATGGTAATGTTTTGCATAGATATACATGTATAACACATACTGAATTGCTTATCTTCTCAGAGGGAGTGGGTGACAAGGGAGAAAGGGAATGGATCTGAAAATCGAAGTTTTAAAATTAAATGTTTCATAAGATGTCCAGGCAGTGGGGCTCAGAGAATCACCTTGCCCTAATGGTAAAGTCAAAGGGGGTATGGGAGAAGATATGGGAGAGAACAGATTGGATGAGGGGATATCTAGTGGGACTGCTATTTGGGGGTGGTGGGTAGGGAAAAAATGGGGGGAAAATGTAACTCATAATCTGGTGGAAATGAATGATGTAAACCAGAAGTTAATAAAGCATTTGTTTAATTTAAAAAAAAAAAAAGAATGCTTTTGGAGGGGCAGCTAGGTGGTATGGTGAATAGAGCACTGGCCCTGGAGTCAGGAGGACCTGACTTCAAATTTGACCTCAGACACTTAACATTTACTAGCCGTGTGACCTTGGGCAAGTCATTTAACCCCAATTGTCCTGCTCTCCCTCCTCCAAAAATTAAAAAAAAAAAAAGAATGCTTTTGGAACTGTGCTTGTTTTGTGAGTATGGACTTGGGCCAGTAGTCTCCTCAAGGTTAGACTCTACTAGAGTTCTTGATCTGTAACACAGAGCCTCTAAGACATAGCCTTGGAATAAAGACCCAAATATACAGTAGAGGACTTGGATTTTTTCATTTTTAAATGAGAAAGCATGTTGCATGATGTATAAATAATAAGTTTTGAACATCGAAGGCTTTTAAGGATTTAGTCAGAAATTGCCCTTGCATGTACACAAATATATATCTCCATCCCTTTTAGAAAAATTTTAGGGAAGCTATATCAGATAGTGGAAGCTTTGGCTGTTTGTTTTTTAGTCAGTATAGTTGTTTAGATAAAACTGAACTGGTAAATACTGTCAAACATCTAGCAAGTTAGATTTCTTTTTTAATTGACTCAGTCAAACGTTTTGATTTTTGTCTCTACAGGCAAATCAAGACTGAGGCTTTTAATTGGATTATTCAGGGGAAAACACCTTTCTGTCACTTGTTTCAATACAGTATATTAATGTTACTATCTTTCAATACAGTATATTCAGTTTTCCTCTTAATATCTTTCTAGAGTTATGCATAAATGAAGAAAAGGTATTTCTGTATTGACTGAATTATTTGGAGAATTGTGTCTGTCTTTTGACTTTTACCGTGGAACCAGTCTAACATAAATGTTGATAGTTTGATTATGTGCCCTACATTCTCTGATTCACCTTTGAAAATAGGTTAATGGTGATAGAGGGCATGTCCAGCAGTAAAGCTATTCTTGAATTTAATGTTAAATGCTTTTTAAAAAAAAACACCTCGATAAGGTCTAGATTAGAGGAAGCTAAGACAATGAAACAAAAAGCTTTACTAAGGAATTACACTATGTACCTCAGTTTTGCAACTGGGTATTCATTGTGCTTTTGTTTTAAGGTCTGTTAGTGAAATGATAGTTGATTTTTTTTTAATACAATAGAGTTTAAGTTCTTTCAAAGCAGGGACTGTTTCATTGTTGTGTTTCTATCCCCAACACCTAGTGTAGTGTTGGGCACATAGTAAGTATTTAATAAATGCTTGGTATTGGTTTGCCTGCTTCCTTTTTCCTACTTTTTTTTTTTTAGACAGATACTTACATTGCTTGTTTATAATGATAGCACAGTGCCTGACACATAGAAAGGGTTTTTTTAACTGCTTTATCATAACATGCAAAGGAAATGTCTTCAAAATTATCTTTTTTTTTTATACACACATTCATATATGTATTCATATGACCACACACCCTTCTTCCATTGTTTTCATGGTGAGAAAGATATCATCAGTCACTGTTATTGTTTTTCCATATAGGAATGTAAATAGTTCAACTTTGATAAGTTCCTTTTGATTTCTTTTCCCCGTTTACCTTCTCGGGCATCTCTTCCTTCTTGCGTCTGGATGTCAAATTTTCTATTCAATTCTGGTTTTTTCCTCAAGAATGCTTGAAAGTCCTCTATTCCACTGAATGACCATATTTTCCCCTGAAACAAAATACTCAGTTTTTGCTGGGTAGGTGACCCTTGGGTTCATTCCCAGTTCTTTTGCCCTCTGGAATATCATATTCCCTGCCCTTTGATCCCTCAGTGTAGAAGCTGCCAGGTCCTGGGCTATTCTGATTGTGTTTCCACAATATTGAAATTGTTTCTTCCTGGCTTCTTATAGTATTTTCTCCTTGATCTGGGGATTCTGGAACCTGGCTATAATATTTCTGGGAGTTTTCTTTTTGGGATCTTTTTCAGGAGGTGATCTGTGGATTCTTTCAACCTCTATTTTGCCCTCTGGGTCTAAAACATCAGGGCAATTTTTCTTGAGAATTTCTTGAAGGATGATTTCTAGGTTCTTTCTTTGATCATGGCTTTCAGGTAGTCCAATAATTTTTAAATTATCTCTCCTGGATCTATTTTCAGGTCAGTGGTTTTTCCCATGAGATATTTCACATTGCCTTCTATTCTTTCATTTGTTTGGATCTGTTTAACAGCATCTTGATTTCTCATAAAGTCACTAGCTTCCATTTGCTCCAGTCTAACTCTGAAGGAATGAATCTCCTCAGTGAACTTTTGAGATTCTTTTTCCATCTGGCAAATTCGACTTTTTAAGGCATTCTTCTCCTCCATGCCCTTTTGGGCCTCCTTTGCCATTTGAGCTAGTCTATTTTTTAAGGTGTTGTTTTCCTCAGTCAGGCTGTTGATCCTCATTTCATACTTTTCCTGCATCCTTCTCATTTCTCTTTCTAATTTTTCCTCCACTTCTCTTATTTGATTTTTAAAGTCCTTCTTAAGGTCCTCTATGGCCTGCAACCCACTCATGTTTTTCCCTGGGGCTTTTGGAGCAGGACTTCTGACCTCACAGTCCTTTTCCCGCTCTATGCCCCCAAAATAGGAGTCTAGGGTTGCATTTTCTGTTTCCTTTGCCTTGGCATGTTGCCACTTAATTACTTGACTTTTGGGCTTGTTGCCACACTATGGCTTTAAGGCCAGATAGAGGAATTTTCGTCCCGAACGTGTCGGGGGCAACTTCCATTTCTGGCAAGCTGTAAACCCACCCACGACTTCCACCCTAGAACACAATCCAGATCCAGGGAGGTTAAAGCAAGAGAGATTACTCCCCAAGACTGATCGCTGGATCTCCCTACAATTCGCAGGCCAGGAGCTGGAGCTGCCTCTGAAAACTACAAAATGATGTGTCTCCTCAGTGGCTTCTAGCCCCCAGGGGAGGGAGCTGACGCATTCCCCAAATATTGGTCCCAAAGTCCATAGGACACTAATCTCTTACTTTGTCCTAGGCATGTCTATGTTGATAATTCTGGAGTCGCCACAGCTGCTGGTGTTCTGGGGTTCCTCCAGCGGGCTGCTGGCCCTGCCGGCCTGAGGCTAAAACCTCGGCTCACGCGGACCTGGGCTTGGCTCGGCTCGGCTCCCCACACTCTGCGTGCTGCGCGCTGCCGGCTCCCAGACCGCTGGGCTGGTCCTTCCTGCAGGGTTGCTGGGCTGTCCTCAGCAGGAGGTTAGCTTCTCTGTGTCGTTCTGTGGGTGCTGGGGCTCCAGAAGTTGTTCAGAGTCGCCTTTTACATAGTTTGGGGGGAATCTGGGGGCAGAGTGGCTTGGATGAGCTGTTTCTACTCCGCCATCTTGGCTCTGCCGCCCTCCAAAATTATCTTTAAAAAATAAAAACAAAGCTGTATCTTTAACAAACATATTATGTACCACAATCCTAAAAAAAAGTTTTGTTTTGTTTACTTTGAATTAGGAAGAAAGTTATGGTGGGAATGTAGGATGGAAAGGAGACAAATAAATAGAAATAAAATAGAAAATTTTTAAAATGGAAATGTGGACCTAAGTTGGCCTTTTTTGGCCATTTTGGCCTTTTGTGGTAGTTGATCATTAAGTTTTGGTGAAGGCAATAATTATGTGCTCCAGTATATATAAACAATTCTAAAAATGTGTGGCTTTTCTTCCATTAGTTTTAGTAGTTTGTATAAGATAGCTAATATAGTGAGTAGTATGTTATATTTTCTCACTCTATTATCTGTACTCTTGCTTCTAATAAATCAGAACAGACCAGTACTGACAGAATGGCATAGTAATCTAAGCTCTGAAGCTAGAGATGTCACAGACACAATTACTCACAGTTCAGTGATTGGCCCTGAGCCCCTGCCACATTCTAAGTTAATTCAGTCTGAAATATTGTCCCTAGTGTAAATATAATGAGAGTACATGTTTTGAAGGATTCTAAAAGTGACAGAGATAACATGTTTTAGCTTTGAATTTCCCATTTGATTCTTTAACATCAAACTTTGATTGTAATAATAGTAGAATAGCATTTTCTACTTAATCCTGATGAGTATATTATGTCAGAGGTAAGCTTCCATAGTAGAATGCTAGACTTAGAGTTAGAAATACCTGGAATAAAATCCTGCTCTGTGATGCCTGTTATGTTTTATGACCCAGGAAACATCACTTCTATGTCTCAGGTAAACCCCTAGGACATATATACCAAGTCATAAATTATGAGTTACCATACCATAAGAACCTCACGGATTCTTCATGACTAACTCTTTATTTCTGCCAAAAGTAGAAATAAATTAGATGCTCATTTTAATAAAAGAAAAAAATTTTGACATTTTTAAGATCTCACTCAAAAAAAATTGCATTTCTTTGAAGCAGAGAAGCCAAGAATGATACAAGTAGATGGATACTTCAGCAAAAAGCGATGTTGTATCATTACTTCTAGAATAGTCTGAGCTCCTCAGGAAAGCAGTCAAAGCCCTTCACAATCTGACTTCACCCTTCAGCCTTCCATATCATTTCATATTCCCCTACTGTATTCCAGAAAGACTTTTTATTCATATTCTATCCAAATCCTGCCTTTCCTTCTAGGTATAACATAAAGCCTGTGAAACCTTCATAAAAAACCTACATAAAATTGTGAAACCTTCCACAACTTGTCCAGGCTATCAGTGGTTTCTCCCTCTATATTTACAGAACTGATCTGTACCCCTCATTTGTTACATGCTTCCTTGTAATGTTTTCTAGAAAAAAAATATTTTATTTATAGAGCCTGTCTCTCAACCTGAATTGTAATACTCTTGAAGACAGTGACCATATCTTTGGCCTTGCTGTATCTCCCCTGGTGTTTTTTTTTCCCTTTCCTCTGTGCATATTCCTTCACAAAGCCCTATTCCAAAGCCTTATTTACAGTTGGAGGGAGAACCCGTGTCAGTGAGATCACAGATTGTAAAGTATCCAAGTACGTATGTAGTAAATATCTATTGAGAGCTCTGCCATAAGATGTTGGAATGGTATTTCATCCTTGAACTAAGATAATAATCATAGGATCATGTATTTGCATCTAGTAGTATTTTATTAGGTTTTCTGGTCCAACTCCTTCATTACAATGATGAGGAAACTGAACCCCAGAGAGATTTTGCCTGAGATCACAGACAGCAGAACTGAGATTTGAACATGGGTCCTCTGTACCATACAAACTAGTAGAATATACAGAATATTAGATTTGGAGTCAGAAACTGGCCTACAGTTAGGTCTGAACTGGACCCTGCCATTTATTAACTATGTGACTTAAGACAAATTATTAAACCTCATCTGTAAAATGGGGATGGCAATATTTGAATGATCTTCCACTTGGTTGAGTCAAATGTGACCATCAACATAAAGTACTTTATGATACTTGCTCGATGAATTTGTAATTCCATTGGTGTAGGTACTTCTTACACCTTTGCAGATCATAGGTCTCTTAGCTAGTAATTTCAGAGTATCCGTGGCTGAAAATATTATCACCCTGTGGCTTACCTGCATTGGCACTTCTCTAAACTTAGCTAGGTTGATCCTTGGACAACAGATGTTAAGTTTATCACCAGACCATTACCTGAATCCTTTCAAGTTTTATAAGACATATCAGAACTTATTTCACTGGCAGCATAGCCTTTAAGAACTCATGGTCACCTCTAAACCACATGAAGCATGTGAGTAGGGTGTTAGGGGAAGCCTTATACGGTGATGAATAGTTATTAGTTAATTATAATTTGTTCTGAAAGCTTGTTGACCAAATTCTGCTCTGATGCAAATAACACCAGAGTGTAAGGTTTTACCATAGGAGAAATGCTTTTTTGTAGGACATGGTGCTGGTAACAGACTGTTTGCTTTTCATGAACCAGCCTAGCTAATTGTGGAGAAGCCCATCCCTAGTAGGATAGCCACTTGATGATGAATCCTTTGGTCATGATAATACATGAAATAGATGCAAATACAAAACAGCTCTTAGTCCTTTGTGTCCCTCCTCTTCTGCTTCTCTAATGGTAGTGGCAGAGTGGAAGAAAAGGAATCAAGGGATACCAAGCATCTTAAAGTTGTTAAACCATCTTTTAAAAGGAAGCACAGCACAATGGAGAACAACTCAGATTCTCCTTGGGGAAGTAGATAAAAGTAGTTAGTAGAGTTGTTCTTAGTATATATCCAAAGGGCAGAAGAAACATTATTTCATGACATACTTAGTTATATCCTATTTTAGTCCTTATGTTAGGCATTTTCAAAAGGATTACTTTGAATACATTGGTGGCCAACAACCTGAGGAGGAAAGAGTCTATGGAGAGCTTGATAAGACCTTTTAAATCAAATCAGTATATTATGTGATACTTGGTGAACACAGAAGAGGAAAGCAAAAAACATGTTGGCAAATATTACCAAGTATCAAGAAATGAGAGAGACCAAAGTTTTAGAAGCCACATTCTTTATCTCACAGAAGGCAGAGCCAAGAAGGCAGAGTATCAGGAGGATACATTGATCGCCTCCATCCCCTAGAAATCCTCCAAAAAGGTCAACAAACAAACCAGTCCAAATCTTGATTGTTAAATCCAAAAAACCACCTCACCGAGTCACTTTTCCAGCTCAGGTTGGAGGAGGGAGACAGACAGAACTTTGGACACTTGGGAACAGGGTCTGACCAGGAGTGGGCCACACCGAGCACTTTGGTGTAGGGGAGAGCCTGTAGACCAGGGAAAGAGGAGGTTCCAGATCCATTCAGGGTACCTTGTACAAAACAAAAATACTCCCAAAAAAACAGAGCTACTTAGAAACATTGAAGTTCAAATGGGAATTTAGAGAAAAATAAAAAGGCATCATAGAGGGAGTCTAATTAGTAGGCTTGTGAATAGTTCTCTTGTGACTTAATCTAAATGGAAGGATGGAAAGGGAAGGGAAGATGAATACATTTGTGGGGTGGGGAGAAGAAAAAGAAGTTTAGGGGGAAATTATTTCATAATTATGATACACAGTAGAAGTTTATCCAAAAAAGGAGGGGAGTGTTGGATAGAAGGGACTGATACTTGAACGTCACTCATTTGCACTTGTCTAAGGAGGGGAAAATATACCCATATATACAGAGTTGCGTACAGAAATCCATTTCACATTATAGGGAAAAGAGAGATGGGGGAATTAGAGGGTTGATCATAGAGAGATTAGTCTTAGGAAAAACAAATTCCAGGTAAGGATATATCAAAATATTTATAGCTCTTTTTTGATTGCAAAGAATTGGAATCAAGAGGGGTATCCATCAGCTGGGAAAAGGCAAAATGAATTGTGGTGTTGAATGATTTCAGCAAAACTTGGGAAGACTTGTATGAACTGATACAGAGTGAAGTAAATAGAACTAGAACACTTTGTACAGTAGCAACAGTATTGAAAAGACAGCTTTGAAAGACTTAAGAACTCTAGTCAATGTAATGGTCAGTCACAATTCCAGAGCCTAATGATGAAACATACTGCTCACCTCCTGATAGAGAAGTGAGAGACATGGGTACACACACACACACACACACACACACACACACACACACACACACACACACACACACACACCCTTTTAGATATGGCTAATGTGGAAATTTGTTTTGCTTGACTATACATGTTTCTAATGGGATTTATTTTTCTTTCATTCTCATTTGGGGCTTAGGGAGAGGCAAGAGAAAGGAGGTGGGTTTTTGTTGAGTGAAAAAAAATCAACTTAAAAATATTCAACAGCACATTAAATATTTCCAGCTATGTAGTTGTCCAAAGGGTGTAGTAAATCTAAGATCCCACTGTGGTTTTTTATGATTATTATTATTATTACTATAAAATAGTTTGATTTAGTAGAGCACAATATCTTTTCTCCATTAAGATAGTATCTTCTGTGCATATGTCATAATCATAAATGATTACTTGAAGCATAACAACAAAAATAATTTTACTCAGTAACCCTCTGATTATTAATATCAGGGAAATAGATGCATACTTGCCAGAAGTATTCTCTGTTGTCAAGGAGGATGTTCAGTGCAGAGTTCAAAAAAAGGGGCTTCATTATAGCCAGTGAGGTCTTTCACATGCTCCCTTTTATAAATGACATTATGCAGTTTACATGAAGCCCTGTAACATTACTAACCTTCCTAAATGAGGTCCATAAGTACTCAAAAGAGTTCAACATAACTACTTGTAGTTGAAATAAGTAGATGAATATTTGTTATCCATACTATGATATGTACTTGAGTGGAAAGTTTATAGCTGTGATCCATCAATGCATCTGTTTGGAGAGGCCATGCAGATGGCCTGTGAACTGGACCCATAATGAGAGAGAAGGAGGAAAGGGAATTGCACTAAATATGGAAATTTTGTAGTGATTTTAATGGCCCAGATACACTCTTAAAACAAAGGCCCATATTATTACACATCAGCATTAGTGATGATCTATAACCTTGAGTTGCAGAATACTACAAAATTAAAGTGGCAGGTCACTAATTGGGCAGTGGAGTAGGCATGACCAGGCTAGTTATATTGTCAATACAAAACTGTTTAGGAGGAAATGGTTTAAAAGATCTTTAGGGAGATGGATGGGTGGAAGATGAAGAACCCATGTTTTTAATTGGTATTTGTGCAATGTCAGGTGAGCTACTGGAAGACTCCTACCATGTTGGATGGAATTCTTTTGAGGGGTAAAGGATGCAAAAGAGCAAAATTGCACAAAATGAGAAGATATTGATAGATTATGATCTTCATAATTGGAGGAGCTGTTCACATTGATGAGATCAGAGGTCTATTGCAGTATTCTGAAGGCTTACCATTGAACTAGTTTCACTTCCCCCATAAACGAAAAAATTTAGGCCTGCCAAATTGTATCCAAATTTTTTCCTTTATGGAAGGTAGTTTGAATAAAATTTTAATCAACAGATTAGCGTTTCTCTGGGACTAGACCTGTGATTTCACTGGTTTACGGAAGTCCCAGAGGAAGAAACTCCTTTTACTAATGCAGGTTGATATCTTCTCTGCAATTTAGTCTACAGAGTTGCCCAGAGCACTGACAGATTAAGTCATTTGCCCACAGGCTAGTGTATGTCAGAGGCAAGGCTTGAATCTAGTCTTCCAAGTTTGAGGCTGACCCATGCTTTCTATCACCAGGTGTGAACATAACCAAGTTGTTTTTCTAAGAGTGAGGGCTAGATACACATTTTCCTAGTTCATTAGTATTGTTCAGGTTTACTATGAAGTCCACTGAGTCAAGAGCCTATCATAACATGTCTTGATTATTCTTGTTAGAATCGTGTTAATGTAACACATCTTTCATTTGTTAATTGGCACAGAAATTACTGCAGCAAGATTTTTAATTGAATAGATAAGATATTAAATATTCATGAGCTAGGGATGTTTATATTGTCATTAGTTTGTTGCTTAAAAAAAAATGTGTCGTAAAAATGTTCCAGTCATCTTTGCAAGTGAGTAAATACGTATCAGGAATCATTACAAAATGTTACCTGGTAAAGATCCTTGAAGTCTGTTATTAATGGAGATGATTGATTTGGTATTCAGAGGGAATTTCTCCTTGCTATCCTGTGATTTACAGTCAGCAGTAAAGTGTGTCTGATCATGCTGTGAGGTGCAATAAGATGTAACAGAGTTTGTGTATGGGTAGTTAAAATGTCTTAGTTGTCTTTGCCATTCAATAAAGTTGTGTTACAGATGTATATTACTCTCTGCTCCCTCTAAAATGGAAATTCAACCTTATTCATTGATTGAGTTCATTGCCACATATTTCATATATTTTGAACATGTGACAGGTAAAGCCCATGAGATGTCATAAAACATATGAATGTGAAACCTGAAGTTTCCTGCCAACCTATTTTTCCGGTTTAATATAGAGAAAATAGCAAAAGAAAGTCAGATGCCACCAAGGCAATGAAATATCTTTTAGATGGAACTCTTATAATTAAGTATGGGTGTCAAGATACTTGAAGAAAAGATGCAAGCTGCATCTTTTTTTTCCACTGACATCAACCTTAGCTTAAGCTAGGGCAATTTTATTCTTAGCCTTCATCATTAGTTTCTTTCATGTTAATTCTTACCAAGGAGGTCAAATCAGCAAGCATTTATTAAACACTTTCTGTGTGCCAGGTACTGTGTTAGATGATGGAAATATAAAGAGAAGAAAAAACTGCCCGTGCCCTCAAAGAGCTCATATTCTAATGGCTGGAGGGAGACAATATGGAAACAGCATATATACAGCAGAAATTGGAAATAATCTCAGAGGGAAGGCATTAACATTGTGGCTGGTCTTTCTGAGACTGGGAAATGAATTTGGAAGCTATTGGTGTGAAGATGACAAAATTATATATTTGGAGATGATAAGTGAATCAAAGGGAATAGATGAGAACAAGAAATTGAAAAAAGTTCCAGATTTAGCAAGTGGGAAATAAAGTTTCTGTTAAAAAGTGTTAGTGGGATCAAAAGAAAAAAACCAGAAAAATACAATGTCATAGAAGGGAGAAAGATTTCTTATAGAAAATAGGATTTTAGCTGAGGCTTGAAGGAAGTTAGGAGGTAGAAGTGAAAAGGGAGAGCATTCCAGGCATAGGGGACATCTAGAGAAAATGCAAAGTCAAGAGATGGATTCCTCTTGCAAGGAATGGAAAGGAGGCCAGAGTCACTGGTCTCATAGCAGAGTTCATGGAGGAGGGGGGAGTAAGGTGTAAAAAGACTAGAAAGGTAGGGAGGGGACAGTTTATTAAGGGCTGAACAGCAAATTTTAGATTTGCCTCTGAGGCAATAGGAAGCTACTATAGTTTATTGAATAGGGGAGTAACATGGTTTGACTTAATTTTGGGAAATCATTTTGATAGCTGCATGAAGAATGGACTGAAATAAGGAGAGAACTGAAGCAGAAAGACCAGCCACAAGGCTGAAGGCCTGCACCAGGGTGGTGGCAGTATCAGAGGAAAGATGTTTGAAAGGTAGAATCAATAGGTCTTGGCAACAGATTGAATTTGGGGGTTAGAGAAAGAGGAGGAGTGATCTAAAAGTACATTTAAGTTGTGAGCCTCGGTGATGAGGACAGTGGTGGTGCTCTTGAAAGTAATAGGGTAATTAGGAAAGGGGAAGGTTTAGAGGGAAAGAGAATAAGTTTAGTTTGGGATATGTTGCATTTAATGCATCAATGGGACATCTAGTTTGAGGTATCCAGTAGTCAATTGGATATGAGATTGGATGTTAGAAGAGAGATTAGGGCTGGTTAAACAGATCTGAGAATCATCTGTACCAAGCAGCTCCAAAATGATATTTCTTTGTGACAGGCATTACCACAGAAACAATCAATTTCTTTTAACTTTCCAAAATTATTTTTGCCTTTTTGATCTTGTTAGAATTGAAAGGTTGCACCAAATTAGTCCAAAAAAACCCCAAACCCTCTACACTTAAAATAAAATCTCTTTAAAAGAAGTATATGTATGTGTTCTATATCTCTGTGTGTTTATACATTTATAATGTATATATATATATTGTATCTATTCACATTAAAAATAACACTATTATCTACTCAGGTTTTATTTTATATTTGAGGGGAAAATGGTTTAAATTTGGATTAAATTTAAATGACGGTATCTTATATAGAGGTGGGAAGGGCACACGCTGTTCTAAGAACTGGAGAAAACCCTCTTTTTGGTAAGTTCTGATGATTATAATTTCCTGATAGTCTGTAGTCTATAGCAGCTAGTGGAGGCAACCAGGGCCAACAACTAAGAATGAAATTCTAAGAGTTCTATATATTTTTCTTTCTCCCATAGCATCTAGCACAGAACTTTGCACATTGATTGAGATATGTTTATTATAAAAATGAAAATAGATTATTTGCATTGCTGTTAAAGTATATTTCTCCCTTTCAGAACCAAAGTCCTAGAAAGTCATCTATATTCATTGCCTCCAATTCTTCATCATCTTTTCAACCCTTACTTCATACTTCTCTTCACACCACTTAGATTGCTCTCTTCAAGGCTACCAGCAGCCTCTTAATTACTAAATGTAATGACTTTTTTTCATTCCTACCCTATTTTACCTTTTTGTAGTTTTTTGAGATTTTTTTTTCTCCCTTCTATGACATTGTATTTTTCTGGTTCTTTTCTTTTGATCCCACTAACACTTTTTAACAGAAACTTTATTTCCCACTTGCTAAATCTGGGTGCCCACTCTGGAACTTTTTTCAATTTCTTGTTCTCATCTATTCCCTTTGATTCACTTATCATCTCTAAATATATAATTTTGTCATCTTCACACCAATAGCTTCCAAATTCATTTCTATTTATAAGCATCCAGATGTTAATATTTTTCTTACATTTCTGTTTCGCATCACCTGTTGTCTGCTAGAGAGCTTTATCTCAGTGTTCTAAACTTGGCAAGTCAACATCTTTCACATTCATTCTCTTTTCTCTGATCATTCACTACCTTAGTTCAGATCCTCATTACCTCTCCCCTGGACTATTGAAATTACCTAGTTGGACTTCCTGTTATTTCTTCTCTATGTGCCCACCACACCATTGCCAAAAATCATCTTTCTAAGACAGAGGTTTGGCCATGGCATTCATCAGATCAAAAATCTTCAGCAACTTCCTATTGTCCTTAGGAAAAAATAAATTCCTCAGTCTAGAATTTTAAGACCTCTCTCCCCAGCTTAACAGAATTATTTAATATCGTTTTTCTATATTCCAACCAATTAAGCTACTAAATGTTCCTAATAATTTGCATTCTCTCTCCCATCCCTGTGCCTTTGCAAGACTACTTGTAATACACTTCCTCCTCACTATCTTTATTTTCTTCCAAGACTCAATTAAGATGCTAGCTTCTACTGATTTACTTACTGATTTAGCTCCTTTCCTAATCATACCCACTCAGGCTTTTCTCCCTTCTCAAATTGACTTATACTTGATTATCTCTGAACATGTTGCATTTCCTCAGAATTTCAGTGCTTGGAGGACTGGAAATGTTTAATTTCATCTTTGCATACCCCCCCCCCCCACACAGAGCTGTTTTAAGAGATGTTTGTTAGACCTTTGAGATGCAGTACTTCATAAAGATAGTTACCTCACTTGGCATTAATTTTATTATGGGCCTATGATGTCATTAGAGAACTTCCAGTGATAAAAATTATTTTGCGGGGCAGCTAGGTGGCGCAGTGAGTAAGTGCCAACCCTGGAGTTGGTCTCCTGGAGTCAGGAGGACCTGGGATCAGATCCGGCCTCAGAAAATGAGCACCCACACATAAATAATGACTGGCCACGTAACCTTGAGCAAGTTACTTAACCCCAATTGCTTTAAAAAAAAAATAAAAATAAATTATTTTGCCAATGTTGATTGGTATCTACTCTGCAACTTAAAGCCTTCCAGAGTTGTCTGAGGCCCTGAGCAGTTTAGTATCTTGCCCAGGGTCACAGAACCAGTGTGCATTAGAAACAGTTCTTGAACTTAGGTTTTTCTAATTTTGAAGCTGGTTCTTTATCCACTATACCACACTGCTTCTTCCCTTAATTAAATGGGGTGGGCAAGAACATTACACACTAAATATACCAAAAACAGGAAGGAAGGAAGGAAAAAGAAGGAGGAAAGAAAAAGAAAGCCTTTTTGCACTAGGTTTGAAAAATATATAAATGAAAATTCAGGAGGATTGTTATACCAGTACAAACTCTAAAATTAATAGAAATTGAAAGGATGATATTGACTCTAATGTATCCTATCCCAAATTAATACTTCTGTACATTAAGAATCTGTGATTTCAGAATTGTATATAACACCTTCTGTTGTTAAAGAGTGTAACCCCACAGTGTATTAGTTAAATGGTGTGTCTAACCCTTTGATGATGATCTTTTCCAAACTTAGGTAGTCTTGTTCTCAGACAAAAGACATATTGTCTATCCCTGGGTCTAAAGATTTTCCAACATATCAAACCAAAGATTGTTCCATTGACAGCCTTCAAGAAGACAAGTTTATCTTCATGCCACAGTGAAGAATAGTGTAAGGCTTTTGTGGAAATATCTGAATTTATAAGACATAAATTACACATCACTCTTGTCATAGGAAATGACTTCATCATTTTGTCTCATTGAGCTGTGGAAGCACATTTTAAAATGTCAGCTTCTAGCTGGCAGTGTTTCATGTTTCATATACATCTCAGCTGAGCTTGAATAAGTGTCCTTGTTACCTTCACTGCCCAGAAGAACACATTTGTTGAGAAATAGACACCTTTGTTGAGAAATAGAAACAAACCTTAATCCTTGTGGGTTCCGTTGACACGATGTTATATTATGTTTCCTAGACTGCATTTTTAAACAGGACTGGTGTGTATTGTGGTCTAAATTAAGAAGACTGTGAAGGGGAACTAAATTGAAGAAGTTTCTGTTACTGGATAGAACCATAGTAACTGTATAAATACAGTGAAGAATTCATCAGACTCATCTGTTAAATTACTACCAATATATGACTGTTGAACACCAAAAACTGTATTTTAAAATGTCAGCTGTGACTGTCAAATGAGGAAGAAATGTCCAAAAATCACCTTTCAGGATTACTTTGGTTTGTGATACAATTGAAAATATTGATGGATGGTTTTGAACATAAAAATAAGCTCATGATGCCTTCTGTTTCCTCATAGTCATATCTCTTGGGTGATTGATAAACAGAAGCTGCAAGTTCCTCTGAGAACCTGAGTGGCAACAAAGTTTGTGTCTAACAAATTTATTATAGATGACAGATTATAAATATAGATTATAGATAGATATACTATAGATAAGTTATATATATATGACCTATATAGATAATATAGAACATGATATATCTAAGCTTCTTATCACCTTAGGTTGGAGCTTAGGATGAATTTTAAAGCTGAAAGAGGTTTAATGTTGAAAGGGAAAAGATTGTTCTTACCACTTGTGTTTATATAATTCCTCTTCCTTTACAACACAGTACAGAATTTATGGCATCGATATGTAGGTCATAAATTTGTCTCTAATATTTCTTTGAAATAGGCATGGTTTTATTGTTATGATTACTACCTCTACTAACAGATCAAAATATCTTCTTTAGTTGGTGTAATCAAAGTATTCATCATCTGTTAGACAGCCCTCTATCCCCTCTGAGTTTAACTTGTAGAAGTATTTAGACAGTAGCCACACAACCCATTGGCCAAGTCCATACTCAGATGGTTCCAACTTGTTATATATAGTACCTATGATGTAGTGATTCCTTGCACCATTCCAAATTAGAACTTATGATAGTTATAAAATCTTCAAGGAGTAGATTTGTTTTTAGTTAATTTGTAAAAATATAAACACAAAAAAATGAAACAGTTCCTATTCTCAAGGAACTTACATTCTATCAGGGACAGCATGTATATACATAAGTATATACAGAATAAATACAAAGTTAATACAAGGTAGTTAGGAAGGGAAGATACCCACAAGTGGGGAGATAAGAAAAATTGAGGGTGGAAGGTGGTTCTGAGGTACATTTTGAAAGAAGAGAGGGATTCTTTAAAGTGGAGGAAGGAATGCATTCCAGGCATGAGGAATGTCCAGTGAAAAGACGTGGAGAGAGGAGATGGAATGCCTGCTGACTGTGAGGAATAGCTAGACCACAGATTGCAGAAAGAAAAGTAATGTGTAATGAGATTGGAAAGATATAATGGGTCCAGATTGTGAAGAGCTTAACAGAGGAATTTATATTTTTTCCTAGAAGGAATAGGGAGTCAGTGGAGTTTATCGATAGGGGAGTGACATAGAGCTACACTTAAGGAAAATCACTTTGGCAATTGAGAGGATGATAGAGATCAAAGTGGGAAGAGACTTGAGTCAAGAAAGCCAATTAGGAAGTCAGTTTAATAGTATAAGAGGTGATGAGAGCCCAAACTAAGATCACTGTATGAGAAAAGAGAAGGCATCAGATATAAAAGATTTGACAACAGATGACTCAATCTATATATGTAGAGTAAGAGTGAGGAGTTGAGGACCACACCAAGATTATGAAATTAGAAGAATAGTGGTACCTTCAACAAAAATACTGAGGTTTGCAAAGGGGGTGGGTTGATGAGAAAAATGGGTTTTGTTTTGGATATATTGAGTATGAGACAGCTAATAGGCAGTTGAGCTTGAAGCTTAGGAGAAAAATGGGATTGATATATAGATCTATGACTCATCCCTATAGGTATTAATTAAATCCATAGGAGTTGATGAGAAGAGGGCCCAGGACAGTGTTGGGGCAACATCTAAAGGCATAGTCCATATTAATTTTAGTGCCTTTCTTCTGAGATTATCTGCATTTTACTTTGTATGGTTGTTGGTGGTTGTCCTTCATTCTCCAGGAGGACCAAAATGACATCACTGTGTTAGAGTCAAGTTACAGTGTGTCTGACTGGGGCTTATCAGACCAATATGAGCTTGGGATGCTCCTCCACAAGTTGGGCACAAATAGTCTATATGTTAACATTTGGGGTGGATTCTCTAAATTTATGGATCTTAAGTTTCTTTTGAACTGCTGCAATTCTGCTTTGCTCACAGAGCACAGCATCTTCTTGATGTGGGCATGCCTTGGTGGGTGGTCCTGTGCCAGTATCTCCCAAGTCACGCCATCAGTTCCAAAGGTCTTCAGAGAGATTTTGTATATATCCTTTTTGCATGTTATCTCCCTATTAGACTGTGAACTGCTTGAGAATAAGGACTGCTTTTTGCCTTTCTTTATATCCCTAGTGCTTAACACAGTGCCTATCGAATAGTAGGCACTTAATAAATGCTTCTTGACTAGCTGACTTAGTATTCATTAGCTTCTAAACAGTTTAGAACAATGTATCTAATGACCAGAGAGATGTCACTCAAGTGTCAGTGAGGATTTGTTATTCCAGAACTTGTCCTACAATGGCATATCCATTTTAGAACAGTCACTTCCACTTCATGAGGCACCAGATTAGGAGTTGAACTGTCTGTATTGTATATTTTATTTTGGCTGCCAATTAGTGCTGCTTAGATACTTAGATGTTATAGTTTTAAAAAAATCTGAGAGGATTCAGACTTTGGCTTCTATGAAACTCAAGTATTCAACTTATTAATAATTTTCAGAAATTTGGATCTTTGTGAATGTGGTGCAATAGTGCAAAACTGTCATTATTAGACACCTGGCCATCTTAACATTGACCTTCTTTGACCCTCTCCTCTGCTTGCTCATATACTCTTGGTAGTTGATTCCAGGTCTGATGATTTTGATCCCCTTGACATTTTAGGAATTTTTGAAACTTATTTTTAGATGTAGACCTATTCTAGCATATACTCTAGGACCCAATTTAACCTTCAACCCTAAACTTGGATCAAGTTCATACCTTCAGCTCAGTCTCAAAGGTGACATCTTTCTGGAAGCTCAACTTATGGAAGTTGGCCTAAATGCAAGGAAGACCCCTTTAGATCCATCATTTACTTTGTACTTACGTTGATAGAAACAGGGAGAAGAGAGCGGGGCATCTTCCTAGGCATTCTCTTAATTTAACACTTCATGGATCTCTCTTTTTATCCATGTGTAGTCCCTTTATCACTGGCAGGGGAGCAGGAGTAGTGACTAGTGGCCTCCCAGTTATCCTAGGGGCTCCTCATTTCGTAAATATCTTCGTTGAGAATGTTGAGGATCTGCCTCAGACCTCTGTAGAAAAAAGATGCAGCCGCTAAAGGTGTTTCATCCAAGTTAGAACTGCTGCTGTCCCCCTGGCCATGTGGGAGCTTGCTACTATGACCCCTGGAAGTGTACTGACAGGAAGCTGGCCCATCAAAGTCTGATTCAGACTGACCTACTGAACCCAATTCTTAGCCCCGGGAGCACCCACTCTGTATCCCTGACAGATAGAGACAAGTGGAGACTCAGAGTTGCGTTGCAGTTATTGACTGTTACTAGGCCAAACTATAAGAAACTCTGGGAAGATGCAGGGGAACCACCTTCAGTCACTACCCCACCTAGTGGCTGCCAACCCTATCAACTATGGAAGACTCCTCCAAGTTGTCCCTCTAAAGGCTTCTGCTGCCACTTTTTCATTTGGGCTTTTGTGATCTTTCCATCATCTTGCTAAAAAAATTCAAGTGGGACAAGGGATTTTTGGACCTAAATAGTTATCTTCTAGATAAGTATGTAGCCAAAGCAGTTCTGAGGATATACTATAGCCAAGAAGTCCCCAGCTAGTGCCACCAAGAAACCTGAGAAAGAAAAAGATCCATTTGATGTGGACTTAGGGTGAGAATTCTGAAATCCTATTAGGCTTGTGGTCAGTGCCAGGATAACTAGACAGTGATGAGGAATAAGGTTATGAGAGGAAGAAGAGGAGGAACAAGGAGACAGCAGTGATGATAAAAGTCCTGGTGAAAAGAGTGGAATAGTGTTGACTACCACTGTGAACACAGTGTTTGGGAAGGAATGAAGAAAAGACAGTGAGACTGACTAATGATCACAAATATTTTCCAAATTGGGGTGACGAATCTCAACACAGACAATTTAAGAACTATTGGTCTACCTAAAAGCCATGGATAAAAAAAAAAACCCAAGAAAAAAAAATTGAGAACCCAGGATCACCTTAACACCGTAAGAGTGTAGGATTAAATATATGTAACTTGGATAATTGGCTACAAGTGACTGGCTCTAACCCTTGACATTTTAAGAAGAGCCCTATCCTGTTTAAAAGCCCATTCTGGCATTCTGGCTGGTGAGTGACCTATTCCAGCTCTTCTTTATTGCCTGCTAGACAATTTTGGGGTTTCTTAGAATGCCCTCTTCCATCCTCTGCCTGTTGAAATTCTTTCTACCCGTAAAGACCCAGCTAAAATGACACCTCTGGTAAGTCTACTCTGAATTCTCCCTCCTTTGAACTTTCTTATTTATCAGTGTATTTTGTATTATAATTATATGGTTGTCATTTGAGCTTCTAGGACAGGGACTAAATCTTTTGTTTCTCAGAGCCTGATACAGCATCCTTTTTGTATTATAATTATATAGTTGTCATTTAAGCTCCTAGGGCAGGGACTAAATCTTCTCTTGTTTCTCAGAGCCTGCATAGTAGGTGCTTTAATAAATAATGATTGAATTTGAAAAAGAAAGTAGTGCTTCACCACTGAAAATGTTGCAGCTAGATGAGTATGTCAAGCATCATGTACAGTGAATTCCTGCATAGAATAAATCCTGTGATTCTAAATAAATCCAGTAACAGAAGGACCCTTAAATACTGCTGCCATGACCTGGTATATAAAATGCAGTAATAACACCTCACATTTGTTTAGTGCAGATGTCACTGTCTGTACTTTACAAATGAGGAAAATGAACTTCAGAAGGATGTGAAGAAGCTCCCCTTCACAGCTGGGGTCTGGGCTAGGATCTGAGCCAGACATTTTACGTCAAGTTCACAGCTAACTATTCTCCTATATCAAAATTGAACCAAAATGCCTCAAGAGAACAAACATTTGATACATGTAAAATGTTTTCTCAATTTAAATTGCTCATTTGAATATAGAGGCTCTCTCTCTTCACTCAGACATGACCAAACTCTTTGCTATAGAGGAATCCAGTGCCAAAAATCTTAAATTACTTGAAAAAGTAGTCAAACTAAAGACGAGGAGAGACTGCATCTTCACTACAAGAGTCAAAGCCAGCAGTCTTTTTCACACATGGACTGATCAAAGGATAGGAAGAGAAACGTGTGTACTTCCTCCGGATTTGATTTTTTAAAAAGTAATTAGAAAAAGAAAGTGTCTGCTATGATTCTGGGCACTGCAAGGGGGGTAGATTGACACCTTAGTCACAAGAAGTTAAATATAGGAAAGGGAAGAGCCTGAGAGAAATTATACCTCTCCAAAGTGTCTGATCAAAAGTAGTTTCTTGTATTCCTCTCTAAAACTGCTTTTTGACTCCCACCTTTCTGTTTCTGGTACCTCCAGCCAAGGATTCCAGAGAGCTTATTTCAGTCATTGTAGGGATGACTTGGGCCAATACAGTAGATCCAGAAATGGGAGTGGAAATTCAGTAGAATGCCCATGAGATGCTAATTCAAAGCCTTAGGTGAAATTGTATTTTCTTTCTCCCTCCTGGTAATTATTGCCACCTCCAAGTATATAGCCTTGCATCCTGTTCTGATCGTCAACTAATACCCACCACAGCTGTTATCTTATCAGGATTTTAAAAGGGTTTACACCTTGCTATCCTCCATTTTTGCTGTTATTTTTTGGCTGTTCCCTTCTCCATCTCTGCCTGCTCTTCAAGGTTAGTGCCAAGCATCCTTTTACTGTTCTTGCATCCTAGAGAGAATCAATTAAAAGATAATAGAACACTACCTCTCAAAAACTGGAGATCTTTAGATTATTAGACTATTCAGTTATAAGTGTTTATTGAATTGAACTGAACATGACTCCCCCCAGTAAGGTTCAGGTGAGGTTATGGGTTGTATTGATTTGACCTAATTATATACGAAGGCTTTTTTAGGATGTCCAGCCCTTAGGAACACCCAGAAGTGTGCTTCTGTAGAAAAAAATGCCGGGTTTGTCATGAAATATTCCTGGCTACTAGTACTATCAGCTTCAGTGTAGGCATTTTAGGCCTATCAATCAATATGAACTTATTAAACACTATACGTAGCCACGGTTTATGCTAGGCTCTGGTAATACAAATACAAAAACCAAAACAATATATACTTTTGCATTGTCAAACTACACATCAACACAGTGCTTGCCCTCTATATTTATTCTGTAAATAGCTTGTTTTACATATGTTTATTTGCATGTTTTTTCAACCTCATTAGATAGTAGGTTCGTTGAGGGCAGAGAATATCTTAAGTAGGTGCTTAATAAATGTTTTATTGAATGTATAATTAACACAAGAGAGTTAAGTACAGTGTTTTGGAAGATAAAGAAAAAGGCTTCATGGCCATGGTACTTTGTTCTGCAATAGGATAAAACAGTAGATAAAATGCTGGATGTGAGAATCAGAGACCCAAGTTCTAATTCAGCCCTAGACACTCACTAGATGTTTGGTCCTAGGAAAGTCACTTTTAATTTCTCAGCTTTCCTCTAACAGTTTGGCTGAATCATAAAGTGCATGGAAGAGGAGTTACGTAGAATAAGGTAAGTTGGGGCTAAATAGTGAAGAGCTTTGTCTAGTAAAGTAGGAAACTATTCTTGTGTCCTGGCATAAATATTGTTTTTAAGCCAACATCTTCTAATATATAATACCTACATGTATCATCCCATTGTAGCTCTCTGATTTACTGTTTCTGACCAACTGCCTTGTCATATTTTAATCTTTTTTCCTGTAGGGAAAAGTTAAAAATTGGATGCTGTCAGCTGGCCCAGATGGAATTCACTATGCAGCAGTGCAATGCCTCTGTCTATATGGAAGCCAAAAATCGGGGGTGGTCTGAAGATATGCTCAATTACAGGACTTGTTAAATGTTTCCTTCCTGAATCCTTTATTTATGATTTGGACTAGTTGAAATAACAGTATAATGTAGTTTTTGTTTTGTTGTGAAGTCTACTTTTGAGCCAAACCCAAAACTGGACCAAGAATGGTCCTCAGATTTTCATATTTGATTGCCTTTTCCTGAAACAGCCAAGACTTGACAAAAGTTTAGTGCTTACATCCTGGGACAAATGCTTTTTACTGTGTAGGCTCAGTACTTCTCAAGCTACCAGCATCCCCCATTCCTCTTATCCCTAGATTACAGATGGGATAATGGTGGCTTTTCAGCAAGTCATCCAAGTCTGAAGTTGCCCGAGTTGGTTATGTTGTCATGAACTTTTAGTTCATTTAGTCATGGGACCAGGCATATAAAACCCAATCCCAACATGGCCACTTTCCCCACAAACTGAACTTTAAAACAGATGGGATAATGGTGGCTTTTCAGCAAGTCATCCAAGTCTGAAGTTGCCCGAGTTGGTTATGTTGTCATGAACTTTTAGTTCATTTAGTCATGGGACCAGGCATATAAAACCCAATCCCAACATGGCCACTTTCCCCACAAACTGAACTTTAAGCGACTGGGACTGTTAGAGCTAGGTTTACCCTGCAGGCCAGGGAACTAATACACATTTTGATGTAGCCTTTAATAGGCAGATTCTTGAGTTAAGACAAAAAGCATCTATTTTGGGGTCATTTTGCTGCTTTCAGTTCCTACCCTAATGGCAGTGAAGTTGAGCTGCAATTCTAACTCTACCTCTTCCAATCTTCAGTTCTTGCATCCTTTATTTCTAGAAGAGGGTTTGTGTTTTCCCCTGAAACCCAAGTCTGCCCTAGTTTATAGTTTTAGCAGTGTTAGTTCTTGGCTGAAACTCAACATCTAGTCTGATGCATTATTCATTTGTACAATGAATTGGAAATGTATTCTACATTTGGTAACAAATTCAACTTAGGCATTCTATTTCAAATACATATATATGTCTTATTTATTTTAGAAAAATTAAATAAATTTTTTTTTGGTAAATTTAAATGTTTCTTGCTTTACTTTAATAACTTTAAAAGTTATATAAGGGACTGGAAAGAACCTTAAGTTGCTAGTTAGAGTAGCATTTCAAATGTAAAAAAAAAACAAAAACCAGGACTTGTAAATGTTTTTACTCTACCCAGCCAAGGCTGTAAAAAAAAAAAAAATCAAAAAAAAAAAATCTTAAATTTGGTTCCTTGGTTTGTGTCTTTAACGGAAGTGGCTTAAACTGAGCTTTTACTCCAAGCTATGCACACCTGAACATACACGACCAGGATAGTTTTCTATGGAGCAGTCAGGGAACATGAGGCCACTATACCACAACCATAGGCAGTCTGATAAAATTTGAATACTAGTACAATATGGATTTGAATCCTAGTTTTATTTCCACCTGTGTAATGTTGGACAGGTCACTTAAATGTTCTTTTCATGTTGGGATCTTTTTTAGCTCTAAATGCTATGAATGAAAGGATCTGATGTTAGTTATCTTCATCTAATCTAATTTCTTCATTTTATAGGTTAAGGACATTGAAACAAATTCCCTTTACTTTTATTGTGTCATAACTGGATGAGAATTGAAATTATTATTCTAGAACTAGGTATGTTTGTTGTCCTCTCCTTTCTCAGATGAAATAGCATAGATGCCTATCCTAACCATGAATTGGGTGGGGGTGTGGGGGAATAAAGTTTCCTTATAAAGTTTTACCTTCTCATTCTTTATAAGCATGCATCAGATACTAAGGAAATAAGTACACAAACAACAGTGTTCTCATATTAATCCCATGGTACAAGGATTTCCTGCAAGGTACCTTTAATGTGTTTGCATCAGCAGTAAAGCATTAGGAAGTGCCAATTTTGGGCACCTTAAGTTAGATGTGCAGCACTACACATTAGACACCAAGTATCCCGAGTTTATCCATATGAACAAAAACAGTTCAGCTTGAGGTTGTTTTCAAAAACCTAGTAGAGTGTGCATTAAATATTTCATGAGCAAGGGCTGCCATTTTGAATTAACTATACTGGTCAAGATGAACGATTTATTTTGAAAAGAAAATGTTTACTATCTTTTACTTAGTTTAAATGAATCTTGTACAAAACACACCCTCCTCAACCCAAGTCAAAATACTTAAAGCCAGAATTATTTTCACCTATTGTAACCACAGCTATGTTACTGTTCAGAATGCTATTCAAATAATTAAAGTGTTGTATACAAAAAACAGTATTGCAGCTGAGGCCAAAGCTTAGAAGTTGGCATTCTAGGAGTAGAAGGGAAGCCTCCCTCTTAGCACGTTCTAAGACTCTCCCTCTGCTTCAATAATTTGAATCTGCCACTTTTCACATCAACAGATAAAAGTACTCTGCTGAGAATATAAAAAGTTTTTTTTATAAAAAGGCAATCATAAAAGATTAAATTTTGGTAGGCATGTCAGCTTTCTCATTTAAAAAAAAATAGCCACTGTAATATATTTAAATAAAGAATATTTTTGTTAAGACTGTTCCAGTTACTAAAAAGGGGCCTGAAAAACAATTAACTGCTGACATCCCAATACCTTACCCACTCTTGCCCCCATAAAACAAACATTCAAAGGAGAAAGTCATTTCATGTGCAAATTGGCAAAACAAATGTGGAGGAGAGGGAAACTCTTGAAATGATATGCCCAATCAATTCTTAGTTTATTTTTTTTTTTACAATGTCAACTTCCAAAAAGATAAAGTAACCAAAAAAAATTCTAAAAATACACAAAACAAACCTTCATGTTGTCATTCTTTTCAAATAAACACAAAAAAATTATGTACAGCACATATTATAGTATGCAATATGCAAAAGCTTTGTGTTGCTGTTAGCAACTTCTATATACCCTCCCCCACCCCCAGCCCCACCCTATTCACAACTGTACCTCTACTAAACACAATTACATCACTAAGCCTGTTAGTTTGGAAAGGGCCTTAAATTTGTTAAAACTGGAAAATCCTTGTATAGGGGCTCCATTCATTTGACTCTGGGTTATAGACTTCCACAGTATTCAGGAATTCATTGCCATCAAATCCTCCCACTGCATAAATGGTCTTCCCCACAGCAACAATGCCAGCGTTACTCCTTGGTGAAGTCATGTTTCCCATCATCTTCCACTCATTTCTAGCTGGATCATACATCTCTACACAACTGACAGCATGAGAACCATCAAAACCTCCACCAACAAATAGCTTTCCTAAAAGAGAAATGTCAAGAAGACTATCAATAAGAGTAAATACAAAAGACTGCTGTATAAAAAGTACAGATACCAGGGATACAATGAACAAAAATCTGAAGGAATGCCAGAATCTTAGTTATTCAGATGCATTACTGTTTTAAGTTATGGCATAACTATTTGGAAATGATCCGTCTTTACTTAATGTCTATCAGACTATGAAAGTGATCAATTTACATCTCTGAATTTTAGAAGGATGACAATGAAATAAGTGTCCAAAGAAGAACCAAAAATTCCTGAGGAAATGTTAGAAGGCTTGTTTGGTTTAAAATAGGTTGAATTATATACAGAAACTGAATAGGAGGAAAAACAGGTTTAACTGACAAGTAGGCCAGTTAGACTTAGACCACAGACAACTACTGGATGGTTAAGACATTAACCTTCATCATATGATTTCATAAAATTCTCTTTCCCATTGGAGTTAGATGTCAACTCCTGGATTACTATTATGTTGTATGTTCTTTGACATTCTAAATTACAGAACTTTAAACACACACACACACACACACGGCGTGATTTCAGTCTTTGGTGTATTCTATACTCACAGTCTACCAATACAACTAAAAAACCTGTATAAATAATTCAAACAAGGAATAAACACATATATAAAATTAGGATATAAATTTTCTTGGACTGCATTATTCATGCTATAAATTGTTATGTTCTCACAATTCATCCACTATGTTATAATCTAGTCTCCAGTTTAGAGCGCTCCTTTGTGATTATATATTAAGATGAGTTATCTCTATTGTTTTTTGTAAAGGATCTGTATCACTTTTTTAATCCTCAGAAAAATGCTGAAACATGGCATTTTTTAATATTCTCATTCACAAGGCAAGTCACTTAAATGTTTTTCCAGTACTTAATCATTATTTATCTTCCTATTCACCTACTTTTACATCATGCCATTGTATATATTTCTAATGATTTTCATTACCCATCAAAGTATATTATTTCTCAATTTGTGCCTCTTGACAGTATTGATTTATTTTTGCCTTATCTGAAATGATCATTTTGTTTTCTTTCTTCATTTTATTCTGCATGTGCTCATATGCCATTTTAAAATCACAATTCACGAAATTACTAAATGTTATTTCAAATTGAAAAAGCATTAAAGTCTTTTTATAAGAAACTAATTAAATTTATGGCTCTTGAAAAATATATATATTTTTTAAAGCAATCCCGAGTCATCCCAACTCCGAGGCTGGCGCTCTTACTGCGCCATCTAGCCGCCCGGCAATTGGGGTTAAGTAACTTGCCCAAGGTCACACTGCTAGGTTTCTGTTTGTGTGTATTAAGTGTCTGAGGTCGGATCCGAACTCAAATCCTTCTGACTCCAGGGCTGGCGCTCTACTCACTGCGCCACCTAGCTGCCCCTTGAAAAATATTTTTAAAAAATATTTTAAAATATTTTCTTTATACTGAAACTTGTAGTTATTTTAAGTGTATAACAGTAGGAGATACAGAAGTTACACCACAAGAAATAACAAAAAGAAGTAACATTTTAAATATAGAATATTTTAGAATTTCTGGAGTATTCTTTTATTTCTAAATTTGATTTATAAAAATTATCTGAATCTATGGAACTTTTTGAAGCTACCAAGCTTAAAGTACCAAGTTTATTCAAGTTATGTATATAACCACTGAGAGTTGGAAGGGACCCAGCATCCAGCCCTTTCCCTTATAACACGTTGTTGTAGTCAGCAAACATGGGAATTTTGTAATTTACCTATCATCACTGACATCTTGTTAGAAAGGAAAAACACTCACCATTATGAACAGCTACTCCAGCTCCACGTCTGGCCACATTCATAGGTGCAATCAGTGTCCAGGTATTATTTTCTGGATTGTAGCGTTCTACCGTGTTCAAGCAATTCCAAGACTCAGCTCCTCCAATGATGTATAAATAACCACTAAGTTCACATACTGCCGATTGGTGTCTACCTATAAAGTTAAACTAGTGTTAGTACTTAGTTACTCAAACTCTTAACATTCATACATTTACTACCCTGGGGATTTATCTCAAAGGAACCCACGTAAATCTGCTTAAAATAGGAATACCACCAACTTACGAATGTTAAGGGGAGCACAGCTGGTCCATGACTTTGTTACAGGATCAAACACATCACAATTTTTCAGTCCTTTCTGACCGTATGGATCAGAGCCACCAAGGATGTATAGTTTTCCATTCAAAGCACAGACCCCTATATTCCATTTGTTGGGAAAGGAAGGGAAAAAAAGTGATTATATGCTACTTTAAAATTCTGAATTATCCCAAACCTACAAACCCTGCACAAAAAATGTACCTGCATTACAACGGTTGGTTCTCAGTTCAGGAACTTGAGTCCAGTCATCTATGTTTGGATCATACATTTCTCCGCAACTCAGGTCATCAGAGTGGCCATTTGAACCACCTACCACATAGAGCTGGCCCTAGAAAACAAGGAAATCATTTCAGTCTTATCTGTTTGAAAATTCAACTAATTCAAGACTACAGAACTTTAATCATTTCCCAAGTAACAAGAAAAGGTTAAAAAAAAAAAGGTCTCTTTCATATATTGTAGGATCAACTCAATTACCATTAACACTGCCATTTGAAACCGGGCTCTTGGTGTTCTCATGGGAGCCAGGAAGGACCAACGATCTGTATGTGGATCATAGCATTCAACTGTGCGAAGACATTCCTCTCTGTTGTAGCCACCTAAAAGGATAATAAAAGATTTACAATGAAAGTAGTAAACAATTCAGTATTATATTTCTGACCTCAGAATTCCTTAAAATGTTTCTGGGGGGGGCGGGTGGCTAGGTGGCACAGTGAGTAGAGCATTGGCCCTGGAGTCAGAAGGACCTGAGTTCAGATCTGGCCTCAGACACTTAAGACACACAAACAAAAACCTAGCCGTGTAACCTCGGGCAAGTTACTTAACCCCAATTGCCCTCCAAAAAGCAAAAAAAAAGAAAAATATTTCTAGGACTATACATATGTAAGAAAGTGTACTTATTTCTGCCTTAACTAAATGTCTACTGTAGAATTATGCAAAATAGACTTAAGTTTACTATTTAGTCCTGGACTAAAAATTAGAATAAGGAGAGGCAAAAGTTACTCTTTTATATCCCCACACCAGTCAGATTGTTTTTTAAATCAGAGCCTCAACTAATGACTGTTGGGCATAAGGTAAGAGCATTTACTGATGGTTTCCCTCCACAGGCAAGAGTGGGCATATCCAGTTTAAATCAAGAGGAAACAGTAAGTAAACATCCTTAACTACCAATGGATTCAGCTTTCACTAGCAACATCCTTGATATCCCAATACCCTAATCTCATTATAAACTTTGCTAGGCTTCTAAATGTAAAATGTTTCTAAGTAACTTACCTGCAGCTATCAGTTTGCCATTGAGTTCAGCTGTTCCTAGTCCAGATCGAGCATACTGCATGGGAGACATGGGCTTTTCTACCGGGCCATCTGGTTGTAATTCAAAACTTAAACTTTTAATCAGTCGTGGAGTACTTGTTGGTGAACTCTGTGGACTGCTGCGTCCATGAAGAAAAATTACACAGAATACACCATCCAGCACAGCAAGACACAAGTAAGTATTATCTGCAAGCACAAGAACTTGGCATTAAAAACTTTACATCCAATCAAACATGGCTCCCAAGCAGGTGAGACAACACCCCGTACTCCATTCCTTTGCAGAAAGATGGGGATGTCCACTTGTGTGGAACATAGATTTTCAGACTTTCTAAATGTATGTCATCAGGGGAGGCTAGGTGGCACAGTGAATAGAGTGCTGGCCCTGGAGTCAGAAGGACCTGAGTTCGGATCCGGCCTCAGACACAACACACACAAACAAAAACCTAGCCTTGTGACCTTGGGCAAGTTACTTAACCCCAATTGCCCCCCCCCCCAAGCAACAAATAAATAAATAAATGTATGTCATCAATTTTGCTTGTTTTCATTTCTTTTTTTTTTTTTTTTTTAAGCAATTGGGGTTAAGTAACTTGCTCAAGGTTACACGGCTAGTCATTTGATTTATGCGTGGGTGCTCATTTTCTGAGGCCGGATCTGATCTCGGGTCATCCAAACTCCGAGGCCGGCACTCTTACTCACTGCGCCACCTAGCCGCCCCTTTAGGGCAACTGGGGTTAAGTAACTTGCCCAAGGTTACACGGCTAGGTTTTTTTTTTTGTTTGTTTGTGTCGATTAGGTGTCGGAGGCCGGCTCCGAACTCAGGTTCTTCTGATTCCAGGGCCGGCGCTTTATTCACTGCGCCACCTAGCCGCCCCTTCATTTCTTTTTTCATCTTTAGGGAAATATATATATTGGGGGAAATTTTGACAATTAAAAAAAACTTTAAAAAATTAATTTAAAAAACTTATCTACTGTAATTTTAGTTTTGAAATCCATTATTTGTACACACTATTAAAGTTAATATAAAATAATAGACAAAATATTTTTATATTTTGTATAAAATTTCACTTCAAGTTACCGTTCAAAACACAAAGAAAATTGTGCCACTCAATAGGGCAATCCATCAATTTTCATACACTTACTTGAAGTCTTTTCTGAAGCAATGATTTTCCATTCATGCTTAGGACTTTGAACTGTAGCATTTGGAGAAGAGACACATCCAGTTGAACTGCTACTTATCTGCTTGTGGCCATTTTCACGTGGTGGCTTTTTCTGCAAAATCAAAAGGGAGCTACAGAAACCTAGCCAAAGACCACACACTGAACTGCCTTTGTTCCTCTGAGCCATTATGAGGGAAAACAACGTGATTCCAAAATCCATGACCTATGTATGTCATTTATAGCACACCTAAATTTAAAACAAACCTACTTTCTAAACACAGACAAGTTTACTTGCACACCTAAGTAGGCATTCACTTCATAAAAGAACCACTACATCTAAAGACAAGTTGGAAAAAAAAAAGCTGATTTAATAATTAATTATGGAACTAGCTACAAGTAAGTCTACTTAATAATTCAAATAAAGAAATATGCTGACAACTTTTTATGTTTTAAGCATGAAAATCTCCAAAAGGCTACATGAGGACATACATTTGACACATATTACTAAGCTCACAGAATACATTTTCCAGATGTGTTAGAAGATAATGTTTTCAATGAATGAGGGAGAAACATATAATATCTGTACAGTGCCTCAAAGACACAATGCCAGGTAGCATCAACAGATTTTTCAATGGAGAGAATTTAGTGAGAAGACTTGAGTTCACCTCCTAGCTCTGACTTGGACAAATGACCTCTTTGGGCCTTATTTCTCATCTCTTAAAGGAGGAATATTACCTGAAGTTCCTTCTAGCTCTAAATCTGTGATCTCAAGTTTCACTGCAGCCATATACTGTCAGAGGCAAGTAATAAACCCATCTTCCAGCAGCTGGAAACCTCTAAGTCAACACTATTGTGCATTATGGAAGGTGGGAGCACAAGTCTGATCACTTTTGGAAGCTATATTAGGAATTGTGATTACATGAGAACATGACTCAATTTATGGGCTTCATTATGAAGTCTGAATTGCTACAAATCCACAGTGCTGGCTTAAGAATGACTATAGTAATAATTTTTACTTCAGCCTTATGATGGTCAGAGACATTTCTCTTAATGAAGACCTCATTTGACCTGACAAAATTCATAGGCTTTCCAATGAAGATGACTGCACAACCAAAAATGAACATATAATCATTTCTTCACTACTTGTTATCATCTCTATTAATTAAACCATTCAAATTTGGCCTCATTCATGTTAAGTACCTGGGATACTTGATTAATCACATGTTCAGAAAAGGCAATAAAACAGAGACTGGGGAAAATTAATAAAAGTAAAAGCAATGAACTTCTAAGCAACCAGAAGGAAAAATACATTGAAATTAACCAAGTTTCTGAGAAAAAGTATTCTCCTTAATATGTAAAAAGACCAAGTTTCATCAGTCTTTAAGGTTCTGGTACCTACACACTGTCCTTATAATTTTCTATTTATGATGTGATCCACTTCCAAACTATGCCATTGCTCACACATTAAAAGACCAAACACTACATGCTAAGAAACATGTCCAAAGCTTCTTAAACGTTCACACAGCCAATCACCTGCCTAAAAGGATCAAGAGACACCTCTTTTTATATTCTCAGGTATGACTGCATTCTCTACTCATAACATGCTAATTTATCCTAATACAAAAACTCAATTTTTACCATGTCACTATACTTTCATTCCTGCATTTTAGCAAAGCTTAATTTGGGGGTAAAAATCCAACTAAGCCCCCAAATTGGCTAATAATTACAACCTGGGAGTAAGAGGTATGAACTAGCAGACTCCCACTCCATAAATGTCAAGATCCTCCTTCTGCCAAATACAAACTCTAAGTTATGCCCTAAAAATTCTGCTCCGTTCCTTTCTTTACTAGAGCAAAAGAAATTTTTAGGTGTGCTATAAAGTTTACTATCAAGTTTTAACCTGCAGTTACCTCCAACTCTGCAACGTGTACCTGCACAAACTGAATGTGGTCATCATCACTGCCAAACACCTCAGCCTGTCCATCTAGTAGATTCCCATCAAGCAGCTTGTGATCAGCTGAGTAGTACAACGTTTGAACCTGCAAAACAGCAACAGAATACCCATGTGGTGGCTCTTGTCTCCATAACTACTCTCCTATTAGGTAGAATACAAAGACTCCACAAGGGAACCTCCAGTGAGTGTGCCTCTTGATATCTCACTCTGGCAAAATCACAAATTAAAAGAAAAATACAAGTCATGGTGGTAAAAAAAAGAAAAAAAGAAAAAAAAGAAAAAAATTTTTAAAAAAATCTTCCAATACTGGCTTAAGAATCCTTGGCTTGTTCTGCTTGAAAGAAATCTTCATTCTTCATGACTCCTAATAATTATTAGCATTTCTAATATAACATTAAGAGAGAAAGCATAAAAGTACAATATACAGGATCTTGAATAATATACAATGATTCACAATCACATACTAGGGTTACCCCCTGAAAATAAGCTCGTTTCCATGTACAACAATACTTTCCTCTTGGGCAGGATGAAAAATGCCAACAAAAGTGAACTTTAAAAAATTCAATTCCCAAGCCCCAAAACAGAAAAAATGTGAACATGCAATACATTACTAAAAGCAGCCAAATAACAAGTGGCAAGGCAGAAGATCAATTATGAACATAAATAATAACACAATGTGTTTTTTTCAAAGGTCTCTTAGGCTTATGTCTTTTACATATTATCTAGCTTCAGTGGAAATGCTACAATTGAGCAATTAATTGCAGAGTGCCCTTAAGGAAAAAAATTTTTCCAAGTTTCTTCATTAATATTTTAGGCTTTGGGGGGCATATATGTGTGTTATGTGTCTATTTAGGGGGTTTTTGGGGGTGTCTTAAGAAAAGGTGGCCCAAGAGAAGTTTAGAGGTATGCATGAATAACACCAATGAAAGACACAAAGCTTTAAAGAAAAGAATCCTGTAAAGGAGTAAACACCATTAAATCATCATCGCTCTCTGCCCACAGCGGATTTTTCTTAGGAGAACTGGGGCAGGACTGCTGCTTCTGTACGTGTCAATACACTTGAGGTTTCTTCTTGTTTCTTCAGTCTTGGGTATCCTAGTTTTGTTAATAAACCTATAGGGAGATAAATCAATGGGGAGGAACAACCATTAGAAGCTTTTACCTACTTTTCATATTTAAAGCAAAAACCTGTGAAAGAAACATTAAGAATCTATAGGAAATTTCAGTACCACCTCCCCATTTCTAAAGCAAATTACATGCTACTTTAAAGAAAGTTATCAGCACATAATGAGCAAAGAAAAAAAAAAAGAAAGCAGAAGACCAGACTGAACAGTTCATTCAGCTCACCTGGACACCCCCCCTGTTTCTCAGCTTAGGGGTACCTACAGCAAAATTTAAATTCTTTAGGGTCATGGTTATAAAATAAAAATGAAAGGGAATCCTTCATGTCAAAGCAACTTAACTTTAAAGAATTGTTTAATCCCATTTACTTAAAAACTAACCTCTTCCATCAGCTCTTCCAGACTGTCTCCATTCTCCCAGATGCTACGCTGCACCCAGTTGATTACCTTTGTATATAATTTGCCATTGCTAGGCAGGCAGACATTGTCTTCAAGCATGACCTCCAACTAGAGTCCCAAAAAGAAAAAATAACCATCAAAAATGTACTTTAGTGCCCAGTCTTTCAATATAAATTCTAGGTTCTATTCCATGAGTTTCTATAACAAAATTATGTTAAGATTTCAACTTCTCGTGTTTACTCTACCTAAATCAAGGTTTTTGCTACATTCAATTAAAAACTGCACTCATTTTAAAGAAAAACAACAGACAAAATTCTTGAGGAACAGGAAAAAAGATACTCAGCCAGAAGTTAAGATACAACCAC
The DNA here is from genome assembly GCA_011680675.1 of Gymnobelideus leadbeateri. Classification (NCBI taxonomy): domain Eukaryota; kingdom Metazoa; phylum Chordata; class Mammalia; order Diprotodontia; family Petauridae; genus Gymnobelideus; species Gymnobelideus leadbeateri. The sequence continues at coordinate 121,518 of WOXC01004630.1, forward strand.
TTCACTTGATTTTTACAATCTTCTTTGAAATACAGCTTTTGTACCACATCTTTAGCATGTAGGGATGAGGGGCAGGGAATGAATGATACATTGCTACAAACAAAACAAAAAACCTCAACTTGATACCGGAACTAAAATGACACTAGTCACTGATAATCCCAGCCACAAGACAGGCTGAGAAAAGTATAATCCTCCTTTCATTAGGACGGGTGAGAATTATGGGTGTGGAATGTCAATAAACATTTAAAAGACAAGTGCTCTAATGTTTTGTTTTGCTGTCTGTTTCTAAGGAGAAAGGCCATATTTAGAAATGATAAGAAGGCATAAAACTTAAAAAAATGAAGCAGTCAAAATAATTTGGTTTTTTCTTCTTACTTTTAGCCGTGGAAGTTTAAGAAATTCCTCTTCTTCAGAAATTTGTAACAGGTGCTCCTGAATGTACACATCAACCTTATTCAATAAACGTGAGTCTCCCATGCAACTTGCAAAATTCCGGTAAGAGATACAGCTTGAAACATCCATCCTGGATAGCAAATAGTCACCACAAACCTTAGGAAAAAATAAAAATGTGCAAATATAGGAATATTTTACAACTTTTCTGTAAATTTGTAAGGTACCTTTTTCAATAGGAAATCTTGAGAAGAACAATAAAAGCTCCAGAAAGCAGAGGATGCAGGGTATATTGTTGGTGTATGAATGAATAGGGGAATGTATTAAAATCATTTTGCCACAAACTAGAAGGGCCCCTGAGATAAGAACTGTAACCTAGCCTATTAAATATGAGCCTTTTCATTTCACCAATGCCCCCAGACAACTAAACACTGCCCCCACACAAACCAAATTTATTTTCATTTCCATGAAGCAATTATCTTTGTCAAGTAACTACATGCATTTTCCTCTACTTGTGAAAATTTTCACTTGCTCCATGACAGTAAATTTTCAAAGTTATGTACTCGATTAAAACGAGAGCCACATTACATTCTGGTTATATAAATAAGACTGTACCTGCTTTACTCTGTCCATCTTTAGCTTCTTAGCTGCAGAATAAACATCTTTTACTAACTCCTTATCAGCTTTCAATCTGTTAAAAAAAATTCAAAGGCCCATTGTAAAATGCCAATATCAAGGTTTCTAAGACACATACAGAAATTGTCTTAAATTAGAGACTTCAGAATTCTGATATGGAACCTCACTTTTATTTGATAAAAAGTACTTACTGAGCAGTGTAGGCATAATTCAACAAGACTTCAACTGCTTCTGGATTGAGATCATCAAATTTAACATGAGAAACTCCATGAGGATCGCTATCACTATTGAAGATTTCAAATAAGTAGGGACTGCAACAAGCCAACACTGCTCTGTGTGCCAACATCTCATGTCCACAGACCTTAGATTATAAAGAATTACAATTAGAAATATATTAGATAACATCTTACCAGCAAATCATTACATAATATTCAGTTCTCTTAATTTCCTCCTAAGTTATTTGTTCTCAAAATAGACTTTATAAGTGCCTTTTATGGAAAATGTAATCCCTAAGTCTGGGAATCTATGACTCAGCAATAAAAAGTCTAAGTCTTATTTTTTTAAGAAAAGACTCAATCTCCTTATTGACCAAGTTAGACACACAGGGACCTAATTCCTTATAATCTCTGACCTAGGCATTTTTATCCCTGTTTAGGCAACCTAACAGTCCCCAGCTCCTAGGGAGTTCCACTTAGTGTATATGACAGACTAGCTTAGCCCACTGTAGTTTATAACTCCACCATATCATATCCCCATAATTAAAATTTAAGTACCTGAAGTCGAACATCACAGAACTGGCCACTTTTTCGCAAAGCATTTAATTTGGCAACTGAAGACTCAATGAAATTTTCATCTTCAAACATTAAATATCCATTGGGAATCATTTTTAAATGTAGGTTTGGCTGAGAGAAAGAAAACAGTTGTCATTCTTTCTTAGAAAATAACCATTAAAAATTAACAATTTTGTTGCATAGTAGGATAATATCTTATTATAAATCCTATTTCACCCAAGTGGGATACCCTTAAATTACCAAGCACATTACATGTAAAAGTATATTCTACACAAACAATACAGCAAAAGCATGGTCAGCAAAATGTCCCAAACCAGTTAAGACCCACCTATCCATATCCCTTAATATTAAGGGTTGGATTAGATAAATCAGGACCACTTTCAGGTTATCATCCCTATTAACAATTCATTCTTGAAGGAGGGAACTGAAGTCTTGTACTGTCTTAATCCCAACCTGCAACTGAAAGGAACTGCCTAATCTAGACTAGACCCCTCCTCTAATTCTTTTTCCTTTCTTTCCTCCTCTCTTCATAATTACAAGGGTAGGGTATAGATTCACTTTAAGTTAAGATTACAGAGAAAATTATCAGGTATTTGTAACCCTGCCAATTTAATCTTATAACCTTGAGAAAGTCATTTACTCCTCATTCTGGGGCTCAAATTTCCTGTCAAATAAAGGGCTATTACCTAGACACGGAAGTCTCTTTTAGCTCAAAATCTTAAAACAATGGAATTACCAACAAATAAATAAGTGGCCATCTTCATGCATATTGCCTATTTTAAAATTTATTTTATAGTCATTAACTGCAACCTAATTTTTAAGAATTCAAGGAATCTCTAGAACTATAACCTTTATAAGCTAAATTAAACTTTCAAATTCTGTATATCCTAAAATCACCATTACTTTGTAAAGTAATAACTGGTTTACCAAAGGTATATACTTTATTTCACCCATCTGCTTTAAAAAACAAATGAATGCTAAAATTCTACTTATAAAAACAGAATAAAATGTATCATTGAAATAAACATCAAAATATTTTCATTTTTCACTGAATTTTTTTTAATTTTTAAAATTTATTTTTAGTTTTCAACATTCATTTCCACAAGATTTTGAGTTACAGATCTTCTTCCCATCTCTCCTACCCCCCACCCCAAGATGGCAAGCATAGTGAATACCCCTTCCCCAATCTGCCTTCTCTTATTACCCCTATTCCCTCCCTTACTTTCTTGTTGGGCAAGATGGGTTTCTATATCCTAATGCCTATATATCTTATTTCCTGGTTACATATAAAAACAATTTTTTCCCAAACATTTGATTTTAAAACTTTTGAGTTCCAGATTCACTCCCTTCTCTCCTCCTCACCCGCCCCCATTGGAAAGACAAGCAATTCAATTTAGGTTATACATGTGAAGTTATGAAAAACATTTCCATAGTAGTCATCTCATGAAAGACTAACTATATTCCCCTCCATCCTATCCCACTCCCCCATTTATGCTATTTTCTCCTTTGACCCTGTCCATTTCAAAAGTGTTTGCTTCTAACTACCCTCTCCTCCCCATCCCCCCTCTTGTCCCCTTCCCCCTTACTTTCCTGTAAGGCAAGATACCCAATTGAATGTGTCAGTCACTGAAATTTAAAATACTGGCATGTATGGCATAATTTAAATAGCAAAGAATTCATACTCCTAATGTTGTGAGAAACATTTAACAATTTGGTGGTGGAGTGAATATATAATATGAAATAGTACCACAATTTTTTACTTTTGACCTTGATGGAAAGGGTCTGCAATGTTTAGCAAAAGTCCTAAAAGAAATTCTTACCTAGCCAAGATTTTAGCAGAACTTCAGTGTACTGTATTTAAAATCTCTTAATTAAGGTATTAAATTTTCACTCACCTACTAATATATTTGTGAGAATTTATGCCAGAAGATTTGTAAATAATCCAAAGGAACTGGAGTGTGAAAATGCAGCACACAATTTTCTATCTTCTTGTATGAAGACGGGGGGCTGAATGAAGGCAGACGTGTTTAAAGCTGCAATGGTGATTCCAAAACTATCAGGCTTGAAAATGATGTAATCAAGTCCTTAAAAGCTATAGACATGAATTTCTTCTGTGATAATCATGCATCATAATCTGTAAGAGAGACAGTTTTTTCTTAGACAAATTAAGGTCTTGCTCACCAGGAGCTTACAATCTCAAAGTGTCAGCAATATTTAAAAAAAAATGACAAGTGGAAAATTGCATATACAACATCTTAAACTAAAAAATTAACTGATTTGAATTCCCTTCCTGATTCCCATACTTGGTTCTATTATTTACTCCATGAGTGATAATCTTATTTCAAGATCCAATAATCCTTGAGTTTGGGGAATTCCACAAACCAAAGAAATCTTAATATTGTTAATATGCTCATTCCAGTATTTTTTTCCTACTAAGAACTGAAATAATGTGTCTATATATGGGCATACTCTGTAAAAAAATTTTTTCATTTCTGATTATATCCCTCCCCTACATAGCCATTCATCACATTACAAAAATTTTTTTCTTTCCAAATCTAACCAACTTTTTACCAACCTTCTCTACAGCTTATGCATCCATCTACCTATATCCATAGTCCTTCTTTCAACTTTTTCAAGGGAGAGGGCATTTTCTTTTCTCTGGTTGGTTCTATGTATATAGTTTTCTGTTTCCTTTTATTGCTTTTAACATTTAAATTGCTGCAGTCGTTTTGTATACTCTTTTTCTGGAGTTGCTTACTTCACTGTTCACATAATTCTTTCCATGCTTCTCTGAATTCTTCATACTCATCATTTCTTGCAGCATAGGAACAGTACACAGTATTCTTATACCACAATTTGTTTAGCTCTTCTCCAATCAACATGGATAATGAAGAGGAAGAAGCCAGGAAGACCTGGGTTCAAAGCCTGCCTCTAATAAATACAAGCTGTGATCTTGGGCAAGTCACTTATAACCCCTTGGTACTCTAGGCCAGTGGGTGTCAAAAACAGAAATGGGGGCCACCAAAGCACACACAGAAACCTGTGAGCTGCATATTGATTTAGTTTTAAAATGTAAGATTATCTATGTTTTATTATATTATTTATTTTCTTAATTATCACAAGTTCATGCTCCATCTTATTCCAATCAATAATCATCTATTTTCTCTTCTTTGCTACCTCAAAAAATGCTGCTATGACTATGGGTATATATGGGACTTCTCTTTCTGTCATCGACCTCCTATATCTGGCAGCAGGATCTCTGAATTAAAAGATACGGATATTTTAGTCATTTAATGAGCATAATTCCAAAGTAAATTCTAGAATAGATAGATCAGTTCACAACTCCAGTGAGTATATTAGCATGGCTTTCTGCAGCCCCCTCAAACACTTTTTTTTTTTTGAAAACTGAATTCTAAGGAGGAACAACATTTAGAGAATGCAGATACCTTCTGGGATGTCCAGAAAGAACTGAAATTTTAAATATTCTTAATGTGCCACCAGAAGACAATATGAAAATAATTAAAGGACTGCATATGATGCACTATTCAAACAGGTTAAATTCTCATCTTGTCATTTATTCTAGGCACATTTTAGGAGACATCAACACATATAGAGTATATCCAAAACTGTGTGGGGATGACAAATGAAGGAACTTAGAATGTTTAACCTAGAAAAGACTTAAGGAAGACATCAAAAAGTCGCGGTTACAAAGAATTAAATTTATCATGCTTGGTTCCAAAGGAGAAAACTAGGAACAACATTTAGCAGTTATAGAAAAGCAGATTCCAGGTCAGTAAGACTTTCTAATAAGTAAGGCTTTGTACTAGGTTATCACTGGGTGTCTTTAAACTGGTAGCTGGAAAAATATATTTGTCCAGGTATTAATCTACATACAGGTCTGAACATATTAATGTGTAGTATTTTGCTACTATAACATAATGATGGTTATTTCTTATAATTTCCTCAGAATTCCAGACAGATTTTTCTACATATATGCAAGATCTGCCACATATTATAATATTACCATTTCTCCACTGGCCCTGGAGTCAGGAGGACCTGAGTTCGGTTCCCGCCTCAGACACTTAACACAAAAACTAGCTGTGTGACCTTGGGCAAGTCACTTAACCCCAATTGCCCTCCAAAAAGCAAACAAAAAAGAGAGAGACAGACAGACAGAGACAGAGACACTATATTTGGGGGTTCAGATTTTTGTGTCACTCTCACATACTAGTTCTACAAACTACTTCAGTAGAAGATTTGTTAAAACCTATGTAATATATGAGAAACAAATGATACAATTTATCACCAGTTGCCAGTCATAAAATTTATAGTTATTAAGAGCCAATAACTGCAAAACATTGAACCAAATGAATGTTAAATTTACTTTAGCTCTGTGTCAAGTAATAGGTATGATCTTTCACTCTAGCTATACAGTTCATTCCTGGTTCAACAAATAGTTTTTTTGACAACAGCATTATCCATACATAGACTAAAATTTTCAGGATAGTAAAAGTTTATTTTAGTGACACATCTCAACCATTTAGTGGAAATGGGAACAGAAGCTCTTAATTAAACTACACTGCCCTAGCAACTTTTCTTGGATATGAGGCTGGGTTAACAATTCAATGAAACATTTCTCTACATCAGATCATCCCTGAACCAAGAAAATTTTCCTGGGGAAAAAAAAATGAGGAGTTGAACAAAAGAATAAACCAGAGGATCCCTGGAAAATGCTAATTAGTTTCTAATCACTGCTTTTTGCTATAACTTGTAGGAAGACAAGCTTTTTGATTAGTACTGATATATCCACATCTTAAAAATTAGGCTTGCTCAGAAACTTCACAACATGTGGGGAAATTTCACAATGAAGTGAGGAAATTCTAGATCCAGCTCTAAGATTCTAGCATTCTGAACTGTGACAGATTATACTGAACCCTGTAAATTAGTTCCCCATAACTAATAAAAGATGAAGCTAACTGACTGGGTTCAAACTAGGAGTACACCCACCAAATGTCTCAATTTTTAGGCTATATTCAAAGTTTTTATAGATTTATACATTAATGAGAATTATAAAGGAACCCAGAATAAGAAAATCTTTTTTAATGTGGCTCTATAAAGCATTTTTTATAACCAATACATATGGCACATTATTTCACTGTGAAAACTACTAAAGCAAGGGATAACATATCCAGAAATATGGTTCAATACTTTGAAGCCATTCAGATGCAACCATCAACTGTCATCTGCCTACAAAGTTTTTGTTACCCAGCATGTGCCTGAAGAGTGAACTTGCCATGCTAGGCCATAAGCCACTCTTCAGAGCATCACATGTAACTAAGTAAAAATATATCAAGATGTAGCCATGTTATGAGTAAAATGTTTCCTTAAAGTTACAATGATTTTACAACATGAACCCATATATAATGTAATAACTGACATTTAATTAACTACAGTTTAATTAACTAAGGTTTGTAAAAAGTTTTGCATACTTTTATCTCATTTTTATCTTCCATAAATAAAATTAGATAGGTACTGTCTTTTTTAATTTATACTTTATTATTGCATTAAGATAAAAACAAATTTAGGTCCTTTCTAAATTTCGTGATGTCTGGCTCCCTCTTTAATTTTTAAAATTCTACACATCTAACTATATTGTCTTAAATATCCTGTACCTGAATCAGCATCCCTTTTCTAAGTCCTTTTTATATAGTAATAGACATAGGATTGATTCCTCAATGACCCACAAAAATCATACTGAGCACATCTTCAGTTTGTGCATAGTACTATTCAAAAGCCAAAGGTTTAGAATCCATTCCTGTACCCTGTGTGTGTGTTCTTATATTCTAGGATATGAACTGAAATGCAAATTCCTAAATTCAAAGGTATATTCAATTTGCTTTAATGCATGTGCAGTTATGACTCTTTTCAACTTCTACTTATTTTTCAATCAAAAATTTTCTCCATAAACTATTAATAATACACTAAGTCAATCACTCCTTTCCCAACTTGGAGGGTTGAAATAGACTTCATACTCACCCCTTTCTTTGAGGATACCTAACTTTAATTGAAATGAGATGAAAATAAAGGTACCAAACTAATAAAGGTCAAAGGAAAAACTGAATAAATGTAAAATTGGTAATCAATTTTAATTATCATCAGCAAGTAGGAAAAATGGAAACCAGAATAAGAAACGAGGTCACTGATACACATTTTCAGTTCAAGACTTCACATACACAGTACCTTTCTTTGTCTGTGCCATCTACTCTAAAGGAGTAAAAAAAAATGAGATTATGGATAAAGATGGGGAGAGGGAACAGACAACGTAGAAAAGGGATAGTGTGGGAAACAAGGGTAGTCAAAACAAACTTTCAGTCATATCTACTTGGTGTGCCCTTGGGTGGTGGTCAGAGCAAGTAATCATTGCTTTTCAGTGAAGAATTAATTATTAGAGAGAGGGCCACTCTTTCTTCTAAGGATAAAGTGAAGATCAGAATTATTACTTCTTGTTAAGGAACTGGTTAATTAGCTACTTAAGCAAGCAACAAGGCTTTCAAATTGCTTAAACATCTAAAATTTGGTAAAAACAGCAGCTCACTTCCCTGATCTGTAAACTGTACCCTCACTTCAGGTTTTCCCACAACTTTACTTTCCCCATGGAACACCCTCAAAAGACCTGGAATTAAAATTAGTGACTTTCTCTGCTAAAAAAAAAATAGCACATTACCAATATTACATAAGAATATCCTTGAAGGAAATTAACTCCCACATAAAGGTAATCATCTAGAGATCAAACTGAGAAAGGTACTTAATTCTTTAATATGCCACAGAAAGTCAAAGTTGTCTGGTTCACCCCTTTTCAGGTAACAATTCATATCTATATCTCTAAAAATCAAAGGCTATTATTTTTACTACGTTTTTCCCCCTACTTAAAGCCATCCAACAACCATGAAGATTCTCAACAATGGACAAATCAATTGATTCTCTGATAGGGGCAAGAAATCTATTTCCTAAGTAACAATGCTGCCCAAATGACAAGAAAACAGTTTAAGAGAGCATTCGGCTTAGTCAATATTTACCTCTTACATGGGAGAAAACAACTTTTAATAAGTCAAACTATATGTGCCAGTTAAGAGAAATAATCGCTGACAAAATATTTTAAAGCACTTCGACTTCTTAGTACAATATAATTTTTATCAAATATGTGAAGCCACATTCAAACCCTCAAATTAGGAAGAAAAAAGTCCACAAAGGTACGTAATTAAACCCAGGCCTCCAACAAACACACTGGTTGTTAAAAGCAATAACCTTAAAAATTCAAACTAAAAATCTGGATTGCTCTTTATACCGACAAACCTAGTAAAGTGAACCTATAAAGTAATACAATTACCACAAGGCTATTAAAAGATGTCTCAAAATGGAGAATAGAACATCTAAAGGGCTCTTCCCCTGTTCCTGGCTTATGTCCAGTTTATCTATGGTGACCAAAATATTACCATCTGGGATAGATCTTAAGAAGGTAACATGAATTACTCAAAAGCACAATTTTCACTATCCCCCAAAATACTAACATTTACATCTATGAAGGCATAAAGCCCAAGTAAAGCAGTAATTAAATTACTAGCAGTACCTCCCCATTCCCAGGAACTCTAGAAAAAGGACTAGCTCAACAAAATGTGACTTACAGCTGAGTCCGTGCTGTACTTATTCTACAGATAAAAGAACTTCTGGATTTCCTGTAGCGAATCATTAGCCACCATGAGCAACCGCATCACTGAAGGGATGCCAGTTTGTTCTGGGCCCATTTCACTATTTATTTACTGAAAATCACAAACTAGACAACAGCGAACGATCCAAAGAAAACCTGAAGAAAAGGCCGTTCTTCAAGAGCGCCTGATGTCTTTTTAATTGCCACCTACTTTTATCCACTACTTTTAAACTGGCCTATATTAAATAAATTAACATCCCTCTACCACGTGTAAAAAACGCGACGATTTTATTCAGGGTTCCGCGGTGTAGGTAGGCTTCCAGAGCCTCAGGGGCTGGCATCTCCATCGTCTCTGACCCTGTGAGCATCGGGGTGGCAGGGGTCGGGGGGCAGCCCTCCCGACGTCAGAAGAGGTCCTTCTGATCCGGCGTGGCGCTCCCTCCCTCCGGTTCCGCCGCCCCGGCGCCCCAGCGCTCTGGTGCAGGGAGGCTCGGCACCCCGCCGCCGGCACACCCCCGGCTGGCGATTGGACGGCCTCCCAATCAATCAGCCCCGACACGTCAGGGCAGCCGATGGCTGCCTCCTCCCGCCCCCTCTTCCCCTCCGCTTGGCAAGAGGAGCGGGCAACGTGGAGTGGGAACAAAGGAGCCCGGGGGCCGGCGGCTCCGCGCCTTCCGAACCCGGCCTAGGGCTGGTAGCTCGCCCACATCCCACCGGTCCCGGGCGCACCCTCATCTGCCCCAGGCCCCGCTGTGGGTAAAATGGACACCGGAGGCTCGCGCTCCTGACAGCTGGGGCAGGGGTCGAGGTTTCCACGCCTCGCTCCCCGGGCGGGGGGAGGGGGTGGCAGCGGCGGCCACAGGAGCAGCCCCTCCTCCTCCTCCCGCAGGTGACAGCTCCGAGGGGCCGCGGGGCGCACCCCGAGACCGGGATGGGGGAAAATCACCGCTCCGTGCCTCTGTCTACTGCTCCGTAAATGAGGCGGTGGGACATGGTGGCCCTACACCGATAACCCTCCCTCTTTTCGGGTTAGACAGACAACACAAACGTCCCGCCCCCTCCTCGTTTCCTGGCGTCCAGGGCAGCCCCGCCAAGAGCGCGCGGGACCGACCCCGCCGGGGCTCGGACTCTCCCGGTCTGGTCAAGGCCGGCGTCGGGGTTACAGATCCCCGACACTCCGCCTCCTGCCTGCACACACCAGGCAGACAGGGCCGGGCTCCGCATCCCTTTGGCCATTCCGATCTCCGGCTAACCCCGTAAGATCCCTTCTCCCCCCTCTCCATCCCACCGTGCCCGAGGATGTTACCTGGTTCCTCTGAGAAAGGACGAAAAAATTCATCGCTGGAGCTTCGAGGGGATCAGCAGGAAGCGAGAGGGAAGCGGCCCCAACGGAAAGAGCCTCAAGGCAAAGAAGGGAGCGATTGGAGAGGGAGGGCTGGGGCGGCCGACGGGAGGGACAGCCGGGGAGGGGAGTCCGCACGGGTTGGATCGCTGGCTTGCCCGCCCTCGGGAGGAGAAGGAAGAACAGAAGGAAGAGGAGAAGGAGCCACTGCCACCACCGCCGCCGCCGCCGCCGCCGACACTGCCGCTGCCCCGGAGGCCGCCGAGAAGATACGTCCGTCCTCCACGCGCGCCAGAAGACACTGCCGCCTCCCGCCCGCGTTGGCCGCACCCCCTTCCACACGTCACCGCGTGCGCCTGCGCCTCTGTCGCTGCCCACTCCCACTCCTTCTTGCGTGAATCCCTTGGCGAATAAGAGGCCGACACACAAATCGCCTCGGTTCCCTCCTTCCAACTCCCGCCCGAGCCGGAGCCCAGCCTCTCTCCTCCTCCTCCCCGCTCTGCTCCCCCACCCCCCTTTCCATCCTTCCGCAGCTGCGCTAGGTCAGTGCAAGGTGATGTGAGGGAGAGGTCCTGGGCAGAGGTGGGTTGTGCCGCTGCTGCCTTTCTGCTATCCCTCTTCCTCCTCCTCCTACCCACCTCCGGCTTTTCTTTCTTTCTTTCTTTTTTTTTTTAATTTCCAGACCAGTCTCCACCTGTATGCTCTCTCCCCGCCCACTCTTAACCCGAGGCTGGTTCTTTCCAGCCCGCGGGAGGAAGGAGCTGGCTAGGCAGGCAGCCCTTACCTGTCCTCCCTGATCAGACTTTGGGGATTAGTTTTCACCCTCCAGGAATTAGGGCTTCAGACTCGCTGTCTCTTTCTAGTGCCACGCCCCGGGCCTGGACCTAACTGCTTCAACTCGCCTGGGTCCAGTCCACACCTTCCCATTTTATTAATTGTGTGTCTGATAGAGATGGGGACCAAGCTGAGAAAGGCGCCCCCGCCTCGGCAGTCTAGGCGCCCTGTGGCTTTCTGTTTACACCAGGGTTTGTAGTTGGGTGTATTCATTTTGTTTATTTTTACCGTACTTGCTCTGGAGAGTATAGAGGTCCCCGAAAGGACCTGACTTCGGCGCAGTTTTAATAATCCCTCAATAACTTAGGGTGATGGAGCTGGAAGGGACCAAAGAAGTCACCTACCCTAGTCCCAGAGTGAAGGAGCGGGCCGGTTAGGCGGCCAGGCTGTGGCAGAACAGGTGCCTCCTGCCTCGGGTTTAGTTCTTGGCTCGAGCTTTTTCTCAGTCCTGCCGTTTTCCACCCAGACACAGGAGCAGTCTTTTTACTGGCCCTTCCCTTATATGTCTAGGGAGGGGGAGCTGGAATGGGGATAGGCTTTGAAGTCCTGGAAAATGAGAAGTCCTTCAGGGATCTTCCTGACTTCTTAGCACCGGGTTCACCCCTTCCCCTTTCTGAAGGGAAAGTGACTTAGGAAGATGAATGGGAGGAGTTTTAGTGAAGCAAAAGTTAAATCCAAATTGGAGTCTGACAAAAACGTCCAGGTGAGTGACTTATGAGAGGCTTCGTTAATCCTAATGGGGAAGGCACTTGAGTGGAGATCGGCCTTGACTTTGTTTACATACTGATTGATCAGTGGAATTAGTTTGATTTCCAAGATGCTCTCTACTAGGAGCTTTGGTGCTTTGTTGGGCATAATGGAGTTTATATTTATTGGAGGAAGAAAAACACATTTCTAGTTTTCTTTACAGTGGAAACTTTAGCGGTTCTCATTTGAAAATTCATAAGGAAAGATTATTTTGTGTGCATTATTTTGAAAATTCTACTGAACACACAGGTGGAGACTGGTCTGGGCAGCTAGGTGGCACAGTGGATAGAATTCCAGGCCTGGAGACAGGAAGACTCATCTCCCTGAATTCAAATGTAGCCTCACACACTTACTAGCTTTGTTACCCTGTGCAAGTCACTTAACCCTTTTTGATTCAGTTTCCTCATCTGTAAAATGGACTGGAAAAAGAAATGGCAAACCGATCCAGTATCTTTACCAAGAAACCCTAAATGGGGTCACCAGGGGTCAGAGGAAATTGAACAAACTGAAGAAAACGGGAGCTAAGAGGTCATAATGTTAGTTGTCTATTAAATATGCAAAGTAAAAACTTCATTTGATAACTTGCAGCTGAAACTCTGGATGAGAGCAATGTTGACTTTTAGGTAAATTAAGAATATAACATGAAACTTTTTTAAAAAAACTGGTGGACCTTATACTTCCAGAAAGAGGTGATCAATGGTATTTAGTAAATCACCATTTCCAGTAATCAAATATACTGTCACCCTGTTTATCTGAGAAAACATGTCAATTCATAGTGTAACCAATGGTTCAAGATTACAGATCTGAGTAAACATGGACTGGTTTCAATCTTAGTAAATATTAAATAATAAATAAATAATATATTAATAAATCTTATGGTCCATCTACCAAAACAAAACCCTGAAATCCTAGGAACATCAGAATGTCTCTCTAAGGGTCCTGATTCCTCCCATTTGCATGCATTGAGGCTAATAAAACACTAAGCAAAGAACAAGTTGATTAAAAATAGTGGGAACTCAGAAAAAAAAAACATAAGAGAATTGTTGTGGTTTCATGATGTGTTGTGATGGAACCATCTCAAAAAATTTAGTCATACCACCTCCAATACAAGTATAGACATTTATTGAGATTGACATGAAGTGTGCTAAGTTCCAGCAACTTCAGAGAAACCAAGATTAATTTTTATAGGGTAAATATGCAATTACATAACAGAAATTATGAATGTTAAAAAGGCAGGAGGGATTTATTAAGGGATTAGGTAATAGTGGCGGGGTCCCAGTCACAGTGGATTCATGTATGTGATTACCCAAAATGCAGATAGAAAAACCCATTTGAGGGGGTATATATGTTATGTCCATGATTATGATATTATGATAATTATATTATGATATTATAATAAGCCTCTCTACATTATAAGTTCACCTAAAAGACAGCTTTTGCTATTATCGAACAGGTGCTTACTTAGAGAAAATACCTTCTATTGTTTTGGGGTATACATCCTGCTTGGGCATACTGGTGGTGCTGCTTCCTCTTTAGCTGGCTATTGTGGTCCTCTATGAAACTAGATGGATGTGGTTGTGGTTGAGTGTATGAGAACACCTGCTGTTTCTGTGGGAAATATGAGGACTGGGTATGGGGGCGGTGGCTAGCTAGAGTTTTTGGGATCCCATCACATGGACATGCCTGCTGTTTCTGTGAGAAATATGAGTTCATGGACACACCTGTTGTTCTAGTGAGCACTGCGGCATATAGAAGTTAGGATATTTTGTTTTGTTTTCTTTTTGGAGGAGGGAAGGCAGGGCAATTGGGGTTAAGTGACTTACCCAAGATCACACGGCTAGTTAAGTGTCTTGAGACTAGATTTGAATTCAGGTCCTTCTGACTCCAGGGCCAGTGTTCTATTCACGGCGACACCTAGCTGCCCCAAGAAATTAAGATATTGAGTCAGGGTAGGAGGAGCAAGTAGATAGGTAGGGGCAGTGGGCCTGCTCTCCAGTGGGACCAGTAAGGAAGTAAGAATATTGGGACTGGAAGCAGTCTTATTAGGATTCCATCAAAATAACTCCCTCCAGATTGCTCTACTTTCTGAGAAGTTCAACAACTCACAATATAACACTTAAAGTCCAGTCTTGGGAGTCAAGATGGCAGATTAGAGACAGCAACTCAGCTCAACTCTCTCAACGTTCTCCTCCAAACAACTTTAAAATAATGCCTAAAATGAAATTTTGGAGCAGCAGAGACAACATAAGATCAGGGGGAGACATTTTTCTGGCCTAGCAAAATTTAGGAGGTCAGCAGTAGACATCTTTGACTCTGAGGAGAAGGCCTGTCTGGAGCACATGTGGGGTGAAAACTGGGGTGGGTGATAGAAACAGCAAGAGCTCTCAGCCCAGAGACGGTGAGGGGGTTAAACAGCTGGTCAGAAAGAGATTACATCTGCTGGCATTGGGTATAGCTGGCCCTGATTGGCAACTCTATGAAGTTCTAGGTCAAAGTTCTTGGGTGGAGAAGAGTACTTTTGGTCAGTTACAAGGGAGCAGGGACCCTGGTCTAATTTCTAAGGCAAAGAGGCAAGCTAGTACTTGTGTCTCCAGGGGACCAGGGGCTCTTCCTGGGTAAAAACCAGAGCATGGACCAGGAGAGCAGTGGCCTAACCTCTCCCAAAATTATACCATCTTGGAAACACCAAAAACTTGTAGACCCCCCCCAAACTAGCTCTGAAAAAGGCAACATGAAAAAGCCTGACACTTTGGATGGTGCCTCCATACCTGCAGGTGAGCAGAGCCCAACTTTAACATAAAGTTCAAAATCAAGAAATAGGCAGGGGAAAAAAATGAGCAAACAACAACAACAACAAACAACCTGACCATAAAAAACTGCTGTGGTAGAAGGGAAGACCAAGACATAAACTCAGAAGAAGACAGCAATGTAAAAACAGCTACAAAGATTTAAAATACTGATTGGACCCAAGCCCAACAAGAATTCCTGGAAGGCTTTTAAAAAAAGATAAGAGTAGGGGGCGGAGCCAAGATGGTGGAGTAGAACCTCTCTGCCCCCAGATTCCCCCCAAACTATGTAAAAGGGGACTCTGAACAACTTCTGGAGCCCCAGCACCCACAGAACGACACAGAGAAGCTAACCTCCCGCTGAGGACAGCCCAGCAGCCCTACAGGAAGGACCAGTGCAGAGGTCTGGGACCTGGCAGCGCGAAGAGCGAAGGAGCTGAGCCCAGGTCCCCTTTAGCCAAGGCTTTAGCCCCAGGGCGGCAGGGCCAGCAGCCTGCTGGAGGAACTCCAGAACACCAGGAGCTATGGCGATTCCAGAATTATCAACATAGACATGCCTAGGACAAAGTAAGAGGTTAGTGTCCTATGGACTTTGGGACCTGTATTTGGGGAATGCGTCAGCTCCCTCCCCTGGGGGCTAGAAGCCGCTGAGGGGACACCCCATTTTGCAGTTTTCAGAGGCAGCTCCGGCTCTCAGCCTACTAATCGTGGGGAGATCCAGCAATCAGTCTTGGGGGGTAATCGCTCTTGCTTTAACCTCCCTGGATCTGGATTGTGATCTAGGGTGGAAGTTGTGGGTGGGTTTACAGCTTGCCAGAAACGGAAGTTGCCCCCCACACGTTCGGGACGAAAATTCCTCTATCTGGCCTTAAAGCCATAGTGTGGCAACAAGCCCAAAAGTCAAGCAATTAAGTGGCAACATGCCAAGGCAAAGGAAACAGAAAAATGCAACCCTAGACTCCTATTTTGGGGGCTTAGAGCGGGAAAAGGACTGTGAGGTCAGAAGTCCTGCTCCAAAAGCCCCAGGGGAAAACATGAGCGGGTTGCAGGCCATAGAGGACCTTAAGAAGGACTTTAAAAATCAAATAAGAGAAGTGGAGGAAAAATTGGAAAGAGAAATGAGAAGGATGCAGGAAAAGTATGAAATGAGGGTCAACAGCCTGACTGAGGAAAACAACACCTTAAAAAATAGACTAACTCAAATGGCAAAGGAGGCCCAAAAGGGCAATGAGGAGAAGAATGCCTTAAAAAGTCGAATTTGCCAGATGGAAAAAGAATCTCAAAAGTTCACTGAGGAGATTCATTCCTTCAGAGTTAGACTGGAGCAAATGGAAGCTAATGACTTTATGAGAAATCAAGATGCTGTTAAGCAGATCCAAACAAACGAAAGATTAGAAGGCAATGTGAAATATCTCATGGGAAAAACCACTGACCTGGAGAATAGATCCAGGAGAGACAATTTAAAAATTATTGGACTACCTGAAAGCCATGATCAAGGAAAGAACCTAGAAATCACCCTTCAAGAAATTCTCAAGGAAAACTGCCCTGATGTTTTAGATCCAGAGGGCAAAATAGAGGTTGAAAGAATCCACCGATCACCTCCTGAAAAAGATCCCAAAAAGAAAACTCCCAGGAATATTATAGCCAGGTTCCAGAATCCCCAGATCAAGGAGAAAATACTCCAAGCAGCCAGGAAGAAACAATTTCAATATTGTGGAAACACAATCAGAATAGCCCAGGACCTGGCAGCTTCTACACTGAGGGATCGAAGGGCATGGAATATGATATTCCAGAGGGCAAAAGAACTGGGAATGAACCCAAGGGTCACCTACCCAGCAAAACTGAGTATTTTGTTTCAGGGGAAAATATGGTCATTCAGTGGAATAGAGGACTTTCAAGCATTCTTGAGGAAAAAACCAGAATTGAATAGAAAATTTGACACCCAGACACAGGAAGGAAGAGATGCCTGAGAAGGTAATCGGGGAAGAGAGATCAAGGGGAACTTATCAAAGTTGAACTATTTTCATTCCTATATGGAAAAGCAATAACTGTGACTGATGATAGCTTTCTCACTATGAAAATAATGGAAGGGGGTGTGGTCATATGAATACATATGTGAATGTGTGTGTATATGGTTACAGTTATATTTGGATAGAGGGCATAGGTTGAATTTGTTGGGAAGGGAGAATACTCAAGGGATGAAATTATGAGGTGAGAGAGGAAAGTGGCAAGAGGAGATGGGGAGAGACAGGGTAGGGTAAACTATCCCATGTAGAAGAAGCAGGGGGAAGTGGCTGCAAAGGAAGGGGAGAATAAGGAAGGCTAAAAAGGCAAAACCACATTCACATTGAATTTGGTTCAGGGAGAAAATGACATACATACTAAATGGGATATCTCAACCTGCAGCAGGATAGGGGGAAGGGGGATGAGAGGAGGGATGATGGATGGGAGGGCATCCTTGGGGTGAGGGGAGGTTGGAAGTACCCAGTATAGAAGAGGGACAGGATCATGTAGGGAATGGACCAGGTTGGGGTGGGATGAGTGGGAGGGAATTATAAGCAGCCTTGTATAATATATCTACTATGATAATGTTTTGCATAGCTAGACATGTACAACATATACTGAATTACTTATCTCCCAAGAAGGAATGGGTGACAAGGGAGGAAGGAAATGGATCTGAAATTCGAGGTCGTAACATTAAATGTTTCAAATATATATAAATACTATTATTAATACTCTTTTGCTTGTAATAGGGAGATAAGATGTGCAGGCATTGGGACACAAAGATTCACCTTCCTCTAATGGAAAAGTCGATGGGGGTTTGGGAGAAGGTATGGGAGAGAGCAGATTGGAGGAAGCTATATCTTGTGGGACTACTATACTGGGAGGTTGGGTAGGGGAATAATGGGGGGAAAATGATTGTAACCCAAAATCTGGCGGAAATGAACGATGTAAAACAGAAGTTAATAAAGCATTTGTTTAAAAAACAATATAAGAGTAGTAGAAGAAACATTGACAAAAGAAGTGAGAGTGATGCAAGAACATTATAAAAAGAGGCAGCTACTTGGTAAAAGAGGCACAAAAAATACTGAAGAAGATGCCTTAACAAACAGAATTGGACTAATAGTAAAAGAAGCAAAAAATAAAAAATTCACTGATGAAAATAATTTCTTAAAAGCAAATAGGCCAAATGGAAAAAGAGGTAGAAAAGCTCACTAAAGAAAATAATTCCTTAAAAATTAAAATTGAGCAAGTAGAAGCTAATGACTCCACGAAACACTAAGAAATAACAAAACAAGGTCAGAATAATGAAAAAATAGAAAAACATGTGAAATATCTCATTGGAAAAATAATTGACCTGGAAAATAGATCCAGGAGAGAGAATTTAAGAATTATTGAATTACCTGAAAGCCATGATCAAAGAAAGATCCCAGACATCATATTTCAAGAAAATATCAAAGAAAACTACCCTGGTATCTTAGATTCAGAGAGTAAAATAGAAGTCAAAATAACCTACCCATCACCCCCTGAAAAAGATCCGAAAAAGAAAACTCCCAGGAATTTTATAGCAAAATTTCAAAACTCCCAGGTCAAAGAGAAAATACTTTAAGAAGCAAGAAAGGAACAAATAAAATATTATGGAGCCACAGTCAAGATCACACAAGATTTTGCAGCTTCCATGTTAAAGAAGGGCTTGAAATAAGATATTCCAGAGGGTAAAGGAGCTAGGAATACAACCAAGAATCACCTCCCCAGCAAAACTGAGTCTAATCTTTCAGGGGAAAAAATGGATACTTAATGAAATAGAGCATTCCTGATGAAAAGACCAGAGCTGAATAGAAAATTTGACATTCAAACACAAGACTCAAGAGAAGCACAAGTTAACCACGAGAGAGAAATCATAAAGGACATTAATATGGTTAAACTGTTTCCAGCCCTGTGTGGGAAGATGATACATGTAATTCCTAAGAATTTTATTTGGTCAGTTAAAAGGAGTTTACATAGAAAGAGGACTTGGGTGTGAGTTGATTATGTTGGAATGATCTCCAAAAAATATGAAGGAGTGAGAAAGAGGAAAACACTGAGAGGAGGAAGGGAGGGGCAGAATGGGGAAAGTTTTCTCATATAGAAGAAGCACACAAGGAAGAGTTTTTACACTGGAGGGGAAAATGGTGGAGCTAGGGGCAAGGGTTGTGGGCAATGCTTGAACCTCACTCTCATAAGAATTGGTTCAAAGAGGGAAGAGCGCGCGCGCACATGCACGCGCACACACACACACACACACACACACACACACACACACACACACACTTTATACCAAGTATAGAAGGGGAAGGGATTATAGAGGATGGGGATGATAAAAAGGGAGGATGGTTTATGGCAGATAGCAGTGGTTAAACAGTGGAGGCAGTTTTTTTTTTTGTCCTGATATAACTGTCTCTAAAAGCAAAATAGATTTTTGACGGAGACAGGACAAAGAGAGAGAGAAAAGAAAAACCAGAAGAAAATGGAATAGAGGGAAATATACAGTAATCATAACCGTGAATGTGAATGGAATGAGCTCACCCATAAAAGAGAAGCGGATAGAATGAATTAGAAACCAGAAGCCAACATTATGTTGTTTACAAGAGATACACTTGAACAGAAAGACATACAGAGTTAAAATAAAGGGCTAGAGCAGAATCTAATATGCTCCAGTTGAAGTAAAAAAAATTGGGAGTAGCAATCATCCCAGACAAACCAAAAGCAAAAAAAAACAACCTAATTAAAAGAAATAATCTGGGAAACTAGATTTTGCTTAAAGGTACCATAGACCAGGGCTTCTTACACTTTTTCCACTTGCAACCCCTTTTCCCCCAGAGAAATTTTTATGTGACCCCAAGTATATAGGTATATATAAATAAAATCTTTAGTGATTTTATATATATATATATATATATATATATATATATATATATAAATTTATACATGAATAAATTTATTTTAAAACAGTTCTTTGCTATACATATTTTACCATTTATTAGAGACAAAAACATTTTCATGCTAATGAGGTGGATGGTGCTTGTTTGTTTTTACATAAAGAATTAAATATTGGTGGCAAATTTGATACTGTAGGATGTAGAACATCTTCAACATTTTTCAGAGTTGATCAGTATCTTGATTTTATAATCATCAGTGCTGAGAATGCCACTTTGCATAAATACATAGAACAAAATGGTAGAAGTATGTTTAGGGCCATTTCAGAAATTGTTTGAAATTCTGTCCTAATCCCAAGCCAAAATTCATTTAACAATTTTGTGTGTATGGTAAAACCACTGTAATTCATAACATATAAATAGTCTCGAATCTGAGCCAAGGTGTTTCTGGCAGCATTCATCAGTGTTGTATGGTGTGATGTCATGTGCAAAGTGCGCATGCTGTGTGTTCAGAATCAAGACTGAAGTGAAGTTGTGTGATGCAACATGGATGAGTATTGCCAGAAACACCTTGGATTCATTAGGTGTTTGATTTTTAATTAATTTTTGGTCGTGCATTCAGAAATCTTTTACTGTTGTCAAATTTTTCAAGACTCTCACATTTAGTGACCCCATATGGGGGCATGACCCACAATTTAAGAAGCACTGCCATAGACAAGTAGTATCAAAAATTTTTACAGCAAGTTTTTCTGATAAAGGCCTCATTTCTCAAATATATACTGAATACAGAACTGAGTCAAATTTGTAAAAATAAGACATTCTCCAATTGAGAAATGGTCAAAGTATGTAAGTAGGCAGTTTTTAGAAGAAGAAATCAAAGCTATCTATAGTCATGTGGAAAAAATGCTCTAAATCACTATTTAGTGGAGAAATGCATATTAAAAAAAACTCTGAGGTAACACCTCACACCTATCAGCAATGACAAATACTGAAGGGGATGAATATGATGAGGGGGAAATAGGTACACTAATGATCTGTTGGTAGAGTACTGAACTGGTCCAACCATTCTGGAAAACAATTTGAAACTATGCCCAAAGGGCTGTAAAACTGTACATACCTTTTGACTGAGAAATACCACTACTAATTCTGCACCTTAAAAAGATTAAAGGAAAGGATATATATATATATATATATATATATATATATATATATATATATATATATATAAACGTGGCAGCTGTTTTTGTGGTAGTGGCAAAGAATTAGAAATTGAGGGGATGCTCATCAATTGGGGAATGACTGAACAAGCTGTTGGCATATGATTGTAATGGAGTACTATTGTGCTATAAGAAATGAAGAGGGGGAATGATTTCAGAAAAAATGGTGAGACTTATATGAACTGATGCAAACTGAAATGAAATGAACCAGGAGACCACTGTGCACATAACA
This sequence comes from Gymnobelideus leadbeateri, assembly GCA_011680675.1. NCBI lineage: Eukaryota > Metazoa > Chordata > Mammalia > Diprotodontia > Petauridae > Gymnobelideus > Gymnobelideus leadbeateri. The sequence goes on from WOXC01004630.1 coordinate 143,114, forward strand.
GCAATGTTGTAATGATGATCGACTATAAAAGACTTGGCTATTTGGATCAATACAGTGATCCAAGACAATTCCAAAGGTCTCATGATGAAAAAATGCTATCTGCCTCCAGAGAGAGAACTAATGAACTCTGAATACAAAATGAAGTATAAATTGCTCACTTTATTTTTCTTGCTTTTTTGAAATGTGGCTAATATGGAAATTTTTGCATGATTTCACATCTATAAAGGATATCATATTGTTTGCCTTTTCAGTGGGTAGGGGAAGGAGTGGGAGAAAGAGAATTTGAAACTCAAAATTTGAAAAGAATGTTAAAAATAAATTAAAAAAAAAACCCCAAACCAATGTTGCAAATAACATCCAGTCCTTAGTGAATTGCCTCTAGGACCTCATAGGGGCAACACTTCCTTGTATCTCACCTGCTATCCTTTTGGCTGCTACTATAGCCACTGCTGCCTTGTCTCACTCAATCTGTGGTATCTATGGATTTCTACCTAGCTTCCCATACAAAGTCTTTCTGCCTGCCTAATTCTCTATCTCCCTATCCTCCCATCTCTGTCTCTGTCACTCTCCAATACCTTCACTTCCTCTACACCTGCTTCCTTTTTCCTACCTCCCACAACCAGAAGATCTATCTTGAACCCTAATCCATGCCCATACCTGGTCATCCTAGTCTTTTGTAGAGGGAAAGTAAAAAAAAAAATCCTCGATTCCTTTTGAGTCTCCAATGATGTAGTATGGTTTCCAATGGATTTTTACACTTCATGGTATTTTGAATGTGTGTTTCAACTGCTAGAAGAATTATAACATAATTGCATAGGTCAAGTACAATCTGGGCAATTCTAGAATCAGGCAAATTTATCCATGTACATTGAAATACAGGCCTTGACATTTGGGCACCATTGAGCATTGTCTATAAAATTTTAAATGCAAAAATTAGAGATAAATTCAGTCCGACCAATATTTGTGAAGTGGCTACCATGTGGGAGGCACATAAGTAGATAGTAGGGATATAAAAACAAAAATAAAAGTCACTGCCCTTAAGGACTTTATGTTGCCAAGTACTAGAAGTGAGACTGCAAACTCTTTGAGGCTCAAATTTTCTTGGCTATAAAATGGGTGAGTTGGAGCAGGTGGCCTCTATAATCTTATTGTACAGGATTCTATGCTTTAACAAAATTATTTTTTACCATAACAATTATTAATAATTTCTATTTAGGGCAATATGATTTTTAATAATTTTTATTCAAGAAAGAGGAAAAGGTGGTCAACAGTGAACATCACAAATTATTGTCAACCATATAGTAAGAAAAAGGTGAGTTCATATCATCTTTTACCCATTCATGATTTTTCAGTTTTTCTTTTCCCATGATCCTCCTTTATGTATTTTTCCAATTCTTAACTCTTGTTTTGCTTCCCCATTTTCTGACTTATTTTCCCTTCATTTTCCAGTTACTAAAGTTCTGTCTAGTCATATTCACAGGCTTCTCTATTGCACATCTGCCACTCTTTTTAAACCTTAACTTATCAGCTACATTAATTGTGATAAAAGCATGATATTTTGGTCAATTGGTTGGTGGTTGTCCTTGATACTCGAAGAGAACCAAAATGACATTACTCTGTTAGGGTCAAGATATAGTGTTGTCTAACTGTGACTGATCAGACTAATATGAGCTTGGAGGGTTCTACCACAGGGTGGGTACAAATAGTCCATGTGAACATTTGGAGTGGTGATGTCTAAGTGTGCACATCTCACATTTCTTTTCTTTCTTTCTTTTGAGCTACTGCAATTCTACTTTGCTCATAGAGAACAGCACCTTCTCAGACTCAGGCATGACACACAGGGTGATCCTGTGCCAGTATTTCCCATGTCTCACAACTGATTCCTGAGTTCATCAGAGAGAACTTGAGAGTGTCCTTGTATTGCTTCTTCTGACTTCCATGTGAGCACTTGCCTTGTATGAGTTCTCCATAAAATAAGTCTTTTAGGCAAATGTACATTTGGCATTTGAGCAACATGGTTAGAATTGTACTCTCTGCCGTAGAGTTTGAATGCTTGGCAGTTCAGCTCAAGAAAGGATCTCAGCATCTGGTATCTTATCTTACTAGGTGGTCATCAGAATCTTTCTAAGACAATTCAAATAGAAATGATTCAGTTTCCTGGAGTGGTGCTGGTAGAATGTCCAGGTTTCACAGGCATAGAACAATGAAGTCAGCACAATGGCAGATCTTCAGTTTGACAGGCAACCTAATACCTCTTTTCTCCCACACTTTCTTTCAAAGCCTACTAAACACTGAGCTAGTTCTGGCAATGTGTGTGTCAACCTCATCATCTAATCATCTATATGTACATCCCTGGAAACTTACTGCCAAGGTAAATAAACATCCACAGCACTAAAAATTTCTCCATTTGCTGTAACTTATGGTTTCACATATGGATGGCATGGTGCTGGCTGATGGAGAACCTTTGTTTTCTTGGTGTTAATTGTCAGGCCAAAATTAACACAAGCAACAGAGAATCAATCTGTACTCTGTTGTGTCTCAACCTTAGAGGCTGCATTGAGTGAACAATCATCTGCCAACAAAAAATAATGTACCAACTCTCCCTCCACTTTAGTCTTGGCTTGTGGCCATTTCAAGTTAAATAATTAACTGTCGGTGCAGTAGCTGACCTTAATGCCATTTTTGTCCTCATTGAAGGTGATGATGTCATGAGATGCAAAAGTCTTCAGTATTAAGTGACTACTGCTATTACTGTTTCTGACTCCATTCCTCCCAAGGACTCCCTGCTTTGTCTTATAGACTGTGCCTACTCTGGTATTAAAGTCACCCAGAATTACAAGCTTGTTTTCTTTTGGCACATTAATGATGAGGGCCTCCAGGTCTTCATAAAATTTTTCTTTGATTTCATCAGGATTCGTTATGATGAGAATATGCATTGATGATGGTGGGATGGTGCTTTCTTGCAAGTGACAATCACATTGTCATGAGCCTGTTGTTTACTCCTTTGGGAGGCATACAAATGTGTTGACTAGATTAGTTTTGATTGCAAAGCCTACACTGGCTTCACTGCACTCCCTTTTACTGTGGCCACTCCAGAAAAACGTGTTTCCAACTCCTCCTTTGGCAAGCTGGCCTTCATTTTCCAGCCTTTTTTCATTCAGGACTGCTATTTGGATGCAATGCCTGCTGAATTCTTTTGCAACAAGAGCCATTCATCTTTTAGCTCTACTAGATTTTGTGTTGTCAGTAAGTGTGCACACATTCCACATACCAATATGAGTGGCATCATCTTCACAAAAAGTTTTTGTGCATTTTTTTGTGTTTTGATCATAGAGTAGGATCCTTGCCTGCCCTGGTAAGGCCAGGGTTAGGTTGGGTGAAGCTGACGATTTTTAGGGCACTTTTTTCTAGGCCCTTCCTCATGCAAGGAGGTGAGTAGTGCAGTCCTATAAAAGACTGCTCAGACACTCAGAAGGCTGCTGAATCTAACTGCTGCTTCAGTTCAGTGAGAAGATAACCTTGTATCCTGGGCGGCCTGCGGGCAGGCTGGCTGGTGACTACAGCTTCCAGTGTATTCATACCTGCTGCTTTAATTCATCTCTTGCCACAGGGCTTTGAGGTAGGTAAAAGTGATAAAATAGTATGGGTGATATCTTTTGACTCTCCTGCAAGTTGGATTTAAGTGAGACAGAGTTTTGCTAAATTGTAGGCCTCATTCTCTCTTCCAGAGACATCCAAGTCCAGTGGAAAGAAGAAAGTCAAGACTACTGGCAGTGTCTTGGAATGTGGTGGATAACTTTGACATCTTCAATGTCTAACCAAAGCTCTAAGCCCCTCAGGACTCCTGCTTCAGCCGCCTTCTTGATGGTCAGAACAAATTGTTCTCATCTGTCCATTCAGTTGGGGGAAATCTTCACATGCTTGGGAGAGAGGCTCCTTTAATTTACTTATGGCTTTGAGGCTTGTCAGTTACCGTCAATCTGATTTAGCTTGTCTGCTGAAATGATTTACTGGGGTGTGGCTGCTGTGTATATTACAGCTTCTTGGAAGTACAGGTAAGAGCTGGCTGACTGGTTGGACACCAAAGGTAGAAAACATCCCTGAAAAGGGCTTGGCAGCCCTCACACCAGACCTACTAGTCTTCCTTTAATGGATACCTGTATACCCCATTTTAATATTTTTAAATTGTAAAAAAATTTTATTTTAATGGCTCTATAAATCATAATACACAGATTATATATTTATTTTCTTATGTCTCAGATCTGCTGTTTTATACCTCATTAACAATTTGGACAACTATAAGTCTCATTATTAATTTTAGCTGAAGTATTTTTAAGATTTCAAAACAATTATGGTTTATTTGTATTAATAAGTATTTATTAATTGATCTATTTTTCTTTGGTTATATCAAAGAATATGTATGTATATATCTACCTAATAAAATGGATATCTATGATTCTCTATTTTTCAGTTGTTTCTGTTCACATCTCTGAAAGTCTAGGAATTGGAACTGAATTTGGAGAGAGAAGACATAGGTTGGAAATCTGATCTTTGTCATTTAATTCCTTTGAAATCTTGGACACATTTCTGGGCCTGCTTCCTGATCTGTCAAATGATGTGGTTGGACCACATGAATCTTAAGATCCCTTCTTGTTCTAAATCTTTTGAAAACAACCGTTTGTGTGATGTCAAACAAGCCATCAATTCTCTTTAGTCTTTTGTTTTCTCATCTGTAAAATAAGGAAATTGGAATCAGTTATGTGAGGCAGAATGGTATCATGTAGTGTTGTACTTGGGATCAGAATACAGATTCCTGGGTTCAGATTCTACTTCTGACAGCTTAACTAGCTGTGGGACCATGGGCAAGTCAGTTAAGCTTTCAAAATCTCAATTTCTTCATCTATGAAATGGACATTGTAATATCTCTTGTGCCTACTTCACAAGGTTAGCTTAAGGATCTAATGAGATGCTCTGTAAAGTGCTTTGCTTTGCTGCCTCCCAAAATGAACTTCTAATATAAATGTCTGCTGTTGTTCTTACCTTTAAATCTCCAAATCCATCTCTAGAGCTGTATGTAATTCTATGTCTGGCTTCTCCTATTCAGTCATTTATTCTTCTCTCTCATCCCTTTCATCTCTCTTATTTGTTGTGGAAATTGCACTATATTTATAGTAAAAATACTGGGGTTCCAATCCCAATCCTAACATTTGCTAACTGTGTGAATTCGAGCAAATCACTTAAACTCTGTTGTGCTAGGTTTTTTCATCTCTAAAATGGAAATGCTAATGCTTGTACTACTTACCTATAGGACCATTGTGAGGAAAGTACTTTGTTAAATATAAAACATCATATAAATGTGAGTTGTTGTTGTTATTATTACCATCATTCAATTCATGTGTCCTCTCATTGCTAGGTGGCCCTGGACCTGGGGTCAGGAAGACATGAGTTCAAATCTGACCTCAGACACTTCCTAACTTTGTGATCCTGGGCAAGTCACTTAACCTCTATATCTCTGTTTCCCCTTATGCAAAATGTGGAAAAAAGTTGTACCTTCCAGGCTAGTTTTGTGGATCAAATAAGATAATATTTACAAAGCACTTTGCAAACCTTAAATGGCCATATAAGTGCTATTATTATTAATATAGTTTTCCTCTTTCCTTTTAGACTTTGGACACATAAATGATTTATCCAGAGCAAGCAAAATGGAGAGTATACAAGAAGAGAGGTAAAGTAAGAGGAACTTTTTGTATTTGCCATGAAATTATGTCATTGGAATTACTTTCATAATATAGAATAAAATGAATTAAATATAGAATATTTTATATTTAATATATTTACTTAATATTAAATATATTTTAATATAGAATAAAATGAAAATGAGGTAGTTCTTCAAAATTACTTTATGAACTAATATTCCCTTTTACGAAGTTAAAAACAAACAAACAAACATTTATTAAGTGCTTGCTATGTGTCAGCCACTGTGTTAGGTACACAAATACACAAGCAAAATAGTAGCTGAAACAAAGGAAATAACATGCTAATAACCAAGTCTAGGTCATTTTTTTCACTTTAATTCCTAGGGCTTATGCTTAATTTTTTAAGCCCGGAGGGAAAGGAATTTTGCCTTAAGCATCATTCTCAAATGAACTAATCTAGTTGGGGAAAATAGTTGAAATCCATAGTGGGTAGGCTCTGGCCTCCTTAACTTTTCCTATCAACTGGACCCTGGTTTAAGCTAACTCCCCCATTTTGCATTTGGGAAGGCAGACAAGAAACCTCAGTCAGTATCCTTGAGTCTTAAATTTCACCATTCCTCTTCCACATTCAATCAGTTGCCGGATTCTATTGAATTCTTATCTATAGACTCCAATCTGTAATTTTTTCTCTTGCTTCAATCCACGCCTCCCCTATCCCAATCTGAGGGTTAAAGAATTTTCCTTTCAAGACCCAAATCAAGTTTTTCTACTTCTAGTAGGAAATCACTGCCACTGGTTTCCCCCAAAGTGAATTCTCACTCAAAGTTCTCATAGCATTTTGTCTGGACCTCTCCTTTTCATTCAGATTTTAAAAATAAATCAAAACATTTATTTATTGTCTTCTGTGTTCAAGGCCCAATGCAAAATGCTAAGAATACAAAACAAAAATAAACTTTTTTTTGGTAAGGCAATTAGGATTAAATGACTTGCCCAGGGTCACACAGCTACTAAGTGGCAAGTGTCTGAAGCTAGATTTAAACTCAGATCCTCCTGACTACAGGGCAAGTGCTCTATGCACAGTGCCATTTAGCTGCCTCCCAAAATGAACTTCTAATTTTTTTGTTCAAGTCTTCACAGTCAGAGGTTGCAGAGCTTGAGCCTCCAAGTTAAAATCTCTATAGCATGAAAGGTTGAGTTTTCCTTATTTGTCTCTATTGCCTATGCACACCACCTGATTATCATGCCACCCTCCATTTATTTCTACTTAGGGTAGATAAATGAGGTGGTCTGATGTTTCCAGTACCGGTTGTTGGCATAGGTTATTTAATGTCCAATTCAACAAACTTTTCTCAAATTCTACTATATACAAGGTCCAGGGGAACATGCTTTGAGAGGAGGCAGAGCCAAGATGGTCCCAGTACTCCTGTTCAAACAACTTTAAATGAACTCAAATCAACTTTCAGAGCAGCAGCGAACAAAAGGTCAGAAAGGGACATTTTTTCCAGCCTAAGATAAGTTAGGAAATCAACAGGAGAAATCTGTGACACTGGGATGGTGGCTGACTTGGAGTACAGCAGGAACACTAGCAGTGGGCCTTGGAGATAGCCACAATAGTGGGGGCAGCAACAGCAGCTTCAGGAACCCTCAGCCCAGAGATAGTGAGGGGTTGGACAACTAATCAGAAAGAGATTATAGGGGACCCTTTGATGGCAATGAGTGCAGCTAGCATTGATATGGCCACTTGGTTGCCCATATGCAATTCTGGTTTGCAATTCCAAGGCAGATAGTAGTGCTAATGCTTTTGGCTGCAGGGGACCAGGGGCCTTCCTTGTTAAAGACCAGGAGAGCAGTAACCACACCTCTCCCTAGATTACACCACCTTGGAAGCACAAAAAACTTGCAGATCTCTCAGAACTAGCTCTGAAAACAACAACATTAAAAGCCTGAAGCTTGGGACCGTACCTTCCCACCTGCAGAGTCCAACTTTAAGATAAAGTTCAAAGTCAAGAAATAATATGGAAAAAAAATGAGCAAACAACAGCAGCAGCAACAAAAAGCCAACTTGACCATAAAAAAAACTATTGTGGTAGAAGAGAAAATCAAGAAAGAAACTCAAAAGAAGACAACAATGTGAAAACAGATACAAGTAAAGCCTCAAAGAAAAAAGTAATTGGACCCAAGCCCAACAAGAATTCCAGGAAGAGTTAAAGAAAGACATAACAGTGGTGGAGGAAAAATTGGGAAAAGAAATGAGAATGATGCAAAAAAATTATGAAAAGAAAATTAACAGTTTTATAAAAGAGACACCAAAAAAATTGAAGAAAATAACATATTAAAAACCAGAATTGTCCTAGTTGTAAAGGAGGCACAAGACTTCATAGAAGAAAATAATTCCTTAAAAATTAGAATTGCACAAGCAGGAGATAATAACTCCATGAGATATCAAGAAACAATAAAATGAAATCAAAAGAATGAAAAAGAAAAGAAAATGTGAAATATATTACTAGAAAATAAAAGACGTGGAAAATAGATTGAGGAGAGATAATTTAAAAATTATTGAAGTATCTGAAAGCCATGACCAAAGAAGGAACCTCGACGTCATATTTCAAGAAATTATCAAGGAAAACTGCCCCAATGCCTTAGATCCAGAGGGTAAAATAGAAATCAAAATAACCTACCCATCACCTCCTGGAAGAGATCCCAAAATGAAAATTCCCAGGAATATTAGAGCACAATTTCAGAGCTCCCAGGTCAAGGAGAAAATATTTCAAGCAGCCAGAAAGGAAAAAATAGAATATTATGGATCACACAAGATTTAGCAGCTTCCATATTAAAGGAGCAGACTGCTTGGAATATGATATTCCAGAAGGCAAAGGAACTAGAATTGCAACCAAGAATTACCTACCCAGAAAATGTAAATTAATCCTTAAAGGGAAAAAATAGATTTAATGAAATAGAGGACTTTCAAGCATTCCCGTTGAAAAGACCAGAGCTGAATAGAAAATTTGACATCCAAATATAAGACTCAAGAGAAGCATAAAAAAGTAAACATGAGGAGTAATTATAAGAGACTCAATAAAGTTAAACTGTTTACATTCTTATATGGATAGGTGATACATATCATTCTTAAGAACTTTATGATTATTAGTGCAGTTAGAAGCAGTCTACATAGAGAGAGATGACTTGGGTATGAGTTGATTATATTGGGATGATTATCTCCAAAAATGAATGAGTAAGAAAGAGAGATGCACTAGGAGAAGGGGGAAGGGAGAAATAGAATGCGGAAAATTTTCTCACATAAAAGAGACATACAAGGTAGATCTTTTATAATGGAGAGGGAAATGGTGAGGCTGGTGGACAGTGCCTGAGTGGTAATCTCATAAGAATTAGTTCAAAGACGGGGAAAAAAATAACATATATATACACACACACACACATACATACATACATATGTATATATATATGCATACATACATAATCAATTGTATATATAGAAATTTATTTTGCCTAATAGGTAAATGGGAAAGGATGGGGATGATAAAAGTGGGTGGGGGAAGGGTAGGAGGTAGGGAAGGAGATAATTTGGAACTGACATTTTTGAAAAAAGAATGTTATAAAAATAAATAATAATTTTTTTATAAAAAGAAAGTACTATTAGAAATTTGAGTTATCAGTTTTGCCTTGAGTTGGAGGTGGAGTTGGGAAGGGTCAGGAAGGCTATAACGAGGACCTGACTTTGCTGGGTCTTAAAGGAAGAAAGATTGGGGGGGCAGCTAGGTTGTGAAGTGAATAGAGCACCAGCCCTGGCATCAGAAAGACCTGAGTTCAAATCCAACCTCAGACACTTGACACACTTCCTAGCTGTGTGACCTTGAGCAAGTCACTTTAACCCCAATTGCCTTGCCTTCCCCCCTCCAAAAAAAAAAAAAAAGGAAGGTTGGTGTGCCTATTACCCAAAACTCTTTAGAATCGACACTCCATTTCCAAAATTCTGAGTATTCATTTATTTTGTGAACATCTGTCCTACTGCTTGTTATGGTGATTGTAGTGATTTAGTGATTATCTCATTCATGAATAAATCAACACATATTTACTGAGTTGCCCCTCTCGACTTGTATATAAGTACCTGCATTCAGAAAGTTTGCAGTCTGCTTGGGGAAAGGGATAGGGTGGAACATAATTAATGGACATGAAATGGCAATAAGCAATATAATATACTTCATTACCAAATTGTAAGGTACAAATTCTAAATTCTAGAGGAGTTCTGTGAGCAGTGAGGGCTGCAGTGATGTGGGGAAAGGCTCATGAAGAAAGTGAGACTTGAGATGGGATTTGAAGGATAGATGGAATTTAGGTGAGTGGAGGATGATCACATTCTAGGCAGGGGAGAAAACCAGAGGGAGGAAAAAATAGGTAGAAATGACACATTCATTTTTTTTTCTGTGAATATTATTAAGCATCTACTGTGCACAGCAGTGCTGGGGATACAAGATGGAAAAGAGAAACTGCTCTTAACAAGCTTACTTTTTGCTGTAGAAAATCATAAGTAATTCAGATAATCTTTCTTTGAGAGGGACTAACTTCTGACTTTAAACTATCTGGAGTCTGTGGTTAAGACAGATCTTCATACAGCATTGTTGTTAGTTAGCCCTGCAGTTCTACAACACAGTATAGAAACTACTGGAATTTTCTCAAATTTTTCTGAAATCATTTGAAGTGTGGAGGTAAAGGAATAAAAAGCATACCCATACCTAAGCACAGAGAACAAGTATTTAAACAAATCTAGCAGCCAGCCTGATAACTCTTGTCCTATCTAGAAGGTGATCTCTGTCATCCTCTGGTCCTCAATGTGACACCTGGTGAAAGCTACCTGATCAAGGGGAATTGTCCCAGCAAACCAACTGTTCCCAGAGTAAACCGATAGCTTCTTGCATGAAAAGTCAACAGACTGTGTCAGGATGGGGACATTCAGTGACCCAAGGACCCCTCTTTTCCCTAATAAATGTTTTCAGATGCAGAAGACTGAAAAAAAGCAATTCAGTGGAAAACGGGTTAAAGAAAAATCAGCAAATAATAAGGTTATATTGACCTGAGCTCTCTGATCCACAACTGCTGTAGATGAAGCTATTAACATAGCCAACCTAGGCCAGCCAGAGCTGGATAGAGGAAGGCAGCCAGTGGTTCCCTGCCACAATCTTCCTGCTTGAACAGTTTGCTGATTGGCTCTGAAATGGGGTGTTTACTTTTTAAAGGCTTTTAAAAATGTAAAAGGCAAAGTTATAGCATTAGTTATGGCTTGTACACACACCTGCTAACCTTTTATACTGTTTTCTTTGCCTATAATGCCTCCAACTCACATCTTTCAACTCAACTTTATCTGTTTTTCAAGGTCCTTTTCAGGGCCTACGTTCTCCACAATACCTTTCCCAGATACTTCAACTACATCTCTCCCTTCTCCAAACTCCAGTGGTATTTATTGTCTGTACCCCCCAATTTGGCCCTTTATCAAACAGGAGGGTCCCCTTTACTAGAAGATTTGTGGTTTTCTCTTTGCCAGGCATATGTTATATCCAAAACTTTGTTATATTTAGGAGACTGAATGTTGAATAAATAAATAAATACATACATACATACATACATACATACATACATACATGAATGGATAAATAAATAAATAAATGTTCAATCAATGTATTAGTAGTAATAGTAATGTAACCCACTTTTTGAGCTCCTTCCAAAAGAACAGGATAAGACAGTGGTGGGCTATCTGGTAGAGAGCAGTTCCCTGCCTCCTAGGCCCCCACTCCCATGTTTTCTAGGCTCTCAGGGATTTCAGGCTTGAACCGGGGAGAGACTGTCAGGAGTGTAGCTGATTCTGACTTTAGGAAGGCTTTTGGAGAGACAAGTGAAGGAAAGTAAGCAGGAAGTATGAGGAAGCAGAGCCTATGTAAACAAAAGAAAGGAGTGCTGGGCAGGGAGAGCAGAGGGCAAGGTCTATCTAGCAGATCACACCTTGATGAGACCTGAACTAGGCCAGTGTAGATCTAAATAGGTGAACTATGGCCTACTCAAATACTGCAATACCTATCCTGTCGGAGGGAGTGATAAGACAGTGACATACCCTTCCCTTCTTTTATCTCTCTAGACAGTTGAATATATTTCAGGTAGTCTCTACCCACTTTATATTTCCACTTTTCCTCCCTAAATGCCAATCTTATTTTTAAGCTGTTAAATACGATAGAATAATCATAATAGCTAGCATTTTGTTGTGCTTTAAAGTTTGCAAAGTGCTTTACAAATATTATCTCATTTTATCCTCACAACAATCCTGGGAAGGAGGGGCTGTTATCTTCCCCATTTTACAAATGAGGATACTGAGCCAGGAAAAGAAAGGTCCAAGATCACAGAATTAGTAAATGTCTTGGGTTGGATCTGAATTCAGGTAACATTGTTGATCAACCAAGTACCAAATTGACTTTGGTAATTTTTAAAGATATCTCATGATATCTCTCCAAGAGGGAAGACAGGAGGGGGAATTCCTTCTTTTAGAGATGAAATATTTGGTTCAGATGGAACCTGGAAGTGAAGCCATTGAGGCAAAGTAGAGATAAGAGTATTAGATAATTGTTACAAGCCTGGTAGGAGAATCTGAATCCCAGATATCCCTTGCTTTGTTTTTGTTCTTAAGTGGACTGATAATGACCCTAGTCTGTGAGAAAAGATTAACATTTTCCTTTCGACTTTTTCCTGGAGGGAGCCATTTAGACAGCTGAGTTTGAAAAGTGAGCCATATTCCATATGACAGACAAAGGAGTGAGTTGCTTCAAGGAAAGGAAAGCCTATCCCTGAAGGGAAGTGAGCTACTGGGGAAGCTCTACTTAAGTGAAGAAGGGGAAGAGAGTTGCCAAATAGGTCTGCTAGCTCAAGGGATGATTGATAGCTCATTCTGCCTTGGTTGCTAGCACCACTTGGTCAGTGGTAATAATAATAGTATTAGTAATCAGTTTGATTCACAACAATCCTGTGATACATAGTATTGCTACCCTAATTTTATTTTATTTTATTTTATTGCTTTTTGGAGGGCAATTGGGATTAAGTAACTTGCCCAAGGTCACACGGCTAGATTTTTGTTTTGTGTGTGTTAAGTGTCTTAGGCCAGATCCGATCTCAGGTCCTTCTGACTCTAGGGCCGGCGCTCTACTCACTGCGCCACCTAGCCACCCCATACCCTAATTTTAGATATGAGAGGTTAAATCCCTTGGCTATAGCCATATCAGCAGCATATGTCAGAACCAGAATTTGAACATGTCAGTTAGTTAATAAATGTTTATTAGGTACCACGCAGAGTATTGAGTTCAGGGGATATAAGGAAAGGCAAAACACAATTCCTGCTCTCAAGGAGATCCCAGTTTAATGGGGAAGACTACCTTCAAACTTAGGAAAATAATTTATTATATTGTTTGGAAAAATTATACTGTTTGAATGCAATTTTATGTGATTAAAGGTCTATAACCAGAGTGTCACCTAACCCCAGTAGCTCTCTAGGAATGCTGGAGATGACTACAAGGAGTTTGGGGCTCCCCCAGATCCTGGATCCACCCAAAGTATCCTTGCTTTGACCATATCCAGGTCTTGTTTTGGGTCCACCCAAGCTTGCACTTTGGGATCCCTTGTGTTTTGGCTTTCTTCAAATTTTATGGAATGTTTACATTTACTCATATCCATCTCCATTTGTCTTGCTTTCAAATTGCCCTCTTGGCAAAATTGTTTAACTGTGTCCATGTGGTTCATGTATTGGTATCCTTGTCTAAATCATATATAACGGAAAACTTCCAGAGTCTGGAAAAGAGAGAGCCACAGCTCTTTTCCAGCTTACTTTCCTCTATCAAATGATCGATTTTTTTTCTGAAACTATTTCAGGTTTTGGGGTTTGATCTTGTGAACAATACAAACAACTACAATATGTTAAATATTTATTAAACACCTATTGTGTACCATGGATTGTGTAAAGCACTGGGAAGACAAATAGGAAAAGAAAGACAACCTCTGTCCTTAAGTAGCTTATAATCTAATGGAGAAACTATGCACAAACCAACTATATATAGGACAAATTGGAGATAACCAACCATTGGAGAAGGCAGTAGCATTAAGAGGGATTGTGCCAGGCTTTCTGTAGAAGGTGGGATTTTAGCTCAGACTTGAAGGAAGTCAGGGAAGCCAGGAGCTGGAGGTGTGTGGGGGGGACAGAATTCCAGACAATAAAGGATAGCCAGAGAAAATGTCCATAGTTGGAAATAGATTCTCCTGTGCAAGGAAGAGCAAAGAGGCCAGTGTCACTAGACTGCAGAGTGTATAGGGGGCTTAAACTATAAGAAGGACTGGAAAAGTGAGGGGCAGCAGGTTATGAAGGGTTTTGGACACCAAACAGAAGATTCTATATTTTATTCTGCACGTGATGGAAAGCCACTGGAATTTATTGAGTAGGAGGGTGACATGGTCACACCTGTACTTTAGAAGTGCATTGAGACTTGTGACATGGCAACCAACCATCAGGCTGTTATAATAGTCCAGGCATGAGATGATAAGGAACTGTACCAGCGTGGTGGTAATGTCAGAAGAGAAAAGAGAGCACATTCAAGAGAAGTCTTGAAGGCAGAAAGGACAGGACTTGGCAACTTATTGGATATGAGAGGTGGGATGGGGGGTGAAAGAGACTGAAGAGTCAAAAGTTGACACCTATAGGTAGTGAGCCTGGGTGACTAGGAGGAAGACAGTACCTTGGACAGTAATAGGGAAGTTAGGAAGAAGAGAGGGTTTAGGGAAAAGACAATGTCAGTTTGGGACATGTTGAGTTTACAGTGGCTATGGGATAGCCAATTCAGGATATCTGGTAGATGGTGCAGAGACAGGAAGTCAGCAAGAGAGGTTGGGGTGGATAAGTAGATTTGAGAATCATCAGAATAGAGAAAATAATTGAATCCATGTGAACTGATGAAATATCTAAGTAAAAGTGTATACAGAGAAAGTAGAAGTGGGTCCAAGACAGAGCCCTGTCCATCCTGGGTTAGCAGGGAAAGTCCTGCTATCAAGTCCAGAATTCTTTTTTGCTGCACTTCATTGATTCAGTGAGTGAATGAATGAGATAGACATTGTGGCATTTGCTAAAGCTCTCAAAATACATCAGCAATTATTTTCAAGTGGAGAATATAGACTGAGTGTGGGAAAGGAGGACTGGGAAGGATGGTTGGTGATGGGATAGTGCAGACACACAGAAATATAATCCTTTAGGTAGCTAGGTGTCACAGTATATAGAATGCTGGGCCTAGAGCCAGGCAGATGAGTTCAAATCTAATGTCAGACATTTATTGGCTGTGAGACCCTGGACAATTCATTTACCTTCTCTCTGTCTCAGTTTCCTCAGCTATAAAATGAGGATAATAAGAGCACCTGCCACCTAGGGTTGCTATGAGAATTAGATGAGATAATATTTGTAAATCACTTAGCACAGTGCCTGGCACATAAACCACATATATGTTATTCTTTCCCTCCCCCTATAAACATTTCAAGGCATGGCAAGAGTGTTATTTTTCACTCTTTTTTTTTAAGTTAATTTTTTTCAATCTAAAAAACTCTGCCTTCTCTTTCCTCTACCACCCCCCCTCCTCCATCAAGTCTTTCAACTTTTGATAAGAAATGGGTACAATATTTCCTCATTAGTCCTTTGGAATTCTGGTTAATCATTATAAGATCAGATTCCTAAATTTTAAAGAATGGTTGCCTTTACAATATTATCATTGTATACATTGTTCCCTATTTTTTAAAATAAGTTTTTATTGATATCTTTAAAAATATATCATTATAGTTTCCCCCAGCATTGCTATCAATATTTTTGTGTATATATGAGAGCTTTCTTCTTATCAATAGCCTCCTTGGGGCTTAAGCCTAGTAATAGAATCCCTGGGTTACACTTCACTTTTTGTCAAAGGAGAGACTCAGGGAGGGAGAATTTATTCCTTCTGTGTTAGAGGAACAGTTACTAACATTTTCCATTGTGTGAAGTAAGATATATGACTCATTATTGTGCCTCCATCCATCAATATTCTATATATTATTCCAATCATAGTTATTTGATTATGTTTCTTATGACTCACTTATTTTTTGGGTTGCTGTTGATCTATCTGATCATCCATACTGGAAAAACAAAATAAGTAAAAAAAAAAAAAGTTACCTAGACTATGATATGCATTTGGATGGACAGCCTATCTAATTAGTCCCTTTTAGAGGGGTCCAGGAAGTCAAAACTATTTTTATAAAATACTAATGTATTTTAATTTTGAATATTGTAAGCACTAAGAGATATAACCTCCATAATTTTTTTGTGGCACAGATTGTCCTCAAAAATTTTTAATAATAGAAAAAGGTCCTGGAATCAAAAAGTTTGAGAACTAAGAGATTAGATAAAATCTGGTCCCTCCCAGCTCTAAATAGAATCCATGATCCTATCCCAATCTAGCACCAGTGTAGGGGATTCTTATTTAACTTAAGAAACTTGATAAAATCTTATCCAGAGGGATATTCATGTAGGCAGGCCTTCTAATTATCTTGAATTTCTTTTAGGACCCACATTAGAGAAACTTGTTAAACACAGGTGGTAATATCCTCAAAGACATTTGACAAACATGGTAGCTTCCTTCACAAAGTATATTTATAGAAAAGTGACATAGAGAGTACTGTGAAGAGGGAAGCCAAGTGTATAAGAAATTAGGACACATTCAAATAAATAGAAAGCTTGTTCTTAAATTGTGTGACCTCTACATGGAGCAATGCATTAATTTGTAAGTGTATTCCAAGTTAGCAGGTTGTTTGGAGTTAAACAAAAAAAGAGGTGTTTATCTGTGAGAGAATCTGAAATGTTTTTCTTAAAAAGTTTTTTCCCAATAGCCTGTAATAGAAATGCAAATTTAAAGATCTTCCCTGCCCCTAGCTTAAGTGCACCTGGAGCCTGTGGTGGGAGGCTTGTTTTTCAGGAAAGCCCACACCTTGATACTTTGTGATTGGGCAGTGGGTCCAGAAGGTTGTTACATTCTCTGAGCCAGGAGAAGGCTATATAAACCCTGAGGAGAGGCTTTGCTTTGGGGCTCACTTTGAGAAGTGTTGTGTGATTTGACCAGATGAGACTCTGGGAAGCCGTTGTTGAGAGCCCCCGGCTTTGAAAACCCAGATGTTGATGCTTCCCTCTCTGGTAACTGTGATTTGGTATTGATATAATGGTAGGACAGTTTGGAAGCCTGTCTGTTTGATCTGTAAGTTCTGTAACTCTGAAGTTCGGGGTGCTGACCTTCTCCCCCTGAACTAGGTAATGTGTGTTTGTTTGATTAAAATAAGCTTGTTAACCCATTTTGAGTTGCTTTCCTTTTGAAAAGCAGATCTAAGAACCTATATTGGCAGTCACCCTGGGGATGTTGGGGTGCTTGCCGCTACATAGCCGAACTCCCCTTCCTCACCCCCCTCCAAACTATAATTCTTAGTACCTGCATATAAGGAGGGTGTGGTAAGAAAGAATAAGAATTCTAGGAGAGTAGAGGATGGATGTAGCAAAGAAGTTTGACCTCAATAGCCTTCTCCTCCCATGGGTACAGTGGAAAGAACCAGAAGACTTGACTTTGAATCTTGATTCTGCTTTTTATTACCTGTATGACCTTGGGTATATCACTTTAGCTTTAAGCTCCAATTTCCTTATCTGTTAAATAGCCATAATAACCATTTGAGCTATATATTTTTTACCACCTGGCTTAAAAAGGTTTTTTCTTTTAATTATAAACTGGATAGATATCAACAACAATGAACATGACCACAAAGAACAGAAAAAAAGAATATATGCAAACATGAAGTTCTATTGTGCATAGCTTTTTTTTTAAAGCATATAACATATATTAAGTTGAACATGGTAGTAGCTAGTGCTGCCCTATTTGTCTGTGACCCATTCTGAGCTTTTGAAATTCTTTTTTTTTTTCCAAATGCTTTATTAACTTCTGGTTTACATCATTCATTTCTGCCAAATTTTGAGTTACAATTTTTTCCCCATTTTTCCCCCATCCACCACCTCAAAACAGTGGTCCCACTGGATATCCCCTCCTTCATTCTGCTCCCTCCCATACCCCCTTCCATATCCCCTTCAACTTTTCCTGTAGGGCATGGTGGATCTCCATGCCCCAGTGCCTGTACATCTCATTTCCAAATTACATGTAAAATAGTATTAATATATATTTTAAAGATTTGGTTTTAAAAACCCAAATTCCAGATTCACTCCCCTCCTCCCTTGTCACCCACCCCCACTGGGAGGATAAGCAATTCAGTATATGTTGTACATGTGTAGCAGAACATTACCATAGTAGATATATTGTAAAAGACTGACTATATTTCCCTCCCTCCTATCCCACCTCCCACTTGTTCTATTCTCTACTTTGATCCTGTCCCTTTGCAAAAGTGGGTGCTTCCAACTTACCTCCCCACTAGCCTGCCCTCTCTTCCATCATCCCCCCTTTTATCCCCTTCCCTGCCACTCTCCTGTAGGGTGAGATATCCTATTCAGTATGTATGTCATTCTCTCCCTGAGCCAAATTGAATGAGAATAAGGTTTTGCCTTTTTGCCTTCCTATTCTTCCCCTCCGTTGTAACCATTTTCCCTTGCCTCTTCTATATGAGATAGTTTACCCCATTCTATTTCTCCCCATCTCTGCTCATTATATTCCTCTCTCACCACTTAATTTCACCTTTTAGGTATCATCCCTTCCTATTAAATTGGTCATGTACCCTCTATCTATGTATACCTGTAAACAAATATACACATATTCACATATATATTCATACATCCTTATACCCTTCTTCAACTATTTTCATACTGAGAAAAGTTAAATCAGTTACAATGATTGTTTTTCCATGTAGTAATGTAAATAGTTCAACTTTAATAAGTTCCTTATGATTTCTTTTCCCTGTTTACCTTCTCAAGCTTATCTTGCTTCTTGTATCTGAATGTCAAATTTTCTATTCAACTCTGGTTTTTTTCATCAAGAATACTTGAAAGTGCTCTAATCCACTGAATGACCATATTTTCCCAGAAACATGATACTCAGTTTTGCTGGGTAGGTGATTCTTGGTTTTAATTCCAGCTCCTTTGCCCTCTGGAATATCATATTCCATGCTCTTCAGTCCCTCAGTGTAGAAGCTGTCAGGTCCTGCGCTATTCTGATTGTGTTTCTACAATATTGAAATTGTTTTTTCCTGGCTGCTTGTAGTATATTCTCCTTGATCTGGGAATTCTGGAACCTGGCTATAATATTCCTAGGAGTTTTCTTTTTGGGATCTTTTTCAGGAGGTGATTGGTAGACTCTTCCAATCTCTATTTTGCCCCATGGTTCTAAAACATCAGGGCAATTTTCCTTTAGATTTTCTTGAAGGGTGATTTCTAGGTTCTTTCTTCGATCATGGCTTTCAGGTAGTCCAATTATTTTAAAATTCTCTCTCCTAGATCTATGTTCCAGGTCAGTGGTTTTTCCCATGAGATATTTCACATTGCCTTCTATTCTTTCATTTGTTTGGATCTGTTTAACAGCAGCTTGATTTCTCATAAAGTCACTAGCTTCCATTTGCTCCAATCTAACTCTGAAGGAATGAATCTCCTCAGTGAGCTTTTGAGATTCTTTTTCCATCTGGAAAATTTGGCTTTTTAAGGCATTCTTCTCCTTATTGCCTTTTTGAGGCTCTTTTGCCATTTGAGTTAGTCTATTTTTTAAGGTGTTATTTTCCTCAGGCAGGTTGTTGACTCTCATTTCATACTTTTCTTGCGTTGTCCTCATTTCTCTTTCCAATTTTTCCTCCACATCTCTTATTTGCTTCTTAAGGTTCTCTATAACCTGTAACTAGCTCGTATTTTTCTTTAAGCTTTTGGTGCAGGAGTTCTGACTTCACTGTCTTCCTCCTGTTCCATGCTTTGATCCTTTTTGTTGCCAAAGTAGGAGCATAAGGTTGGGGTACTCTGTTTTTTTTTTTTTTTTGCTTCCTTTGCCTAATCATGTAGCCACTCAGTCACTTGACCCCTGGGCTTTTTGCCACAGTAGGACTCTGTCACTGGACAAGGGAGCTTTGCACCAAATGCTGGGGTTTTCTCAGCTGCCAAACGTATTAGTTATATGGTCTCTCTGAAGCCTCCACACACTCTGACAAGCTGGTTGCACACCCCAGGACCTCCGCCCCAGACCGCAGTCCAGATCCAAGAAGGGTAAAGCAAGAGCCATTACCCCTCAGACTGGTTGCTTTGTCCCCCTACAGTCTGCAGGCCAGGAGCTGAAGCTGCCACTTGGGGGCAGCTGCATGGCTGTGGCTCCTCAGTGGCTTCTTGCCCTGGAGGGAAGAGGCTGAAGTACTCCCAACTACTGGATCCCAAAGTCCATACTGCACTGACCTCTCAATTGTCCTTAGCATATATGTGTTGATAATTCTGGAAACACCACAGCTGCTTGTGATCTGGAGTCCCTCCAGCCCATAGGTGGTCAGGCCCACCCTGGGGTAAAACCTCTGGCTCATGTGGGGATGGGGTTGGCTGGCAGCTTCTTGCTGGCCTTCCAGGCTGTCCTCGGTGGGAGGTTAGCTTCTTTGTGTCATTTTGTGGGTTCTGTAGCTCCAAAGTTTGTTCAGAGTCTTCTTTTACATGAATTGGAGGTGGTGGGAGCCAGAGCTGTGTGGAGGTCCTGTTTCTACTCTGCCATCTTCTGAAATTCTTTTGTGTATTTCAAAAGTATTTTATTGCTGCTCCTTTCTTTTCATCTTTTTTTTGTGTGTGTTACTATCATTCCTCTTCACTCCTCTGAATAGTTATGTCCAGAATAAAATTTGTATATATATACATACATACATATATGCATGATCAATTCAAATCAATCGACTGGTTTCATTTAGTTCTAACCAGTTCAAACTGGTTCTGATCAGTCTAAACAGGTGGTTCTTAAATAGTAGGTTTCCATTACAAAATGATTAGTACTTTACATACATTTTTTTTTAAGCAATTGGAGTTAAGTAACTTGCTCAAGGTTACACAGGTAGTTATTTATGTGTGGGTGCTAAGTACTGAGGCCGGAACTGATCCTAGGTCATCCCAGGTCATCCCAACTCTGGGGCTGGCGCTCTTACTCACTGTGCCACCGAGCTTCCCCTTCACATATATTTTAAAAAATCCTTACAACTTTTTGAGATAGGTAGTACTGAAGAGGGTACCCATAAAGAGGATTAGGGTTGCTCTGAAGACCCCAAAATACCAACACACCAGGTCCTGCTGAATGAATTCGACTCAAGTCTTCTCTCTGCCAAAGAAAAATAAAGTTTATTAAAAGTTCGCTTGCATTAGACATAGAGTAAGTCTGTGCTAGGTCATTCTATGGTGCTCTCACTATTCTATGGCACTCTCACTAACATGAAGACAAAATGAGGTTTCATATACAGAAGGTTGTGGGAGGAATCTAGGGGTGGTCTGGAGGAGGAGTTTGGGCCGGGTCTTCAGGAGGAATTAATAAGGTCAGTGAGTGCTTAAGGGTGGGAAGTTGCTAGAAGCTACCTGGAGAACACAGAACATGGTGGGCTAGGCCAGTTCAAGGGTGGATTGATATTTTGATAGGCTCAAGTGTGGGAAGTCTAGTAACAGAGGCTTGGTTGGGCCCAGCCATGGGCCCAATAAGCCAGGCTTATTGCCTCATGCAAATGCCTTATCTAATGAGACTATTTAATCAGAGTTCAAGGGGGTTTCCCAGAGCCTGTACCTCAATGACTCAAGGAGAGCTTGAGGGGGCTCCCAGAGCCCATAACCTCATCAGTACAAATTATTATTTTTGTTTCTATTTTATTGTAATCTTTATATTATTACTACTACTATTATTATCCTCATCTTAAAGAGAAGGAAACTCAGGTTACTTTTCTTTCCCAGAGTGCTACAGACAAGAAGAGGCATCTTGGATCTATTTTATTTCATTTTTTATGGATATATTTTGCTTTTACAATCACCTTTATTTTTGAATACATTCTTCCCCTTATCCTTAACCATTGCCTTTCCCCTTACCTAGCAAACTGTCTTTTGTAACAAAGAATAAAAAAGAAATAGGGGAAAAATGTTCAGAAAAACTAACCAATGAATCAACTGAGTACAACAGTATATGCCTATATATATATATATATATATATATATATATATATATATATATATATATAGGCACCTATAATCAGCCACTTCAGGGAGAAATGGAGGGAAGTGCTGCATATATTTTAAGGGATCTCTTTTGTTATCTTTGTCTTTCAGTTGTTTGATTTCCATTTCACATACCACAGCTGCTTTGATTTCCTGTACTGTATTCTTCACAAATATCAAATCCATCAAAACTGGATAGGAAGCAGCCAGCATCATTTTGTGCTTTGACTTTTCTTGAAAGGCAGAATGTTGAAGTGGAATGAGCACTGGAACACCTGGGTTTGGATCAGCTTTATTCCATGTTAGCTATGTGGCCTTGGGTAAGTGATTTCCAATTTCTGAGCCACAGTAATCTCATAATAGGGATGTTCATACTTGCACTCCCTGCCTCTTTATAGTTGTCTTGAGGAAAAGTGCTTTGTAATACATAAAGTGCTATTTAAATGATAGCTACTGTTATTATTATTGTAATCATTATTATAGGCAGGCTTTGTTCTCTAGAACCTTGATTAGAGTAATCCTGTCTTGAATTTTATGGGATGTGTGTCTCCCAGGTAACTCTAGGATAATGGCAACTTCTCAGGAAATCAGACACTGTTGACCAGTAAATGTAGGTTGTGTTCCCACATGCCAAAGATTAGTTAGACATCAGTGCTTCTCCTCTGGGTACCTTTACCCTGGACTGCAGCTTCATAAGACACTAGTATCACATTATCTTCCTAACCTGTTCATATTTGCTTATTGTCTCTTCCCATTAGATTGCAAGCTGCTTGAGGGCAGAGACTGTTGTCTATTTTTGTGTTCCCCGCACTTAGCACAGTGCCTGGCGCGTAATAGGTATTTAATAAATGTTTACTATCTGAAACTTACCTAGAGCACATGTTGATCTTGATTTAATTCAATTCAGCTCAATAAGTATTTAATTATTAAGCTCCTACTATGTCCTATATTGCTAGGTGCTAAAAATACAACAAGAAGATGACGAATAGTTTCTGCCTTTAAGGAGTTTTTATTTTCCTAGAGGGATATCACATACTTTCCATAGCACACTTTGAAGTCACCCACACTAATTATGGGGCTAAGATATCTGTATCAGAGCCTTGTAACTTGAGGCACAGTTTATAGGATTTAGGAATCTGCATAATTAATTACATAGGATCATAGCTTCAGAGTCAGAAGGAACCTCAGAGGCCATCTCTTCTAGCCCTCTAATTTTATAGCTGATGAAACTGAGGCTGCGGCAAGTTAAATAGCTTGTCAAAGGTAACACAGGTAAATCCCACATAGGTGGGTTTTGAATCCAAGTCCTCTAATTTCAGAACTAGTACTATTTTCACTATACCATATTGGAAGAAATAGTAAATTAAATACTTGGACTATTGGTGGCCTGCCTTTGTCAACCTTGTTGTGCTACTAGCACATCTCCACCTTTTAGAATTCTTCCAGCATGTGTTGAAATTTTAGAGAAGTTATTAATGTTATATTGGGAGGACTTCTGGTCACTCTGTATACTGGTAGAAGGATTGCTAATAGGGATTCTCACAAAAGGAGCAATGGGTCATGATTAGATGAGTGATGTACCCTATTTGTATGCAGAGTTGTTCTTGTGACCTTGGATTTCACTTCAATGAGATGAGCAAAAATAATACATTTTCTATTCATTTTTCAAAAATGACTCTCCTGCCCTGTAGACTTACATTTTGTTCTCATTGTTTTCATTGTTATTCTTTGGAGATAGTATACCATACAACTTTCTTTTTCTGGTTTCCTATAGCCAAAAAGTGGGTTTTGTGCTCTTTGCTAAGGTTATAACTCTGGTCTCTAAGGATTATAGGCTCAGAGATTAAGAGTCAAAAGGGATTTTAGAGGTCATCTAGTCCAACCTTTCTTTTCTCTAAAAGACAACAAATCCTTTAATATTAATAGAGAGACCTGCTGGAGTCCAGCCACAGGAGAAGCAGAGAAGTAGAAGATGGTGAAACAAATTGCTGAACAGAGATTAGAGGAAGATCAAAACAACTTCTGACCCTGAGCCCTTTGAAGGATTACTTTTGAACCAACTGGGGTATAATGAGACAGTATATATTCTACCATTCTATGACTGTGATATTAGGAATCATCCATAGAGAGTTAACAAATAATAACTCTTCTCTCAATGGATTCTGGAAATGTTTGTTCACTTGGGAGGAATAAATGTGTCTCAATCATTAACAGGCTGGGAAATACCTAACACTTTCAAATGAATGACATAAGGCTTCTTGGGGAATCTTAATATTATATTTATTATCTTTCTATTTTGTGCAGCAAATGTATTTTTGAGTATAATGTAATTGTGTTTCCTTTGGGTCATGTGAAGTAGGGAAGGAAAAAAGAATGTTAACACTGTAGCAAGATTCTGACTTACTCTGGAGATGATAGATGAGCTATTCCTTTTTTATTTGGAGATTTTCCTGAAGTAAACTCTGGGTTGGGGTAAAATAATAACACAAAGTTGAGATAAGTATATAAATTAATATGTATTATTGTAAAATTTGAAAACCCTACAATGAAGCTAGAAGAACCTAGGTGGGGTAGCAGTAGCTTGCTACAATCAGACCAGATCCCTTACCTGTCTATAGTCCTTTGCACGTGGGTTAACTCCCATCCCTCCTACCAGACTGGTGTGATTATATGTCTCTACTTTCCTTATATATTTTTATAAATGGGGATCAAGATCCTTGTTTCCAATAGCTCGGTTTTTATGGTATGTACAGTTTACAAAACATTTTCCTTACAACTCAAAAGATAAAAGAACTAAAAATATAAAAACAAGAAAATGGTTATTAAGGCAATAAGATATGGTGTTCATGAGGAAAGAATCTGGAAAAAGGGGTTTGTGTTCAAGTGTATGAAGGAAGAATATGACAGATTCCTGATCAGAGGGAAAAAAAAATCAAGAAGTAATCCTAAACACGAGAGTGATGGCTACAAGAGAATTTGTTTGGTCAGACATAAGGTAGAATTTGACCTGTGACTTATATATACTTCATCACCCAAGTTCAGGCTTCATTATTTGTCTTCTTGACTATTTCAAAAGCTCCTCAACCAATCTACCCACTTTCAGTCTTTAATATATCTTTAACTCCCTTTAATGAATCCTTCACATTGCTGCAACACTATTTTTTGTTATGCACAGATCTGATCCTGTCAATTCTCTGCTCAAAATACTTTAATAGCTTCCTATTACTTATTGAATAAAGTTCAAACTCCTTAGTCTGACATTCAAAACCGTCTATAATTTGGTGCTAGCTCACCTTTCCAGACTTATTTCACTTCAGTGTCCCAATCCTATACTTTGTGCTCCAGTTCAATTGGAATCACTCTTTCCCATACATGTCCAATAATTTTGTATCTTTGTTCACACTCTATGCCCTATATATGGAATGGCCTTTATCTTCATATTCTAAACTGACCCCAATCTCTACCTGTTGGAATTCTACTTATCCATAATGGATATCCAGTCACAAATTCTCATAAGATCAAGGGTTATATCTTGTTTATCTTGATATCTCCTTCTGTCCTTAGCAGTGTGTTCAGCATATAATAAGTGGGTATCTAATGAATGGTTGCTGATTTGAACTGTTGAATTTGAACAGGTTTCTAAAGGAGACTATTCAGGCTCTATTTTCCTGGAGTCTTTTAAAAAGGTTGGACAGACATTTATTTGGGAGTTTCTAGCAGGGTTCTGCTCTGACATACAAAAGTAGCCTAGATGACTTCTCATAAGCCTTTCTTTTAGGATTCCACATTTCTGTGAATTCTCTTTCGCCGACCCCCAGATGACTAAGATTAAGATGGTTACTTTTTGGATAGTCTTTACCAATTAATAATTAAATAATTATTTTGCTTATGAAATAATTAAAAAGAGAAAGTGTGTCACAGTGGGTTGAAGACCCTATCTGGAGTTAGGAAAATCTCAGCTCAAGCTCAATCTGAGCCATTTATTATCTTTGCAACCAAGGGCAAATCACTTGGCCTCTCAATGCCCCGGTTATCTCTCTAAGTTATAGATGGGTTATAAATCTGCCTTGGTAGGGGTGATGTCCATGCCAGGGACTTCTCCATTCCTCTAAAATCGAAGTTCTAAACTCCTCCCCTTTGATATTCAATAATCTTCTAATATAGTTAGGAGCACATAGGTTTAAATCCTGATCTGGATCCACATTAACTATTTGACCCTCAGTAAGTCACTTGATCTCTTGGTGGCCCAGACAACACCCTAGGAATTATTTGCCAAGTCAAAGACAGTATATGGGGCTTCCCACACTGACAAAGACTTATATGATGCACTGTGCTTTTGAGTGCTGCAGTGAATTGTACAATAAAATGTTTATTTTTAAACTTTAACTTTTGCCATTCTGATGCTAACCTCAAAATAGCAAAGCTTCCCCTAGCCTGTAGCAAATGGGAATGTTAAAGCCTTATTCTAGTCTTTTGATGACACCCTCCCAGAGAGAGAGATTGGGTCAATGGGTCTTTGGATCAAAGGCAAAAAGGGAAGGAGAAAAGTTAAGAGACCTTTAGAAAAATGGTAAAGTTGTACTCTTCTACAGTACAAAATATGTAACCAAAAATAGGTCTGCTCTATCTTAGAAATCCCCTTTTAAATGTGACTGAATGACTCATCTGGAGAGTCAATGATAAACACAGAATTCTGTGCCCAGGTTTCTGTGTTTAATCTTTAGCCTCACAACATTAAAAATAACAGCAATAATGCTTAACAAGTATAAAGATGAAGATTCTGTCATTTTAAGAAAGTCTATTTGCAAAATTTTAGTTATTCAGTCATTTCTGACTCTCTGTGACCCCATTTGGGGTTTTCTTGGCAAAGTGGTTTACCATTTCGATCTCCAGCTCATTTCATAGATGAGGAAACTGAGGCCAACAGGGTTAAGTGACTTGCTCAGGGTCACACAACTAGTTACTGTCTAAGGCCAGATTTGAACTGAGGTCTTCCTGAGTCTAGACCCATGTTATGGGAATGAGAATCTGAAGATACTCCCTGCTGCTTAGCCCTTTGATAGGCTTAAGTGACTCTGAGAACCTTCCTTGATTTGAGAATATACTCTGCCCCCTAATAGGCTTAATGTGTTCACCTGGAGCCTGTGAAGGGAAGCTTGTTTTTCAGGAACGCCCACACCTTGTTTCTTTGTGATTGGTCACGAGAGTTGTGATGGTCTCTGACCATCTGAAGGAGAAGGCTATATGTACCCTGATGTGAGGTTTTGCTATGGGGCTCACTTTGGGAAGAGTTGTGTGATTTGGCCAGATGAGACTCTGGGCAGCCATTGAGCTTTGAAAACTCAGATGTTTGTGCTTCCCTCTCTTGTAACTAACTAGGTATGGATGTAATGGTCAGACAGTGGGAAGCCCTGTCTGCTGATCTGTCTCTCTGTCTGCTTGTAACTTCTATTTGTATTCTCTGATGTTTGATTGATTAAAGTAAGATTGTTAACCCATTTTGAGTTGCTTTCCTTTAAAAAAGCAGGTCTAAGAACCTATGCTAGCAGCCATCCTGGGTATGCTAGGGTGCTTGCTGCTACAACCCAACACTCTATCCACTGCACCACCTAGCAACCCTTGAAAAGTTTTAAGAAGGTCTTAAAGTAGACATTGAATCTGAGATCTGCCTTTTCATATTGATTCTATCACTTACCCATCAGAAATAGAGAATAGACTTGTGATTTTATTGGTATCTGGAACTCCTGGATGAGGAAACTCTCTACCAATTCTCTGCAACTTAGGGTCTTAGAGAGTTGTCTAGAGCACTGAGAGGTTAAATACATTGCTTAGTGTTGCACCACCAGTACAGACTCAGAACAGTCCTTGAAACCACTGGCTCTTCAGGATGCCAAGGCATCCTCAAGGCTCTTCAGGAGATCATTCTGCTTTGCTCCCTCATCTTTCCCAGAAGATAAGAATTTTACCTACCAAAACTGCCCCCAAAAAAGTTACTAACAATCTCTTAATTGTGAAATCTAATAGCTTTTGCTTAATATTCTCCCTTCTTGACCTCTCTGCAATGTTTGACATTGTCTCAATCACCCTCTTCTCTTTGACACTTTCTTCTCTTCAAATTTTCATGACACTGGTTCTTTCCTGGTTCTCCTCTTAGCTCTCCAACCTTTCCTCAATCTCCTTTGCTGGGTCTCCATCCAGTTCATGCCAACTAACCTTCAGTGCCCCACAGGACCTATCCTGGACTTTCTTCTCTTCTACTTCTATATTATTTCAATTGATTTCACCTGCTTCCCTGAACTAAATTATCATCCCTAAACTGATGATTCTTAACTGTACCCACCTAACTCTAATCTCTGCTGAACTCTAGTCTGTTTCACATCTCCAGCAGTGTCTATTGGACATCTTGCATTGGATGTCTTTTATTTTATTTTTTTAAAATTAGTATTTTATTTTTTTCCAGTTACATATAAAACATTTTAATGTTCTTTTTTCAAACTTTGATTTCCAAATTCTCTCCCTCCCTCTCCTGTACCCCTCATTGAGAAGGCAAGCAATTTGAAATAGGTTATACATGTGTAATCATGCAAAACACAATTATTTCCATGTAAGTCATGCTGTGAAGGAAAAAACAGGCAAAAAAAATCTCCAAGAAAAATAAGGTAAAAAAAGCATGTTTAATCTGTGGTCAGATCTACCAGTCCTTTCTTTGGAGATGGAGAGCACCTTTCATCATAAATCCTTCAGAATTGTCTTAGATTACTATATTGCTATGAATAGCTAAATTATTCACAATAGATCATCATACAATATTGCTGTTATTGTGTACAATGTTGTTCTGGTTCTGCTTCACTTTGTATCAGTTCATGTAAGTCTTTCCAGGTTTTTCTGAGAGCATCCTGCTTTGTCATTTCTTATAGCACAATTGAATTGGATGTCTTAAAGTCAACATATCCAAAACTGAATCACTTTTTTCCTTCCCTCCCCTAAACCCACTCCTCTTTCTTTTTTTTTTTTTAAGTTTTAAGAAGTGGATTTTATTACAGTGGGATACCATGGGACTGTCGGGGTCACCCAAATCAGACAGCCAACCCACTCCTCTTTCAAACTTCCCTATTACTGTTGAGAGTACCACCATTTTATGATTCACCAAAATTTACTACCTAGGTGGAATTTTGATTCCTCACTTTCTGTTATCCTCCATATATAATCTGTTGCTAAGGACTTATACATCCCATATACATCTTTCATATACATCCCATTTTCTCCTCTAATGCTGCCACCACTCTGGTGCAGCCTTTATCACCCCATGCCTAGACTCTCTTTTCTTCAGTCCATTCTAGCTGGGGTTGGGAAGGGCAAGGATAGAGGAGACCTCTCATGTCTCTATTTTATTTTTTCTCCCTTTGACCTGAATCTAGTTGTCTTAGTTGTCAATTCCTGCTTTCTTTTTGTCTCACTTGGTGATTGTTTTGGTTTTTGTTCGTTCCCAGTCTCCCTAAGGGACTTGGGTTCCTACAATTCCTTCA
Source organism: Gymnobelideus leadbeateri (assembly GCA_011680675.1). Classification (NCBI taxonomy): domain Eukaryota; kingdom Metazoa; phylum Chordata; class Mammalia; order Diprotodontia; family Petauridae; genus Gymnobelideus; species Gymnobelideus leadbeateri. The sequence goes on from WOXC01004630.1 coordinate 172,567, forward strand.
TTCTTTTCTACCCCCTTTATCTTCTCTCCCAATGGATAGAGGTGGAGGGGTAAGAGTGGGCTGTTGGTGAAGATCAATGAAGAAACCACCAACTTTAAAAAAGCAGCCTGTTAATTGGTCTCCTTCCTATATATTTCTCCCCACTTCAGTCCATCCTTCACTTAGCTATGATCGTCCTTATATGCAGGTTTGAACATGTCACCTCTCCTCCCCTTACTCAGCAAATTCCAGTGACTTTCTATCATGTCCAGGATCAAAATATAAAATCTTCTGTTTGGTATTCAAAATCCTTCATAAAATACCCTTTCCTTAACTTTCAACTCTTCTTAAACCCTACTCATCCCCCTTGTAGGTTTAGTGACATTGACCTGTTGCTGTTCCTTGCATAAGATAGTCCACTCCTAACTCTAGGCATTATCATTGGCTGTCCCCAGTGCCTTGAATGCTCTCCCTTCCCATCTCTTCTTCCTGACTTCCTTTAAGTTCCAGCTAAAAATTCACCTTCTATAGGAAGACATTCTATTAATCTAGTGCTGTCTCTCTTGTTGCTTCTTTCCCATTTATTCCATATGTAGCTTGTTTACATGTTTGTTTACTTGTTGTCTCCCCATCAGACTGTTAGTTTTTTTGAGAATAGAGGCTGTTTTTTTTTAAAAGCTTTTCTTTGTATCCCCAGTCTTAACATAGTGCTTGGCACCTAGTAGGCACTTAATAAATGTTTACTGACTGTCTGATTGACTCATACTAATATTGTGAAGAATGAGAGGGTAATGAGTGTGGGAGTTCTTGAAACTCTTTGTAAGAAAAGTATTATACAGATACATGCTTTATTATGTTCACATCTCTAGATCTTTCAGACACTGAAACTTTTAATAGTGAATCATGTCCTTCTTTTGATCTCATCATTTTGATATCAGGAATGTGAATAATATAGATAATAACCTGAGTTTTACTGAGGCTTCTTAATGTAGTAGAGGATATGGTATGTTTTTCTATTATAATATTCTGTATCTGTGTTCACATTCCTTTAGATGGCTCCAGGAAAGGCAACAATCTTTATCATGTTTTTATAACTCTGAGAGAATAGATTCACTTGGAATGTAAGCAGGGGAAGGGGCCACACAAATTCTTTCCTGGAAATTTTCATAGAGAGACATTATTCTAGATATTTAGGAAGACATTGCAGGGTAATGGAAAGTGTGCTAACTCTGGAGTAAGGAGAGATGTGGGGTTCAAATCCACATCTAACACACAATAGTTGTCTGACCATGACCACAGCCAACGTATCTTTAGTTTCCTTGTACATAAAATAGGTTTAATAATATTTTATAAGGTTTTAGTGAAGCTCAAGTGAGATTATATGTATAAGGTGACTTATATACCTAAAAGTACTATGTAAATGTCAGTTATACTAATCTATTCTTGGAAAATGTGGGCCAGAGGAGGACCAGGCAGAAAGACTCAAGTGAGAGATGAATATTCAAATAAACAGATATAAGGGCCAAAATTATTCAGTGTCAAAATGAGAATGCTATGCATTATTGTTGCTAAGTTAATCCACCAAATCCTTGTGATTATACCAACTCCTTTATCCTTTCCAAATGATTTTTTTCCTCTGTTTTTGTTCTTGCCTTGTTTTTTTTATCCTGTTCTGACTGAATACCACTATGGCAATTTTATTTATTATATTTTTATCATTTGCCCAGCGCAAAGGTTATAGACCATAAACATCTTTAGCATTCAGTGCTACTATTAATCTGCTAATACCTGAACCTTTTGGAGAAGGTTTTGTAGTATATTTTTTGTTGTTTTATCAAATATCAATAATCATATGTTAAGAGACCTGAAATTCAATTGGTTTAAAAATAGTTACTTTCTTATATTGGCCAGGGCCACAGAGTGAAATTGAACCTTAATAGTTAAGCACAGTCAGATCATGAGGCAGAGATTTCAAAGGTAAAATTAGGCAACAAAGCTATTTGTAGGCTATTTCTTCAAAATACTTTCAAAATTTAGGGGATTTAAATTGCTTTCTTCAAAGGTTAGCTTCATACTCAAAGAAAAGGAGGCCCAGATCTAAACTGAAAACATTTAGAGAAACACACTGAATCACTTAATGACCTACCTTATCACTCACTTTATTTAAAGTAATTCACAAAGCAGTATACTATACTTTGCAGTTTGTCTTCAGAGATAGTTTTGGGACATTTCTTGGTGCTTTAAAAGTTTGTTGCAACTTGAAAGTTAAGATTGAATAGATACAAAATCAATTCCCATCCTCTGTATTGACTCAGTCACTAGATCTTTCCATTTCTACTTTTAAAATATCTCTCTTCTATTGATTCCCTTTTTAACTCACATAACCACAATCCTAGTTCAGATTCTCATTATGCCTTCCTAGACTGTTACAGTAGCTTCCTAAATGATCTCCCTACATCATCTCAGCCCATTCCAAACCAGCTTCCAAAGTGGTCTTCCTAAAGCACAGATCTGACAATATCATTTTCCTACTCAATAAATTTAAATATTTTCTTCCTGATAAAATTATAACACCTCTGTTTGACTTGTAAATCCTTCCACAACCTGCCCCCTCCTACCTTCCCAACTCTATTACACTTCCTTTTTTCATACTTCATGGTTCCCCCAAATTATCCTTCCTTCATGACAATTCATCTCCCATGCCTATGCCTTTTGGACTGGTCACTTCTGATATTTGAAATGTACTCTTTTCTTGTGTCCACCCCATAAAATTCCTTACTTTCTTCTCTAAGACCTCCCTCCAATTCTACCTTCTCTTTCAAGTGTTGATCTTCTCAGGTAGTAGTTCCCTCTCTTCTTTTTATTCACTTTGTATATATTTTGTATATATACTTATATATGTACCTGTTGTCTCCCCTCTCCCTACCTTCTAGAACATGAGCTTCCTGAAGGCAAGGATTGTTTCATTTTCCTCTTCCTATCTCTAGCAAAGTCTAGGATTTTGGCCATGGTGAGTCATAAGCCATATAAAAATACAAAATAGCAGTCATCTATAGCTCTTTTTTGCAATCGTAGCAGATACCCTTCCAATGCCCTCCCCGCTTTTGGACACGATTGTCTATTTTATGTTTCTTTGTAGCTCTAGCACTTTGCACAATGCCTGGCATGTACTAGGTGCTTCGTAAATAAATTGACTGACTGACCATGCTATTCTTAGAAACTTGAGCATACTTAGATATTCTCTGCCTACTTCCAACTGATGATGACAACTCTGGATTGAGTTCCCCCAGTGGAAGCTAAAATGAACTTGATGGATATACCAAAGGGGCAACCCACCCTTCAGTGTTTTTCCTCATTTTAAACTTCAGCTCTTGAGGACTATTTGGAGCTGTATTTGGGAGAATCAGGTGAGGGGATAGTAGAAGTTTTACCTCCTACCCGGCCTCATGGAGTAGTGAGTGCATGTCCTACCTGAGCAAGCCTATGCCTAGGATGGGCACTTTTCTTGTTTTTTCTTCCCTGGTGAGGTAACTAGGCAGCTACCCCTTTTCTATGTGGGAATAAACATGTTCCAAAACTGATTCATATTTTTCCATTGAGTATCTTTTGCTGATTCCTCTTTTTTGGTGTAAACCCTAGATTAAAATTTTAAAATACAATTGTCCCTAGAGTAAATTGGATGAGAAGGGAGGAACCAAGGAATACAGAAAAATGGGAAGTCTCCTATTGAGAAGACAGGTAATTCTAGTGCAGTGAACCCAGGGAAACTGTGATGGTAATGAAAATACAAGAACTGTGCCTTGTCATCCATCCCTGTTGCTAAATGATGCCTAGCTATACACTGTGCTAGAAAGTGATGGCAGATTAGTGGAAGAGGGGAAAAGAGGATTCCAAGAATCACAATTTTAAGATGATTTACAAACATCAATTAAGTTGTTAAAGATTAATGTGGTAGCTAGGAAAGAGAGGATTCTGGGAAGATGGCAGAATAAGGTGGTAAATTACTAGGCTTTCTGAAATTCCCCCACAAATAATTTAAAATCATGACTCACAGTGAACTTTAGAGAAGCAGAAATAAAGAGTCAGGATAAAAACAGTCTAAGACAACTTGGGAGGATGGTGGAAAAGACCTGACCTGCCACAGTAGTGGTCTAGACTGATTGAAGTGAAGATACCTTTGGCCAGATACCACCAAATCAACAAACAAGCCCTGGGTGCAGCTGCATAGGCAGCAGCCTCAGCTTTTGAAACTTTTGCCCCATGGACTGTGTAAAGGTTGGGAGGCTGATCAGGGGGAAATTGCAGGGCCCTCAACTGGCCGATATTGGAAGGGCCTAAGTATGCTGACCTAACATGGTCCCAGGCTGTGACTGTGGGTAAGGAAGAATGAGCACATGCCATTGAGTGGTGTCACAGAAGGGCAGGGGCCCTGCTTGCTGTGGTCATTTACAGGAGAGAAGAGTCCCTGCTTTTTGATCCAGAGCAAAGAGATAAGCTGAAGCTTGCAGGTGCTGGTGGGGCCACAGGGAAAAGGATATTTGTGGTAACAGTGTTTCTGGGAGCCATGATCTTGGCTCAGGGGTAGAAAGGAGTACCTGAGGTCAGGAGAACTCAACATAGAACTCAGAAAACAACATGAAAACCTGAAGCCTGAGACATTATCCTCCGTACCTCAGGACTAGAGCCCAACTCTAATATAAAGAGTAAGCACCTGAAAGAGATCCCAAGATGAAAACTCACAGGAACATTATAGCTAAGTTTTGACTTTTGACTCCCAGGTCAAGGACAAAATACTAAAATACTAAAAGCAACTACAAAGAAACAATTTAAATATTATGGTGCTACAGTCAGAATAATGCAAGATTTAGCAGCTTCCATGTTAAAAGACGAAAAGGCATGGAACACAATATATTTTTTTTTCTTTTTGGAGGGCAGTTGGGGTTAAGTGACTTGCCCAAGGTCACACAGCTAGTTTTGTGTGTGTGTGTGTGTGTTAAGTGTCTGAGGCCAGATCTGAACCCAGGTCCTCCTGACTCCAGGGCCAGTACTCTATTCACTGCACTACCTAGCCACCCTGGAACACAATATTTTGAACAGGAAAGGAACTTGGATTTGCAACCAAGAGTAACCTACCCAGCAAAACTGGGTCCTGCAAAGAAAAAAATGGATATTTAATGAATTAATGGATTTTCAAGAATTCTTGAGAAAAGACTAGAACTGAACAGAAAATTTGACTTAGAAGAGTCAAGAGAAATACAAGAAGGTAAAGATGAAAGACCAATTATAAGGGATTCAATAAGGTCAAACTGTTTACTTCTTATATCAGAAAACATTATCTGTAACTCTTAAGAATGTTATCATTACAAGAGTAGTTTGAAAGAGCACATATTATAGATAGAAGACTTGGTGGTGAGTATGACAAGAAGAGCCTAAAAAACAAAATTGGTTGGGAGAGTTAAAATGGAGCAATTATCTAGACAAGGCATGAATAAAAGAACTGTTATAATGGAGGGCAGGAGGGGGGTGGAGTACTGGTAATGCCAAAATCTTATTTTCATCAGAACTGGATAAAAGAGGGAACAACATATATGTCTAGAAGGGCATAAAAGGCTTCTTAACTTATGGAGAAATAGGAAGGCAAGGGGATAGGATAAGGAAGGGACTCTTGGAAGGATGAGTAGAGCCCTCAGCTCTTAATGGTTGCCCAGAGTCTCACCTGGTCAAATCACACAACACTTCTCAAAGTGAGCCCCAAAGCAAAGCCTCCCATCAGGGATTATATAGCCTTTTCCTGGGTCAGAGAATGTAACCACCCTCTTTACCCACTGCCCAATCACACAGCATCAAGGTGTGGTCATTTCTGAAAACCAAGCCTCCTGTCACAGGCTCCATATGACCACATTCAGCCTATTAGAGGGCAGAGTTTATTTTCAAATCAAGGAAGGTTCTCAGAGTCTCTTGAGCCAATCAAAGTCTCTTAAGCCAATCAAAGCACCGAGGGGCAGGGAAGATTTTCAAATCTGCATTTCCATTACAATCCTTTTCAGATCATAATGCAATAAAATAATATTTAATAAGGATACCATGGAAACACAGATTAAAATTAGAGACTACATAACCTAATCTTAAAGAATGAGTAGGTTAAAGAATGAGTTGTAGAAGCAATAAATATTTTTTTAAGAGAATGTTAATAATGAGACAATATACCAAAACCTATGGTATGCAGCAAAAGCATAAATCAGGAGAAAATTTATATCTCTAAATACTTACATCAGTTAAAATATAGAAAGAACACATCAATGAATTGGGTATGTAACTTAAAAAAAAACCTAGGTAAAGAACAAATTAAAAATGTCTAATTAAACACTAAATTGGAAATCCTCAAAATTAAAGATGAGACTAATGAAACTGAATCTAGAAAAACCATTGAATTAATAAATAAAAATAGGACTTGGTTTTATGAAAAAAGCAATAAAATAGATAAACCGTTGGCTAATGTGATTTTTAAAAGCAGAGAAGAAAACCAAATTGCTAGTATCAAAAATGGAAAGGGTAAATATACCAATAATGAGGATGAAATCAAAGCAATTATTAGAAGTTATTTTGCCCAAGTATATGCTGACAATTTTTTTAAAACAGTGAATTGACATTCATATAGGGCTGTAACATTTGCAAAGCACTTTTCACATATTGGTGTTATAAGGTGTCCCCAGTTCTAGTTGCTGGTTTACAACTTCTAGCAACCTGAACAGGGGTGCAGAATGTCCTTTCTCTCCTATGCCAATAAATTTACCAGTTTAAGTGAAGTTCAAGAATACTTACAAAAATATAAACTGTGGGGTGTCGGTGGCTCAGTGAGTAGAGCGTCAGCCCTGGAGTCAGAAGGACCTGAGTTCGGATCCGACCTCAGACACAACACACACAAACAAAAAAAACCCTAGCCGTGTGACCTTGGGCAAGTCACTTAACCCCAATTGCCCTCAAAAAAAAAAAAAGCAAAGAAAACATAGGTATAAATGTCTTTTTCTGTAAAATGATAAGAAACATCTACTTAAACCCATCAGCAAGCCTAGTTTGTGATGGAAATAAGCTAGAAACGTTCCCAATAAGATCAGGAGTGAAACAAGGGTGCCCATTATCACCAGTATTGTTTAATATTGTATTAGAAATGTTAGCAATAGCAATAAAAGAAGAAAAAGAAATGGAAAGAATCAGAATGGGCAATAAGGTAATGAAATGATTTCTTTTTGTAGATAATATAATGGTATATTTGGAGAACCCTAGAGATTCAACTAAAAAGTTAATCTCCAGGATTTTCCAATTTCCAATTTTCCAAACAATTACAATCTTAGCACAATCGCAGGATATAAAATAAAACCACAAAAATCATTAGGGTTTCTATCTATCACTAACAAAACCCTACAAGAGATAGTAAGAGACACCCCATTTAAAATAACCACAGATAGCACAAAATACCTGCAAGTATACCCACGAAGACAAACCTAGAAGCATGACATTAACATAATTATAAAACAGTTTTTATACAATTAAAATCAGATTTTCATAATTGGAGAAATATGAATTATTCATGGGTTCATGGTCAATATAATAAAAATAACAGTTCTACCAAAACTAATCTACTTATTCATTGCCATCTCAATTAAATTACCAAAAATATATTTTATTGAGCTAGAAAAAATAATAACAAAATTCATTTGGAAGAACAAAGGGTAAAGAATATAAAAGGAATTAATGAAAAAAAACATAAAGGAAGGAGGTCTAGTAGTACCAGATCTTCAACTCTTTTAAAGGGTGGTAGTTATCAAAACTATCTGGTATTGACTAAGAAATATAAAGGTGGGCCAATGGAACAAAGTAGACACATAATACATGTAATAAATGTTTATAGTAACCTCATATTTGACAAATGTAAAGATGTAAACTTTTGGGATAGCAATTCATGATTTGGTAAAATTTATTGGAAAAACTGAAATGCAGTCTGGCAGAAACTAGATCTAGACTAAGATCTTACACCATTTACCAAGATAAGGTCAAAATGGATGCATGACCTAGATATAAAGGGAGATATAAGTAAATTAGAACATGGAACACATTACCCATCAGACTTATGGATAGGAGAATTTATGAAAAACAAGAGACAGACACACACACAGAATGTGTAAATCTCAACTTCTCCAGGGATTCCCCTTCAAGTTATAGTACAAAGGCAGTGGTTTCTCCACATGTATGCTCAGAGACAATTTCACAAAGTATTATTTATATCAAGGATTGAGCTTTAAGAGAGACAGAACACCTGTCCAGAAATGAGATAACGGTTTTGATTTCAAGACCACAATTAATTTGGTGTATGGTCCTTATTTATTATCTTTTGTTTTTTAAAGAACAAAATTCTTTAAACCATAGAGCTGGATACTAGAAAAAAAAAACCACCTCTGACTAAAATAAATATTTTGAAGAAGAAATTAACTCTACCATGAGGTAATAGAACTTTCCACATTTTGTTTTGCCATGTTGAGATGTTTGCTACAGAAACAGAGGTTTCTTCCCACAGAAAAACCTTGGTAGGACAGGCCTGCACTGGCAGAGTTTCTGTAGCTGAGTAAGTTCAATAGAAATGTTGCAATTGCTATAGGGAAGCAATAATGCAGAGTGGGATGTATATTCATCAGTCAATATATTCACAGCCCGAGTAAGCCAGAGGTGTGTATCCTTATAATAGAATACCTTGCAGTGTAATATTGTTCTTATGAAATGATTACTTAATTAAGGCAAAATTTAGCAGCTTATTTTCAGGTTTTAGGATTTGTGTTTCTCTTATTGAGACAAAGGGCCCCCTTTATGAAACAATCAGTCAATAAATATTTATTAAGTGCCTACTGTGTCCTAGGCACTGTTCTAAATGTTGGCATGTATTTTTTACATCTACTTATAAAATTTATTTTCAGTCAGTTCAGGTTTGGATATGGGTGTGGGGTTGGAAGGTGATACACAGGCTATACAGGATTCTATCACATTTCTCATTTGTTCTCTACAGAGAAAGGAAAAGAGGGGAAGTCTATATGCTTTGGGGAATTTATTTTCCCCTTTTGAATTTTTTTTAGTATAACAGACACTAATATGCTATAATTATTTCTCAAAAGTCACACTTCTGTTCTAGTCAAGAAGGGTGATGAGCAAAATCTGAATGTGTTTTTACATCTATCTGGCTTACCACCTTAATTTCTCATTCATTTTGGTTTCTATTTCTCTCCCTTTCTTTTCCTTCCTTCTTTGCCTCTCTCCCTGTCTCCCTCCCACTTTCATTATTATGTTTTATATACACCTGGTTTTAAGACTGTAACTCTAAGTTTCATTAGGCTTCTCCACTATGTATCTTCACTCTTTCTCAGAATTTTCAGGATCCCTCTTTTTCCTTTCCTCTGTTTCACATTCCCCATACTACCACAGAACATGAGCACATTCCTCCAGAATCTGTATTTTAATGACTGGAAATAGCAGATGCTTTGAACTGGATCCCTTCTATTAAATAAGTGGGTGGTTCAGTGTCAAGATGATTCAAGCAATTCAATTTAACTCATACATATAGATCAGTAATGAAAGAAAGCTGATATTTTGTAAATTTTCTGAGGGCAGAAATCAAGGTATATTTACTTCAGTAGCTTCCTCAGCTTCTTCTTCAATGCTTTACATAATAGACAAAATAATAATCTGGAAAACTGGAATTTTTATTTGAATATTTTAGAATTTCTTCTGCCTCCTGAACCCATACCTTTAATTCTTTAAGCCAGATTAATACCTCTCATTGCCTGGTCTCACAATATTTTATTTTATACATTTCACTTGGACTTTTTTTCAAAGTAATGATGCTTTATTGATAGTGTCTTTATTTCAGCAATGTGATACATCTTTGACATGTTTTTTGGAACCTGCCTGAAGGACAAAAATCCAAACTGGATTTGAGATACTTTGAGGATTGCTTCTAATTTTTGTTTTGGATGGTGCTTGTACCATTTTATCATGCATAGCTGGTAGCAATAGAATGAATGGATGATATGTAGCTGGTGGCAACAAGAATGAATGGATGAATGAATGGAAATTTTTTTTGTCAAGCGCTTGTGCCAGGTACTGCATTGGAATGTTATTGGCCTAGAGCTTTTTGCTCTGCTTTTGGAAAGGTGGTATATATCCCTTTCAGCCTTTTGTATCATTGCTTACCAATCAGGGCATTGTAAAATGTGGTGCTTAAGGTGACTTTGGTGTGTTGCAGTATCCTGGCCTCCTTCATATCTCTGTTTGTTTCTGATAGAGGATGAATGGGGAGTAGAAGGTGAAGGGTGGAATTGGTGGATACAAGTGGAGAGTAGAGGGAGAATTGGGCAGTGTATACTGTAGTGTAAATGAATTTATATGTGTGCATACATATGTATATGTACATATACACATTCCACAGAGACATAAAGAAATGATTGCGTTTTTAAAAGTTTAGAGTTTCATTAGTAGAGATACTTTGTATATGAACTTTTAAAATGGAAGTCTATTGCTCCAGTATTCAGAAGTGTTACTTTGATACTCCAACACTGTTGCAATATCCAGAGGTATTATATTGTCTTTGAAATTTTATTTACATAAAGCAAACATTAAGCTCTACACTCTATTTGCAAATAACAGAAAATTGTAGATGGGATATTGTTTAAGAGCAATTTTGCTGATTTTAAAACCATGACAGCTGTGGGAATAAATATGGAATTTTGTTATTTAAAATATGTATGTAATAAATATTTATATTATTCTAAGTATTATTGGCACTTTGGGGTATTTTTCATTATTATTAGATACATCTACTTCAGAATCTATAGACTTGCTGGCTATATGGATGAAGCATCTACTTTTAGTCTCAGGTGGTTTCCTTGTGATTTAGGCAGACTATGGGTAGCATCTATCATTTTAGTGAAATGACAGCTCATTGTTCCCCAGGCTATTATTATTATTATTGTTATGACCAACATCTATAATAATTCAAGAAAATGCCAACAACTATAAAAGAAGAAAAATGAAAGTTTTCCCTTCTAGTTAATGTCCTAAAGGCAGCTAGGTGGCTTGGTAAATAGAGCACTGACTCCGGAATCAGAAAGACCTAAATTAAAATCCAGCCTCAGACATTTATTAGCTATGTGACCCTGAGCAAGTCACTTAACATCTGTTTGTCTTAATCCACTAGAGAAGGAAATGGCAAAATGCTCCATTATTTTTTGCCAATAAACCCCCATGGACAGCATTGACATGCTATAGTCTATGGGGAAATGAAAAGTCAGACATGACTGAACAAGAAAGTGTGGTGCTTTTAACTGAGAATAAATCCTAGAATATTAGGTGGATTCAAAAGTACACTGATCTAAAAATAGAGGCAGCTAGGTGGTGTAGTAGAAAGAGCATTAGGCTTAGAGATAGGGAGAACTGAGTTTACAACTGCACTCAGGCAATGATGCTGGGCAAATCGCTTAACCTTGGTCTACCTCATTTTCTTTATCTGTACAAAGGGAATAATAATAGCACCTACCTCTGAGGTTTGATATAGGCATAAAATAAGATAATATTTGTAAAGTGTTTTGCAAACTTTAAAACACTATATAAATAAATGGGCAGCTAGGTGGTGCAGTGAATAGAGCACTAGCCCTGGAGTCAGGAGGACCTGAGTTCAAATCCAGCCTCAGACACTTAACACACAAAACATAGCCATGTGACCTTGGGCAAGTCACTTAACCCCAATTGCCCTCCAAAAAAACCCAAACTATATAAATGCTGACTATTAATATTATTGTTAAATTGTCAGTCAACTAGCATTTATTAAGGACCTATGATGTGCTCCTTACTATAGTGCTGTGTAGTTTCCATCTTTGTCACACCTGTAATATCATTTAGGACCATCTTATTAGTTTTGGGGGCATTTTGCTTTGGATTTCTATGTTAGACTAAAAAAAATTTTTTTTTCAGTTCATCAATACTGCTTTTGAAATTAAGATTCTTTGGCATGAAATGTAATAATAACTGAAATTTATATAATGCTTTAAAGTTTGCAGAGTGCTTTACACACATTTCATTTGAGTCTCTTAACAACCCTGTGAGGTAGCTACTGCAGCTTTATTCTTCCTATTTTATGTAGGAGGAAACTGAGGGTGGTGAAAGTTTTTGTCTCTGCTATGATTCTTAACTGTCAGAGATTGTCTTCCTGTCTTTAAGTACAGACAGCAAAGTCCTAGACTCATGACTGAAAGGAGCATGTTGCCATGTTGTAGCTCCCAAGTATGAACTATTTCTATGGTTAGTTGGAATGTTTTTCTCTGTGTGTCTTTCCATTTCATACCCCTAAGTAAATCAAGCACACCATATTATGTATGTATTTAACTCTACAAGAGTCTCCACTGAAGACCTAGTCTAAGACTTCATCATGGCGTGGAGAGAATCTGGGGTTCTAAAAGGTTCTACCAATTAATGGATTGAACACACATTTATTAATTGCTTACTATGTTTTAGGTATAGATTGTTCTAGACATTGAGCACACAAAGAAGAAAGCAAAATAGTCCCTGCCCTTGAGGCGCTTACATTCCAATGGGGTAAATAGCACTCAAACTTTTTCTGGCACTGGCAGGCTAAGTCTCCAGAGGATGGCTGTCTAGGACCCTTAGGGTTCTATAAAGTAACCCTGCATAGGCTGGGCTTCTGGAACTATCATTCATGAGCCTTAGCTGGTGAACTCTGCATTGATAACCAGCCAGGAACTTCAATTAACTTTTAGCAAAGGACATTTACTAAGCAGTTATAGTTATGTACAAATGTACAAAGCATTTTTCCCAAACTAGGGACACATTCTCCGCTTAAAGTCACAGTGTCCCCATGGAGAGTTGGCTCAGTCATATAGCAAAATATTGGTTAGGGAAATATTTAGTAAAGAGGTATCTCATAGCTCCTAGTTCCTGAATGTCTTTTTTCCCCCTCATTGTAGAGCCCTCACAATGTCTCCTTTCTGATGGATTTTGAGAATCAGTGCCTTTGTGGAGTCCATAGCTGGCAATTCTTTCTACCCAGAGGGGTCACAATCCCTGAAGCTGCTGCCATCCTCAGGTGACTGTCTTTCCACATTTGTCTTCAGGTATTCATTCTGTTAGCCATTACTTCTTCATTAGATTCTGATAACAACTTTGGTAACAAGTGTTTTGTTTTGTTTTTAGGGTTTGGGGTGAATAGAGAAAAAAACTTTCTCCTCCCTTTCTGTACCCTCTCTTCCTTGCTGGCCAATTTTATCTTAGAGGCTTGACTGGAGCTTCTCTATCTTATGCTAATACTGGCTTGCCACAGAATTTTACAATATAGGTCCAGAGGTATTTCTGATCATTTTAGCCAATAAAAAATATATAAAATGATCTAAGCACTTTATTACTCTCAAACTCATTAAGGATTTGGTTGCACTTAGTTTGCACTTTTAACTGAGTCAGGGGTGGGGAATCTGTGGGCCTCCAGGCCTTCTAGGTCAAGTTAGGTCCTTTGACTGAATCCAAACTTCACAGAACAAATCCCCTTAATAAAAGAATTAGTTCTGTAAAAACTTGGACTCAGTCAAAAGGCCAAATCTAAGTACCTAAAAGGCCACATGTAGACTCAAGGCCACAGGTTCCCCAATCCGGATTACTGATTCAATTGGGATGTCTGGTACTTTTGTGTTACATTAACTGAGGGAAGAGATGGAATCCCTTGTTTATATGTACACATTCCCATGTGTATGTATGATGGTATTGGTATGAGTCATGAAGGGTAAGATACAATTGAATGACTGAACACCAACAGCTCAGGAATAGATGCTCTTTCTTCTGGGTCTAGTCTTCTAGGGGAAAAGAGCAGTTGCCCTTATATAGGTTTTGGGTAATAGAGAGCAAAGAACAGAGCAGGGTAGATGACATCATAGAATTAATGACAACATGATTGGTTACAGAGCTGAGGCTCAAGGAGCAACAATGGAATTTTGGTAATAGGGACAAGCAACAGCTTCCTTGTTCTGTTTCTTCTCATGAGACTAAGAAATGCTCCTTGTGGGGCGGCTAGGTGGCACAGTGAATAGAGCACTGGCCCTGGAGTCAGAAGGACCTGAGTTCAAATTTGGATTTAGACACTCGACACACTTACTAGCTGTGTGACCTTGGACATGTCACTTAACCCCAATTGCCCTACCTTCCTCCCTCCAAGAAGCAAAAAAAAAAAAAAAAAATGCTCCTTGTTTGAGTCCAGGTGTGAAGATAGTGGCCCAGACTTTTGGATAGGAAGCCAGACATCCTTCCCTTTCTTTGCACATACCTTCTCCTAGGTCAGTTAAATTCCTGAGCAGGAAAGCTGGATTTTTAAACTCAACCCATTACAGGCCATCTGAACTCTAAACTAAGTTCACGACTTAAGCAGTTATGGGCCAAAAACACTTATAGAACAAAATCAATTACTTGTAAAAAGGATCAATAAGGAAATGAGACAGAATCTTAATCTCATGCCCCTAGGCACATATTGGATAATTATCAAAAAATAAAAATGTTTTTGAGATTTCAGAGAATTTATTATCTAGAGTAGGGTCTGGGATAACAATTCTTTTCTTAATTCTATATTGTCTTATAAACCAATGCTTTAAATTTCTCTAGGTCTTAGTTTTCTTCATTCAAAGTTAGAGAGTTAGTGTTTATATTTCTCTTAGAGGATTTCAAATTTAAATTATTGAAAACTTTTTAGAAGCTTTGATCAGGAAGTAATGTATTGGCCCAAATGAACACATAAAGAAATGTCAGTAATAATACTATGAGTTATAGATCCTTGGTTCAATAGAAACCATCCTCATTTCTTCTAATTGATGCCTTAGAATTCTGTGTTTATCATTGCCTGCATTGGTTAAAGAATATGTTTCTTACCATATCAATTATAGCCAACTAAATCTAGTGTAGCTATAAACATCCCTTTGGAGACCCAGATCCTAAGAGACTGTTAGCTCCCTGGTGGGAGGAAAGCTAAGCTGTGAAGTGGATACATTGACCAAATGTTTTAGAACACAATATTAAAGCCTAAGGCAAGGCTATCCTCTATATTCCTCTTGTCTTTTCCTCAAAACACAGATTAGAGATATCATTGTAAATAGAAAACATTTTCACTTAGAAAATAGCTTTGATTAAATCTTATAAAAAGGACAACTATTTGGAACTTTACAACTTGGGTTTTTCATTTTAGTTATAATTCTCACCAAACAAGCACTTTGACACATTTCTTGACAATGCATTTAATTTTCACTGGGAGAGGTGACCTAAGCAAAGAATGAAATAGTTATTTTACATTGTAATTCTCAGCTCTGTCTCAACTTGGTGCCTTTCCATTTCCCCATATTTATATTCCTTTTCTCAGGCTTTTAAAATTGAGAATTCGATCCTGGTCCCAGACTCTCATTGACTAACTTTGCTTACCAGGTCTTTGTTTTAGCTTTTGATATGCTTTTGCTTTGGGGATGTTTAATAATTTGAAGATTTATTTGTGGTGTCAAAGACTTGTATTTGTAGAATCTTCTTAGACTGAGAGAGCTCATACCTATTAGATTGAAATCCTTTCTTAAAAAGACCAGCATTTAAAAACATCATAAATCAATTTAAGGTTTAAAATGAAAAAATATCATGCTTTTGGTAAACTTTTGTTTGGCAATTTAAGGGAACTCTTTAGTGTATTCATACCATATAGCAATATAGATCGTTTCTTTATAATTTTTAATTACACAAATGAATTTGCTTTTATTAAAAAAGCAGTGTCTAATTGAATTCTTTGTATGTAGTAGGTGCTTAATTAATACATCTTATATTTATTAAATTAAGAGTCATTCAACTGAGACAAAAAAGTTGTGTACATATTGTTTCTTCAAAAAGAGATTTGCCATGGGATAGTCCTAAAGCTGAGCAGGTACCATTGCATAATTTGAAGACCACTGCAATGAAGTTCCTTAGCAATTATGGATGAAAAAGTTTTTATTTCACGATTAGGTTGGTGACTTGGATAGGGCTTTTGAAGCCCAGGGGCCAGCAGTAGAAGAAAGTCAAGGACAAAGTTTGAAAGAGCATATCACCAAGAGTCGAGCTTCAGATGTTTAAAACTGAGATAAACAAGTAAGTGTTTGATACTTTCCTCGGTTTGCTTGACTAAACTTCCTTTAGTTGAAAACGGATTTTTAAATATTTTTTTGGGCTTCCAGTTTTGAGAGAGAAGTTGGATAATGCAGGCCCCACTTCAGGTTGCTGAAGGGAGAAAGACTCTAGGAAGGAGCTGACAAGACAGGGAGCTAGCACTCTCTATTGTATCCTTATTCCCAGCTTGCTGTACTAGAAATTTCAGGGAATTGCCTTTGGGGTGAGATCTGGGACCTCCGGGTTGAACTGAATTATTTCACTGCCAATGGGAGAACCCATTCATTCTATATTGTCTGGTATATATTCTCTTATGTATACTTTCTCTGATCTCAGTTATACTATGGACTTGGATAAATGGGCTTCTTTGCATAAAAACTGACTAGCCTCTCTGAGGTCTAAATTTGGTGCAGCTGGTGGCAGGGTGGTACACACCTATAAACTCTGATGTTGGGGAATCTGAAGATGGCATATCTCTTGATTTTGGGAGTTCTGTGCTATAGTGGACTAAAACCAATGAGGTATCTACGTTAGGTCCAGTGCTAGAATGATGAGCCCTTGGTAATGGGAAGCCACCAGTTTGCCTAAGAAGAATGAAATGGCAGACTTCAGAAATGGATCAGTTAAAACTCCAGTGCTGATTAGCTGTGGGGTCAGACATGTGAATGCCTACTTCACTTCTAGTTTGGATGAGATGGTGTAATGTTAATACGGTATAAGATCTTCCCCATCCACTAATAGGCCTCATGTGGAGCCCGTTAAGGGAAGCTTGCTTAGGGGAGACTTGCTTGTAGAAAGTCTTTCACACCTTTTGCTAATTTCTAATTAGGCACTGAGTCTCCAGGGTTATGATGCCTTCTGGCTCTGAGAAGTGTATCTATACTCTGAGTTGGTATTTTGCTTTGGCAGCTGGCTTATGAGAAGGATCTTGTGATTCCCTGGTTGAGATTCTGATGGCCATGTTTTCAGAGCTCCCCAGCTGCTCAGATGTAAAGGCTGTCTCGATCTAGGGATGTATGTAAACTGTATAGCAATATAGCTTTGATTCAGGTAGTCAGAGCCCTGTCTTTTTGTCTTTATTTCTCTGCTTGTATTTTCTCTGAAGTTCAGGATGCTAACTTTTCCCCTGAACTAGTGAATGTTATTAAAAAAGATTGTTGACCCCTTAAACAGCTATTTTCTTGTAAAGCAGTTCTAAGAACCTGTGCTAGCAGCCATCCTGGGTATGCTAGTTTGGTTGCCATTACAGATGGGGAGATTGTTGTTCAGTCATTCAGTCACATCTGACTCTTATTGACCCCATGGACCATAGCATACCAGGCCCTTCTTTCTTCTGCTTTCTCTCACAATCTGTCCAAATTTGTGTTTCTATGACACTATCTATCCATCTCATTCTACTCATTCCCTTTTCCTTTGGTTTTTAATCTTTCTTAACATCAGGGTCTTTTCCACTGAGTTCCATCTTCTCATTATGTGACCAAAGCATCTAAGCTTCAGCTTCAGCATTGCACCTTCCAGATAATAGCCTGAATTTATTTCTTTAAGTAATGAATGATTTGATCTCCTTGCTGTTCAGGGGACTCTCAAAAATCTTCTCCAGCACTACAATTTAAAAGTGTACTCAGCTTTAAATTTTAATTTAATTAATTAAAAAGCACCTTTAATTTAAAGGTACTCAGCTTTCTTCATAGTCCAAACTTGCCATATATTGCTACTGGAAAAACTATAGCTTTGACTCTACAGACCTTTGTCATCATGGTGATGTCTCTACTTTTAGTATGCTGTCCAGATTTGCCATAATTTTTCTTCCAAAGAGAAAGCATCTTTTAATTTCATGGCTACAGTAACCATCTGTAGTGATTTTTGAGCCCAAGAACATAAAATATGGCACTTTTTCCATTTCTTCTCCATTTACTAGGAAGTGAAGAACCAGTTGCCAAGATCTTGGTTTTTTTGATGTTAAGCTTCAAGCCAACTTTTATACTTTCCTCTTTCATCTTCATCAAGAGGCCTCTTAATTCCTCTTCACTTTCTGCCATCAGAGTGGTGTTGTTTATATATTTGAGGTTGTTGATATATCTCTAGACAGCCCTAATTCTAGTTTTTTATTCATCCAGCATAGCATTTTACATGACATACTTGACATATAACTTAAATAAATAGACAGTAAACAGCATTGTTGTACTCCTTTTCCAGTCTTAAACCAAGCAGTTGTTTCATGCTTGGTTCTAACTATTGCTTCTTGGACTGCATACAGATTAGACAAATAAGATGATCTGGTACTCCCATCTTTTTGAGAACTTGCCACATTTGGTTGTGATCCACACAAAGACTTTAGAGTAAGTAGTCAGTGAAACTGAAGTAAGTAGATATTTTTCTGGAACTCCCTTGCTTTCTCCACAGTCCAGTGAATGTTGGCAATTTGGTCTCTAGTTCCTCTGCCTCTTCAAAAACGAGCCTGTTCTTTTGGTAATTCTTGGTTCACATATTGCTGAAGCCTAGCTTACAGAATCTTAAGCATAATCCTACTGTTGTGTGAAGTGAGCACAGTTTTTCAGTAATTTGAACATTCCTTGTTATTGCCCTTCTTTAGGATTGGGAAGTAAACCGATCTTTTCCAATCCAGTGGCCACAGTGGTGTTTTCCAAATTTGCTGACATATTTAGTGCAACACTTTAACAGATTCATCTTTTAGGGTTTTAAATAGCTCAGCTGAAGTTCTGTCACTTCTACTAGCCTTATTGTTAGCTTGACTTCATTCTTCAGGATGTTTGACTCTATCAGTAACCACACCATCATGGTTAGCAGTGAAGCTGCTATACATATTTTTGTAAATATGGATCATTTTCCTCTTTAATTTCTTTAAGGGTTGTATAAGCCTTATTTCCATAGGAAAATAGGCCACAGGGAAGGAAATATAATACTGTCTGTGAGGGAACTCGAAAGAGAATTTGCATATCTAGTATGTGTCTGTGATTTTAAAATGAATGCCAAATACAATGGTCTCTTCCCCACTAGTATTTATCCTTCTTGATCTCTTCATATCATTCAACACAATTAATCACACACTTCCTTCTTCTCTACATTCTAGTTTCCAATGACTTTTGAGATATCACATGCTCTTCCTCTCTATTCTAATTTATACTCTTCTGTTTGCTAGCTCATTATTTTCTTTCCAATCCCTTAAGGTGAGCATTCCCTAAGGTCCTATTCATTGTTCTAATTTCCTCTCTATCTACACTCTCTTCCTTAGTAATCTCACACCCATGACTATCTATATCTATCTTCTCTCACCTAAGTTAATAATCATCTCTTAGATACAAATAAAATGATCATGCAAATGACATTTTCTTTTTGTCCACAAATGATGGGCCACTGACCTCTACAATATAGGAGAAGAACTGTACATATGTCACGAGTAAGTTGGACAGATCTTTTATGAAGGATGTGGGGAAAGACATGGATAAGAATCACAGAGAATAAGAAAGTGTGGATGGGTTGCTAATGTGGAGAGGGAGAACTGTATTGATAAGACCACAGAGCTTTCAAAATACTAAAGTTTTTTCTTTCAGAAAAATAACTATCAAATAAGAAGCTTAGTAAGTTATCACAAAGTGGTAAGTTTTTCTGTTGATTGTAAAAGATAAGTGCTTTCTTCTCAGAACTATGTACTTTAAAACTTAGGTAAATGTCTTTTTTCAGAGATTCTCCCACCCCCACAATAGCTTATTTCTTTCTATGAGTCAGTCCATGCTCTTTAGGGAAATATTAGCAAATACTTTACAATTGCTGTGGGTTGATAATACCTCCATCACATGAATATGTTGATATAGATACAAAATCATTACTAAATGGTCACCATCCTAAAGTAACTCACAGTCTACTAGGGAGAGATAGCACATATGAAGAGGAACAACATCAGAAAACTCAAGGAGAGAATGAACTGATGAAGGGCTACTGGTGGTCATCAGGATAGGCCTCATGTTGGATGTGATATTGAAGCTGGGTTTTGAAGGAAAATAGGCATTGTAAGAGGTGTAAGTGAGAAGAGTGAATTCTAATCATGTAGGATGGCCTGTGGAAAGGTACAGAGATGGGAGATGTGTGAAATCAAGTTTGAATGGACCAGAGAGTACATGAACAAGAGTAATTCCAATAAAGTTGGAAAAGAAGGTTGAAGCCAGGTTGTGAAGGGCTTTAAATGTCAAATATAGGATTGGTTCTTGAGGTAATTGGAAGTCATTCGAGTTTACTTAATAGAAGAGTCACTGAGCTTTAGAAATATCACTGTGACAGCTGAGTATAGGATGGATTGGAGAGGGGAGAGATTTGAGGTAGAGTGCAGGCTACAGGCTCTCCCCCTCCACTGAATGGTTCTTCCCTGCTTCCCACCTCTTTCTAACTGTTGAATATTTCCACATCCTTTAAAGCTTATACCTCCTCTAGGAAACCTTCATCATCTCTCCTTTCAGTAATAACTATCCTTCCCTCTGACTTCACACAACATTTTGCCCCTTATGCTTTTATCATATGTTATTTGAATGTAAGAACGCAAGTTTATTAGCATGAGATTCTGTTGGTAGAGAATGATTAATTGATATGCTGTGCCTGTGTAAGGGCAGAGTTGGTGAGAGTTTTGGGGGTGTGGGGAATAGAGTCTATTTCTTATTTATGGCTTCCATCTTCAAGAGAGGATATACTCAGTTCCAGATTCTCTTCAGGGAAAGGTTCTTGAGGGAAGGAAAGGACCCCAGGAAAAAGCCAACATGTAAAGAAGCTAGTACTCAGATCATGTCCTATTCCCAGATTACCATGCTAGAGATTTCAGGGAATTTCCTCTTGGGTAATATCTGGGACTCTTTCTTTCTTATGGTTGAGCTGAAATATCTCTTTCCCATTGGGGGAGCCTATTCACTCTGTGTATTGTCTGATATTGTATTTTGTAAACTTCTCTGATTTCTGTTTGCTCTTGGCTGGGACAAATGGGTTCATTCACTATTTACTATGTGTGATTATTTTTTGAAACTGGTATTTGGTAGGAAGAGTCAACTCTTTGGTTATGTAACTTAGAATTCTACTTCTCCATTAAAGTGATAGCAATCAATAGTACAATTTGAACCTAAAAAATATTATCTCTAGACTAACAATATTTGGGGCGGGGGAAAATTGATGTAATTCTAGCACAGTATACCCTCTTTGAGAAGAGTAGGGTGGCCAGCCTTATGGCCCCAATCTTCTACTCTCTGATAGGAATCAAAGTCTCTCTTGGAGAGTGGTAGGTGGAGGAGATTCTAGAGATGTCCATTAATACCTTCCTGTGAGCTATATCTAGATAGATCCATGTTACATACAACCTACAAAAGGCAATGCAGAAATACACCCTACATTTCAAAATGAAGGTTCCTTATATGTATCATGTCCAGACACTAAATTCTAAATTCCATGAGATCAAGGACTGCAGTAGAATCAAAATTTTGTATTTTCCTCAGCATATAACATAATGCCCTGCACATGACAAGGGATTAATAAATATATCTTGAATAAAATTGAGTCTATGAACATGAATCTATGTGCACTAGAATTACAAATGAATGTTTTTTTTGAAGAAGTCCACCAACATATGGCTGTTTCTTCTCTTCGATGAAAACATTTGTTTCATATTGGTGTGTTTTGCAAATTTTTTATACTTTAGCTGTCATTTGATTTACCTAGTCATTCTACAATCTTTCTGGATCCTTGAAGACAAATAAACAAACACTGAGAGAGAAAAAAAAACTTTTCAAGTCAGTCTAATAAGACTGAGGAACACTCTCTTTAGAACTAGCTACGATTGGAGGGAGTGAAAGAACTTAGGTAAAACAGAATTTTTTTGACCTCTTAATTTTCTTGAAACATATAACACCATATCCTAAGGAAGGAGAAATTATTTTGTAAAGAATGTTTAGTATAATGCAATTTAAAATAAAATCATTACTCCTTTAATTCCTATCTTTTTCTTCTTGATAAGCTTTGACCCAAATTCAAAGAATCAAAGAATTACCCAGAAGAATCAATTAAAATCCCAGAAGTAATATTTATATATTATTATATATTATATATAAAATAGAGTCCCCATAGTTACGTGATCAATTTTTATTGAAGGACAGTGATTTGCTGCAGGTTCACGTTGGATAGCCATAATTACAGCTCTGTTGACTAAAATTAGCCCACGTACTGCTACTCATTACTTGTTGGACTATTGCTATGCTTTGGGAATTGTGAATGCTGTATGCCTCCTGACTCCTCTGTGAATGATCATGAAAAGTTGAAGAAAGCTAGTGTTCAAGGCTGTAATGGATTGAAGCTTCAATATAATTATAATTCTATATGTCCTAAAGTAGCAGAAATTCTAACCATGCTAGTAGTATTGCAGCAAGAATGATAACAGAGGGATGATATCTAAAAAATAAAATTAAGAGGTGATAGAGGAATTTATTGGGAAGAGGAGGGAGGAAATAGATTAGGGTAAATTATCTCATATAAAAGAGGCAAGAGAAAACTGTTACAGTGGAGGGGAAGAACAGGAAGGTGAAAGGGAATGGAACAACCTTATTCTCATTGAATTTGGCTTAAGGAGGGAATAACATACACACTCAATTGGGTATGTCACCATACAGGAAAATAGGGGGGTAGGGGATAGGAGTGGGGATGATAGAAGGGAGGGCAGATTGGGGGAGAGGGTAGTTAGAAGCAAACATTTTTGAAAAGGGATAGGGTCAAAGGAGAAAATGGAATAAGTGGGGGGGGGCAGGATAGGATGGGGGGAAATATAGTTGGTATTTCACAATATGACAACTATGGCAATGATTTGGGTAACTGCACATGTACAACTTATATTGAATTGCTTGTCTTCTGAGTGGGGATGGGTAAGGAGGGATGAAGGGAAAAAATCTGGATCAAAGTTTTAAAAACAAATGTTTAAAATTTTTTTTAAAAAATTGTTTTTTACATGCAACTGGGAAATAAGATGTACAGGCACTGGGGTATAGAGGTCCATCTTGCCCTACTAGAAAGTTAGTGGGGGAATGGGGGAGGATATAGGGGAGAATGGATTAGGGGAAGGGATATTCAGTGGGCTTGCTATTTTGGGGTGGGGGCAGGGGAAAGATGGGGAGAAAAATTGTAACTCTTGTGGAAATGAATGTTGAGAACTAAAAATTAATAAATAAATAAATAAATAAAAACAAATCTATAACCTAAAAGAAAAAAAGAACAATGACACAGATGATAAAAACAATTATCAGGGCAGTGTTGGCAGGAGAAGGGCTTTGAAGATACTAGGGTGGGAGAGGGAAACTGGCCTGGAGGAAAGGGAAATGATAATTCTGGTATGCTAGTGGGATCAGGAAAAAGGTGATTTACAACTAAGTAGCCATGTTCATTCACTCTTAGCCATGCCAGGTTTCAGGGCTTTGTGTATGGCTCTTGCATGGGAGTAGAAGACTAGGGCTATTACTATGTCAGGGTACAGTAGGTTTTTTACTCAGGTTTCTGCTTCCAAAACTGGAGGGTAGTTTCCAAGGAGTAGATTCAAGAGACAGCATGACATAGTGGAAAGAGCCTCACATCCCAAATCAGAGAGCCTTGGGTTTATTCTCACCTATGGGGCATCTATTTTTGTGATCTTGGGTGATTCACTTAACCTCAATCATTCTCAGTTTCCTCATCTGTAAAATAAAGGGCTTGGACTAGATGAACTTTGAGATGGATTACTTACAGTTCTAAATCTGTGATCCTTTTAGCTCTCAGGCCTATGATCCTGTAATAGTGTATTAAGCTTGACATGATTAAAATTATTTATTAAAGTATATTATTATTCATTCATATTTTAGTATATGATAATTTAATTATGATTATTTATTATTCTTAACGTACACTGTTTAAAGTAGTTCCTCAAAATCAGTTTGTCCTTAAGCCTTTGTCCTTGTATCACTTAGTTTGTGGTCTTTCAGGTAGCTCAGCTAGGCGCTAGAAGAAAGTATTAGGTGTTAAAAGAAGAATGTAGAGATCAAATTCACTCAGTATTCACAGACTGCCATTCCCCATTCAAAATGCATGACACACATTCTGTGCTAAGAGCCAGACCATCAAGATGGATCTCTCTCTTTACCTTCATGTAAATAGATTGTACACTTTAAAATGGCCTCCATTCTCCTTCTTGTCTTTAAAAGGAAAATTGTCGCTTAGCAACCAGTTGTTTTCTGCCTGACTGATATGTAAAATTAAAAGCTAGGCAAATCAGAAGCAAATAATTTGGGCCTTTAGGAATACAGGGCTATTCCTTAGAATAACTAAGATGACCCCCATTGAGCTGGAGCATTCCTTATCACAATGTCAACCTATCTGTATGATAGAGATATCAGACCACAGCAATTACATAGTATTTACCACTGTTCCCAAAAGAATACATATTGACTCTCAGTAAGCTGTTGTGAAAAAAAAATCTCTCTCAGGAATAAAAAGACATTTACTTAAGTACATGGTTAATGTCCTGACAAGAAAACACTTCTCTTTAATGACCCAAGAGGAATACAATTAGAATACATACATTCTTGAATTAAGTTTCTGATAGTTTTTCATTGTGATATATTAAGCCTCTTAAAACACTTTTAAAGAAGTATTTTCCCAAACAGAATATCTGAATATTTAAAGTTCTATGATCTTAATATGGCTGTTCTCTCCACCTTGGCAACATGATTCTCATTCATGTCTATATATCATTCATAGAACTATGCAACCAATCTGGTGATTTTACTATTTCGTGGCTGGAGAAAACAAGTGCAAAACATGGGTCTGGATACAAAGAAAATAGCATTTGCATTGTTATTTTCCTTGCATCTAAGTGAAGATTGTTAACTTGGGTGAGGAAAGATGGTGCAATGGAAAAGGACAAAACTTGGATTCAGAGGATCTACATTCAATGTTGATTCTACAACTTAGCACCTCTGTGACCTTAGTCAAGTCACTTCAGTTGGCCTGGCTTCAGTTTCTTCATCTGTAAAATGAGAGAATTGGATTAGATTACCTTTAAGGTCCTTTCCAACTCTAAATTTGTGATCCTGTGCCTTCTTGATTAGGATACAAAATGTCACTGTTAAGGCAAAGAAGTTCAGGAATGCTATTCATGGAGTTGTGGCACATGGATTTGGAAGAAAGCACAACATAATTGAATCTAGCTCCTACCAGAATATAGAAACAATTTAAATGAATTCAACTTGTTCTTTTGATTGATGCTTTTTTAAAAGAGGGAAACTACACAGGTTCCTTTGCTAAATTTCCCCTGGGCTTCCCTTAACTTGATTTTCAAAAGTGTTCTTTGTCATTTAACTTAAACTATCTTTGCTAGACTTCAAGTCCATTATTATTAGTTTGACCAGAGAAAACAAATGACCAATCTTCCCTCTCCTGGAAAAATCGTGTCCTTATTTTATTGGAGTAAAATGGAAATTTCTTTTATTATACAAAAACCAAACAATTCTCACTCCTATTCCCTTAAATAGTTGAATAGTATAAAATATTAAGTCAATTTCTCCCAGTGTACACTCTGAGAGAGTAAGTTAAACAATTTCTAGTCAAGGCCCTTACATAACATTGGGCTCACTGAGTAAAAGTGTGAATAGGGGAACCTTGGTGGCCTGAAAGAAGCCCATGATTATTTAAATTTCCAGAGAGCAGATGGTAACCTAGGATGCTGATTCTCTGAATCATGTCACCTCATTTGTTTGTTGAAATTCTATAGAAAGATAACAATGGATTCTCAGAATAAGACATGTTCCCCAATGTGAAGGATTTAGAGAAATTTGGGAAGACTTGTATGAACTGATACAGAGTTAAGTAAACAGAACGAGGACAACAATGAAGACAATGGCCAAAATAATGTAGAGGAAAATAGTTTTGAAGGACTTCAAAATTCACATCAGTTCAGTGGCCAATCATGACCTCAGAGGATTAAAAGCTTCCTACTTTTGTGCAGAGAGGTGGTACTCTATAGGAAAGGGATAAGGCATGCATTGTCATTACATGATCAATGTGTTTATTTGATTTGCTTAACTACCCAAGGAGAGGCTCTATTAGGGAGAAGATAATTGGAAAGTGACAGATGTGTTAAAAAAAAAAAGGAAATATCAATAAAACATTAAATAAAATAGACAGGGAGCCCAATGGCCTGACTAAATATGGAACAGGCAGGAGAAGTGTCAGGCAAGAGGGGATGACAGGTCTTAGATAAAACTCCTTCCCAGTTATAGTAGAAACAATGAAGTATATTACCATTGTCATATAATCTTCATTGATTATATGCTAAAGACACAGCAAGTGGACAAAAGGGAAGAGAAAAAGGAAGTTGTGGAAGTAGAAGATTGGAGACAAATTTTGTTTATGTTAATTTTTTGCTTAAGGGGATTTCTGGTACTAGGCTCATTCAATAAATATCTATTGACTTGATGAAGTTTGGGTTGATAGTGTTTCCTCATTTAAACATGTGTATAGTAAGCTAAATTTTAGCTTCAGTAAGACACTAAAAATAGAGCTAGCATTCCTACACTTAATCAATCAATAAACATTTATTAAGCACTTCGTGTGTTCCAGACACCATACTAGCCATTAGGGCATACAGAGACTAAAACCAACACTTCCTGTCCCTAAATGAATGAGCTTATATTCAGTGAGGGAGACAATTAATCAGTCAATTGACCAATAAATTGCATTAAATGCCTGCTATGTTCCAAGCACTGTGCTAAGCTTTGGAGATACAAAAATAGGCAAAAGACAATCCCTTCACTCAAGGAGTTTAGAATCTAATTATAACCATATCAATGCATCATAGAATAGAAAAGGCAACATGGTAGGAGTACCAGATGTAAAGTCAGGATAACTTCTGTCCCAATAAGCCATTCACTTGCTGTGTATGATCTTTAACCAATACCAACTTTTCTAGGCTTCCATTTTCTTCCTTTTTCTTTTTTTTTGGGGGGGGGGCAGGGAATTGGGGTTAAGTGACTTGCCCAACATCACATGGCTAGTTTTGTGTTAAGTGTCTGAGGCCAGATTTGAATTCAGGATCTCCTGACTCCAGGGCTGGTGCTCTATTCACTGTGCCACCCAGCTGCTCCTGGACTTCCATTTTCTCAGTTGTAAAACTGGGGGCTTTCCTTAGTTGGTTTTTCAAAATGATTCAATGACTCTCCAGGAAAGAGGAAATCAAATTGAAATTCTGCAGAAATCCAAGTGAAAAACTCTACTTGGAGGCAGCTGAAGCTGAGAATAGGGAAATATGATTTCTCAGTTTTTCAAGTTGAAAATGTATTTTCAACTACTAGTGTAGTTAGCTACCAGTTATATAAATTCCATAACTGACTAGGAATGGAGATAGCCATTGTTTTGTATTCATACTGGATTCATGTCAAAGACCCAGGGTTCAAATTCTCACTCTACTACTTACTTAAAGATTAAAAACTTAATCTTTAAGATCCTTTCCAGATCTAAATCTATGATCCCATAATTTTGACCACTTTTTAAAAAAATAATAGTATTTATATATATTTGAAACATTTAATTTTAAGAACTCGAATTTCAGATCCATTTCCTTCCTCCCTTGTCACCCATTCCCTCTGGGAAGATGAGTAATTCAGTATATGTTGTACATGTCTAGCTATGTAAAACATTATCATAGTAGATATATTGTACCAGGCTGCTTATAATTCCCTCCCACTCATCCCACCCCCCACCTGGTCCATTCCCTACATGATCCTGTCCCTCTTTTATAGTGGGTACTTCCAACCTCCCCTCACCCCAAGAATGCTCTCCCATCCATCATCCCTCCTCCCATCCCCCTTCCCCCATCCTGCTGCAGGTTGAGATATCCCATTTACTATGTATGTCATTTTCTCCCTGAACCAAATTCAGTTTGAATGTGGTTTTGCCTTTTAGCCTTCCTTATTCTCCCCTTCTTTTGCAACCACTTCCCCTTGCTTCTTCTGCATGGGATAGTTTACACTACCCTGTCTCTCCCCATCTCCTCTTGCCACTTTCCTCTCTCACCTCATAATTTCATCCCTTGAGTATTCTCCCTTCCCAACAAATTCAGCCTATGCCCTCTATCCATATATAACTGTAACCATATACACACACATTCACATATGTATTCATATGACCACACCACCTTCTTCCATTATTTTCATAGTGAGAAAGGTATCATCAGTCACAGTTATTGCTTTTCCATATAGGAATGTAAATAGTTCAACTTTGATAAGTTCCTTTTGATTTCTTTTCCCTGATTACCTTCTCAGGCATCTCTTGCTTCTTGTGTCTGGATGTCAAATTTTCTATTCAACTCTGGTTTTTTCCTCAAGAATGCTTGAAAGTCCTCTATTCCACTGAATGACCATATTTTCCCCTGAAACAAAATACTCAGTTTTGCTGGGTAGGTGACCCTGGGTTCATTCCCATCTCTTTTGCCCTCTGGAATATCATATTCCATGCCCTTCTATCCCTCAGTGTAGAAGCTGCCAGGTCCTGGGCTATTCTGATTGTGTTTCCACAATATTGAAATTGTTTCTTCCTGGTTGCTTGGAGTATTTTCTCCTTGATCTGGGGATTCTGGAACCTGGCTATAATATTCCTGGGAGTTTTCTTTTTGGGATCTTTTCAGGAGGTGATCTGTGGATTCTTTCAACCTCTATTTTGCCCTCTGGATCTAAAACATCAGGGCAGTTTTCCTTGAGAATTTCTTGAAGGGTGATTTCTAGGTTCTTTCTTTGATCATGGCTTTCAGGTAGTCCAATAATTTTTAAATTGTCTCTCCTGATCTATTTTCCAGGTCAGTGGTTTTTCCCATGAGATATTTCACATTGCCTTCTAATCTTTCATTTGTTTGGATCTGCTTAACAGCATCTTGATTTCTCATAAGTCATTAGCTTCCATTTGCTCCAGTCTAACTCTGAAGGAATGAATCTCCTCAGTGAACTTTTGAGATTCTTTTTCCATCTGGCAAATTCGACTTTTTAAGGCATCCTTCTCCTCATTGCCCTTTTGGGCCTCCTTTGCCATTTGAGTTAGTCTATTTTTTAAGGTGTTGTTTTCCTCAGTCAGGCTGTTGATCCTCATTTCATACTTTTCCTGCATCCTTCTCATTTCTCTTTCCAATTTTTCCTCCACTTCTCTTATTTGATTTTTAAAAGTCCTTCTTAAGGTCCTCTATGGCCTGCAACCCACTCATGTTTTCCCCTGGGGCTTTTGGAGCAGGACTTCTGACCTCACAGTCCTTTTCCCGCTCTGTGCCCCCAAAATAGGAGTCTAGGGTTGCATTTTTCTGTTTTCTTTGCCTTGGCATGTTGCCACTTAATTGCTTGACTTTTGGGCTTGTTGCCACACTATGGCTTTAAGGCCAGATAGAGGAATTTTCGTCCCGAACGTGTAGGGGGCAACTTCCGTTTCTGGCAAGCTGTAAACCCACCCACGACTTCCACCCTAGATCACAATCCAGATCCAGGGAGGTTAAAGTAAGAGCGATTACCCCCCAAGACTGATCACTGGATCTCCCCACGATTTGTAGGCTGGGAGCCAGAGCTGCCTCTGAAAACTACAAAATGGCGTGTCTCCTCAGTGGCTTCTAGCTCCCAGGGGAGGGAGCTGACGAATTCCCCAAATACAGGTCCCAAAGTCCATAGGACACTAACCTCTTACTTTGTCCTAGGCATGTCTATGTTGATAATTCTGGAGTCGCCACAGCTCCTGGTGTTCTGGGTTTCCTCCAGCCAGCTGCTGGCCCTGCCACCCTGGGGCTAAAACCTCGGCTCAGGCGGACCTGGGCTTGGCTCAGCTCCCTGCGCTCTGAGCACTGCGCGCTGCCAGGTCCCAGACCACTGTGCTGGTCCTTCCTGCAGGGCTGCTGGGCTGTCCTCAGCGGGAGGTTAGCTTCTCTGTGTCGTTCTGTGGGTGCTGGGGCTCCAGAAGTTGTTCATAGTCCCCTTTTACATAGTTTTGGGAGTATCTGGGGGCAGAGTGGCTTGGATGAGCTGTTTCTACTCCACCATCTTGGCTCTGCCCCGATCCCATAATTTTAATACTCATGTAACCAATGAACCTTTCTAGACTTCAATTTTCTCATTTATATATAACATTCCCCTTGGGCTACTTCCCCTACTTGGGTTATATATCCAAAGGCTAGCTGTTATCTTGGATTCTAGGTTAACCTATGTGTCTGCTCTCTGAATATTATAGCTCATAAGCCCCACTGGTGTATTTCTCAATTATCATGCAGTAAAAACATTTAGTTCTTAGAAAAGGTATTTACTAAGATAAATGGCATAGCAAAAATGCTAGCTATAACCCTCCCCCCAATACCTGTGGGGTGCATTCTTCTACAAATACAGCCTCCAGGGGAAGAATGAGAATAAACTTAGAGTACAGTGGTTGCAAAACATACTTGTGGTAAACACATGTACCCAGAAAACTCATAGCTCTGGAACTGGTAGGTCTAGAACCCCTTTCTCTTCCCCTGAAGTTCTATTATTGGTTCTATTCTCTTCTTGGCTACAAGGACTCACACTCCTTGAAACTATTTCCCCCTTCAGTTGACTATCTATCTTAATCTTTGTCTGGAGTGAGTGTCTCTGCTGTTTGCTAGATGCATCAACTCCTACTCGTCAGAGAGTTCTGCTTCAAACCAACGTGATTGATGGGGATGGTGCTGGTGAGGAGAGAGAAACCCATTTCTCTCCCATAAGAGTAATTCCCTGTCAGGGGTTAAGTTTCCTTTCTGTTGCTTGCTCAGACTGATGAACCCTCAAACTGCTAGATGGAATATTGTCCTTTGGGAAAGCTGCTGATAGATGTGAGAAAAATCTCCTTTTCTCTCACCCTCAGGGGTATTCTCCACAAAGTTCTCCCCACACTATATAACTTGATCAGAACCCTCACTAGGACTCATTTGCTTAAAGGCTTGCAAAGTCATGTCCATTGTTTTGTGTCCAATTTTTGCTTGTCCAATGAGGTTATTTTAATTTATCAGAGAAATGGGTTAATCTTTCATAAAGGGATGACTGGGTGTATTTTGTAGGTAGTTTAATTCCTTAAAATCTCATTAACTCTGACTAAAATCTGTGACTACATCAACTGAGTAGAGGTAGGGATGAAGGAGTGTTATGGTAGTGGGAACTTAAGATCTTTGCTGCCCCTAGGCCCTTTGATAGGCTTAAGTGACTGAGAACATTCCTTGATTTGAAAATATACTCTGCCCCCTAATAGGCTGAATGTGGAGGGAGGCTTGTTTTTCAGGAATGTCCACACCTTGATACTCTGTGATTGGGCAGTGGGTCAAGAGGGTTGTAACATTCTCTGAGCCAGGAGAAGGCTATGTATACCCTGATGTGAGATTTTGTTTTGGGGCTCAGTTTGAGAAGAGTCATATGATTTGACCAGCTGACACTCTGGGCTGCCGTGGAGCCCTCTGGCTTTGAAAACCCAGATGTTGGTGCTTCCCTCTCTGGTAACTGACTAGGTATGGATGTAATGGTAAGATAGCTGGAAGCCTGTCTGCTGATCTGTTTCTCTGTCTGCTTGTAACTTCTGCTTGTAACTTGTTTGTATTCTCTGAAGTTTGGGGTGCTGACCTTTTCCCCCTGAACTAGGTAAATGACATATGTTTGATTAAAGCAAGATTGTTAACCCATATTGAGTTGCTTTCCTTTAGAAAAGCAGATCTAGGAACCTGTGTTGGCAGCCATCTTGGGTATGCTAGGGTGCTTACTGCTACAAAGAGGAAGGGAAATCACATCCTTCCTCCCTTACATATAAAATGAAGAGCTTGGACAAGAGGTCCTACAAAGCTCCTTACAACTCTAAATACTATGAATGAGGCTATATAATATAAAATAATAGAACATTATAACTATACACACACACACGCATGCATATTCCTTCCCCCACCCCCCACTAAACTATGCTGATGTGGCCTGAGTTCTAGGAGAGTTTTCTGGAGCAGACCGTGGTTTATGTGGTCTGAGAGTTTCATGGACAATACCAGCGCTGCCAAGAAAATTCTGAATTGGTTTATGCTCCTTATGCATATCCCCAGTGAACCAGTGACTCTGGTATAGAACTGAGTCAGATCCAATTCGAACCAACAGTTCATTAAATGCTTTTGATGTGCAAGAGACTATTTTAGGCTCTGAGATTTGAAAGATTAAAAAAAGCACCTTTTGCTCTTTAAAAGGCTTATATTCTATTGGGGCAAAGGAGAATGTTTAAAAAACTGCTTTAGGAAGATGTGAAAGTGTTTGCCTGAAGACCAGAAAAAGCTTTATAGCTTTTATGGCCACTGAACTGAGCTTTGGAGGAAGGGAAGAATTCTAACAAGCAGAAATGGGGATTATGGTCTAGCTATGGGAGATTGCCTAAGTGAAGTGAACAGGAGAGAGATGGAATGCTGAGTTCAGACAGTAATTAGTAGCCCTGTTATGACTGGAATGTTGAGAGCATGAAGGGGGAAATGGGAAATAATTCTGGAAAGAGACATTAGAACTAGATTGTGCAGACCCCTAAATATCAGGCCAAACAGTTTATATTTTCTTCTTGGAGGAAAAAAGGAATCATCAAATGCTTTTTTGTGAAATGGCCAAATCTCTGTCTTTGGAAGATTATTTTGGCAGATATATGGAGTACATGCTGGAGAGAGAAGACACTGGAAGCAGGAACACCAGTTAGGAAGCTAATACATTAGCTTAAATGAGAAATAGTAAAGACTTGAACTAGGGGAGTAGTATAAGTAGAGAGAAGAAAGCAATACCAAAGAATTGGCAGGGCTTAGCAACTGATTAGATATGGGAAATCAGGGAAAGGGAAGAATACAGGGTGACTCCAAGGTTTTGGGTCTAGGTGACTGAAGTGATGATAGTGCCATCAACAGAAATAGGGAACTTGGGAAGAAGAATGGGTTTAAAAAGCAAACTGATAAGTTCAATTTTTGACATATTGAGATTGGGGTACTGGTGGGACACATAGGTTGATATGTTAAGAAGGCATTTGGAAGAGTGGGACTGAAATTAGGAATATATAGATTTGGAATCCATGTGAATGTATGAGAGAGCCACAAAGGAGAGAGTGTTATTGAAGAAGAAAAGGAAAAAAAAGAGCTATGGAAGTTGGGAAAGAAATGTGCAAAGGAGATTGAAGAGTATCCAGAGAAATAGGAGAAGAAATAAGAAAAAAGAAGGTCATAGAAGCCCGGAGAAGAGGATATAATAATAATAGCCAATATTTATATAGTACTTTAAGATTTATAAAGCACTTTACAAATATTATCTCATTTTTTTTTCTCACAACAATCCTGGGAGGCAGATGCTATTATTACCTCCATTTACAAATGAGGAAACTTGGACAGAAGATAAGTGACTTGCTCAGGGTCACACATCTTTGAACTCAAGTCTAGGATCCAAACTCCAGTCAGGTCCAGTGCTCAATCCAATGTGCCATATAATTAGGAGAAGTGGTTAACAGTGTTGTATGCTGCAGAAAGGCCTGATAAAAGACTTTGGTTTGCCAATAATTAAGAGGTCTCTATTCCTAAATATTTTGTGTGAGATTTTACTCCTCATTTTGTTTGTTTATTTGATTGTTTTTATTCATTTCAACAAACATTTGTTGATGATTATTGAGTTTGTAATACATTTTTTTTGTTTCATGGTTGAAACAAATAAAAGTCTTACTTTTGAGAAATCAGCTTTTATGGGTCAGAAGTTCAGTTGCAGAGAGGGGAATGAATGGGTGATTAAGGATATAGAGGCAGAGAGTATGGAATATCTTCTCTATGAGATTAGTAATGAAGGAAAGGCAAGATGAAATGTAATAACTTAAAAGGGATACAGGGTCAAGGGATGGTTTTTAAGTGTATTTGTAGGTATACAGGGAAGGAGCTAGTTAATAGGGAGAGATTACAGATGAAGAAGGAAATGGTTAAATTCCTGAAGAAGAAAGGAGAGGATTGGATTGAGGATATACACTTAATTAATTATGTATTTCTTAAGTGTCTACTACCTATATGCCAGCTACTGGCCCAGGTACAGGCCTGGTCTATAAAGACAAAAATTAAATAATCCTTGCCCTTAAAGAGTTTATAGTCTATTAGAAGAGACAAAATGTGCATATATTTTATATGTACTTACATATGTCTATATTAATTATATGAAAAAATATGAGAAATATATGAAAAAATAAGCACATTATAATTATTAGGGTGGGGGGAAGGTACTGGGACCCAAGAGAATAAGAAAAGGCTTAATGTAGAAAGTTGTTTTGAGTTTGGGGAGTTTGCCTAAAAAAGGTTATTGTTCAAGCTCATCTGTCTCTACCTTAATCTCCAAACTTCCTACTTATTAAATAGTTAACTTCCTCATCATGTTTGATTCTTGGGTAGGTTTGAACTGGATCAGCCTTGCTCTCAAAGAGTCTTCTCTTCATAGTAATAACAGCTGGAAGGTACCTTAGAGAACATCGAGTCCAACCACATTTTACAGATGAAGAAATAGTACAGTGTTTGATGATGAGTGAAAGTCTTGGCATCTTTGTGTTGGCTCATATGTTTCAACTCCACCTCCCTTCGCCAGTGTCGAAATGTTCTATAATCTTAGTCATTTGAAATATGTTTTGGAGAAAAAAATGGAACCTAAAAGTCCTGACCTTTGTTTACTTGACTTTGTGTATTTTTTAGAGTTTTATAGCACAAAGGAATTTGTTATGAGAATATGAGTAGGTTTGTAGGATCATAGGGTCATCTTGAGGAAAATACTTTGTAAACTGTAAGGTGCTAAATAAATGTGAGCTATGACCTCAATAATGTTGATATGAAGTCATTAACATGCATGTCATTTGCATGGTGCTTTATAGTTTTACAATGATTCTTCATATACCTTAAAATGGAAATTGGGAAAATAATTTTCTTGAAGTTAGAAAAAAAAAGATTGCTTCCTTTTTGTTTAAAAATCATGTGAAAAAGGGGCGGCTAGGTGGCGCAGTGAATAGAGCGCCGGCCCTGGAATCAGAAGGACCTGAGTTTGGAGCCGGCCTCCGACACTTAATCCGCACAAACAAAAACCTAGCCGTGTAACCTTGGGCAAGTTACTTAACCCCAATTGCCCTAAAGGGGCGGCTAGGTGGCGCAGTGAGTAAGAGCGCCGGCCTCGGAGTTGGGATGACCCGAGATCAGATCCGGCCTCAGAAAATGAGCACCCACGCATAAATCAAATGACTAGCCGTGTAACCTTGAGCAAGTTACTTAACCCCAATTGCTTTAAAAAAAAAAAAAAAAAAAAAAAAAAAATCATGTGAAAAAAACCATACACTGATTTTCATAGAATCATGGAGTCTTAGACTTGGAATAGACCTTTGGAAGTCATCTGGTCTAATCTATACTGGAATGAGAATATCTACTACGTCACGCTTGACAAGAAGGCATCCAGGCTCACCTTAAAGACCACTAATTCTAGAGAGAGCACATCCCACCTTCAGTTAGCTCTGGTTAATAAGATATTTTTCTTCACTTCAAACCTAACTTTGCCTGTGTTGGAACTTAAACCTGCTGCTTCTGCCTTCTGGAGTTAAACAGAAAAGTCTAATCATTCAGTTATCATGTCCTCTCTATGCTTTATCTTCTCAGTCCAAATATATCAAGTTTTTCTAATTAATTCTTATATGGAATGATCTTGAGATTCTTTACCATTTTGGTTACCCTCCAAGACAGATCACCTGGTTTAACAATGTTCTTCTTAAACCATGCTGCCCAAAAGTGAACACAGTATTCCAGATGAAGTATGAACAGGGCATGGAATGGTGGAATAATTACTTCCCTTATCTCAAACACTCTGCTTTTCTTAAGGTAGCCTAGCACTGCTTTAACTATTCATTTTCTACTCTATCTTCATGTTTCTTTGGTCCTGGAAATTGTTCAACAGATGATATTTGACCACCAGGTTTGTAGCAGCAAGCACCCCAACATCCCCAGGGTGGCTGCCAACTCAGGTTCTTAGACCTGCTTTTTCTAAAGGAAAGCAACTCAAAATGGGTTAACAAGCTTACTTTAATCAGTCAAACATATATCATTTGCCTAGTTCAGGGGGAAAAGGTCAGCACCCCGAACTTCAAAGTATACAGACAGAACTTACAAGACAGAGATCAAGCAGACAGGCTTCCAAACTGCCCAACCAAATCACATCAATACCAAATCACAGTTACCAGAGAGGGAAACATCAACATCTGGGTTTTCAAAGCCGGGAGGCTCTCAGTGGCTGCCCAGAGTCTCATCTGGTCAAATCACACAACACTTCTCAAAGTGAGCCCCAAAGCAAAGCCTCACATCAGGGATTATATAGCCTTCTCCTGGCTCAGAGAATGTAACAACCTTCTTGAACCACTGCCCAACCACAAAGCACCAAGGTGTGGGCATTCCTGAAAAACAAGCCTCCCACCACAGGCTCCAGGTGCACTTAACCTAGGGGCAGAGAAGATCTTAAAAATTTACATTCCTATAACAAGGTTTTCCTACTATTTTTTCTACAGAGCCCAGCAAGATTATTGGATGACCTAGAAAGAAACAATTTGGGTATTTTCTAGGAATGAATATTATATTACATTGTATTACATTCTATTCTATTCTATTGCATTCTATTATGTTATATTACCAAATAGATGCAATACCTTGGATCAGAATCTTAATGTGTTATCATGATTGTTTCTTTTAAAAACAACTTAACAAAATTTTGTTGATACCATTTATTTCGACATTAAGTCATTTCTGGATCTATACCTCCCTTCCCCAATCCCTATTAATTATACCTTTTATTTTTTTTAAAAACACTAAAGAGTTAAGCAAAAACAATTAAGAGCATTATATCTGTCAGTGTATGTGAAACTCTGTGTCCCTAGTTCCTTACCTCTCTATCAAAAGGAGGGAGCAGTATTTTATCAACTTTTCTTGTGGGCTGATTGGTCATTAAGAAACGGGCCTTTGGCAATTCCTGAGGAGGAGAGTGATTCAAAAGGCTCCTTCTGAAGATAGGGGAGTGGACTGTCCAAGCTCATCCCTCTTACCTTTTGACTTATGAAAGCAAGAAGCAGGAGGAGCAGTAAGAAGTTTGGGGAATTATGAACCAGTGTGGATGGATAATGTGTTCATGGACCATGTCTAGACAGAACCCATGATATCAGAATCTGCTTGGGCTAAAGACTGAGGCCAAGTAAAATTTATTCTTCCTCCCCTTTTCTCTCTAGAGAAAAGTATGCTTTCTTTGGACCCCATGTTTCCTTTAGGACTTGGGAAGAATTTACCTTTTTTTAAAAGTTTATTATGTTTCTTAAGTTGTCAAATATGATAATTCAACAGATTTGCTAAATTGTGGGTCCTCTTGCTTGAATACAAGATTGAGAGAAGCAATTGGGTAAGGACCAGAAGGCAAGAGAAATGGTCAAAGAAACAAGTTATTGACTTATTTTAATGATTTCCCAGGGCAGAGAGTCTACATTGGGGGGGAGGTGGGTTTCTGGGCATCAAAATAAATTAGTAACTGTGGGAAGCTAGTTGACTGGCAATGAGTCAGGCATCTACCATTATTCTCCCTAGGCCATGTGACCAGACTGAAAGGAAGCATTTCACTAAAAGAGGAAGCCAGAGAGTGGCAAGATAGAAATTTATGCCTCAAGAGGGGAGTGAATCTCTGTATGACCCTGCTCACAAAAAGTTGGAGATGATAAAGTGATTAACATTTTTACTTACCAATCCAGCAAACAGTATAGGAATTATAATGATATAGAATTTGGCTTAATTTATATCCTTTTTGTTTATATTCTTGTAATCATTTTCCCCTAGTTCTGCTCACTTCATTCTCCTCAGTTCATAGCCTTCCCATGTTTCTCTGTATTCCACATATTTGGTGTTTCTTACTGCAGGGAGCCTAATCCTTTTAGTGTTTCAAGAACAAAGAAGTGTGTACAATACTGAATAAGGTATGGGAGTCACAGTAGTATGGAGAAATCCGAAAGTTAACCAGAAGGGTTGCCTTGAACAACAAAAAAATTGTGTCATTTTCAAAAGCTATTATAATCTCTTAAGAAAAAAAAGTTGCTTATATCTGAAAGCCAAAATTAAGGTGATTCTTATGATGACACTAATGCCTAGAAGGAAGTAAACAAATACTATTTATGTAAATGAAAACAAAATAAAACAGACAGGAGGCACTTTGTTCAGGGATGGTATTTGCATAGATTACAGAAGCAGACAATAGCTTCCAAATGACCCTTCCTTGAAGGGTATTCAAATATTCATGGGAGAGGTTAATATCTTTGATTTGCCTAAAAATGTTCCCTAGTGAATAAATACAGTCTATATGGTTGTGTAATCTCTAATAAAGTGATATATTTCAGCAATATTGCTATGTAAAATTCATCCTCACTTGAAGGTAACCAGGCCACAATTGAGAATGAAATTGGGATAATACTTGACTAAAGAGATTGAGCACAAGTTTAGGAAGAAAATCAACTGTATTATTGGACTATTGCTGGAGCTAATGTGTTTAGGCAGATCCTTCTTAGAAAAATAATTTATATTTATACAATTCTTTACAAAGTACTTTCATATATGTTATCTGAATTTTGTTGTTGTTCAGTTGTTTCTGTCATGTCCAACTCTTTCTGACCCCTTATTTATTTATTTTTTGGGGGCAAAGATACTGGGGTGGTTTGCCATTTCCTTCTCCAGCTCATTAAAAAAAATAATTTATTTTAAACTTAAATACACAATAAGAAAAGAAAAAGAAATATATTATAAACTTCAATATTAAAACAAATATAAAATAAGAAAAGAAAAAAAAACATTTTTTTCTCCATAGAACTCAGAAGTGCTGTATAGGAGGCAAGACTTGAGCTTTGCAGAGAGTACACTTGGGGTCTAGGGCTCTCTCCCCAGGAAGGTGGTTGGGGAACCCTGTACATCCCAGGGAGTTATGCGTCCTGATCTGCTTCTCTCTTCTTTGTTCAGAGGCTTTTGTCATGACAACCCAGGCCAAGTTTGGTGGGGAACTAAGGCTGGAGTTTCAAATGGGCCATTCAACTGAGAGCCCCAGGAGACAACAACAGGGACTGAAGTGACTGGAGAGTTGGTCAGGGAAATTCCATAGATACACTTGGTTACCTGGACAAGCAAGTGCCAGATACCAGGCAGGGTACGGGAGACGCATGAAATCCTGGCAGAAAAGTGTGACCTTGGGTCTTTTTAAACAGATACTCCATGAGTCTTTTCATCATATACATGGTAGGCAGCACTGTCTCCATCTTCCATACCACAATGGGGTGTATGATGGCCTGGAGGCCCATTCAAGTATTTTGGGCTATTTCAGTCCCTTTCAAGATACTAGAGAGTTCAAGTCAGAAGTTCATCCAAAGTCTTGGTTTATCTCAATGGGAACCTCATGGGGTTGGTTTTAGCTTTCTATA
Organism: Gymnobelideus leadbeateri; assembly: GCA_011680675.1. Classification (NCBI taxonomy): domain Eukaryota; kingdom Metazoa; phylum Chordata; class Mammalia; order Diprotodontia; family Petauridae; genus Gymnobelideus; species Gymnobelideus leadbeateri. The sequence goes on from WOXC01004630.1 coordinate 212,272, forward strand.
AGTGCCAGTCCATAGCGCTGTTGCCACACATGCATCAGTCTACTTGGCTATCATTGAATCCCCTGGGAGAATGGAGGTCAGTGGTGGTGGGCTCCTTATAAGATCAGGGGAAAATATGAACCGGTACCTCTCTTACAGTTGGATTCCATTTGATTTTTCTCATTTATCCCCTTCAGTAGCACCCCAGTCTGTTCTGTTTTGCAAAAATCTTCTGTGCTGAAAAAGTCTTTCTTCTCTGAAAGGTAAAAAGGAACAAAGCTTATAGGATCAGAGTTGCACAGAACACCATCACAGAAAAACTGCAGTGATGCTCCTGGCTGAAAAGAAGGTAAAAAAAATTTGTTTATGTTTCTAATACAGAACAAAACCAAGAGTGGCTGTGTTAGCCTCTCTCAATGTTTTAAATCTCTCAGAATGGTTCTTGGAAAGGAAAAGTTTTTTTAAAAGTAGATTTAATAACTTAAAACTGTATTAAATTTTTGAGATTCTGTGTGTGTGTGTGTGTGTGTGTGTGTGTGTGTGTGTGTGTGTGTGTGTGTGTGTGTGTGTAATCTTTTAACTCCTTTGGAATACCACCCAAGCTTCCACTAGTACTTGCTCATAAGCTAGCTCTTGGCAATTGACTGACTACTCTCAGGATCTAGGACTGTACTTCTAATATTGTTGTTCATGATCCCCCAGCATTGTGCCTCTCATGAATCAGTAAACCAGATTAGCTTTTAGCAAAGGCCTTTACTAAGATGGCGTAGTACATAGTATTGGGTGTGCTTTCTCACAAAATTAGGGCTCCCATGGGAAGAGAGGACTAAAACTCGCAGTGTATTGTTGGTGGAATGCCCATATAGGGAACACATATGGCAAGGAGAGAATCACATCTCCTGTTGCTGGAAGTCCTTACTTTCTCCCTTGGTAGAATCCTCATGCGGTCCCTCTTGGATAGAGTTCTGTGGTAGGTGGGCCAGTCAGGCAGGCTCCACTTCCTTCTTAAGTCCATAACTAGCGTTTCTCTCTACTAGGAGATGTCATGTTTCTTGAAACTTCCTCCCTCCTAAGCTGACTGCATTTCTACATCTGTCTGTCTTTAGTGTTTCTCTTTATTCATTGTTGGATGCACTCACTAACTGCTAGCTACTCCAGTCTCTCTAGTTATAAGGTCAATAGGGGAGGGAGAGGAGTACAGCACTTCCTTAAGGCTCTTTCCCCTTTGCTATACTTTGGTGTAGGTACAGTGTAATGATCTGCCTCTATGACCTCCTGAACTAGTACAATTTCAAACTTGGGGTCTTGTGGACTATCACTACTCCCAGACTGTCTTGCTGTTTTAATTTTTTAAAATTTTTATTTTTCAACATTTATTTCCACAAGATTTTGAGTTACAATTCTTTCTCTCCCCATCTTTCCCCTATCCCCACCCCAAAATAGCAAGCCTACTGAATACCCCTTTTCCCAATCTGTTTTCTTTTATATCCTCACCTTTCACACCCCCCCCCCCCAACTCTCTAGTGGGGCAAGAGGGGTTTCTATATCTCAGTACCTGTGTATCTTATTTCCCAGCTGCATGTAAAAAAAACCAATTTTTTAAACATTTGTTTTTCCAGATTGTTTTCCCTTCTTCCCTCTGCACCCACCCCCACTGGGAAGATAAGCAATTCAATATAGATTGTACATGTGTAGTTACCTAAATCATTTCCATAGTAGTTATATTGTGAAAGACTAACTGTATTTCCCTCCATCCTATCCCCCCCACTTATTCTATTTTCTCCTTTGACCCTATTCCTTTTCAAAAATGTTTGCTTCTAACTACCCTCTCCCCCAATCTGCCCTCCCTTCTACCATGCCCTACCCCCTCTATTTTCCTGTAGGGTAAGATACCCAAATGAGTGTGTGTATGTTATTCCTTGCTTAGGCCAAATTCAATGAGAATTAGGTTGTCCCATTCCCTTTCACCTTTCTGCTCTTCCCCCTCCAATGTAACAGTTTTCTCTTGCCTCTTTTGTATGAGATAACTTATCCTAATCTATCTCTCCCTTTCTCTTTCTCCCAATAAATTCCTCTCTCACCTCTTAATTTTATTTTTTAGATATCATCCCTTCATATTAAACTCATCCTGTGTCCTATGTCTATGTATACATGAACATACAAATGCTCACACTCACATATATATTTATATACACATACATCCTCCTATATATACATATTTATATATGTATACATATACATACATATATATTCCCTTCAGCTATCCTCATACTGAGAAGAGTCTTATGAGTTACAATGATCATTTTTCCATGGAGGAATGTAAATAGTTCAATTTTAATAAGTTCCTTATGATTTATTTTTCCTGTGTACCATCTCATGCTTCTCTTGCTTCTTGTATTTGAATGTCAAATTTTCTGTTCAATTCTGGTTTTTTCATCAAGAATGCTGAAAAGTCCTCTATTTCATTGAATGACCATATTTTTCCCTGTAGCATTATACTCAGTTTTTCTGGGTAGGTAATTCTCAGTTTTAGTCCTAGCTCCTTTGACCTCCAGAATATCATATTCTAAGCCCTTCTATCCCTTAATGTAGAAGCTGCTAGGTCTTGTGTTATTTTGATTGTGTTTCCACAATACTCAAATTGTTTCTTCCTGGCTGCTTGCAGTATTTTCTCCTTGACCTGGGAACTCTGGAATTTGGTTATAATATTCCTAGGAGTTTTCTTTTTGGGATCTTTTCCAAGAGGTGATTGGTGAATTTTTTCAATTTCTATTTTGTCCTCTGGTTCTAGAATATCAGGGCAATTTTGCTTGATAATTTCTTGAAAGATGGTGTTTAGACTCTTTTTTTTTTATCATACCTTTTAGGTAGTCCAATAATTTTTAAATTATCTCTCCTGGATCTATTTTCCAGGTTAGTGGTTTTTCCAATAAGATATTTTTTCATTTGTTTGGATGTGTTTTATAGTATCTTGATTTCTCATGAAATCATTAGCTTCCAATTGTTTCAATCTAATTTTGAAGGAGTTACACTCTACAGTGACTTTTTGAAAATCCTTTTCCATCTGGCAAATTCAGCTTTTTAAAGCATTCTTCTCATTGGCTTTTTGGGCCTCTTTTGCCATTTGAGTTAGTCTGTTTTTTTAAGGTGTTATTTTCTGCAGTGTATTTTTGGGTCTCCTTTAGCAGGCTATTGACTTTCCTTTCATGATTTTCTTGCATCATTCTTATTTCTCTTCCCAATTTTTCCTCCACTTCTCTTATTTGATTTTCAAAATACTTCTTAAGATCTTCCATGGCCTATAACCAGTTCATATTTTTCTTGGAGACTTTTGATGCAGGAGTTCTGACTGCGCTGTCTTCATCCTGTTACATATCTTGATCCTTTTTGTCCTCAAAAAAGGATTGTATGGTCTGTTTGTGCTTCCTCTGCTTGCTCATATTGGCAGCCAATTACTTGACTTTTGAGCTCTTTGCCACAGTAGAACTCTGCTTCCATAATAGACAGAGCTATGTCCCAAATCGCTAGGGTTTTCACAGCTGCCAGAGCTTTTAGTTATGCGCCCTCTCTACAGCCCCCACAGGCTCTGGCTCACTGGTCACACACCCCAGGACCACCACCCAAGACTGTGATCCAGATCCAAGCAGGTCAAAGCAAGAGCAATTACCCTCTGAATGGTTGCTTGGTCCCCCTACAATTTGTAGGCCAGGAGCTCTGGAAGCAGCCACACAGCAATGGCTGCAGCCACCACACCTCTGCCACTTCTCGCCCTGGGGTTAGCAGCTGGACCTCACTCCCCCTGTTCCAACAAAGTTCCACACTGACCTTTTACTTTGTGTTTGGCATTTGTGGGTTGAGAAGTCTGGAAACCTGTATAGCTACTGGTGATTTACTCTCGTGAAGTTTGCTCCACCCGCCCCTGGTCAGGGCTACCCTGGGGCTAAAATCTCAACTCAGGACTGTGCTTGGCTTCCAGCACTCTGTGATAGACCCTTTCTGCTGTCCCACCAGGATTCCTTCTGTGGGAGATTTGTTTTTCTCTGTCACTTTGTGGGTTCTGTAGTTCTAAAGTTTGTTTAGAGTCATTTTTTACATGTATTGGTGGAGGTAGAAGCCAGAGCCTCATGGAAGTCCTGTTTCTACTCTGCCATCTTGATTCCGCCTCCCTTGTTGTTTTTATTTATAGACCCAGGAGACATGACTGATTTTCTCAGCTACTAACAAGATGTCTTCTATATGATGTTAATTACCAAAACACTATGATACTCTCAAACTGACTAAGGACTTATTCACACTTATGGTGAGACTGTAAGAATGTTTCTTAACAACTAGTTTATATTTTGTGATTATGTTTCTAGGCCTGTTGATTGATTGAACAAGTGTCTAAACCAGTTGAGATTAATTAGCCGAGAGTGAAATATGTGTATATAGGGTATTCTATCTTGCACTAAGCACCTTAAACTACTTTATATATCTACATGTCTCTAGTTTTTTCAGAATTTATTTATTTTTGTTTTCAACATTCATTTCCACAAGATTTTGAGTTCCAAATTTTCTCCCCATCTCTTCCCTAACCCTCACCCCAGGACAGCAAGCATACTGATTACTCCTTTCCCCGGTCTGCCCTCCCATATATCCCCCCATCCCTTCCCTTACCCCCTGCCCCCTACTTTCTTGTAGTGCCAGATGAATTTCTATATGTCTCTATTTTTATCTCTATCTTTATGTCTATATCTATATTCCAACCTATATTTATATCTATCTCCTCAAATGATTACACACACACACACACACACACACACACACACACACAAATATATATATATATATATAGGTATTTAAAAGTATACATACTTTTTTCCTTTCAAAGATGCCTCCTTTTAAGAATGTAGATTATATTCAGGGAGTTTTTATCATTGTTAGGCTTGTGGTTTCGTTTGTAGATGGAATTCTGGGTAAAGAAATTCTTTTTTCCAATGTAAATAGTTCTCAATCAATTTAATACATTCTCTCAGGCAACCTATTGAAATTATAGAGAATAGGCATTTTTGGGGGAGGGGGGAAATATTGGAGGCTTACCTGCCTTCTCATGGAGAATAGACATACTCACTCTCACTTTGCCCATAGAACACAGAGAGCCCAAGATGACTGGATGCATGGCCATAAAGAGAACAGCTTTTGTTCAGAGGTGCCAGTAGAATCTGTGATCTGTAAAATCTGCCAACCATGAAACATTTATTAGGTGATGCCTATGTGCCAGGCACTGTGCTGGTTCTTTCCAGTATTAATGTGAAAATGAAATGATCCCTGCTTTAAGAACCTTCTGTTCTTTTGGAGGAGGCAACATATGGAGTACTAGAAAGATGTCTGGTTTTAGAGTCAGAGGACCTAGGTTCAGATGTGGACTCTGCCACGTCATAGTTCCGTGATCTTCAGGACGTCACTTGTTATCGTTAGGCTTTACTTCCTTATCTTTAAATTAAAGGCACTGAACTAGATGGCCCCCAATCCCCACCTGATTTTAATTCTACTATTCTATGTACACATACAAGTTACAGGTCAAGGTATGATAAAAATCATGCTTGTCTATCACCCCACAATGTTTAGTAAGGCTGAAGCAATGATTATAGAAGCAAAAATGCTGTGAAAAAAGGGGCTAGGATCTCTGCTTGTTCTAATGCTGGAACTGTAATATATGGGAATAGAGACAAAAGAAATTTTATCCCAGATTGTTGTTTGTTTTCAGTCATGTCTAACTCTTCATGATCTCTTTTGGGGTTTTCTTGGCAAAAATACTGGAGTTTTTGTCATTTCCTTCTCCAATTCATTTTACAGATGAGGAAACTGAGGCAGATGGTGTTGAGTGACTTGTCCAGGGTCACACAAGTAGTATGTGTCTGAGGCCAGATTTGAACTCAGGTCTTCCTGACTCCAGGCACTGTGCTTTATCCATTGAGTTACCTAGATGCTTTTTTTTATCCTAGCTATTTATTCTACTTTACCAGGGCTAACTTGAGAGGTGATGGCCCCCAAACCATCAGGTTTAATCTTATAACAATTCACTCCTTGGTTTTTGAGACCATCCATGACTGATGCATTGACAAACTCTGTTGGGGGCAGCCACGTTTGGTAAGTAGGGCTAACAGAAACAGTGATGCATGGGAAAGTAATGAGACAGAAAGGTGAACATTCAGTATTTTTCCTAGTAACCCATTCCTAACATCCATTTCATGGAGCACTTTATATCTTAGGACTCAGATGTCTGGTTTCTGAAAACATCTCCTCTTGGGCATTCAGGAATGGATCTGTTCTCTGAGCAGCTCTTTAGAGGAGGAAATTCTCCTAGAAGATCTGCTTCTCTGGTTCAGGTAACTTGGAGAGATTCTTAGATAATTCTAAAATTTGTCAGTTATAAGACTCAATATAATTTAGTACAGTCTCTTAAAATTTCAGCACCTTAAATTTTTCCAGCACCTAGTTCATGTGGTAAATACCAGCTCAAGCCTAATGGTTTTAAACCTATTAACAACAGAGCTATAAGAACAGGGACTGGTAGGTGATACAGTGGATAGAGTTCTGGGCCTTGAGTCAGGGGGACCTGAGTTCAAATGTGACCTCAGACACTTACTAGCTGTGAGACCCTGGGCAAGTCACTTAACTCTGCCTCAATTTTCTCCTCTGTAAAATTAGCTGGAGAAGGAAATGGTAAATTTCTCCAAGTATCTTTGCCCCAAATGTGATCATGAAGAGTTGAACATGACTGGAATGACTGGAAAAAAAGAATGTCAAATTAAGAATACATAGTTCACTTGAAACTTCAGAGAATTTAAATTTTTTACATACTCCTTGCTGTTTCTATCTTTATCTAAACCCTGTACCTGATATAGATACTGCCAACAACAGACTAAAGGAAGAATCTTTAAAAAATCTATGGGGATCTAACTTCTAAAATAAGCCCTTCTGGTTAAAGATTTAGTATTTTCCAGAGTAGACATATAAAATAAGGTTAAGAGTTCTTTTCTAAATTGGCATAGACTCCATTATCATTTAATTTTTTAAAGACTGATGTTCATTTATTTCATTCAGATTTAATCTTTGTAAAGTGAAAATGTCAATTTTACTACTTATAACTGTCTTTTGATATGTTAGGCAAATTGTTATGTTGATATATTTCAGAAATTTAAATAATGATTGGGAAATCAAAAACTAAACATTCTCAGGGGTGGCTAGGTGGCACAGTAAGAGCGCCGGCCTCGGAGTTGGGATGACCTGGGTTCGAAACCGGCCTCAGAAAATGAGCACCCACACATAAATAATGACTAGCCGTGTTACCTTGAGCAAGTTACTTAACCCCAATTGCTTTAAAAAAACAAAACAAAACAAAACAAAAAAACTACTAAACATTCTCAAGCACCATCTTGTTTAGGGGATGAACAAGACAATTTTATATAAAGTCTTGAGCCCAATTTTTGGAAATTTATTAAAACATACTCAACACCTGTATATTTCATTAGAATCACTTATATTTGACATATATAATTGTGTGATTTTGTTGCTTTGTCAAAATTTTCCACTCTAGCCAATTCCCCCCTCTTCCTCTTTACCCTAGGGGAATGACATATTACTATATAAGCTTGAAGAAAAACCTATTTTCATACATGAACACACAATTCTTAAGGAATGAAAAAAAGCTCAAAACCTCTTTTATTTAGTTGATTAGGATAATGATACTTCCCATTGGCATCTTAGTGTTTTTAATGTGAATCAGGAATAACTCAGATGTCCTACTGACCACTTACTCTGACAGAGAAACTTTGTAGAAAAGGAAAAAAAAACGGAGTGACATAGTTACATCAGAGAGAAAATACTCCCCAATCTTTGTTTGACTTCAAGCACAAGTTACTTGACAGCCAATAAGAGTATGGAAGACAGCAGGGCAGCTAGGCAGCACAGTGGATAGAGTTCAGGGCTTAAGTCAAGAAAACCTGAGTTCAAATTTTGCCTCAGACACTTACTAGCTCTGTGACCCTGGGCATCCCCCTTTTGGACCAGGATGGCATCTTTAAAAGTGATAGAAGCTAAATCGTGCAATAAAATTTGATGAAACAAACACATACCCATGTCATAGGTGAGTCCACATCCACTGTGAGTTATTCCAGGTAAAGGCAAACAGGTGCTAAGATATGGGTAAATAGTATACTAAAAATGTTGAGCAAAGATCTATCACTATAAAACAGGTAGCAGGGTTGGGTACCACTGTATATCTGGATATAATACAAGCATTAATTGTTCACAAATCTTAGACAAAGTGATAAACAGACTTGCTGTCTGGAACTAACTTGGGTTTCTTAACAGGGAGAAGAAGAGTATTGCAAGCTGGCTTTCAAGGTACCTTGAAAATACCTTGATCTCTTAGAGAGTCTGATGAGTGAAATGCTCTCAGTAGATTCTCTGGTGCTGGGAGACAGATGGCCTCCTCTAACTTTGATGGTAATTGGGATGACTGATTTTAGGAGGCCTGCATCCAAAGAGGAAGAAACCCTTAGAAAGTCAGGGATGTCAGATGGAATGCTAAGAGCGTCTCCATGTGCTTCCTGATCATTTTGGATGAGAATGGGAAATAAGGGGGAAAAGTCGTCAGGTAACCGTAAAGATAGAATACCATAAGAACAGGAAATAGTAGCCTTAGCCTTCATAAGAGTTCCTGTCCCAATAGATTCACAAGAGATTTAGGCATGAGGAGGAAGGAGGGTTGTTTTGTTGTGTTTTTTTTTGTTGTTGTTGTTGTTGTTGTTTGAGGAAGGAGTTTTTGACAGAAAGAGGGCCAATGGACCCAGTGCAATGAGATGATCTGGGAACAATATAGGGCTTTCCTTAGACCCCAACAACTTATAGATCTAATAGAGACACCATTGAAATCAGGTTTACTCATTAGAAATGAATTAGGAGCTCCATCATCCAGCAAACAATCATTGATTGTATCACCAACTTTTAAGGGTGACATAAGGTTTTTCAGTGTGGGGAAAGGAATGGACCAGAATAACAGGAGCCAGGACATTAGGTCCAGGAAAAACAAAGGCATCCTTACTGAAATCCATAGTCCCTCTCCCTCCCCCACTCCTTCATGAATCAGATTTTTCCTTGGAATCTTGAGGGTCACTTTTCCTCCCATTCCTGAGGTCCCACTTTCTCTTTCTATGATATTGGGCAATATGGATCTTCGTGTGGCAATTAAAGCATTCACTTGACTCACAAATTTCTCAGAAAACCTGTACAGGAACCAGAATGGTTTGTATTGGGTCAGTCTGTACTGGGGCAAGAATAGTTTGTGTTTTTCCCCATTGTTTTCTGTTTTTCCTGCTTCTCCATTGCCTTATCTTGTCCTTCATAGACATGCAGGTCAATGTTCTTAATCTAGCCTAAAGGCCTTGTCATCCAGGACATCTCTCACTTTTGCTTTTGTGTCTTGGGCAGGCATTGAATAACAAGGTGTATGCTAATAATGTGTGTATTTCATGGGTTAATTGGGTCTAATTCTGCATATTATTTAGCAGTTTTGTATGATCTATCATAAAACTGGGTAGAGTTCTCATTTTCTTCTTGTAATGGCTTTTGGAATTTGCTCCAATATTCTGGTCTATTGGTACAAGCTTCCATGCCAGCAATTAAGGTATCTCTGCTTTGCACCAATTTAGTATAATAAGCCTGAATATTAGTATTCCAACAGGGATGTTGTAGTGTTCAACTGGAATTCCCCAACAAAGGCCAGTCTATTAATTGTCTTTTTTTATGGCAGTTCTTTCTCTGGGGAGAGTAGGGCCTTTAAAAGGTTGGTAACATCTTCCCAAGTGGAATTATACCACCTAAAATGGCCCCAAACTGAGTAATAACCCCAGGCTCTTCATCTAATTTGAGGGTGTCCCTTCTCCATGTACAGTGGTCTGAGGGGCTGAAAAGCTGATGGTTTTTATCTATGAATATTTATATTTCTCCTGGGTTTACCATAAAGCCTTTCTTGAAGAAGGAAGATACTATTTGTCCCTCAATTTCAGAGGTAACTAAATCTCCAGATGATTTAGGAGGAGAATATGGGGGTACAGAGGGCAGTGGAGGAGGAAGAAGGGGAGAAAAAGAAGGAAGAGCAGGAGGAGGAAGAGGAGGAGGAGCAGCAGTAACAGAAGTAGCCAAAAAGGGGATCCAAAGTAGTGGGAGAGGGCAAAGGAGTGGGAAGTAACAAAGGAGTGAGAGGAGATACTGGGAAGGCCCATAGAGAGAAGGTGCCCCTGAAGAAATAGGGCAAGGGTAAATCAGTAAATGAGAGGTTGTTTTGTTAATGCTATCCAGCAAAACCCAAACTCCATCCAATCTGAATGTTTACCTTCTATGGCTTACTTTAAATCTTTCCATTTATGCTACTCAAAAGTACCAAATTAAGGTGAAAATAATTTATCAGCTGAATTTCTAGCTGTCTTAGACTAAATTCCACATTGTCTAATCACACTCTTTTTTGGTCATACATGGTCTAACTAGTCTAACCTAAACAGGTCTTTCCCTGTTTCCAAGCATTAAGGACTTCTTGTGGGGTTCCTTTTGGCACACTATTATGAGATTTGCTATTATTAGGTCCCATTATTCCAAACTGGTTCTTAGATTAGGCCAAAAACTCTGTAAGGTACAGAAACACAGAAGCACAGGTACATAGGCACAAGGCTGATAGACTTTTGTAAAGCATCTTCCATGAGTCCTAGTTAAGAGAGAGAATGCAAGGATTCCTCACTGAATTTTGGTAAGCTATCATTCTATTACCACTTTGGAACTTTAATAAAGATCATGATCTCAGGGACTACCCTGCTATGTGTCCCATTAAGGTTTTAACTTTTGGGAAGGTAGATGAAGGAAAGGTTTGCAAAATTTACCTTTGACTATCATGAAAGGAACAGAGAGTCTTCCTCTCTCCCTTACTCCCCTCTTTCTTTCTTTCTTCCCTCCCTCCTTTCCCTCCCTTCCTTCCTCTTTCCCCCTTCCTTCCTTCCTCCCTCCCTCCCTTCCTTCCCTCCTTCCTCCCTTCCTTCTTTCCTTTCTTCTTCTACTCCTTCATTGTTCTAACCCTTCTTTTCTTCCCTACTTTCTCCATTAAAACCCTAGCAGATCTAAGGAAACAAACTATAGCTCTTCAACATCATGAACAGTAAGGTTTTTACTCTCATTTCTTGGGTTATTTTCAATGGGAGGTTGTTGAATTGTTTGTGATGTGACTATTCCACTGCTATTCAGGCACATCCCATTCTCCCTTTAATGGCAAAGAAGCTCTTGAAAACATTATAGATAATCTTTAAATGGAAAGGTTTTTTTTAATTAGATGGAATTGTTTTAAGTAATTTGTGCTAAGTACGCATTAGAATGTAACATAAAGGGCAATTATCGTTATATTGACAGGGATGATTTCCATCTGGGAAAATCATTATATTTGTCTTAAAATAAAGTTTTTATAGGGAGATGTGTTGGTAAAAGGAAATATGTACTAGGTGTACTGGAGGTCAGCCTAGAGTAGGGAAATAACTGGAATGAAGCTTTGGATTCATGTCTTAGTAACATAGGCTTTAGAGCTTAAAGATTGACTGTGTCCCGTCTCCTCATTTTACAGATAAGGTTACATACAGAGTCTCAAGGAGGATAAATCAATCTCAGGTTCCATACTATTTTCCTTCTTTATAACTTTCTATAGCCTAGTACTAGGGGTAGCCTTACTCTGGTATGTGGTACTATTTGAGGGCTACCAGTAGGGGCTACTCCATCCCAAGTACCTAAGATCCCACCCTCAACATTTTATCTTTTTGTGTTAATCATTGTCATCTCTAGCTCATAGTATCATAGATTTAGGGCTGGAACAGAGTTTAGAAGTCACTGCGTGAAACTCCTGCGTTTTTTCAAGTGAGATAATCAAGGCAGAGAAGGATAATACTCATAGTTTGGATTCCTATAGAGCTTTAAAATTTGCAATGTGGTTTACATATATTACCTCTTTCTATCCTCCCTGGGAAGTGTGTCCATTATTTCCTCCACTCTACTGATGAAGAAACTGAGGCAGAATAAGTCAGATTCAAAGTCAATAAACATTTTTTTAAGTTCTTAATATGTGCCAGACACTATGCTAAATGCTGGGGATACAAAGAAAGACAAAGGATAGTCCCTTCCCTCAAGGAGCTCACAGTTTAATGGGAGAAACAACACATAAAAAGATACTGAGGTTGGCTAGGTGGCACAGTGAACAGAACACCAGCCCTGGAGTCAGGAGGACCTGAGTTCAAATCTGGCCTCAGACACTTAACACAAAAACTAGCCATGTGACCTTGGGTGAGTCACTTAACCTCAATTGCCCTGCCTTCCCCCCTCCAAAAAAAAAAAGATGCTGAAAAGTGGGGTGAGGGAATTATGGAGGGGATGTAAAGGAGGGGGAAGAGGAGGCAGAATAAAGTCATGTAACCAGACTGGAAATGATCTGAAGAGGTATGAGTTCCTGAGTTGATTTCATCTTGCAGAAGGATTAATTTCTGGAGATGAAGTCCAGGAAAGTAACTAGGTGGGAAGTGATGAGGGGTATTCTCTGGGTACCAAAAGCTCATTAAGTAGCTCATTCAGGGTCATGCAGCTAGTAAGTGCTTGAGGTTGAATTGGAATTTAGGTCTTCTGATGTCAAGTCAATGTTCTGTCCACTAACAACATTTAGGTCACCTCTTACTTTTCATCATCCCTTTCTGTACTTGCTGATGGTAGCAGAGATTCACCTTATAGTAAGGAACACTAATCATCTGAAAATTCGTGTTTTCCCCCTCCTCTTACAGCCCAGGGCCACACTGTATTCTCTGCTCTCCAGCCCACCCTCGACCCCAGTGATTCCAGAGACTGTTACATCCTGAGGGACTGACTTCAACAAGTCAGGTTCTCTAGTTTGTTATGCCCCCACATGAACTCTGGGAAAATCCTCAAAATATAGCTTGAGTAGATGTCTAGTTTTACCCAATAGTGGACAGCAGGGATTTCACTCCTTTACATGTATTCAAGGCACAATATGGGCATTTGGTATGGGAGACCCACTATGGAAAATGCATAAGACTCCAAAGAGTCATAGGCACCCATAAACAAACATATAAACATAAACCACTCAAATAGCTCATTAAATTTCTCTAAATATAAAGTGGGACTGCTGAAAAAATACTCCTTATTCACCTTAGACCTATCCCATCACAGCAAATCACAGCAATATATGGAGAGTTGATCGAGGTCCAGAATTCCTTGCATCCCATGGCATGACCCTAGGCCTTCAGTTGCAGGGCAATCCTGTGATAAGGATCCTATTCCTTCTAAAAACAGCAGGCTATCCTGAAAATCTACTTCCTAGCCTAGCTTCCACAGAAGCTTCAGAACCTGAAGAGTTTTAAACTCAGGATTAGCCATAAGGCAGATCCTAAAATTTGAAATGTCCATTATCAAGATTACTAGTCTCTGATCTACAAACAGGAAAAAACCCCCACACAGGTTCAAGGCAGGCAAAATTGGAGTTCCAGGAACTCCTCTTCACTCTCTTTGTGCTTCTCTTGAAAGTTTCTCTTCTCTGTTCTTTGGATGGGAAAAAGAGGGGGATTGGTGGGAGATCCATTTTTAATCTTACACCTTGCTATACTCCAGCCTGGATGTTCAAGGGGGAGAAAGCTAGGGAAATGAAAAAGTGCTTTTAAGGTTTGCCAAGTGGCAAATATTTGTGAACAAATATTTCCTCATTCAGTCCTCACGACAACCTTGGGAGGTAGATGCTATTATTGTCCACCTTTTAGAGATGAAGAAACTGAGGAAGACAGAGATTAAATGACTTTCCCAGGGTCACACAGTGTGACCTGAGAGAAGATTTGAGCTCAGCTCTTTGTGACTTCATGTTCATTCTATCCATTGTGCCTCCCAGTTGCCTTTATTTTTAGAGTCTGTCTAGCATTCTAGGATTTGTCATTTGTTATAAACATCACAATTTGTGCCTAAATCCAACTTTAGTACATTAACTAGAAATTATCCATTGCACTGCTTAGCTCTTCCAATGAGTACATCTCTCTGGAGGCAGTACCAATCACCACTCCTTGGAGCCAGCTCCAGAGCAAGAAATTTGCTGTTGGCTTTCTGCAAGGGGATATAGGGAATATTGACTCTCAGAGGAGGTGTCCTTCTAACAATGACATTGTCATCAATTGGTTGGATGGATGGGTGGGTACTCAGCACTTTGTACAGAGGCTCCTCTCATTACCTCCAATACATTTGTACCACCCGTTGGTAGATATTCACTATATATTGCCTTAAATCAGCAACAACCTTTTTACAACTATACTTTGCATTCTCCACTAGAGTATAAGCTCTTTGAGGGCAGGAATCATGCCTTCTATTTTCCTGGATTCTGTACTGCACCTAGAAAAATGCTTTGCACACAGCAGGCCCTGAGTAAGTATTTATTGGTTGGGGGACTGAACTAAGATGTCCACTCTGTACATACCTTGTAGTATTACTATATCATAGAACTATATCATACACTTTCTAATTTAGGGCATTTATTCAATACAGTTCTTACATATTTGGAAAATTCAGTGACAATCATTTTACATGCATATGGCCTATTTCCTTTGGAATGCTCATTCACTCATTCATTTATTTTTATCTGTGCTGCCCTTTGAGCAATGAGGAGATTAGGGGTGGTAAGAGGAAGAGAGAAATATAAGAGAAAAAATATCTTCAGGTTTGGGAAAGTGACCCTCTCCCCCACTTTGGCTCATCTCGTTAAAAGCTCTAAAAGGGCCCTTTTAAAATATACTTTTGTTCAGAAAAAGAAAAGGGCCTAGCTTTTTATCTACAGTACAAAAATATAAGCTAGATGGAAGGGACCACAGCTGAATGAGTGTGAAACACTCAAAACACAGAGGGGAAGGCTAAGGCATTGCCTTGAGTTCTCTGTATATGTTTTATTTGTCACAGCCTAAATGTAAGCTTTCTTGCTTGACTGTCTCCATATACATGGCTATTCTGGACCTGAACTATCCATGAATCCATTCCACCTTTCTGATAACTTTGGTTGTGGTGGCCTAAGGAAGGGCTAAAACAAATGCTGCCCACTCTGCCACTGAACTTCTAGATCACTGAAGCCAAGTAATTTCCCCATTTTCTTTTATATGTAATAGTGGGATGGTAAACCTCACCCTCACCCATCCCACAGGGCCGTTGGAACTGGAAATGAGTGAATTTGTAAAAGTTGTTTTGAGTTAATGAATGGGAGATGAGCTATACAGTACTTGTCCTCACCAGCCCAAAGACACAGGCGCCCTTCCTATGACTGGTTTTGCCATCCACACCACCCATGGGAGGTTCCAGGAGGGGTGATCTGCAGTTTTGGCAGTGCTGGCTTGTTTACTGTGGAGTAAGAACCAAATCCTGGGTTAACCAAGTGGCGTCCACATGTTGACTCACTTCCTTACCTTCCTTCCAGCTGCTAAGGCAACAGGGAGATGTGCCAGAGAACTTATATTGCCTTACCAAAGACAGGATGGATGACTTTTCTTAAGAGTCTAGGACAGAGGACTCAGTGTTTGCTCTATCACTCCTGTTGCCATGATTTTAAATGAAGTCCCCTTGTTTGAACTATTGGTCCTACTTCCTCCTGTGTCTCTCTAAAATCCATCCTTCAGACACTCTGCCAAAATAGCCTTGCTTGGTGGGAAGGCTTAGTTTACTGAAAAAAATTTACTTAGTTTACTGAAAAAAGTGTTAGTATTGGAGTCAAGCCTGGGTTCACAAATGACAGAATTTGAGAGTTGAAATGGACCTCAACAGTTATCATAGGTAGGTGGTATGGTGGATAGAGTACCAAGCCTGGAGTCTGGAAGACCTGAGTTCAAATCCTGCATCAGATACTTATTAGCAACAGTGTGACTTTGGGCAAGTCATTTATAACTTCTGTTTCCTTCAGTTTCCTCAACTGTAAAACGAGGATTGTAAAAGCACCTATCTCCCAAGGTTATTGTGAGGTCAAGTGAGATGATATTTGTGAAGTGCTTAGCCCAGTGACTGGCACAGAGAAGGCCTTATGTAAATCCTATTATTATTCCAAGTCACTGATGCTAATGGTAAACATCACAGGGTCAAGTACAGATTCCTGTGGTTCTCCATTGTAGAATTCTTGCCATATTGACATTGAGCCATTACCAACTGTCCTTTGAATCTAGTCATATAACCAGATCTGGATCCATTTGATTATATTACCATCCAATCCCTATTTCTCCATTTTTATTGGAAGCTTTGATAAAATTTAGGTAAATGATTACCCACAACATTCCCTATGTCTGCTAGTTTAGTACTTCTTTAAAAAAATGTAACGAATCCGGTGTGACCTATTGTTGGTAAAGCTGTGCTGGCTCTTTGAAATTACTCCACTTTTTAGATACTCACCAACCATCTCTTGAATGATCCCTTCCAGCATTTTCTCATCAGTCAAAGTCAAGCTCGCTGGATGAGTTGATATACCCTTCTCTTTTTTGAAAAGTGGGAAAGCATTAGCTTTTCTTCAATCTTGTGCTTTTCCATGATTTTTCAAATATCACTGACAATGGCTCAACAATGACATCTGCCAGGTCTTTTAATGTCATTGTTGAGTAATTTTTCAGTTGTATCTGACTCTTTGTGAGCCCATTTGGGGTTTTCTTGGCAAAGATACTAGAGTGATTAGCCATTTCCTTCTCCAGCTTATTTAACAGATGAGGGAACTAAGACAAAAGGGTTAAGTGACTTGCTCATGGTGATACAACTAGTAAGTTTCTGAGTCCAGATTTGAACTCAGAAAAATGAGTCTTCCTGACTCCTTACCTGGTACTGTATCCACTGTATTACCTAGCTGCCTTGTACCTGCACTGTCTTTTAGTACCTGAGGATATAATTCATATCAATCAAGTAAATTTTCTCTTGGGTATCAATTCCATGTTAAGCTATTTTTGTTCCATCATTTCCAGCATAAAGGTCATTATTTTTGTTTTTTTGCAGAGAAAACAGAAACACAATATGAATTAAACATGTCTTTACTCTTAAGAAACATACTGATGTATTTTTTTACATCACCATAGTTTTCTCCAGCATCTTTTCCTCTCCAAGAGCCATCTCATATTAATAAATAGCATTACTAAGGGCAAAAAAAGAAAAAAAGAAGAGGAAATAAACCAATATAATTGATCAATAAATTGAAAAAGTTTGAAAATAGATGAAATATGCAACACTTGGAATAAATCTACAAGTGTGTGGGATAAGAAAGTCTTCCCATATCTCTTTTTTTTCAAGCTATATGTATTTTAATAATAGTGTAATATTTACTTTTGTTGTTTTGTGGTTGTTCTTTCTGTTTACATTGCTGTAATTGTGTATATTGTTTTCCTATTTCTGCTTAATTCATTGTACATCAATTCATGCCAGTCTTTCTGTGCATTTCTGTAATAGCATGGAAATATTTCATTACTTTCATGTACCACAATTAATTTAGCACTTTGCAAATCAATGGGCATCTACTTTGGTTCCAGTTCTTGGCTATGACAAAAAGTGCCACTATCATATTTTAGTGAATATTGGGACTTCTCAATGGCTTCTTTGGGATAAAAGCCCAATAATAGAAATTTTGGGTCAAATGGAATGGGCACTTTAGTCACCTGCCTTTACTTTTGTAAACTATCATTTCAACTACCACAAGCAAAGGTCCTATTCTTTCTTTGATTCTCCTTTTTCTCCCAATATGTCTCATGTGTTTTCAGGAAGAAAACAAAAAGCAGAAAAGGATGCCAAGTACTTCAAGGTCCAATCTCTGTTCACCTCACCTAACTCATTGTTCTAAACACCATACACTCATAGGCACCCTGTTGTTGGGATAGGGAAAGGGTGTCACCTCTCCACTTAACACTTCATGAAGCATCTAGTAAAAGAGAACTACCTGCCACATGGGAGAAATGAGGGGAGCAGGGAGAAGAAGGCAGTCACTTCCTTGTAAGGAATGGGAGACTCCCCCTGATTTGGTAGCTAATCCTATTTGAAGAAGCTTTCATATTGTCTTGCCCCCATCCTTCAGCCATTATGGTGTGGGGGACCAAGGAACCACTCAGTATTTCTATCCTTGCCCTAAATTGGTAAGTGCTTTTTAGAGGCAGACATGTTTCCCTGAAGGTGGCTGGGGCAACTTAATGCCTGTTTCATGGGATGGCAGAGAGCCTCTGTTAAAAAAAGGGGGTAAATTAATATAAGGTTGTAAACCTTAGTAGCATATTTTTGTTTTTCTTAAAGCATCATTTTTTTTTTTAGATCATCAGGGGAACCAAATAATGATTGCAATGGTCTCAAAGTCCCTGGAAAAAAGAAACATTTTTATCTATGCCTCAGATTTTTATAACAAGCCAGCCTTGGTTTTATTTCTTTCTGTAGCTATCTCCAACTTGAATCCAACTTGACTTTAGCCTTGAGGTAGCCAGGTGGGTAGAGTGCTACACCAGAAGTTAGAAAGACCTGAATTCAAATTTGGATCCGGAAACTTATTAACTGTGTGAGCCTGGGCAGTTGATTTAGCTTCTGTCTGCCTCAGGATCCTTATTTGCAAAGTGGGGATAATAACAGTATCTACTTTGCAGAGTTGTAAGGATAAAATGAAATAATATTTGTGAAGTTTTTTGCCAACTGTAAAGTGCTATATAAATGCTAGCTATTATTATTATTTAGCCAAAATTAAGCAGAATCTCAGATCAAGCCCTTTTTAGGAGCTATACTTAGGGAAGAGAGAAATATTGTTTTTGCTTGGTATTAGGGAAAAGGAGAAAAGCATATAGATAGATATAAAATATAGATATAGATATACATACATTCATGCATGTATATATTATATGTACACATATAAATTTGTTATTTTAAAGCCACGAATTGTCTATATTAAATTATTTTTGTTGGATTCATAAATTAAAAATGACTCTTTACAAACATGGGCAACGGTAAAGAAAGTGCTTAGAAAGAATTTCCAATAAAAATAAATGGTCTCAAGTGGACTGACATGAAAAAAATTAAAATACATGATTTTGCACAGGTTATAGATGTCCTTGTTGACTTCAAGATTAATGATGCAAAGAAAATTAATTAGAGAGGTGGCAGCTCAAGACGCCCTGGGGGAAAGATAAGGCTTATCTGAGCTTTCAAGGGGGCAGGAAGAAATGCTTCCCTGGTGGGCAATGTCAGCTATTTAGGACATGCTTTAAGAATATTTCTAAGGAACTAATAATATGTACATATTTCCCACTACTGTTAAAATTCTTGACATAACATATTAACTTTACTAGCCATAATTGTAAAATGCCATTTAAGAGGCCAACAAGAATATAACCTAAAGGGCACCTTTTCAAGGGAGGAGGGATGGTAGGAGCTTGGTTCAAAACAGAAAGGGTATCTGCCTAGAGAGGGATCAAATGGCTAAGTTGTTTGTGCCTATTCTGCTTACAATAGATAATGACAAATCAAGCACAATTAGCTAATCATGGCCTGATTGTGAAGACAACAAAAATGAATTGATTGTCCTGTTGAGACTCCAATCAATCAACTGATCAATCAACAAGCATTTATTAAGCTTTTTACCATGTGCCAGGAAGTATGCCAGACACTGAGGATATAAAAAGACAAAAATGAAATAGTTTCTGACCTCAAGGAGTTTACATTTGATTTGGAGGCTTTTACATTCATATTGGTGGTCTATTCATTTCACCTGCTGTGACTAACTTAAGGAAAACATAGAGGGGGTATTTTTTATAATGTGTCATTGGGGGGCATGCAGATACCATGTTTAGATGGGTTAGAGGTAAATGGGAGAAGATAAGATTTGACACAACATATAAAGATTTATGTTCTGTGAGGATACATATAATTGAATGGAGTTTCATAGGATAGGCTGGAATTATCATGGGTCAGGCTCTTTTTAATCTGTTTAAATTTTATACTGGGAAAGATCTGTCATAAATTTGCTATTTTTTATGAGATAAAGGTTAATCATCTCAGACATTAGTAGTCATTTCATATTCAAAAGACAATTGGAGGTGATTAACAAACTCACTGGTTATAGCCTTTGGAAATTAACATTAGGCAATACAGAAGAGAATGCATATGCTCCTGAAAAGTTCACTGTACAGTGTACATCATGATGAAGGATAAAACTAAGCAGGCAAATAGAAAGGATTCTGGATTGTATCCCAGCATTGTTCATTTCACATGTTTCAAACCCATCATTTATAATAAAGGGAGGAAGAATTAAATCCTAAGAAGAAAATGCACATCACAATTGCTTTTTTTTTTCCGATCATAGATTTCTTTCTTTTTTGTATTTGAAACCATGGCTCTCTATTTGTATGTATTAGTTTTTTTAAGTATGTAGCTCATTTGACATAGTAGTTGAAATTTTTTCTTGTCTATCTCTTTCTGAACTTATTTCTCTCTTTTGAATATCATTATTGTTTCAAATAGTTCCCTAGTACTTTAAATTTTTTTAAATTAATTTTTGTATTTACTCCAATGACTCTATGATTTTATCCCTTCAGAATTTTCCTCCAATGATGCAGACTGAAACCCATCCATGTCTATGCATCCTTCATAATTCTTGTCTATGTAGTTTCAAAGTTCTCCACAAGGTACTTGAGACCTTCCTTTGTTTCTCTTGACACCTCTTCCTATTGTATAATACCTGGGTCATGTCTTTTATCCCTGTTCTTTGGCACTCTTCATTGGTTGTATATTGCAGCCTTCTCACACACACATCGTGAGTTTCTCCAGAGGCAGCTGTATTTCATGTCTTATTGACACATAGCACATCCTGGCAAAATGTTTGCATTGAAAAGATGGGCCTTTGCTTCCATAGGAAGCTTGAGGTCATTAAAGGGGCTTTGTAATTTCCTAAAAGCAAGCTGGACTACTCTTCTCTTACTGCTCAACTGTGGGCCAGAGTGATTGTATCTCTGCACTGTCTGTCTCAAATTGTTGGGGAAGCTCTATAACACGTTAATTTAAATATAAATTTAAATTGGGACAATAGATAGTCTTTATCCATTTTGTCTTTCTTGGGTAGATGAACAGGCCATACTCTTTGAGTGATTACCAGTCTTTTCCAGGAAACCCTGGACTGTTTGGGGGCTTGATACATTGAGCCCAATGACATCCTCAAACAGGAGCATGCAGAAGACATCACCCTCCACAAGGAATTCCTTTTTCACTCGTACTCTGCTGAACCTTATGCATTGTAGTGGTATATACCTTGTGGTGAGTTCCCATCTCCTTGTGTTATGCTCCAGCTGAAATTTATTATTGAAGAGTTGCTGAACAGGGTTAGTTAGTATGTGTTAAGGACTCTTGAATGATTTTATAATGTGGAAGAGATACACCTTGTTTTAGAAAAGCTTGCTAGGTGAGATTTTGTTCTACTGAATCAAATGCATTTTAGTAGTCAATGGACACTAAATGCAATGAGATTTTATCTTCTCTATATCTTTTAGTTAATTGCAAAATGGTAAAGATGTGGTCTGTTATTGGACGACATTTGTGAAAGGCTGTGTGTTCCCTGCTCATTCCTTCATTAAGGATAGGAGGATGTCCTCAATTTGTGTATAGTTGAATCTGACAAAGATTTTGTATAGGTGGGAGAGTAGGCATATAGGTTGGTATTTATTGAAGTTCTCTTCATCTCCTTTTTTCCAGTATTAATGAGGTCTAAGAGTTTTTACAAAATGTGGGCGTTTCCCCTTCTTCAAATACCTTATCACTATTATACCAAATATTCAAAGCCCTTCATTGCCCTCACAAATATTTTGCCTTTAGCATATATACTCTCTCTTGGTTCAGTCTCACACTGATTGTCCCATCTTCATTCTCTTTAGTGCTGTTTCTATCTCTGCTATAAACATGTGTAGGACTGAGATTTTAAGGTCCAAGGATGATGGTTCTACTGTCCTTGTTAGAGAAAATAGCTTTGTAAGGCTTTTCCATTTTTGTTTTACTTTGTTTGGAGTACTCTATCTCTTTTCATACTTGAATGACCTTGGGGTGACTTTGCTTTGTGTTAGATATTTTGCCAAGCTTTCTTCAAACTGCTTTTAACCCTTTTCTGCTTCTTTTTGTTTTATGAGAAGATATTTCTAAGAATCATCCTTCTACATGGTGCAATGGATAGGACTCAGGACCTTAAATCTAGGAAGACCCAAATTCAAGTCTAGCCTCAAATACTTATTAGCTCTGTAATTCTGGGCCTGCTTGCCTCACATTTCTTATCTGTAAAATGGGAAGCCTCTATCTCCTAGAGTAGTTGTGAGATAATATTCATAAAGTGTTTAGTACAATGGCACATAGCTTAGCTCAGCACATAGTAGGTGCTTAATAAATGCTTATGTTCATCTTTCATAAGATTTTACAAGTGAGTTTATATTTAACCTGATGAATATTGTATTTGGCAACCATCTCCATTTTGCAATTGAGTCATATGTTTTCTGACTAACACCCTTTCAGGACTCTTGTTCTTGTTGTGGTAATTAATTTGCATTGGTTATAGTCATTGTCAAAGTCATTGTCATTTCTATTGTCCATTTTCATTTTCATTGACTTGTTTATATATTCAGAGTTATTACTTCAATTATATGCCATGTCTTCTCATCTTTATTCTTCCTCCTCCTTTTTCTTCTTCTTTTCCCACCTCCTCCTTCACCCTCTTCTTTTTCTCTCTCATCTATTTATTTATTCCCTCACTCATTCATTTATTTATACATACTAATTCTGATCTTAGGTCTGATGACTCTATGAGTGCAGTCATATGAGGAGTAACTTCCACATCAAAATCAAGTGTTTTCTTTGGTTAAATAGCATCAATTTAATTCTTTACAGTGTAATTTGACACTGTGTCCAATGTCTGCCAATTCTGTTGTGGGTTTTTTTTTTTTTGCTTTTTTTTTTTTTTGGAGGGCAATGGGGGTTAAGTGACAAGTTAAGGTCACATGGCTAGATTCACTGTGCCACCTAGCCACCCCTACCAATTTTGTTTTTAAAGAAATTGTCCATGAATATAGAAGCGTGAGGCTTCTGTGTAATCTATAATTCATTGTCCTCTCTCATTCCTTTTCCTGACCCATACTTTCTTATATACATCTCTCCATCCTCAACTTTTTTACATTATTGCATTAAACTCACCAAGTGTCAGTGTGTCTGTTGATTTGTTTTGGAGATCTTTATCAAATTCTTCATTGAATTTCTCTTCTTCTTAGTCTTTAGCCACTGATATTAATGCATAAGCTACAATTATTTTCATGGTGATCTTTTTCTAAATACTTATCATTAATGCTTCTATGTATAATGACCAAATTTAGGCCATGAAATAATATTTCTTGTTATCTCTGAGTTTACTTATATATGCACATATTCAATCTTATTTTTCAGTCTTAGCTATATAACCGCATCCTTTCTTCAGGAACAGAATTCTCTTTGAAGTCACCGAGTGAATGGTAAGAGGAGGATATGCCTTAAGGCCTATGTGAAAGGGATAAAAATAAAACTGATTATTATCTCATTATTATGACTTAAATTGACATGCTGCACCAATGAAAGAACTTACTGGTTTTATTTATAGTCACATGGGGATATCATTAGGTCTCAAACACTCTTAAATCCCTTATTAAAAAAACAGAATTCTAGCCTTTCTACTTGCTTACCTAAAAGGTCAAATGAAAAGGCAGCCCATGCTTGGGAAACAGCTATAGAAGTTCCCAAGAATGCCAGCATTTCACTAAAAGTAGGAAAGAAACTAGGACATGGAACCACTCTATCACATATGCTCATCTTGATCCCCTCAGAAGTCAGACCTGGCTATAATGTCACTAGAGCCTGGAACTTAGTCTTGTTTTTTTGATTCCAATGGATGTTGGTTTATTTTCAGGGCAGGTCTAGAGAGAGCTCATGAAGCTATGTACTTGTTAGGTAGGGGTATGCTGGTAATTATTCAACTACTCTCTTTCCAGGAAAACCATATGTACTTAGCACATACTTTTAAACTTAATCTGAATTAAAATCTTCTCCATTACTTTCTTATGTCTAGAAAATTAACAAAATGATGTATCAAGCTTGGATCTATAGCATTTGATAATTTTCTAGAGATAAATGCTCAGCTGAAAATTTAATAATAGTTTCTCCTGAACCTATTGGAGCTGGCTTCAGCACACCACTGTTGTTAGGTTATGAAGACATGGAAGATACCTTCATTTAAACATACCACTATGCAACAGTACTTGCTATAAATGGAGATGAGCTATAGGCTCAAGAATTCATAGAATTTCGAGCTAGAAGTGATCTAGAGATTGTCTAATCATAGAATCACGACATTTAGAGCAGGAAGGGATCAGAGAGATCAATTAATCCTACTCTTTCATTTTATAGAGGTTAAATCCTATGCAGATCCTTGGCATTATTGGTGTTTAAAAGATATTAATTGAAATTAGCCTTCCATTGCAGATAGATTATTATAAACTATAATCTAATTTGTTTATGTCTGGCTCTTCCTCCTTACCGAGCAGCGAGAAGAGAGTAGATTATGTGAGATAGCATTTGACAATGATAAAAAAGGAAATGGATTTTTAGGCAATTGCCTCACTGTGATGAGGCTAGTGAAAGAATAAGGGACAGGACTATGAGCCCAATTTTTTCCTAGGCTTCTTAGAAAATTTTGAAGAGATATAGTAGATCCCCCCCTTCATTACTTTATGAAATAGGGATGGATATGGGGTGGGAGCAGACCTTCTTCATGGCTTGGGGCACATAATCACTTTTTGGGGATGTTGCAGAGGGGGTACCTGCTTAGATATGGATTGGTCAAAAAGACCCATGAGGTCCTTTCAAACTCAGAAATTATACGGTTATAAGATTTAGGCAATTACATGCAAGAAGACCTCATTCTTCATATTCCTAAAGTCATTTTGTGTCTAGGAGGGAGAGAAGAAGAAAAGGATGGAAGGAAGGAGGCAGAGGAAGGCTCTTCTGCCTTCTGAAACATAGGAGGATGTGTTCCAGAAAGGGAAGGCTCAAGCTAAATTAGATAGTGTGCTCTTTCCTGTACATAGTATCTTCAGTGAATTGGTTACCCTTTATGTGAAGCTGGTAGTACAAAGAATGATCATGGTGTTGACCTCACTTCATCAGCCTGTATTACTATCATTCTTTTCAGGTTCTTTCCAAATGAGGGGACTGAATCTGACAGTCTATGAAGTCTCTTCTTGCTCTAAATCTATGGTATTATGAAACTAAACTCACATGGTCAAGAGATGAGGTTGGCATATTCCTAGCTCCCCTCTGTTGTTTGAATACTGTTTTCTGACCATGACTTGGCAATCTCTCCATGTCAGTCATAAAAACACTTTCCTCTTGCATTCCTTGAAGTCCATCACTCACAGTTTTTTTTTCTTCTCTACTCCCTTTCTCTTCCATCAGTGTAGACTACTTCAACATACAATTTAATATTCAGTTCTGCACAAGGCTTTTTCCAATCCCTTCAGATTCTAGTGCCTTTTTCTCTGAGATTACCTTCCACATACTCTTTACATTTTATATGTACCTAGTAATTTATATAGTGTCTTCCTCATTAAAATGTGAACTTCTTGAGGAGATGGGACTAAGAGCTTACTATGTGCCAAGCACTGTGCTAAGAGTCTTATAAATATCTCATTTTGATTGTCATGAGTTAGGTACTGTTATCTCCATTTTTCAGTTGAGGAAACTGAGGCAGAAGAGATTAAATGACTCACCCAGAATCACAAAGTTAGTAAGTATCTGAGGCCAGATTTGAACTCAGATCTATATAGATTGGAGCCATACTACTGTTGACCTTGAAGGTTAGGATTGGTAGTTTATTTTATTCCATGGGAAATAAAGAAGATTTGAATGGCTCCTCTTCAAAGCTACATGGTCTATGTCAAATGGGACAAGGGAAGGAAGGAGAAATCCCTTGCTCCATCCCTGAAGGGGTCTCCTTTACAGGTAACTTCCAGTTTGTATTTTCTCCTACTTTCTAAGCTATTGTTTCATCTCTTTTCTCTATTGTGTGGAGATCCATAGAACACAAGGGTTATCCATTAGTTATTTCTTACTCCTTGCTGTGACAGACCCCTATTTTTCTCTATTCATTGCTCTGATGGCATTCTTTATACTATATACCATTTCTGCAGTATAATTCTTTGTTTGTAATGTGTTGCTGCCTGATTATGCCCATCATACATCTTTCCATTGGTCTTTGGGTGATACTCAATTTCAAGACTGTAATATTCCATGACTTAGTCATATCACATCACCAGAAGAGTCTTGGTTTTAAAAAAAATCCAGACCTAGGTTTCATGGAGAAATTCAGATTGATTAAGAGAGTTGTCTATTTTCCCAGAAGCAATCTAGCTTATTCTCTTTTCCCCTTTTAAATTCTGGACCTCCCAAATGAAAGCCATAATCTCTCAAAATATTTCAGCATAGATGCCTACATGGGAGAAGCCAAGTGGATGAAAATGCTTGTTCTCTAAGACAATGATATACAGTTAAGAGGATCACCCATAGAACTCATCCATCAGTGCATGTATCCTGTTCAGACATTGTAAATGGACAATGAACTGGACCAGATTTGAAATAAAGACATAAGACTAATAAATATTAAAGATAAATGAAGAAATAGTGCTTTGACTGTCTGTACCTAATAGGAAGTGATCATGAAATAATGAACTGATATTCCATGTAGGCAAGAACAAAGATTCTATCTTCACTCTTAAAGTAAGTGATAAATCTTATGCTAATATTTTATTACAATGGACTTATTCCTGTTCTACCAGCTATTGACATAGCTTTAATAATTATTTACTCAGTTGTCAGTGATGTAATAGACTGACAGTTGCTTTATCCTTGATTAAACGAAGTTGCCTTTATATTATACGTTAAACTCACCATCGCACTTTATAATAGGCATGACGTCTTAAAAATAATTAAAGGGTTGACTAGTAGCCAATTCATCTTGAATTTGGATATCAGTTTCACTAAAATGCAAATCTGATCTTCAAAATGGTCCCTTTCCAACTTCATAGTTCTTAGTAGCTTCCTTCTGCTGTATTTTATTTCTTTTCTGTTGCTTAATAATCCTGGTGTCTTGTGCAGGAAGTACTCTGTCTTTGGTATATTGAGCTATCATCATGTAATAAAATAATTTATTATTAGAAGGGGCCTTAGAGATTATCTGGCCCAACCTTCTCATTTGACAGATAAAGAAAATGAGGTTTAGATGGAGGAAGTGACCTATTTAGGGTCACACAACATCTATTTGTAGTCAGGATAAGTGCCCAAACTATGACTATTACTGTTACGATCCCTACTTCCCATTCGTGTAGCTTATTTCAAGGTTTACAAAGCACTTACCATATGGTATCATTTGCTTTCAAAGTGCTTTATATACATTATCTCATTTTACCATTTCTTCTCATTTCTGAGTTCATGGCTACTCTATCTCTTATTTAGTTTGTTCACTTTCCCTTATTATGGGATTTAGTTTATACATAGTGATTCCGTTTCAGAGCCTACATTAAGCTATTGTTGGGTTTAGGGAAGTTTTTTGGGTTTTATTCCTTTTTCTTGGAAAGCATTTGAGATTAAGTGACTTTCCCAGGGTCACACAGCTAGTAAGTGTCAAGGGTCTGAGGCCAGATTTGAACTCAGGCCCTCTTAACTCCAGGGCCAGTGCTCTATTCACTGTGCCACCTAGTTGTCCTCCTCCCTTTTTAGTTTTTAAATTTATTTTAAACTCAAATACAAAACAAGAAAAGAAAAAAATTGCTATGTACAAAGCAGAACATGAGAAGATTCAATAAAAAGCACTACATTTCCATTTCAAGAAAACATAATGAATACTACACATTATTTTCAAAGCTGTCCATTTTTTCTTTGTATCCTTGTTTATTTTCTTTTCTCCTTTGCTGTGCACTTCTTACTTTATTTTATCCCCTTCCTCACCCCCCTCCCCACAAAAGGAGGCTACTATTAAGCATGGATACATACATATACAGGCATACCCATATATATATATATATATATATGCATGTACATAGATATCCATAAACATACATACATACATACACACACACACATATATATATATACATATACTCAATCGCATATGTATAAGACCATATTATGCTTATTTCCACTTGTCATCTGTTTCTCTGAAGGTGAATAGCATCTTTCATAAGTCCAAGTCTTTTTATATTTTTCTAAATCTACCAGCTCATCATTTCCTACACCACAATATTCTGACCCAATCACATTCTATCTGGGAGATTATCTATGAGTTTTCCCCCAATTTTCTGCATTCTCTCTATTCTTGGTTATATAGGTTTTATTTAGACAGGAAATTTTTAATTTAAAATAATCAAAATTATCCATTTTATACTTCAGCACTGCTCTCACCTTATAATATAGTTTAAGGTCTGATACTACTGAATCTAGTTCATTCACATCTTTCCCCCTTGGTTTCCTTAAAATTCCTGACCCTCTGCTCTTCCAAATGAACCCTGTTATTATTTTTTCTGACTCAGTAAGATAATTTTTAGTAATTTAATTGAAATGGCATTACATAAGAAGGGGGATTTTAAGGATAGGGAGACTCGGGCATGTTTGGGCGATGGATAAGGAGAAGATAAATATTAGAGTGAAAGAAGGGATGATTGTGGGTGTGGTCTTCTGGAAAAGACAGAAGCAGCAGATGGGATCAAGGTGCTGTATACACACACGCACAGACACATACACACACACACACATTCACATACATACATGCATATTTGGCTTCAGTAGGAGAAGGGTTACCAATCATTAGAGATTGGAATAAAGGAGGAGAGAGTGAGAGATGATGTCAAGAAATTGTGGGATAAATAGAAAAGAAGAAGAGGAAGCTCAGAAATGGGCTCAGCTTTCTCTATAGAGGATGATGGGAGGTCCTCAACTGAGAGAGTTGAGGAGAGAGGGGAAGCTTTGGAACAACTTCTAGCATGAGTAGGATAATCAGCTAGAGAGGAGTGAAGGCCCATGTAGGGCTATGATCTGATTTGACTGGGCTTATAGGGCCTGATCTCAATGTTGCTACCCTTCTGTATTCAGGTAGGGTGTCTATCCCCTGCATAGTGGGATGCCTATATTGAAGGTTCTGTAAATTATTGACTCTGCCTCTTTACTGTATACCATCGGCTCTATTTCCTCCATCTTCCAAATGCCTGTTTTGTATTCAGCATTTCCTGGCAATTTTATCCAATTGGATTCACTGAACCAAATCATTAAGGATTTAATGTATTCCCCCTAAAGTGGATTTTCCAAATCTAAAATGTTGATGAATGAATTAGCTTCTGACAAATCCACAGCTTGTATGCAAACTTTAGTTGCAATTAATCATCAGAATTGTTAAATTCATTACCAGTTTGTCAGCATCATACATATTAGTGTACATATATTTGACCTGTAGAATTGAGACTTTTTTAATAGCAAAAAATATAACCCTAAAACAGAGCAGAGTTATGTCACATTCTTGTCTGTACTTTTGCAACAAGCCTAACAAAAACAGGTCAGCAGGACAGTTTATAGGGAGCAGATGGAACTAGATTCCTATAAATTAAGTTAGCAATGACCTGGAATTTATACTGTCAAGATGTAGAACCATGTCGAAAAAAATCAATTTGTATTTCTCAGGATATCCCAAAATGAAACATCGTTGATGAAGGGTACATGTGTTAACCCCAAACACTTAAATTATGATGTATACTTCCTAACTGTATGATTGCAGTAAAATCTTTTTTCTCTCTGAGCCTCAGTTTCCTTATTTGTAAAACAGGGATAATATCATCTATTCTGCTTTTCTTTGCTTCTCAAGCACTTAATACAGTGCCTGACATGAATAGGTACTTAATAAATGTTTGTCGACTTTAATAACTCAAATCAAATGATACTACATCTGTACTTGGTAGACTGTACAGTATTGTATAAATGCTGCATATTATTATTATTATTTGGTTGCAACTGTGGCTTAATCTGTTTTTAAACTCCTCCTACCAGTGAATTTGAGCAATCTATCTATAATTTATAGTCTTGGAAATTTTCTGGTGTTTTGTGCATAGTAGTGCTTATTACTAGATTGACATTGACAAGTTGAGTGAATTGGTCTGAAGTCACTCAGTGACTATGTGTAAGAGGTGAGAATTGAATCCAGGTTTTTCTGATTCCAAGGCTAGCTCTCTATCTACATAGCAATACTGTCAAGTGTTGAGAACTATATCAATGTGAATTATAATTGTTCTTATAAAGAAGAAAGAATGGTGTTTTCACATACCCTTGGGACTTGAAGCTGGTTTGAAGTGAAATGTAGTTGTGAAAAACGTTCAGTGAATTTGTTTAAACTGTTTTAGCTAGGTGTGAGACTTAAGAGAAATGAGATTTCTGTCTTAGAGCACTCTTTTCTTCACCAGTATTTACTAATAAGTTTTCAAATAACTTTGGACATTCTGCTTGGGTATAAAAGACAGTACTTTATTCAGCCATAAAAAATCAAGCAAAGGGGATGGTAGGTAAGGATTGGGTGTTTGAGGGGTTGGTAGCTGGCCAGCAACATTTTGCCTCCAAGTCATAAATTCCAATCTGGCCCATAGTGGTAGTTATAATTAAAGGGTTCATTTTTTTCCTCTTCTCCTCTGCCTCTGACCAAGGTTATAGCAGGAACAGGCAATTTTGTACCACCCTTTATGCCTTTTGAGAATAATTATAAACCTTCAGTAACTGAGGCTGTCAGCCTGGTTTCTTTCAGAATATAATGAATAAACAAAATAGAAACTGAGCATATAGGGAGGAAACTTCAGAATATCTTATCTAGCATTAATGATACTTTAAAAATAGGGTCTTTGTAGAAGGAACCTGGTCTCTTCCTCTACCCATTGCTCTTTTAACTCTTTTCTCAGATAGACCTATGTTTTTATTGTTAAAATAGAAAAGAGTTGGGGAATACTTTCTTTTTGAGAGTCCCCTGTATATAAGGGCAATGCTAGATTACCAGATAGTCAGAGTAGGTGCATGCTTAGAAGCCCCCAGTAGCTGGTTTCTTCTTAGGCTATTGGAAACAAGCTAGTCAAATTTCTACCAAATTAGGAAGAATATTTCCCCCTTTTATAGCCCAGGAGCTCCAAGACTGGAACTTGGGAACCAGAATAGCCCTTCACAATCTAGCCTTAACTTACCTTTTTAGTCTCATTACACATTCCCTCTAAGATTAAATTCCTGGCTGTTTCTCTAACACTGCACTCTGTTTCCTGACCCTATACCTTTTTGCACTGACTGTTCTCTCATGCCTTGAGTTTCCTCCTTCCTCACCCCTGACTCTCAGAATCTGTGATTTTAAGTCTGACCATTCAACTGGCTAGGAATCCATTTATCTATATTATCATCTCATTGTCATTTATAGTATTCGTCTTGAAGTTTTCTTTAAGCCTCAGCTCAAGTTCTACCTCCTATAGGAAGTCTTTCCTGATCCCCCCTCATATACCAGTCCCTCCCATTCCAAATCACCATTTATCTGTTTTATACTTAAGTGCACACTTATGTATATACACATATGTTTTTGTTCTTACCCCAAACCCCAAGGCTATATAAGCTCCTTGAAATCAGGGAATATGTTTTATCTTGTCTTTGTATCCTTAGCACCTAACACAGTGTCTGACACGTTAAGTGTTAATAAATACTCTTGGATTGATTGATTGAACAGCAACTTTCCCCTCTGTTTCTGTTTTTCCTGGGAGCCCAAATCCAATTACCAAAGTAATAATAATTGACTCAATTCAGAGGATTTATGGATTGGGATTAGGAGTGGGACAAGGAAGAAAATGCTAGGAGAAAGTCAGACATTTCATTTTCCCCATGAAACTGGAAATCTCCAGAAATCTCCTATGAGCTTGGTCCTCTTAGGGGATGGCAAGAGGGGAAGTGAAGAACTTGGTGTTTAGGTGCTTATCCACTGCACAAAGAACATGAAACAACTATATATCACTTTTATATTTCTGCCCACAGATGAAAGCAAACAGGGACAATTCTAGGCAAATTAGAATTTGTCATCAGCTTTTTCAGTATCCCCTTATCTTTTCTTTTCAGGGACCTCTCCTTCCCAGGGTCAGATATTCCTATTTGTTTATTTTTAAGCTGTCCTATCAGGAGTGAGGAGAGATTTGGTTTTGAATACTCTCTCTGATAATTAACTGTGTGATCTTGAGCAAGTCACTTAACTTGGGTTTGAGTTTCCTCATTTGCCAATGAGAATATTGGCCTAGATAACTTGTAAGATCTCTTGTGAATATGAATCTATGATACCTTTTGAGTAAAATTTTATTCACATCTCTCTGAAGGTTATATATTAAAATTTTATTTTTTAATTGTAGATAAGAGGTTTGAACTCTTGGTAAAAGAATTTGAGGCATCATCGAGTAAGATTTATGGGAGTTGGATCATGTGTCAAGAAAATCTTTTCTTTTACTCAGTTGTTTTTGAGTACCTAGGGAGGCTGGTCAAAAGGGAATTTGTATCAACACAAGTGTGTCTCTAGAATAGAAAAGTATTAGTTGAGGTTTCTAGAATAGAAAAGTATTAGTTGAGGTTTCCAGTTTGTTATTCTCAGGGCCATGTTGGCAAATATTTAATACCTGACTCTGAAAAACATGTGTGCAGGACTGCTTTTAAGATCAATATGCATTATTAACATTTTCTTCTTCACTTTTTAAAGTCTAGACATCAACAAAACAATAAATCAACCCCTGATTTATAGTGTTTGTTGATTTCAGAGATATAAATTTCTCACACTGAAAATTTAACACGTCCCTGATTACTCTCCAGAAGCTTGTAGGTGGAGGGAAAGGAGTGTATCTCAGCATTACTAATGTTTTGCTCTCATAGCCTTGAGATCTGTAGTCTGATCTACTTAATAAAATGTTCATGTGATGCTTCCCTGCTACATTCACTTCTATGCTTCCCCTTCCCCGAAATTAAAAGCTTCTTTAGGTCACTGTCTATATTTGTAACCCTAGGAAAGGGATCAAATCAGGTATAAAAGAGGCAGACAGATATGTGCTTGCCAAAGGTGTTTATAGCAATAGTTTTCATAGAATTACACAATTTGAAAGTTGAAAGAAACTTCAGTTATTATCTACTTCAACCCATATTTGAAGGGTATCCCAGTCTGCTGACCATGTAGGTGATGTGTCCTGTTCCTGAAGAAGCCACACACTGAAAGGAACTCCCCGCTATACAATAACTCAATAAGTGGTCATCCAGTCTCTGCCTGATGACCTGAAATGAAGTGAAACCCATTCCTTCTCAAGGAAGCTCATTCAACTTTTGGGTTCTAATTGCTAGGAAATTTTTTCCTAACAACAAGCCTAAATTTTCCTCCTTGTGATTCCTGCTTGCTGGTGGACAAGTGGAATAAATCTAAATTCTTCCCTCCATTACAGCCCTTCAAATGAAAGAATGGAAAAGGATTTATTAGGCATTTATTATGTACTAATCACAAGGTGAAGTGCTAGGAAGGCAAATTAAAAAGTAAACAGTCTCTGACCTCAAAGAGCTAACATTTTAATAGGATAGAAAATACATATGGGGGGTTGATGACCAGGGAAGGCCATTTTTTTTAATATTAAAAGAATACCATTAGCCGTGTGACCTTGGGCAAGTTGCTTAACCCCAATTGCCCTCCAAAAAAGCTAAAAAAAAAAAAAGAATACCAAGTGGAATCATAGGGGTATAGTCACATACCCTTTCTCCTAGCAATGTTCTGAAAGGGGTTAGGGAAGATGGGGCAATGAAGGCTAAGTGGAGCATGTAGAGGCTGGTCAAAAAATAGCTAGGGAGGGGGCGACTAGGTGGCACAGTGAGTAAGAGCTCTGGCCCTGGAGTCAGGAGGATCCGGGATCGTTTCCAGTCTCAGTTACTTAGTACCCACACATAAATAACTAGCCGTGTAACCTTGAGCAAGTTACTTAACCCCAATTGCTTTAAAAAAAAAAATAGCTAGGGAGTCAAGGGTGTTATTGGTAAAATATTAAATAGAACAGGGCAAAGCATTCTGGGGGCCCTCCCCTGGAGACCTCCTACAAAACTGATTTTGAATCATTAATGTCTACTCTTTGAGTTTGACCATTCAACCAGTAAGGAATCCATTTATCTGTGTTATCTCTATATTTTCTCCACAAGAAAAGTATGAGATAAGATCAAATGTTTTGCTTAGACCTATATATATTTTTTAAATAAAATTCCCCTGGTCTACCAGTTTACTAGCCATGTCCAAGAAAAAAAAAAAAGGAAATAAAGTTGGTCTGATATGTCCTGTTCTTGATGATGACATCATGCTGGCACTTTGTTATCAATACTTCCTTTTCTAAATGTTGACTCCTCACCTCTTTAATGATCTATTTTAGAATTTCCCCAGGAATTGAAGTTAGGCTCATTTCTATAGTTTTCATACCTGTTTTTTTTTTTCATACCTTTTGCCCTTCTCCAATCATGTGTTACCTATCTTGTTTTCCTCAACTTTTCAAATATCACTGACAGTTGGTTTAGCAATCACACCTGCCACATATACCTAAGGTTGTAGTTCATCCAGGCCAGGTAAACTGAATTACATAAAGATAACTAGGTACTGTCTTACTATCTTCTTACTTATCGATTTGTCAAATCTTGCTATTATTGCCTTTACAACATCTTTCAAACCTGAGCTCTTTTCTCTACTCCCACCACTATCTACCACCTTAATTCAGAGCCTCATCACTTCTCACCTAAATTATTGTGACAACCTCCTAATTGTTTTTCCTACCCCAAGTTTCTTTCCACTACAATCCATAGTACACACTGGTAGCCAAAGTAATTTTCCTTAAACACAAACCTGACCATGTGACTCTCTTAACCCCAGTGACACTCTTGTCTCCAGTATAAAATAGAAACTCATCTGTTAAGATTTTAAAGTTCTTCACAACCTAATTCCACTTCTCTTTTCAGTATCATTGGACATTATTCTCTAGCCTACACTTTGTGGTCCAGTCAAAGTGACCTCTCTGTTCCTCATACATGGCATAACATCCCTATATGTACTGGCCGTCATATATGCCTAGAATCCATTTCCTAATTATAGCACAAGCAATAGTTTCTGTAGAAAGGCTGAAAGTGCCCTCCTTTCCAAACTATCATATGTTTAATAATTTTGTATTTGTTTTTATTTACATACTTTACATTTATGTTGCATGTATTTGTATATGCACTTGTCCTGACAAATAGTGCATATTTAATAAGTGCTTGTTATAGCAGCTCTTTTTGTGGTGGCAAAGAAATGGAAGCTGAGGGGATGACCATCAATTGGGGAATGGCTGAACAAGTTGTGGTATATGATTGTAATGAAATACTATTATGCCATAAGAAATGATGAACAGGATGCTTTCAGAACAACCTGGGAAGGGTTACATGAATTGATGCAGAATGACGTGAACAGAACCAAGAAAACATTGTGCACGGTAGCAGCAATATTGTATGACGAGCAACTGTGAATGACTTAGTTATTCTTAGCAATACAACAATCCAAGACAAACCCAAAGAATTCATCATGAAAAATGTTATCCAGTTCCAGAGAAAGTTGATGGAATCTGAATGCAGACCAAAGAGAAATCTCTCTCTCTCTCTCTCTCTCTCTCTCTCTCTCTCTCTCTCTCTCTCTCTCTCTCCCTCTCTCCCTCTCTCCCTTCCTTGTTTTTTCCCCACAAAATGAATATGGAAATAGGTTTTACATGATTGCACAGTTATAACCTGTATCAGATTGTTTTCCATCTCAGGGAGGGGAGAGGGGAGGGAAAAAGGGAGGGAAAGAAATTAGAGCACAAAATTTTAAAAAGAATGTTAAAAATTGTCTTTACATGTAATTAGGGAAACAAAATATTATTTAAAATAAATGCTTGTTGATTTTTTTGATTGCTCAATCCTAGTCATCAACTTCTTGTTAGTTGCTTTTGTTTTGTCATTTATGATGAAAAGGTTATTCTCCTTGACAGAGAAAAGAGAGAAAATAATAACTGAGCCATTCTTTCCCTTCTCTGTTAATTATCTCTGTCCAATACACTCCAAGAAATAGTTATATTCTTGTGTTGATTCTCCTCTTCTCCTCAGGATAGAAAAAACAAGCAAACAAACAAAATAACCCTCCACCCTTTTGTTGTCCTTAGCTTCCCTTGCTTGCCAAAGCTTACTATGATAACAGGACATGAATATAATAAGTCTTATTCCCTTATATTCATCTTCTGCCTCTTGCCTTTGTTTCCATCCCCTGTATATAGCTTTCTAAAATCTATATGCTTTGTTCCCCCCACTCCAATAACATGCTAATTGGTTTCCCTGCCTCAAGACTATCCCTACTCTAGTCGTTTTCTACTCAGCTATCAAATTATTATTTCTAATGTGCAGATTTGACTCATCTTCACCATTCAAAATAACTCTAGTGGCTCCCTGTAGCCTTCAGGATCAAATATAAAATCCTCTGTCATTCTAACACTTCTACAACTTGGTTCTTGAGGTATAAGAAGGCCTTTGCAGTCTTTTTACACCTACCTGTCACCTATGGCTCCAAGAAGCTGTAGCATGTACAGCAGCTAAGCTAGGTTAAGGGTAACTGACAGGCTGCAAACTTGCTGGTTAGGGGGATACCTTCTCCAAGCATGTGAAGACTTCTCCTGGCAGAATGGAGATGAAAACAGTTTGTTCCAGTTGCCATGAAGGCAGCTGAAGCAGGCGCTGTGGAATGCTTAGAGCTTGGTTAGATATAGAAGTCGCCAATGTCATTCACTGAATCCTGGGCCATGGTCAGTAGTCTTGACTTTTGTCTTGCCACTGGACTTGAATGACTTGGGAAATGAAAGTGAGGCTGATGGCTTTGTGTAACTCTGCCTCACTTAAATCCAATTCATGCAGAAGTCAAGATATCACCTTGTGATGTTATTGGTCTTTTGAAAACAAAGAACAAAGACAAAACACTTAACTCCCTTCCATGTACCCTATGATGGAATGACACTAGTCTCTATGTTGTTCCTTAAATAAGACATTCCATTTCTCTACTCTGCAAATGTTTTTTTTCTTTTTCCTTTAGTATTTTATTTTCCCCAGTTACATGTAAAACAATTTTTAACATTCTTTTTTTTTTTTTTTTGCTTTTTGGAGGGCAATTGGGGTTAAGTAACTTGCCCAAGGTCACACGGCTAGGTTTTTTTTTGTTTGTTTGTTTGTGTGTGCGTTAAGTGTCTGAGGCCAGATCCGAACTCAGGTCCTTCTGACTCTGGGGCCGATGCTCTACTCACTGCGCCACCTAGCCAGCCACCCCTTTAACATTCATTTTTAAAACTTTGAGTTCCAAATTCTCTCTTCTTCCCTCCCTCCCCACCCTCAGTGAGAAGGAAGGTAATTTGATATAGGTTATACATGTGTAATCATGCAAAACATATTTCCATATTGGGTTGTGAAAGAAAACATAGACCAAAAACAAAACAAAAGCCCCCCCCCCAAAAAAAAAAAAAAAACTTAAGAAAAATAAAGATGGATAGCGTTTTTCATCCTAAGTCTTTCAGAGTTGTTTTGGGTCACTGTATTGCTGAGAATAGCTAGGTCATTCACAGATGATCATCTTACAATATTGTTATTACTTTGTACACAGTGCATTTCACTTTGCATTAGCTAATGCAAGGCTCTCTAGGCTTTTCTGAGAGCATCCCACTCATTTCTTGTAGCACAATAGCATTCCATTACATTCACATACCATGTTCAACCATTCTCCAATGGATGGGCATCCCTTCAATTTCCAATTCTTTGCCACCACAAAAAAGAACTGCTATATGTATTTTTGTACATATGGTATACGTTTTCACTTGCTTCTGTCTTGCCCAGGAAACTCTCACCTGTCCTTTCTACCACCTGGCTTCCCTGACTTCCTTCAAGTCCAAGCTAAAATCTCATTTTCTACAAGAAACCTTTCCAGATCCCTTAATGCTATATGTGACTTGTTTATATATGGTTGTTTTCGTATTATCTCCCCCATTAAACTGTGAAGTCTTTGAGAGCAGGGACTGTTATTTGCCTTTCTTTGACTCCTCAGTGCTTAGCACAGTGTCTGGAATGTAGAAGGCACTTAATAAATGCTTGTTGACTGACTGTCTTGGTTGGTTGGTGAATCTTTTGCATGCATTCGTCTCTTGAGACAATTCTTATTTTCCCTCATTGTGTTTTCCTATGTGTCTGCAGAATTTCACTACTGAGAGTTTCCCATCCCTCCTAGGCTGATTTAAATTTTTTTTTAGTCCATAGGAGACTCTCTAGCATTGTTCTAAATGCTTTGAAATATGTTTTCCCAAGATCTAGAGTCTACGTTAGATTATATCTAGTTTTTATCTCTATCACAAATTCTAAGATAGAGTGATCAGTTTCCTACCAAGTTCCAATCAGTTATATTCCAGTAACCAATTTCTTTCTGTTGATGAAAAATCTGATCTACTATAGAAATTTCCCAATTGTTGATTCCTCCACCTTTTGATAGATAAAATTATTATAATATCAAAGGCAAAACATTATTCATTGCTTTCAGAGAGACAGAGAGGAAGGGAGGGGGAGAGAGAAAGAGACAGAAGAAGAAGGAGGAGGAGGAAGAAAAGGAGGAGGAGGAGGGAGAGAGGGAGGGAAGGGGAAGGGGAGGGACAGGGAAGAGCCCTTCAGTAGATGTCAGAGTAACTGAAATCTTCCATCACTACTCTATCATACACCTGTTCTGGACTTGTGAGCTGTTTCCCAAACTTCTCATTGATTTCCTCTTTCTGTCTGTATTCTGTAAGTATGCTTTGATGACAGAATTGCATCTTTTTCTCTTCCTGTTTGCTACTTAATGTTCCCTGTTATGCTTCCCCACTCTTGTTTTTGGATTTCTTCAAATAAGTATGCCTTCTTAATACATGTTGGCCCCTTCCCATTTCACCTATCATGCTTCTGTTGAGTAATGTATGTCCTTCTAGAGCTATAGTCCAGTCATGGGTTTTATCCCATCAAGTCTCAGTGGTATCTATGATGTCAAGTTTGCCTATTTGTATTAGGGCCTCCTGATCCTCCAGCTAAACTTTGGCCATTTGTCTATATACATTGAGGCAATATATTTTACTAGTGATTTATTTCTTGATTTTTTTTCTCCTTTGAAATTTTGTGTGATTCAAGTTGCTACTGGCAACTAGGTGAAGCAGTGGATATAGTAGTGGACCTGCAATCAGGAAGATCTGAGTTCAAATCTTGCCTCAGATACTTGCTAGCCATGTGACCCTGGATAAATCATTTAACCTCTTACTGTCTCAATTTTCTCATATTAATGTAGTTTTAGGGGCACAGGGACCCCAAAATAATGAGGTTCAGGACAGAGTTATCTAGAAAGAATTTGTGGACTCAAGCAGTCTTCTAGTCAAGTGGCAAAAAGTTTATTATAAAGCTAATAAAGGCAGACAGAGCTCCTTTGGGGAACTTACAGCCTAACAGGAGTGATGCTAAAGCTTATACAGAAAAAGTTCAGTGAGTGTGGTGTGCCACGAGTGCTAATTAAGTGGTAACATACAGTTTCAGTACCTTGGGTGTAGGCGTTATTCACTACAGCATGGCCTGGGTGGAGTGGGAGGAACTTCTGAGGGGTCTATACATCTGTAACAAGATAGCTTTGGGTGTTGATGTCTATAGCTTAACCTCTGGATTATATACAGTTAACTGTGGGAATCAGTACATGATAGGTCTGCTGGTACAAGATAGTTTTGTTCATACATGGGAAATTCTATAGAGGTCAGTTCTTTTAACAGACAGAGAGAATAACTCTCATGAGTTATTTTCCAAGATGGGGTCTTTGGGATGGGGAGAGATATGATCTTAGGGCTGGGATCCAAGATTAAGCATAAGCACCCCATCAATATCATGTGACTCACCAGAAATGGGTAATAGCTATCTGTTTTGCTAAGCCTTGGTAGTTTCTGTCATGTCTTGGGCATATACTCTGGGAACTCAATAAGCCTCATTTTGTTATGGGGTCAACAAATAGCTGATGAAATACTTCTCAACAGGGAATCCCCTACCACTGCTTCTCTTTTCCTTTTCCTCTGACTCTGATAGGATGATCACCAGCTTGATGGCTTCTCTGTCTTGGCTGTATAATTCCTTTTTCTACAAGAAGCTGTATTGCCTTCAAAGCACCTCCTCTTCTGTGTCAAGTTCAGGCAAACAAGGAATTTCCTAAAGATAATGAGATTCTCCAGGTGCTCCTCTTTGTAGCCTTGAGACACTATAGGGCTTTATCAATGGAATCCATATTTACTTTACTCCAGCACTTAGCCCAGTGCCTGGCAAATAGTAAGCACTTTGCAAATGTATGTTGATTGATTGATTGACTTTTAAAAGAGATTTGTCTTTTCCAAAATCTATGCAGGAAAAATTAAGTGGATACAGACATAATTTGTCAATATGCGTTTGGATGGGCAGACTATGTTAATCCCCAATGTATACACACACATACACACATATGCATCATGCATCTCTCTCTCTTTCTCTCTCTCTCTCTCTGACAGGCTGTGAACTGGGCCAAAAGTTGAATATGAGGTGATGATGAGTTTGAATTGAATTTGGGAAATTGTCTAACATTCATTAATCTGTTTCCTGCTTCTCAAAACCATTTTAATGTTATTATTTTCCTGTTATTCTATGTGGTTGTGAATCATAGAACAGTCATCTCAGAAGAATTAGAATTTCCATATCTCAAATAAAAATGTAAAGATGTGTATGGCTTCAACCTATTGCCAATGGTGACAGCTTCAAAGGGTTGCATTAAAATTATCATTAAGGATGTGACTGATTGAAAAAAGAAGCAGGCCAGTCAAATAGCATGATTGCAGGATAATAGATGGACAACTTGAGCACTTTATTGCCATCCACAAAATATTTAAAAAACAAGAAAAAGGCCTCTAGCATTTTGGGATTTATGTAAAGATATGGGGATAAGAATCATATACAAAGAAAAGACATGGATGGATTTAGATGTTTTTTCAGTGGACAGATTATTTACAGTTGTGAAATCCTGGACCATCTATCCACCCAATCAAAGGCATTTTAAAAATGCCTATTAAGTACTAGGCATGTCTATCACATCAATGTAATACTGATCAAAGTTAAGTATGTAAACAAGAATGGGTGAAGGCTATGCAATTTCTTCTGTTTTGAGAACTCTGCAATCTACCTATGACTTAGTAGGTAAGTCTTAATTAGTTGCCTGAAGCATTGAGACCTGAAATGACTTATCTAAGATCACATAGAAAATCAGTGTCAGAAGAAGGATTTGAAGTTAAATCTTTCTGACTAGAAGCTGGCAGGTAGTTCAGTGGATAGAGCATTGGACCTAAAATCAGGAAAACTTGAGTTCAGATCTAGCCTTAGAAACTTACTAGATGTGTAATGTTCT
The DNA here is from genome assembly GCA_011680675.1 of Gymnobelideus leadbeateri. NCBI lineage: Eukaryota > Metazoa > Chordata > Mammalia > Diprotodontia > Petauridae > Gymnobelideus > Gymnobelideus leadbeateri. The sequence goes on from WOXC01004630.1 coordinate 253,892, forward strand.
GCAAGTCACTTAACAACTGTCTGCCTCAGTTTCCTCATCTGTAAAATGGGGATATGATATCCCCTACTTTCCAGGATTATTGAGATGATAAAATGAGAAATATTTGTAAACCACTTTGCAAACCTTAAAGTGCTATATATAAATGCCAACTATTATTTGTAAAAGCCTAGTGATCTTTCCATTGTGCCACTGCTCTCTTAAACACAGTAGGTGTTTAAAGAAGTTTTGTTGTGGTTTTTGTTGTTGTTGCTGGGGCTGTCTCCCTGAATCTTAATCTCTCTCCTCTCTTTTATCCAGACTCCCAGAAGTCAAGGATCCAGAGTCTACTCTCACTTTGCTTTCAACAAATATTATCTCACTTTTCTCACCCACCTAGGTATCTACCCACCTCCACCTCCTGATTCATAGGAACCTATAGTCTCTCTTCATTTCCAAAAGAATTCACAGCTTCAGGACTCAATTTCTATTGTCTTGAGTCCTTGGTCAGCTTGGACCCTGAATAGGGTGCAGGGAAGGGCTTGGTGAGCTGCTCAAGGACCTGTTAGGTCAAAGGGGAAAGTAGCTGAGATGCTTTGTTGGAAGAGAATGAATGAGTGAAGCAAGAGCAAGCTTGGCCTAGGAGGAGAGGGCGTCAGCATGTGAACAGTGTGATGTTTAAAAAGTCAGGAAACCATTCCATAAGCCTCCCATAAAAGCCAGTTCCTCCATAGTCACAGCAGCTGAGTCTGAGTGCTGAGTCTGCATGCCTTGTTTCCCATGAAACACCATCATCTGCTTACCTCTTTAAAACATTCCAGAGAACATTGGGTGGGAAACTTCTTTTCATTTCTTTTTTTTTCCCATCAAAGGCATCTTGATCCACAGATGGAAAAAAAAAGTTAAGGGAGATGTATAAGAAAAAGCCATATTAAGCTATTTAACTTTTAGTTTTGAGGGGCTTTTCTTCAGCAAATTAATGAAGAGGTTCCGTATTTGTGTTTTTGTTTTTGTTTTTTTTTTCAAAATAAGACTGAGGAACTTCAGTGGCTAAATAAAGACTCTTTTCCTGTCTGTCCTTAACAATCAAGGGGACACATGATTACTTCTCTTTACTTAAACTATCTTGTCTTGTATCACATTTCATAAGTATTTCATAGGTTAAAATGGAGATCTGAGGGGCGGCTAGGTGGCGCAGTGAGTAGAGCATTGGCCCTGGAGTCAGAAGGACCTGAGTTTGGATCGGGCCTCAGACACTTAACGCACACAAAAACCTAGCCGTGTGACCTTGGGCAAGTTACTTAACCCCAATTGCCCTCAAAAAAAAAAAAAAATGGAGATCTGAGCAGATTCTTAGCTCCTTGAGGGAAAATACTCTCACTAATGTTCCTGCCTCAAAGTAAGCCTCTCACAGGGTCCTGCACATAAGTGTTCAGTAAACATTTATTGAATGAATAAATGAAAACTAAAAGGAAAAAAAGAATTAAAAATAGCAAAAGCAAATAAGAAAGGCATAAATAATCTCTTAGTCCTGGGAAGGGGATCCTTGTTGTGCTTCCTTTTTTTGAACATGTTAGGAAGGAAATAAGCATTCATGTAGTGCCTACTATGTATGAGGCGCTATGCTAAACTCTTCCCAAATATTATCTCTTTTGATCTTAACAACCCTGGTTGTTATTATTATGTCATTATTATCCTCATTTTACAGTTGAAAGAGGCTAAGTGACTTTCCCAGGGTCATATAACTAGTATCTGGTACTGGGATTTGAATTCAGCTCTTTTTTATTCTAGGACCAGGATCTAACCACTGTGCCACCTAAGCAGTGGTCCATTTTGAAGTATTGGTAGTTGCTTCCCACATTTGTCAGCGTATAGAATACCAGAGTTGGGGTCAAGAAGACCTTAGTTTGAATCCTGCCTCAGACAATTGCTAGCTGTGTGATCCTGGGCAAGTCACTTACCTTCTGTTTCTTTCAGTGTTCCCATCTGTGAAATGGGGATGATAATAATAACATATACTTCCCAGGGTTGTTATAAAGAACCTATAAGATAATATTTATGAAGTGCCTTACCAAACCTTAAAGCACTATATAAATACTAGCTATTATTTTAGTTTTGTTTTTATTTTGATGTGAGTGGGTACTAGAGAGCAGGGAAGTATGAGAAAGGTAAATAAAAAATATGGGACTTTAGCCCTAGGTAGAGCCATAAAAGATGAAAAGGCTTCACTTGTTGAGTTAATATGAGCTGTACAGATGAAGAGATAATAGATGGAGGAGAACCCTGAAATGCAATCCCTGTAACCAAGTAAGCTAGATCCTTTCCTAGTCATCACCTTTTTTTCTTTCACCAAGCAGGGATAGATTTTTCCTTTAAAATGTATAGGAACAAGTAGGGTAGCAGTTTTCCAGTAATATTAAACAAATGACAGTGCCCCAAAAAATATTGTTGTAAGTGCTTACTCACTCTCCAGGATGTAGTCCTTTGCACTGACAAGAATTCATTGAGTAAGCATTAGCTTTACAATGAGCTCTGTAACTCTGCAGAGGCGTCATAGATAATTATCTTATAAAACCAAAGCCCTGCCTGGCTAACACATACAAAACATCCCCGGAGCTGTTGTCACTGAGTCTTAGAAGCTGGAAAGGGTGAGGTCCCTAGTAAGTTGTCTAAAATCAGGTCTATAAGGTGTTCCTAGCATGGATGGATTAAACCAACTAAAGACATTCTCTGGATAGAGCTGTTGTCAACTGTATCTTAATTACTTTCTTTCTTTCTCTTCTTCTTCTCCTTCTGCTCCTCCTCCTCCTTCTTCTCCTTCTTCTTCTCCTCTTCCTCCTCCTCCTTCTCCTCCTTCTCCTTCTTCTTCTCCTCTTCCTCCTCCTCCTTCTCCTCCTTCATCTCCTTCTTCTTCTCCTCTTCCTCCTCCTCCTCCTTCTTCCTCTTCCTCTTCTTCTTCCTCTTCCTCTTCTTCTTCTTCTTCTTCTCCTCCTTCTTCTTCTGTAGTATTGTAGAAGGAGTGAGCTGTACAGATGAAGAGATAATAGATGGAGGAGCACCCTCAAACCCAATCCCAGTAACCAAATAAACTAAATCCTTTCCTAGTCATCATCTTTTCAAAACTCACTTCCTATGCTTACTTTTTGTGTGACCTTGGGTGAGTCACAATCTTTCTTGCCCGCAGTTTCCTCATTTATAAATGAAGGACTTGAACTAGATGGTCTGAGATCCCTTCAAACTCTAAGTCGACTATTCTATGATCTTATGATTGTCCCATTTGATCGGTAATAAGCTTGTAAGGTAGGCACCACAGGTATCATTCTTCCCATTTTACAGTTAAGGAAACTGAGGCTAAGAGAGATGAAGAGATTTGCCCATAGTCACAAAGTTAGTGCTGGAAACAGGATTTGAATCCAGGTCTTTTTCAACTCCAAGTTCAATGCTCTTTTCATTATACTAATTCTGTCTCTTACTAAATATTTGTTATCAATATATTGGCAGCTAGGTAGCACAGTAGAAAGAGTGCTGGCCCTGGAGCCAGGAAAATTTGAATTCAAATCTGGCCTCAGATACTGGATGTGTGACTCTGGGCAAGTCACTTAGCCATGTTTGCCTCTGTTTCCTCCTTTGTAACATGAGCTGGAGAAGGAAATAGCAAACCACTCCAGTATCTTTGCCAAGAAAACCCCAAATGGGATCACAAAAATTTGGACACGACTGAAACAGCTGAACAAATGAACATATTGACAAATAATAAAAATAATAAATTCCTACTAATTATATTGTTCTGGCAATTGGTTGGATTTAGGAAGATGAGAAAAGTAAGGGAAATCAAGGTAGAAAAGTAAGTCATAAATATACTAGGGGTTTGTTTTAAGGATTAGAACAATGAAGGCTAAACTCAGAGAAGGGAACAAGAAATACAATGCAACCTGCCCTTATGCATTTTTATAACTCTTTAACATCTATCTTTCAGAAGTTGATTGCTGAGAAACTTATTTTAATGGCTAGGGTTCTGCATTGAGAATATAGGGAGCTTTGTTCTTTGTTCAAATAATAAATAAATTATTTTGTTAGTAAATTAATATGAGGGTCACCACGGCATGGTGGCTAGAGAACTGGCTTCAAAACTGTGAAGACCTGAGTTCAAGTGCTTCCTCTGACACTTCCTTGTTGTGTTCCTGGGAAAGTCATGAGCTCTCAGTGTGCTAGGTAACTGTAAGATTCTAAATTGAAGATAATTGCATTGGTAGAAGGAATTTCTTCACCATGGAATTCCCTGTGCTAATGAAATCACAGGTCCAATCTCTTTTCCTATCCTCTAGTAAATTAATGCTGCCTGATAGACTAACCACATGAGCTAATTATACAAACTAACGTGTATGAGGTTGGGGGTTTAAAGATCTATAGACATCATTTAGATTGTGAGTTCCTTGAAGTCAGGGTCTGTCTTTTTCCTCTTCTTATCCTCAACACTTAGCACAGTGCTTAGCTCATAGTAAATGTTTAATATATGTTTATTGAATGATTGGTTACAGATACTTTTATAAGGTTGAAGCACAAACTTCTGGGGAGTGAAGCAAAATAAAATTGATAAAATAGTGGGTGAAGATGTGGGGAAAAGTCTGGAAGAACCAAGAAAGAAGCTTGGGTTTAATAGGGATCAGGAGAGTGAGTGATTGGATACATAATGTACAAACATTACTTTGTAGGATGTTATATGTGTAGGAAAGATTTGAAAGGAGAGATGGTGGGAAAGAGCAAACATGCTAGTTACCTTTTCATGATGCTACTGTCTTCCTGTCTAGGTTCTCAATGTCAGAAGCATTCCTCTTCCTGGCCCATCAGTTACCAAATCTTATTAATTCCTCTCTCCATCTTCACAACTACCATCCCAGATCAAATGCTAATCATATCTCTTTTGGAATTTTGCAATATCCTCTTAACTGCTTCCAGTCTTTCCCTGCTTTAATCCTTTGCAGATCTGACAAAATAGTCTTCCTATAGTGCAGGTCTGACCACATCACTGCCTTGCCCAAGAATTTTCAGTGGCTCTCTGTTACCTCTAGGATAAAATATAGCCTCTTCAGGCTGGTGTTTAAAGGTCTTTATAGTCTGGTTCCAGCCTGCCTTTCCAGACTTATTTTATATTTCTCCCTTGCATACACTCTATATTTCTGCCAAATTGAATCTACTTGCTCTTTCTCCAGATCATCATTCCTTTTCTCAGCTCTGTACCTTTGTACAGGCTAATCTATATGCCTGGAATGTACTCTTACTCCACTTTAGCCCATATGTCCTCTCCTAATCCTCCTGGTTGTTAATATTCTTTCTTCAAATGACCTTGCACTTATTAATGGATATAAATGTTGTTTCTTCACAGTAGAATGTAAGCTCTTTCAGACCAGGCCTGATTTTGTTGTTATTGTTATTTTTGTGGTTGTTTTCTCATCTTCATCATTAGCATCATCTAGCACAGTGCCAGTGAATCTTGTACGTACTTGACAAATTCTTGGTGGACAGAATAGATTAGGATGGGATGGGATGGGATGGGATGGGATGGGATGGGATGGGATGGGATGGGATGGGATGGGATGGGATGGGATGGGATAGAAGAGAATAGAATTTCCTCTTAGTGATATTGACTACATTGTTCTACAATGCAGAATTTAAAGAGGCAGAAATTGGCAATAGCAACAAAAATCAGGTAATTTAAAAATAAAAGGAAAGGTTTAACAAGGACTCTATTCAAAGGAACATACGGTCATTCAGTAGTAAAACTGAAAGGGGGAAAGGGGAAAGAAGGCAGATATGACTCATAATCCAATATTCTAGCTATTGGAAGATGGGGCCTTAGTAATTCTTTTATGAAGTTTGGATCAGAAAGAGCTAAAAATGCAAGCAAATAAACCTCAAGGACAGGCTTCTTTTCCTCACTGTTTCATTTACTATTTTTCATAACTTAATTTCAGACTGTTCCCATACTTAAAAGAACCTCCTGGATTTTACAGGTTTCTTTTTCTGCTCTGAGTCACTTTATTTTCTCTACCTTTTTTCATCTTATCACAAGCCATTTCTTCTTTTGAAAGTTTTACATACCCAGACCTTTGTTCATGATTGCATGATTTTGAAAGTTGCCATCGTTGGTCACTCTTATTATAAGACCACATGTGCAAATTGATTTCCTCCTTCTTAATGCTTGTATAGGGAGGAATTGTGACATCATTTGACAAAAACAAACCATAAGACTCTGAGCAAGTCACAACCTCTCAGTATCTCGAGAAATGCTCTAAGATTGTTATAAATAAAATCTTGTTGTATTGTATATTTTTATATTATATAAATAATATATTATATTAATTATATAAGTTTTACTGTAAGAAACATCCCTGCAATCACAGGTTCAAATAAAAAAAAAGGAGTAGGGGGAGGGTGGCCTGTATACTATATTAGCCTTAATATGGTGCACATTTTTCATTGTTTAAAATGTCTACCCCTGATCTGACATTGTCTCTGCTTCTTAGTCCTGGTTTCTAGGTGCTCTGTTTCCTCAGTCTACTTCACCTTCTTTAGTCCCTTCTCCCAAAGTGTCCCCAGGAGATCTCCATCCTTTCATTGGATATGCAATTGCAGTGGTGGTAGCTTAAATTCGGATCTTTGAAAACTTGCCTACCAGCCCCAGAAATATTCTCACAATATATGTATTGGGAATTAGACTTCTTTCTGAGGAGACAGACCAGGCTGTTGCCAAACAGAAGGCATCTCAGCATTTGCTGGTGGTAATTTTCCATTGCAACCACTCAAAACATCAGAAATTTCTTTTCTTTATACTTGACCTTGGAATCATGGGCTTCCTGTTCAGCAAAATGCATGCTCAGTCATTTAGAGTATAAAGATGTTGTGCTACTTTACAAGAAATCTCTATCATATACTGTCAAACTATTAATATAGAGGCTGTTCATTTATTAACACACAGTTCATTCATAGAATCTAGTTTAACTCAAAGAAGAAGTCTCTCTGTACAGTTCTAAATAATCCCAATCTATTCACCACCAAACTATTTTGAACACTCTTAATATCAGGCATTAGGGCTTATTTAAACCTCCTCATCAGGAACTTCATCATCTTGCAAGAATGAATTAGCATTGGGGCTCACACCTATGCAATCCCCTCTGCCCTTCTGATTGGAGTGCAGAGATATGAATACTTCCCATTCTTCCCTTTGAAGAGACCACCCAAATTAGCCATCTTTTCATTTCCTTCTATGAGATTTCTCCATAATGCCCCATTACCTTCCTTCCACTGGCCCCTTTTCAGTTTCCTTTTGTTTGTTGTCTACTACCATTAGACTATAAGCTCCTTGAGAACAGAAACTGCTTTTTTTTTTCCTATTTGTATCCTGAGGACCTATACAGTGTCTGGCACACAGTAGGTGCTTAATAAATGTTTAATGACTGATCTAACTGATTTAGTCCTTTCAGGTCAACAATCATTTATTGAGTAGCGACTGTGTGTGTCAGGCACTGCGTTAAGTGCTAACTCCTTTCTTGCTAATATAAGCCTTTCTTTTCAGATTGAATCTGTTCTGCCTCGAGCCATTTGAACTTAACCTGGTGATTTTCTTCTGTTACTCACATAACATGGTTTCTACATAAGTTCTACATGATTGTGGGTTCTATATGACATCTTTTTGATAAGTATATCTTCCCTAAATGGCTTTTGCCTAGAAAAAGAATCTTTTCAGTAGTTGTTCTTTTAGTGGGACCTTTAGGGGCCCCCTCATTTCTGATCCTCATTTCCCCCAAAACTACCCAAGGTTCAAGGAAATTTTAGGTTAGCCTCTATTCATAACCATATCTCATGAGTCCTCAGTGATGTTTCTTTTACCAAACCAAATGAAAGAACTTTAGTTCAAAGCAACAAAGAATATTTAATGAAATGCAATGAAACTAACAATAAGAAAATCTTCCCTCATACACAATGAGGTATATGTATGGATATGGATATTATTGTGGGAATTAAACAGCATGATATAATAGGAAGGGCATTGGTTATGGAACCAGAAGAAGTAGATTCAATCCCTTTCTCTGATGTTTACTATCTATGTTACTTTAGTCAAGTCATTTAATCTCTTAGGGTCCCCACTGGTTAAATGAAAGTGTTGTCTAGATGGCCTCTGAAGCCCCTTCTAACTCTATTTAATGATGTTAGGGATAGGAATAAGTAACTGGGGAGCAAAAAAAGTCCAGGCATATCTATGAGAAGCAGCATGGCTCTGTAGAAAGGCGAGGGGTTTGGTGTTAGTAGTAACCTGGATTCAAATTTCCTATCTGGCACTTGTCAGATGTTAACTTAGTAAACATGGCAAATCATTTCAACTTCTTCAAATCTTAGCCTGGGGTCACCCTTCTTGCTTTTCTTGGAGGAAAAAGCAATTCATTTCTGCACATACTTTACTTAAGATACTGTGTGAGGAACTGGAGTTACAGACATAGAAATGGAAAATGGACACAAACAATCTGGAGGATCTGGGAAGACGTCATGGAAGAAGTAGCACATGGGTGAAACCTTCAAGAAAGATCAGAATTTGGATCCAGTTCTTAATCGATTGTGTCATGAACCCCTTTGTCAGTCTGGTGAAGCTTATGAATTCTTCCTCAGAATAATGTTTATAAATGCATAAAGTGAAATATCTAGACTACAAAGAAATAAAGTTATATTCAAATTTAGTTTGCAAAATATATATAGTTTAAAGTTCATTGACCCCAGGCTTAAAGTCCCTGATCTAGAGAGTTGGTATACAGAAAATTCAGATAAATAACAATTGCCTAAAAAACTTTCATCAGGCTGGGATTACATCTCAGAACTCTAGCCCTGTTTTCTGTTAAACCTTTTGAAAAATACCAATGAAGCAGGTTTGAATGACTTAGGGATCTAATTTGGCCTGCCTCGCTGGATTGAAGAGCCATGTCTTTGTCTATCTCTGTATCTCTTTGTTCAGGGAGAGAGGTGAGGTCAGACTATCTTCTGTGTCCCTTCCATTTTTGTGCACTTTGCTATAGGGTCCTCATGTAAACTTGGTTTTCCTCTTATAGTAAAACACTTGACAGACTTGTCTACACCTGACAGACTTCAGTATCAAATCTATGCATTTTCTCTGCTTGAACCATCCTATATTGTTTTGTTCCAGTTTTTCTCAGGCTTTTCATATTTCTGTCACACTCTCCTTTTCATATGATTATTTCTTGCAGTTGCTGTGCCGTATAGGTACAGTTCCATAATTGGAGTGAGAATGGAAGTTGATAATAGAACTAAGAAGGGGAGAGGTGTAGTATGAGGCATTTTTAAAAGTTGCTACTGGTTTTTCATGACTAGATGACCAAGCTACCATGAGTGATACACTACAAACGCTAAGTATTTCTGAACATAGAATAGTATTATAATAAAGTAAATCTATAGTGGATTTAATATGATATTGAGTTAAAATAATTTAATCTTAATTAATTTTATATATTAATATAGCAATATTATTCATCATTAATGTAATTAAATCATACCTACTAATATAATTAACATGGCAGGAATTTATTATATTAATATAATTTAATTATTTTAACTCAATTAATTAATATAATGACACATTTGAATGTATATATGTATGAAAATGTACATGTATATCATCATTATTGTGTTAATAATGTAGCACATATGCTCTGGCCCTACTCTTATTTTTATTTTTATTTTTTTATTTTTATTTATTTATTTTTTTAACAAATGCTTTATTAACTTCTGGTTTACATCATTCATTTCCACCAGATTTTGAGTTACAATTTTTTCCCCCATTTTTTCCCTGCCCACCACTCCAGAGTAGCAGTCCCACTAGATATCCCCTCATCCAATCTGTTCTCTCCCATATCTTATCCCATACCCGCTTTGACTTTGTCATTAGGGCAAGGTGAATCTCTGAGCCCCAATGCCTGGACATCTTATGGAGCATTAAATATTAAAATTTCGATTTTCAGATCCATTCCCTTCCTCCCTTGTCACCCACTCCCTCTGAGAAGATAAGCAATTTAGTATGTGTTGTACATGTATAACTATGCAAAACATTACCATAGTAGATATATTGTAAAAGACTGCTTATATTTCCCTCCCACCCATCTCACTTCCCACTTGGTCCATTCCCTACTTTGATCCTGTCCCTCTTTGATAGTGGGTACTTCCAACCTCCCCTCCCCCCAGAATGCGCTCCCCTCCATCATCCTTCCTCTCATCCCCCTTTCCCCTACTCTCCTGCAGGGTGAGATATCCCATTTAGTATGTATGTGATTCTCTCCTTGAGCCAACTTCAATGAGAATATGGTTTTGACTTTTTGCCTTCCTGTTCTTCCCCTCCCCTACAGCTACTTCCCCTTGCCTCTTCTGCATGAGATAGTTTACCCTGCCCTGTCTCTCCCCATCTCCTCTTGCCACTTTCCTCTCTCACCTATTAACTTCACCCCTTAAGAATCATCCGTTCCCATCAAATTCAACCTGTGCCCTCTATCCATGTATACCTGTAAACATATGCCCATATACCCTTCTTCAATTATTTTCATAATGAGAAAGGTTTCATCAGACACAGTTATTGTTTTTCCATGTAGGAATGTAAATAGTTCAACTTTGATAAGTTCCTTTTGATTTCTTTTCCCTGATTACTTTCTCAGGCATCTCTTGCTTCTTGTGTCTGGATGTCAGATTTTCTATTCAACTCTGTTTTTTTCCTCAAGAGTGCTTGAAAGTCCTCTATTCCACTGAATGACCATATTTTCCCCTGAAACAAGATACTCAGTTTTGCTGGGTAGGTGACCCTTGGGTTCATTCCCAGCTCTTTTGACCTCTGGAATATCATATTCCATGCCCTTCTATCCCTCAATGTAGAAGCTGCCAGGTCCTGGGCTATTCTGATTGTGTTTCCACAATATTGAAATTGTTTCTTCCTGGCTGCTTGTAGTGTTTTCTCCTTGATCTGGGAGTTCTGGAACCTGGCTATAATATTCCTAGGAGTTTTCTTCTTGGGATCTTTTTCAGGAGGTGATCTGTGGATTCTTTCAACCTCTATTTTGCCCTCTGGGTCTAAAACATCAGGGCAATTTTCCTTGAGAATTTCTTTAAGGATGATTTCTAGGTTCTTTTTTTGATTATGGATTTCAGGTAGTCCAATAATTTTTAAATTATCTCTCCTGGATCTATTTTCCAGGTCAGTGGTTTTTCCCATGAGATATTTCACATTGCCTTCTATTCTTTCATTTGTTTGGATCTGTTTAATAGCATCTTGATTTCTCATAAAGTCACTAGCTTCCATTTGCTCCAGTCTAACTCTGAAGGAATGAATCTCCTCAGTGAGCTTTTGAGATTCTTTTTTCCAGCTGGCAAATTCGGCTTTTTAAGGCATTCTTCTCCTCATTGCCTTTCTGAGCCTCTTTTGCCATTTGAGTTAGTCTATTTTTTAAGGTGTTATTTTCCTCAGTCAGGCTGTCGACTGTCATTTCATACTTTTCTTGCATCTTTCTCATTTCTCTTCCCAATTTTTCCCTCACTTCTCTTATCTGCTTCTTAAGGTCCTCTATGGCCTGTAGCCAGCTTGTATTTTCATTTGGGGCTTTTGGTGCAGGAGTTCTGACCTCACAGTCCTCCTCCATGCTTTGATCCTCTTTTCCCCTAAAATAGTAGTCCAATGTTGAATTTTTCTGTATATTTTGTTTCTTTTGCCTAGGCATGTTGCCACTTAATTACTTGATTTTTGGGCTTGCTGCCACAGTAAGACTCTGGCACCAGAAAGGAGAGCTTCCACCCAAACGTGGGGTCTTTACAACTTCCGCAGGTTGGGTGGCCTCTGCAAAGCCTCCACCCGCTCTGGCAAATTGGATACACACCCCAAACTTCCCCCCCCAGACCACAATCCAGTTCCAGGCAGTTTAAAGCAAGAGCGATTAACCCCCAGACTGATTGCTGAGTCTCCCTACAGTTCACAGACCAGGAGCTAGAGCCACCACTGATGCTGCAAAATGGCTTCTGTGCCTCGTTTCTTCAGCAGCTTTTCGCCCCCAGGGGAGGAAGCTGACTCGTTCCCCAAATACTGGTCCCAAAGTCCATAGGGCACTAACCTCTCACTTTGTCCTAGGCATATCTGTGCTGATAATTCTGGAATCGCCACAGCTGCTGGTGTTCTGGGGTCCTTCCAGCCAGCTGCTGGCCCAGCCGCCCTGGGGCTAAAACCTTGGCTCAAGCGGGTCTGGGCTCAGCTCCCAGTTCACTGTGCTCTTGGTTCTCAGTGTGCTGTGCTGCCTGCTCTCAGAGCGCTATGCTGGCCGCTCCCTGAAGGGCTGCTGGGCTGTCCTCAGCAGGAGGTTAGCTTCTCTGTGTCGTTCTGTGGGTGCTGGGGCTCCAGAAGTTGTTCAGAGTCCCCTTTTACATTATTTGGAAGTTGTGTGGTGCAGAGCACCTTGGAAGTGCTGTTTGTACTCCGCCATCTTGGCTCCGCCCCTCTGACCCTACTCTTTCAGAGCCAGACTGCTAAATCTCCCCTTTCAGGGTTCTAGGGTACTCTGAGGAGGCTGGAACATCTCTCTTCACTAATACCATCAGTTCAAGCCCCCACTGGTGGTACCCCATTTATTAGGGGGTTTATAGTGATAACCCAACTTATACTTAGCCACCTAACATCAGATGAGCTTTTTACAAAGGAATATTTGCTTCAAAGAAATAGCAATAACATACAAACATTACCCCCAATGCCTTGGAAGCACAATACCCCCTACACCACTTGATGTCTTGGAGAGAGAGTAAGGATCACAACTTAGCTTGATCAGTTTCTACGTAGTATTGGTTCCACCAAATATATGCCCAAAGATGGCATAGCTGCTGTTTTTTGCTGATGTGCGGACCTGAAGGTTACTTCAGATGACTAATTTCTCCATGCTCCTCAAGATATCAGTGTGAGACTGGCCACAACACTTGGACCAGACTCTTGTGGCTCATGCTTCTGCACTTGAAACTCTCAAAGACGGAGACTCCACTCCCTGTGCCTAGAATGCTAAGGACCCAGGTCCATTTCCCAGAGGGGCAGACTTTGGAAAGAGAAGAAAAGGTCCCATGACTCTTCCCTTTATGACTTAGTTCCCTCACTGGAAGCCATGAGTAAAGAAGTCACCTCACTCCCTCAGACACAAATAGAGCAAAGAGAAGGGGCCAGAACTGATTCAGGACCTTTAGAAGATGCTGACAATTGCTGTCAGGCAGCCAGTGGAAAAGTACTCCTCCCAATATGTGGTGGGCCAACCAGAACCAGTTACAAGATATCCATATATGTGAAGTAGTGGGGTAGGGAATATATCTCTTCTTATATCTCTTCTTTGGGGCCATACTGATTCATTGTAACTTTGCAACATTCACTATTCATTGTTTTGTGGATGTTAGTCTTTCATTCACATTTTTTAGTCATCATGTATATATTCTTGGCTCTGATTATTTCATGACACATCAATCTTTCCATATTTCTCTATATTCATAAGAATCATTGTTTCTTATAGCACAATAATATTCCATTACATTCATTATGTACCACATTTTTTTAGCCATTCCTTAACTAATAGGCACCTATGTTCTTTACTACCTTTAAGAGGATTGCTATAAATGTTTTGGCATTTATAGGGACACACTTCTTATCAGTGATCTCCTTGGGGAATATATGCCTACTAAGGAAATTTCTTGATCAAAGAGCAGGGACATTTTGGTCATTTTATTTGCAAAATTTCTTTGTTAGTCAGTCAACATTTATTAAGTACCTACAGTGTGTAAGGTGCTATGCTGCAATAAGGCTTAAACTAACTATAAATGATATCGGGGAAAAGTGCTGGTTTCACCTATGATTATAGACATTAAAACATTAAAAAACTAACAATGGAATGAGAAAAGGTATAAATATTTGGTTTGCCTGTGTAAAAGTCACATAACATTGTTGGTAGGGCTGTGAATCAATGCAACCATTCTGGAAAGCACTTTAGAATTGTGTAAAGACATATAAAATCTTCAAGTTAGGTAGAGGTGACCATTAGCTCTTTCTCCTCCTGTATTAATTTCAAAGAACCCTGGATGCTTTACCTGATATTCCTTTATTAGCCTTTTCCAGAAATGCACTTACTAGCTTTATGGCACTAAGGGAAAAAGACCCAAATGGCTTTGAAAAAATATTAGAGGGTAATTTGTCAAAGAAAATTATTTCTTTCCATTGAAAGTCATAGCCTTTTGCCCTTGCTCTCCTGGAAGGGACAAAGTTTCTGTTCTTAAAGCATCGTTAATGTTTGCCATACCAGCTGACAAACAAGCCCCACATGTCTACGTGTGGTTTGATAAATTATTTGACCTTAAATGTTCATCAAAACTGACCATACCCCCTGACTACATTCCTCTTGGGTTTTTTTTTTCTGACCTGTTTTCTGATGTTTGCAGGTACTGGCGGTGGCAAGGAAATATAAACAGCTGGGTCTGAATGCACAAGAACAGCCCTGTGGGACAAACACAGTAGCAATCCAACACTAAGTCTTTTGAACTGGGCCTAGCTATGCACTCTGGGGAAATAGAACACTGTTGAGCCAAGTCCCTGGGGAATGTGTGAACATATGTGGTAGAATTTTACTTATTTTTCCTTATTTAGGATTTAACTTTCCTGCCCCCATCCTCTCTTCCAAAAGGATTTTGCCATCATTGATTCAGATCTGAAAGAGACCTTAGAGGATTCTCGTCTACCTTCTTTATTTCATAGATGAGGAAACAGATCTAAGAGAGGGTTAGACTTACTTAAAATGACCCAGTTGACCCATGTCCTGTGACTGCAGACCCAGAGATCTTTCCACTGGTTTTGAGGCAGTGTGATTTTGTGGAATTTTAACTCACTTGCCATACACTTTAAAAAGCCTGGAGGCTTGCTTTAGTGCCAAATGGGAGGATGCAGTGTGTATTTAGGGAAAGTACATTTCTTTGCTTTAAAGGTGATCCTTCCTAATGTGCAATGTGTTGTGCTGCCTCTGGAGCCAAGGAAAGTAATTTTCTTCCCAGGGCTGTGCAATGCTACTGAACCAGGCAAAATATGGGGGACTTATGGGGCAGCTAGGTGGTACAATGTCTAGAATGATGAGCCTGGAGTTAGGAAGACCTGAGTTCAAATCCAGCCTCAGACACTTACAGGTTGTGTGATTCTGGGCAAGCCATTTAGCCACTGTTTGCCTCAGTTTCCCCATCTATAAAATGGGGATAATAATAGCGCCTACTTCCCCAGGTGGTTGTAAGGGTGCTTAGCATGATGCCTGGAATGTAGTAAATACTATATAAATATTTATTTCAAGCCTGGAAAGACTTCCATAAACTGATACATAGTGAAGTGAACAGAACCAGGAGAACATTGTACACAGTAACAGCGATATTGTATGATGAAGAATTGTGAATGACTTAGCTATTCTCAGTGATACAATGATCCAAGACAATCTCAAAGAACTAATGATGAAGCATACTATCCTTCTCCAGACAAAGAACTGATCTTGATTGCATACAGTCTGAAGCAAGGTATTTTTCACTTTCTTTTTTTCTTTTATTTGAGTCTTGTACAAAATGACTAATATGGAAACATTTTACATAATTGTGTATGTATAGTGTATATCTGTTACTTACCATCTCAGGGAAAGGGGAAAAAAAGGAAGGGAGGGAGGCAGGAAGGGATAGAATTTGAACTCAAAATTTTAAATAAAAATGTTAAAAAATTGTTAAAAAAAGAAAAAGTAGTTATTTCATCATTACTATTATTATTACTTAGTTTAAGATATGATCAAGAGATTGGTACTCACTTGTCATTAAGAGTGCTAAGGCTATAGGATACAAACAAGCTTTTGTAACAGAAAAGGTGGGTCAGTAAGAATTTCACACTTCTATAGTACTTTACACCTTACAAAGGACTTCCCTGATAGCAATCCTGAAAGGTCAGTCACTGAAAGATAAAGAAACCGAGGTTCATAGAGGCTACTTTACTTCCCCACTTTCACAGGGCTAAATGGCAATTTCATTACATTCAGGTCTTTTGACTCAGTCCAATACAATGGGACGCTGAATGCTTAGGAAGCAGGAAACTTGAACACTCCAATCAGATGTCAGCGCCATGATTGGTGCTGAAGAAATTTGTTACTGGAGTGAAATTGAGCGCTTCTGTCCTGGAGACATAGCCTACTTGGCCTTAAAGGGCTGGGATAAGGCTTATTCCCACTGTGTGAAAGAATTCTCCCTTTCTCAAGATTATACCCATGAATAGTATCATGTTCTCTAGTTGGGTTTGGGTCTTTATTTTTTTTTTTCTTTTTGGAGGGCAATTGGGGTAAAGTAACTTGCCCAAGGTCCCACAGCTAGGTTTTTGTTTGTATGTGTGTTAAGTGTCTGAGGCCGGATCCGAACTCAGGTCCTTCTGACTCCAGGGCCAGCGCTCTACTCACTGCGCCACCTAGCTGCCCCTGGTTTGGGTCTTTCTTGGGGGTTTCAATGTATCTTAAAATTGATAGACATCTCCCTGGAAGTGTTCTATGAATTATAAAGTACTACATAAATGCAAACTATTATTTTTAATTATTGTAATGGAAGGATGGGCCCAATGAGAGCCCAGTCCTTAGAATATGCACAATATATCCTTCCTGGTTCCAGCCATGTGAGGGCTTGGTGTACCTGCTTCCTGGTATATGAAATGGAAAAGCCTTTCCCTCTGCTTCAGAACATTCACAAGTATCCTCTGACTTGGGTGATTGGGTGATGATGAAAAGTCTTTTAATTGGTTACTAATCCAGAATTGAGTGTGAATACAAAAGGTTTGAGGACAATTTTTCAGTCTCTTCCCTTACATGACTAAAACAAGAACTGCTGTGAGTTGCTGGTGGGACTGTCTCTCTCCATTTTGGCTGCCATATGAATGAATTTGCCTTTTTCCTGTGTGTGTGTGTGTGTGTGTGTGTGTGTGTGTGTGTGTGTGTGTGTGTATTTCATTCACCTATGAAAACCTGGATCAGAAGAGACCAGATCATGACACTGAACTTCAGATGATCAAAAAACCTATCAGAGATTCCACAAATGGATTTGGCCAGCAGAGTCTTCTTATAGCCACATCTGAATCCAGTGAGAGGCCATCCCTGAGAAGTGTCTACCCTACAAGGAGTCATTCCAGTGAAGCAAGAAATAATGGCTCCCATCTTAAGGCTGTACCAGAAGTAGTTAGAGTGGGTTTAAAGGTTTTAAAGGAAGAAAAGACCTTTTTGACTCTTACCCCACACTGCCACCTTTTGAGACCACTCTCTCCAAGGACTTTGAGGGTGTGGAGAAGGGAGGAAAGCATTGCACACTCTTCAGTCATGGGGGACATTGTATTTTAATTCTTGCTACATCTCAATAAATCTATTTTTAAAATCTAATAGATATTAATTGGTATCAGAATGCATACTGATAAGGAATAATACTAGAAACCTAAAACCTTCAAGATTATCCCTAAAATCCTGAAGGGAGGAGTAATCATTTGTCCTCTGCAGACCTGCTCTGCCATTAAAAGTGGGCACCAGGAGAGTGAGCATAGAGTCAGTGAGGTAATAATGTTCTGGGAGGACTGACTCTAAAATGACTAGTTTGTGACTCCTGGTAAATTATAACCCCCTGTTTCATTTTTTTCATCTGTGAAATACGGATAATATTGCACTAGAAACTTTAAAATGTTTTGAAGTAAAGCATTTTGTAAACCTTTATTATATAGAGCTTCCCAAAAATCTTAGCAAAGTTTTTTTGCTACTAGAGTTTTGGGACACCTTGCATAAATGTGAAATTTAAGGGATTTCCTTTTTGCTTTTTGGAGGTGGGAAGGTAGGCCAATTGGGGTTAAGTGACTTGCCCAAGGTCACACTAATTTTGTGTTTAGTGTCTGAGGCCTGATTTGAACTCAGGTCCCCCTGACTCCAGGGCTGGTGCTCTATTCACTGTGCCACCTAGCTGCCCCATTTTAAAGGATTTTCTACACTGATGCAATCACAGATTCTCACCTTCAAGTGTCAAAGAGATATTAATGTAATAAACCTGTGAGACTGTATTAGGAATCAATCAATCAACCAACAAGCATTTATGAAATGACTACAAAGTTCCAGGCACTATGGTAAAGGGTGGGGATACTAATAAAAAAAAAAAACCAATATAGTTGAACTATACCTAGGAAGTTTATATTCTACTGGAAGTCAGGGGGCCTTTAGTTCAAATCCCATGGCTTCCATTTCCTTTCTGTGTGACTTTGGTAAAGTCACAACCTCTCTGGGTCTCAGTTTCTTTATTTATAAAGTAAGGGCTTTGGGCTAGGTGACTTCTTTTCTTTTCTTTTTTTGTTATAAGCAATTGGGGTTAAGTAACTTGCTCAAGGTTACACGCTGGTTATTTATGTGTGGGTGCTGAGTAACTGAGGCTGAAACGATCCCGGGTCCTCCCAACTCAGGTGGTGCTCTTACTCACTGCACCACCTAGCCGCCCCTTAGCCTAGGTGACTTCTAAGGTCCCTGCCACCCCTCAATCTATGCATGAACCTCTGTTTTATGCTAAACATAAATAAAACAAACCAACAAAACAAATCCCTCCAGTTGGGCAATAGAATTAGATTCCAGAAAAAAATAGCCATTCTTTGCTTCGTTCATTCCTTACTAGCTAGAGGCACCATAGTGTGGGTCCACATGGATGCCAGAGAAGTATGGCATAATCAGTCAGTGCTACATGTCTTTTGCAACTTCCTGCTTGTGCCAGCTCAGAGCAGCTGGACACAAAATGAGAAATATCTCCTTCTCAAAAAGGAGAGAGTTACTTAACTTTAGAGGACACAGAAGGATATTATAGACTGTTTATCTTTTTTCTTTTTTCTTTTTTTTGCACAAGAAACTGCAAATCTACTATGTACAACTTGCTATTCCTCTTAAATATATAACAAAGTTATTATGTAAATTTCATTTTCCCTCCTTCCCTTACCTGTAGTTTCCCTCTCCTCTTAACTCTCTTAACTGCTTCTCTAAAAAAGTACCTATCAGTCACACTCTCTTGGTGTCACATGGCTTCATCCAAAATTGAAAGACAGGAAATGGAAAGTGTTGGCCCATGACTTATTCTTTGACGAAGTGCAGTGTTCCTTCAGATGTGAGAAGTAGCTTCTTTTTTAACTGCCAATTAACTCCTTCAAGTTCTATCCCCATTGAGTTCCCCAAACCTTCCTGCGAAATCTGACAATGACATTTTTAATTGAATCACGTGTCTCAAAGCCTCTGAGAACTTGAACAAAGATCAGGAAACAAAAAAATTGCTGTAAGTACATTAGAAAAAATTAAATATACATTTTAAATTATCTATTACATCCTAAGGGACTGAGGTGCAGTCAGGATAATTAAAATGCAATGTTAATGAGCAATAAATGATAAAAAAAATCACTAAATGGAAATAAGGGGCTGATATAAGTCCCACTTCTGCTCGATTGAATTTAACTCACTTCAATTCAACAAGCATTAAACATCTACTAGGTGCCTGTTAGGTAGGCCTTAGGAAATGCCTAGTAATGAATGAACTAAAAATACAATCCCATCTTAATGGAATACATAATTAATGTCACTCTGTTGTTCTACATTGCTTTGTCTTACACTTTCCTTTTTAGAAGGTCTCCCTAGTTTTGTGCCTGTATGTCATCAAATACTCAAGCAGGGAAGAAACTCAAGAGTACATTTATTGTTATTGTTAGTTTATATGAACAATCAAAACACAAAATACTGGCCGGAACAAAAAGAAAGAGTACAAAAATGACGCACAGGTTTTTAGAAAGCTGATAGTTCTATAGTGCTTTAACACATGGCAAGTACCTTTTACACATTTCACTTGATTGTCATACTTGCTTTATGAGTTAGGTGCCCTTATCATCATATCCATTCTACTGATTAGGAAATTGAGGCTCAAGGAGATGACATGATTTGCCCAGAGTCACTCAGTTAAGTCAGTGTTTGAATCTGGGTCTGTGTGAATCCTAGTTCACCATCCTCTCAGCAAAACTAAAGCAAAAACCCCCACTAGCTGTCTATGTCACAATGGGCAAGTGTCTTCACCTCTTTGGGCCCAAGTTTCCTCATCTGCAAAATTAAGGAGTTGGACTCAATGTTCTTTTAAGTTCCCTTCCCAATGTAAGCATCTACAAAATGAATTCTATTCATGTTGTGTTCCTTTGAGTGTGGCTACATAGCCCAACACCAAAATATTTATCTTGTCTGACTCATAGGGGCAACTCAGTACTGCCATTTGAATGCTGTGGAGTCGCCAATGAATCAGGCTGAAAGAACATTTATTTCCATTCTGGTTCTTTTTGTCAATGCTCTGGCTCAAACTCTGTGAGCACGCCAGATTTCAGTGATAACACACACTATTCCTTCTTAGTTTCTTGCTATAAGTAAAACCTCACCTTTAACTCCAGGTTCATCAGTGAGCAGTTTTATTTGGTGCCCAATCTAACAATGAAAAATAATAAAAAATGCAGCACATCTTTTCTTAATGATAGCAGGGAGGATTCTGTTAGTCTTTCCCTTCAAACTCTTTCTTAATTCACAGTTCTATACCAGGCTACCTTTCCTATCTGAAGTATCACTGCATTTAGTCGATGAGAGGGGATGAAGGGAAAAATCTAATATAGGCCTTTCTAATATGATATGTTACTAATATGCCCTGCCTAATATGCTACTGATTCCAGGTCCATTTCTTTCCAGGAAAGACTTTGTTCACTCCACTAGATCTAGGGCCAGAATATAGAAAAGCAAAATGATTATCAGCTCAGAGGGAAATGCCATAATCAGAGGCCCTATGTGGTGAAATCCTCTATATAAATAATGTTACTGCAGGTTAAATCAAGGATTCTTAACCTAGTGCCTCTTAGGAATCCATGAATAGATTTCAAGGGATTCATAATCTTGGATAGGAAAGAAAATTACAATTTCATTTTCACTAACATGTAACTGGAATTTATCATTTTCTTTAATTTGTTAAATTTGTTAAATTCTGAAAACAATCAGCTTCAGGAATGAGTTAACACACTCCTAATTGTGGGTTATGGGTCATAGGAAGCAAATTACGAAGGAGGTGAGCAGGTTTCCTGTCCACATTTATAAATATCTGCAATATTTGTCCTCAAAAGATAGTCATTATATTATTTTATCAGTCATTGTTTGTGAGAAGAAAATAAATCCAGTCCTGGTTACATGGACAGATGTCACAGGCAAGAGGCCATGTCCATTGATGTCCAATAGTTCTTATGAGAGAAATGGTCAACAAAATAATGGGAGGAAACAAATATCTTTGGGTTTTATGTTAAATTTCTTGTGATGGTGAAATAATATCCCTTCTTTCTAAATAAATAACCTGAAGGTAAACTACTTATTTCTACTAAAGGTACAAAGTTGGGGAATGTGGAGGGTAATTAACTGGGCCATGAATGTATTGAAGATTCTGTTCTTTTGATATAAAGATGGTGTTACTAACCTACTTACTATCCATCCCTGGGCAAAGAGGGCCCTTTTGGCTGGCTGGGCCATTTCTAGGGAGATGTGGTACTCAGGGTCATCTCTGGGGCACTCTGGTCAACAAACATTTATTGAATACCTACTATGTGCCAGGCATTGTGCCAAGCACTGAGGATACAAAGAAAGACAAAACCAGTCGCTGCTTTGCAAAGAGCCCATACTCTAATAAGGGAGATAACCTGTACAAACAAGATACATATAAGATTAATTGGAGCCAATCAATGGAGGGAAAGACTTCTTGTAGAAAATGTAACTTTAGCTGGGACTTGAAGGAAGCCAAGGAATCTAGGCAACGAGATGAGGAGGGAAAGAATTTGAGGTGTGAAGGACAGCCAGTGAAAATGTACAGAGTCAACAGAGAGAGTGGCATGTTTTAAGGACAACAAGGAGTTGGTATGACTGGATTGCAGGACTTGTGGGGTAAGGTATGAGAAGCCTGGAAAGGTGAGAGGGAGCCAGGTCATGTAGGGCTTTGAATAGTTTATATTCGATCTTAGAGGTGATGGGGTTTATTGAGTAGGGGGAAGAAACGATCAGACCTGTGCTTTAGAAAGATCAATTTGAAAGATAAAGGGAGACTGGACTCAGGGTAGATATGATTCCTGGGGACTAATCAGCAAGCTATGGGCGTGAATGGAAGGCCTGCAACAAGGAGGTGGTAGTGTCAGGAGAGGGCAAGGGAGGGGACACATTCTGTGCTCTCTTCTTCCCTCTAATGTGTTTTTAAGGGAATGTTATGGAAATGCTTATTTTATTTCTTAAGTTCAGAATAATATAAACAAAATTTTAAAAATAAAGGAAGTCACCACTTTTTACTGCAACACAATGGTGGAATTGAATACTTAAACTGACTTCCACATAAATTTTGATATAATAGAGGGTTGGTTGAGAAGCAGTATGGAGGAGATAGAGAGCTGGCTTTGGAGTCAGGTAGATCTGGGTTCAAGTCCTGTCTCTAGTACATACTAGCTGTGAGACCTTGGACAAGTCACTTAACTTCTCAATGGTCCAGGCATTCTCTAAGATTATAAATTATAGAAGTTACTGATTTGCAGTGGTGGAGAGAATTTCTGCCTTGGGAGCATAGACTTACCTATAAAGATAAAACCATAGGTCTAATCAGAGGAAAAATAGTGACAGAATTCTGAACCAAAATCTTCACATCAAATAAATGATGTATATTATAAATAGCAGGTAATAAAATTTAGAAATAATAAACATTTATAATAATACAAAGGTTAAAATTATGCTCCCATTTTATGTAACTCTACTATTATGACAAATTTCCCCTAAAACAGGCATAATGAATATTAGGAGTAATAATTTTGTTGTCTTAGCTTAGAAGGGCCTTTAATAATGACCTAGGCGTCTCAGGTCTCTGAATTAAGGCTGTCCAAGGAAGTTTGAACTGATGCCCTCTTTTTTTTTCTTGATTAATTTTCCTGTAGTTAGAACATTTTTTATAGTAAGGCATTCAAAACCATTCCAATGACTTTGGAGCTAACTCAGATGTCCATAGTAGATACTCAATATGTGAAAATTATGGTGTTTTTCTTATTGAAAAGTTCTTTTAAAAAGAAAGCCTGACAAAACCTTTCCAGTTCTTTCTTGTATCCATCCTTTATTCATAGCTACAAATAAAACTGTAACTTTTCAGTATTAGACCAGCAAAAGGGGTCCAAGGAAATAATGACATGAAATCATTCTGCCTGACATTCTCCTGATAGTTGTTGGAACACTTTGTGCTATCTCACTAAGCTAGAAAAATAATGATTAGCTAGTGAATCTGAATGAATTGGAAGGAATTTCAAAACATTTCTCACATAGTTTTTCTAAGAGGCACAAGACAAGTCTTTTGTTTGTTGGGCAGTAGGCTGTCCTGTGTTCACATATTAACAGATGAGACGGAATGAGCAGATCAAGTCAGTGAGCTTTTAAATCACAGAATCTCACATTTGGAAAGGGCCTCAGAGGCCACCAAGTCTAACCCAGATCTGAACAACTGTCTGCTTGTCAACATCTCTGACAACTGGACATCTTGTCTCTGTTTGAGAAAGAGGAAAACGTCATTCTATTGCACTCTCTCCAGTAGCCACTTCTCTGGAGCCTGACCCATGGGTACCTCTTCCCTCTTAGTCAGTTGCTAACTCCTATCATTTCAACCTTGCTAACACCCCTCTTCTTTCCTCTGACCCTGCCACCACCCTGGTGCAGGACTTCATCACCTTAAGCCTACACTGTTGCGATAGTCTACTAATTGGTCTGCCTGACACAAATCTCTTCCTCTCTCCAGTCCATTTTCCACTTACTGTCAAATTGGTCTTTCTAAAGCACAGATTGGACTGTGTCCTACTCCTCCTCCCATATCCCCATATAATTAACTCCACTGGTTTTTTATCAACTCTAGAATCAAATATAAAATCCTCTGGCATTCAAAACCCTTCATAGCCTGACCCCTAAGGTATACAAGATTTTCTTATACCTTATTTATTAACCTTATTCTCCCTGTGCCACCCCAAACCCCATGTAACCTGTCTTCCAGTGATGTCTTTCTCCTTGTTCTTTTTTGAATTGGACACTATCTACTGATTGCATTTTCACTGATGGTCCCCCATGCCTGGAATTGTCACCTGGAATTGTCTCCCTCTTCATCCCTGCTACCTGGCTTCCTTCAAGGCCCAGCTAAAATCCCTTCTTCTTTAAAACGCCCTTCCTGATCACCTTTAATGCTAGTGTCTTCCCTCTGTTGATTATCTGGAATTGGTCCTATTTATCTATCTTGCTTGTGCATACTGTTTGCATGTTGGCTTCCACATTCAATTGTGACCTCTTAGAGAATAACGACTGTTTTCCCTATCTTTCTATCTCCAGCATGTTAGACAATGCCTGGCATGTATTAGATGCCTAATAAATCCTACTTGACTAACTAACTAATTGAAGAGGGAGAGCCTGTGAATTTTTTCCTTACAACAAGCCCAAATGTGTCTCTTTGCTACTAGTTTTTACTTCTGGTACTAAGCAGAACAAGTCAAATCTCTCTTTTCTGTAACAACTCTTAAAATAGTTGATTATAGTTATCATTTATTCTTCAGATCTTTGGATACCTTTGTGGCATGATATCTAGCACTACTGCTATGCACTGTGGACATGCTGTCCTGATTGTCAGTGTCTTTTTAGATGTGATAACATGCATTAAACATATCTCAGATATTGACCATGGCAGAGGGTGGGCAGTAGGATTGTTGGACACCATGTTTCTTGATGCAGCCCAAGATCGCATAAACATTTTTTGTTTTTGTCATATTACACTGCTATCTCTTAATGAGTTTGTAGTACCCTAAAATTCTCACTTCTTATCACATAAACTTTTGTCAAGTCACAAGTCCTTATCCTGTACTCATAACATTTATTTTTTTTTAACCTAAGGGTAGAACTTCAAATTCATCCTAACTAGATTCCATGTCATATGATTCATTCCTTTATTCAGAGGTTCCCAAGCTTATCTGGCCTATTGCCCCCCTTTAAAAACATTACTCAGTTAGGTTAACCATTATTTTTATTTAATGCCCCCCCAATTGCACCTAAGGATTATTCTAGTGATCCCCAGGGGACTCTATTGCCCACTTTGGGAACTTATGTTTTGGATCCTGACTATCATCCAGTATATCAAGTATTTCTTCCTGGTTTGTGATGTCTACAAATATGTTGATCATGCCATCTATGAATGACAGGATTCAGAGACAAACTTACTGGCTTACAATTTGAAGACCAAGCCCTCTTCCCTTTTTTTGAAAGTTGGCAAAATATTTTTCCTTTACAATTTCTGCAGCATTTCTCCCATTCTCTGCAATCTTTCCAAGGTCAGTGGCAGCTCCTATGCCAACATATCTACTATCATTCCTCCCCTCTTCCTTCACCCTCCCCCCCTCCCCGCCAGTATTCTGGAATGTAGTTTTTATCTGGGCCTGATGACTTAAAGTTTTTGAGGGTAGCTAGGTGAAATTATTCACATTACTCCCATAATCTTTGCAAAATGAAGTTATCATTAAGAGAAGTTAAAAAATTATTAGTGAGTCTGATTTTATCAGAGAGCTAAGACAGATGTTCAAGTATTTTTCACTATATTACTATCACTCTAATTTCATGTCCTTCTAATAGGTTTGTGATTTTTCCCTGTTTTCCTTATCTAATTTTTCCTTATGCCTAGGTCATCTGTAGTATACTCCTGTGATAATCACTTTTACTTCTTCCTCCTTTGATTTTCATCCAATGTTTTCTATCATACTTCTCCCTCCTGTTCCTAGGTTTTCTTACACGATTATACATTCTTATCATTTAATACTTCCAGACTGGAGAAAGAAATTCTAATATACTATTTGTAGAGACATGAATTGGTTCACCTGCTTTGGAAAAAATTCAAAACTATGCCATAAAATGAGTAAGCTTCATATCCTTTGAAAAGATGGTATATATGCCAAAATGTTTATAGCGATACATTTTGTCAGAGGAAAAAACTGGAAACCAAATAGTTAGCAAACCATTGGGGAATTGTTGAATGAATTATGGTATATGAACGTGATGAAATATTATCATACTGCAAGAAATGACAAATGTGAAAAATTCAGAGAAATTGTGAAAAGCTGAATATAATATTCATAATAACTACAATAATGTAAAGGAAATCAGGACTAAAAGATATCAGAACTCAGATCAATGCAATTGTCAATCTTAACTCTAGAGTGCTGCTGTTGAAGCAAAGATCCCTCCCCTCCGTAAGAAGACGGTAGTCTAGCATGGGATGAAACACATGCACTTAGACATGGCCAGTCAGTCGGTTTGTTTTGCTTAAGTGACCCCCTTTTTTTTTGGTTGCAAAGGAGAGTTCTATCATAGGTGGATGGGGTTATATTGGATAATAATAGCAGCATTCAAAAGAAGTAGCAAAGACAAAATATAATGATCCATGGCTTTTTATTCATTCAGTTCCCTTTGAATTAGGTATAACCTTCATAATCATATGCCAGTCCCACTTCCCATCCTCCCCACAATTTCAGTCCAATTTGTTTCCTTGCCTTAGTATTTCTAGCCCACCTCATTAACAATGCTTTGTGCATTTGTGTATAGACTATAGATTTCATTGTTGTTTGTCTTCTGGGTTACTGTCCTCTGTGAATTTCTCTTCACCTCGACTGTTCTTCCTTTTTCTTTTTATAGGTTCCTTTTCACAGTACCTGACTTGGCAGATGTATTTGGGGAATTTTCTCTACATTCTTATTTTTTAGTCTAGAGTTCCTTTGTTCAGATTTAAAAGACTCCATAAAAAAATTTTTTTTACTAGCCCTTGTTAGGTACATTCTATCCCTGGCCAAGAGCCCATCATTGCTATATTTCAAACAATGGACCAAGAATCCAAATCCCTATCTCAGACACTGTCTTTAATCAACTATTTACTTCCTGAATCTGGCTTTTTCTTCCAAAGCTCTACATTCAGATGTCAGCGGAGATGAAAACATTACCCATTACCCTAAATTCCTAATTCTCTCCCTCTGGTCTTTAAAATTCCTAGCAACACTTGTTAAGTTCTTTCTGGTGCTTTCATTTGTCTCCATGTGAATCACTGGAGTTATCACAAGATTTGGGCAATATTAGGTATCTCTCTAAGTCAGGTATGTGACAGAATGGATAGGGCACAGCCATGGAGTCAGGAAGATCCGAGTTCACAGGCAGCTCACAACAGCTGTGTGACCTTGGACAAGTCAATCTCTATTTGCCTCAGTTTCCTCAGCTGTAAAATGGGGATAATAATAATACTTACCTCCCAGGGTTCATGTGAAGACCAAATGAGATAACATTCATAAATCCTTTAGCATAGTGCCTGGCATATTTTGTTTGTTTTGTACAGTCATTTCATTTGTGCCTAATCTCCATGACTCCATTTGGGGTTTTCTTGGGAAAGATAACTGAAGTGGTTTGCCATTTCCTTCTCCAGTTCATTTTACAGATGAGGCAAACTGAGGCAAACAGGGTTAAATGACTTGATCAGGATCACACAGCTAGTAAATATCTGAGACTTCATTTGAACTCAGGAAGATGAATCTTCCTGACTCTAGGCCCACAACTCTTTCCACTGAGCCATTTAGCTGCCCTGCCTGGCATGTAAGAAGTGCTAAATAAATGTTTGTTTTCTTCCTTACTTATTTGTTTTCAAGGGTAAGAAAAAATTTCTAGAGATATGATAATACTCCATCATTCCAACAGAGCAATGAACTCAATGATGAGAGTCTTCTTTCCAAAGATGTAGGTCAAAATGCATTCTTAACTGCTTGTCCTTTGCAAGTTTTTTTATAATCTAGTGTACTGGGGGTGTTTTTTGAGTTTTCCTTAAATCTTGAGTAAACCAATGGAGCACATGGAATGTTCATTGATTATTGTTCACCTTCCCCATGTGACCAGCCCATCTTCTCTGTTGGCTACTTATTTCTTTGAAAAGATCTTTTTTATACCATTTTATACCATCTTTTATACCATATTATACCATAATTCCTTGTTGGTGATATATTTCAGCCTTCTCACAGTCACCATGTCCTTCTCCACTGCCATTTGAATAATATTATTATTAACTAGGCAGTGTGAATGGAGCAGTTATAAAACTATGGAAATTGGGGAATATCTGCATGAGTGAAACCAAGCTAAAATGAACTTTAAGGACAGTCTTGTAGAGAAAAAAATCCCCATAGGGCACCGTGCATATGTATGACAGTGAATGGTGTTCTAGCCTTTGAGTCAGAAAGACCTGAGTTCAAATCCTGCTATTAACAGTGAACTTGGGCGAGTCACTTAACCCATTCTCAACTTCAATTTCTTCATTTTTAAAAAGGGAATAATAATATTGTCAACCCCACAAGATTATTGAGAGGATCAAATGAGAGAACCTATAAATTGCTTTGCAAGATATTTTTATTATTAACCTTATTGCTTTGTTCAAGTGATACTCAGGAGGGGATACGGATTGACTGTATGTATTTCTAGGCAGTTGTAGCATCTGGTGTTGGAGCTACCTTCTCTTAATCAGCTGGCTATCTCTACCCCTGCCCCCCCCAAGTCCCTTTAGTCTCCAACCACTGGGAGTGAAGGAGCTTCCCAAGAGAATTAAAACCCCCAATGGAGGTTTGTTCTTATTTCTTCCATATTTTTAAGGTCTTTCTTCCTTGTAATTCTGATCAGTGCTCTTTTGTACTCATATACATAGACGTTAATTTATCTATCTGTCCATCCATCTTTTTTATTTTCTCACTTATTAATTTTCTATCCATCCATTCATTCATTTAAAATTATTTTTTATTTATTCATTTCTCTCTATTTATCTCTGTCTGTCTGTCATAAAAGTGCACTTCACTGCCTCGTCCCCAGGAACAATTTATTTTAGACCAGAGCTCAATGCATAACCAGAACTCCCCAGCTCAGTGTTTGGCCTGGCACTAAATGAGTCACCTCCCCTTCTCCTCTCCCTCAAGTCTCTCTCCACATTCACTGATTCTTCTCTTTACTTGCTCTTTTTCAGACTCTCCAGACCCTCCCCAACTAGTTTGCAAAACAAATGCCCCATCAGCCTCCTGGTCTCTGCCCAAAGCTACCTTTAGGTCCACATTCCTTCCTTCACACACCCACACCCACATCACTTTCCATCTTCCAAAATGACCAACCTCAAGCCCCGAGGCTAATTCTTGAAGTTCTTAAGTAAGCCATGGAATATCTGGCAGCTGCAAGCCCATGTGCCCAATCTTGGGCACACAGCTGCTTTTTCTTCCCATGAATAGCCCCCAAAGTATCTTGAACTTCTGACACATAGTGCACCAACTTTAAAGCATTATGCATTATGGTTTAGCAGTGGAAATAAATAGTGCTAGATTCAGGGTCAAAAGACCTGTGTTCAAGTTCCTGGTTTGCCATTTACTAGCTATGTGACTGTGGGCAAATCAGGGAAACTTTCTGAACTGCAGTTTCTTCATCTATAAAATAGGAATTGTACTATAACTTAGAGTTGTGAGGAAAAGGCTTTTGAAGGCTTATTATAAACAGTAACTTATTATTATTGCTTTCTGGCATTTCTCCTTGATTTGAGGTATCATTTAAATCTTTTTATTATTTAATATATGTATGCAGTGACTGGGGTTGAAGGTATTTAATTGAAAAGGAGAAATAGCTACTCCTTCTATCTCTCTGACCATCTTTCCCCAGTCACTCTTTCCCCACTCCTTCCTTCAGGGGAGACTCTCCTTCTAATCCAGACAAACAGCTCCAACCCTAAGGGGAAGGGAAAGTTAGCCCCAGTGTCTTCCTTCCAAAGTTTCTCATTACCAAACCTTATACTGCTGACTCATTTGTGCCCAAAGGAATCCACAACAGTCTGGATTCACATGACTTTGGGGAAGTTGTGATAATACTTATCAATAAAATCTCTTTGTTTTGAACTCTCAGCTGGAGAATCCCAAACAATTTAGAGTGTTTCCTTCTCTTTATAAGTAGCTGATCTTCTCAGCTGACTTTGAGCAGAAATACATACAGATCAATAATACATTGAGTTAACCACAGTTTTATCTTAATATTGGCTTTTTAGAGACTAAATGAAAAACAACACAAAATGCAAATTAAAAAGAAACAGATAAGCTTTGGAACAGATCCTCCATCTAGGACAGAGGAGTTTGTGGTTCTTGACAAAAAAGGACAGCTCCAGTTTTTCCCTGCAGTGGCCCTGTTCCTGGTGTCCCTTTTCTGCCATCCAGTTGCAACAACAGCAGCAGTAGTGGGAGCACTCAGCCCCAGGAGCTCCTCAGTTAGATCACAGAAGCCCCTTGGTTGTGGAGGTGGTGGCTGGTGGGTGGCAGCCTCCTTACCTCCACACACACAGTGGCAGTGGAAATTTCTTATTTGTTGTGGTGGCAGCATGATGGAGGCCCTTGACCAACCCTTAGTTTGCTTGTACTCATCTTCCTTTTAAGAGATTTCAGTTATTTCCCCCCTTCCGCCCCTCCCTATCCCCCTTTTCTCTACTGCTAGTGTGGAAGAAGGAAGAGACTGCCTTTTTAGGTACAGTCATAGTGTTGAACCCAGCTCCACTCTGCCCTTCCCCCCATTGATTTGTCACTTTGCCCTTCCTGTTGGACACAAATCCACTCACCCTTTCCTTGAGTTGCCCAACCTTCTCTTTCCTTGATTTGTAAAACAGGCAGCCCAACCTTTCCTTCATTGATTTGTAAAACAGAGAACTCCACCTAGCTTAATCTGTAAATAGGCAGAACCCCCACCCCTTGCTTACCCTTGATTAATCGGTTTCCAGCAGGTGGGGAGATTCAAATGCATACTGACCAATCACTAATTGTAGTTTCAAGTGTACACTGACCAGTCATTGGAGTTTCAGCTTACATCATCGTAATCACAGCTTACACAACCTGGCTAAGGAACCTCTATAAAACTGGCACACTGTCTGTACAAAGGTGCTGTCTGATTTGGGTGACCATGTACCCCAACAGTCCCGCGGTGTTCTGTGGTAATAAAATCCACCTTTTAAATTTAATCTTGGGGATCTTCTGTCTTTTATTAAGGTACAACAATAGTGATAGTCACCAGGCCTTCTGACCTCCTGTGCCCCACTATATTCAGAAATCCTGCTTCTTTAGTGTAAGTACTGGATCTCAAGCAACTTTGTAGCCCTCCACAGCACCAAGGACACTGCCTCTATAGACTGTTGGTGCTCAATTAAAGCACAGTGCCTGACACATAATAGGAACTGTGCAAATGCTTGTTCCTTTCTCTTCCTCCCTTCAATAAGTATTTATTATTTGATTTTAATTGGTGTGGTGTAAACAGCTTGTTTATTTACTATGCTGGTTGAGTTAACACGAAGGTTACAGTCCACATTTGTCTTCTACCCAAATTGTAGGTATAGCCCAAGACAAACCTTCCCGTGATGATCCTTCTGTGCTCAGACCCAATTCAAATTACACTTCAGATCACACACCCACATCACACTACCTCTATGTGAAAATGACCCTCCCTCCCCCATTTCATCTATGACAGATGTCTTCTTGGTACCAACTTCCCCCAGCATAATGACCAAAGCCTTCCCTCCAGTCTGGACATTGCCATCCTCCTTCCTAGTGGCCCAAGCTCACTATCTGGGAGTTATCTTTCCCTCTTCTTTTTCTCATTTCTCACATCCAATCAGTTGCCAGGTTTTATTGTTTCTATCTCCACAATATCTCTCGAATTCATTCTTTTCTCTCCTTTCATACAACCATCAACCTAGCTTAGGCCCTCATGGCTTTTCTTTTGGTGGGAATAGATTCTTGCAAGGGAAAGAAAAGAGGAATATAAGAGAAGAGGGAAGAGTCAGTGGATCTATACTGTCAGTGTTGGGGGCCACAAACAGCAGGGTCCTTTAGACTTTAAAGCAGACATTAAAATTGAACAGTTGGCTCTCTTGTCAGCTCCAGCACGCCATTGATGCTAAAGGTTTCCAGGCCTTATCATTAGCTTATGACCTGCAGACTTCTGGCACTGTGATCTGACCTACTGACTGAACTTGAGAACCTTTGGGCATTACTGTCCACCCTGCTGCTGAGTTCATAGGCCTCTGGGTCTTCCCATTATCCCTATAGCTGAACATTCTTTTTTGGGGTATCTGCCGAGCTTCTTAAGAGAGCAGAGATTATCTTACTTTTTCTATTTGTACTCCCAGTGTTTACCATAATGACTGGTTGTAGTCAGTGCTTAATAAACCTTCCTCCCTCTGTTCCTCTGTCCCTTCCTTCCTTCCTTCCTTCCTTCCTTCCTTCCTTCCTTCCTTCTTTCCTTCCTCCCTCAGAGTGTTATAGAGCTAGCACTAACTGCTAGAAAATTGTTAAATTTTCATTGTGAGCATTTGGACCTCAGAAAGCAGCAATCACTATAAATCAGGGCTTGATTGATTGCTTTATTGATTGTCTAGGCTTAACAGAGTCTTAATCATACAGATTAAGTAAGAAAAAATATGTGTGCACACAACCCCTTCACCTCTCTTCAACCAGGTTGTTAAATATTTATCCATCCCAGCTGGTATTGCTCTATAAAAGTGCTTGAGGTTGGCAGGAGTACAGTAGAAGACACAGGGAATGGAATCATCACTAGACTGGAGGCCTAGTGACCATAAGATAATGATGATGGTAAGTCTAGACAATATTAATAATAAACTGACATGTGGTTTATAAAGTGCTTTATGCCCATCATCCCACTTGAGACTCACAATACCCTTGTGCCTTACAGACCTCACTCTTCTCTCCACCCCTAGAGTTTCTGGCATGGGGGACAGCCAATGAAAATGCCAGAGACAGAAGATGGAATATCTTGGCTAAGAATGCAAGGAGTCCAGCAAAGAGTCAAGTGTCACTAAATTGAAGAGTATATGTGGGGGTGGGGTGGGAAGAGAAAGCTGTAAGTTGTAAGTTGTAAGAAAACTGGAAAGTTAGGAAGGACCAGGTTATACAGAACTTTAAAAGCAAAACAGAGGATTTTATGTTTTATCCTGGAGGCAACAGGGAGTCACTGGGGTTTATTCTGGTGTGATGGCTTGCTGAGCCCTTTTCAGAGCTATCCATCCACCTTTGGTGTCTGGACACCTTTCACTCAACTCTTACCTGTTGACTTCAAGAAACTGTAGTATGCATAGCCAACACACCCTGGCCTCAAGCCCTTCAGGAAGTTAAGGGGATGTCTACCCCAAACATGTGAAGACTTTCCCTGGTGGAATGGGTGGATGAGAACAGTTTGTTCCAGCCGCCAGGAAGGTGGTTGAAGCAGGCATTGTGGAGTACCTAGCTAGAGCTTGGTCAGATGTCAAAGACACCATGGTCACCCACTGCATCCTGGGCCATCACCAGTTGTCTTGACTTTTGTCCTGCCACTGGATTTCAATGATTCTGGAAGAGAGAAGGAGGCTGATGACTTTGTGCAACTCTACCTCACTTAAATTTAATTTACCCAGGAGTCAAGACATCATGATGTCATTGGTCGTCTTCAAAAATGAACATACAATAATGTGACCATACCATTTTGTTTTAGGAAGATTCATTTGATGGCTGAGAGTAGGATGGACTGGTGCCCAGGGAGATAGTGAGACCTACCAGGAGGCTATTGCAATATGCTAAGCCTGAGGTGATGAGAGCCAGCACCAGGGTGGTGGCTGAGTCAGAGGCAAGAAGGAAAATGTGAAGAAGGTAGAAACAAAAGGACTCAGCAATTTAAAGGCTATGGGGATGGGGTGTGAAAAAGATTGAGAAGTCGGGATGCCACCTGGGTTATTATAGTCACAGATAAAGAGGGAGTACCATAGGGTAAAGAATGATGTGGATGAAACTTGCTTTTCCATGGATTTGGGGTTTTATATCTTATACCTCAGCAACCTTGTCCTGACCAGGGATGACTGATGTATCGATTTGGTGTTGATATGGATATTCAGACTGTGGTGCCTGAGACCAGGTGTTTAGACCTGAGGTTTATGGCTAGATTTCAGGGAGCTGGTGAACTTGGATGGGAAAAAACAACAACAACCCTATATCTTTATTTTCACTAACCTTTCATTGAAATGTAGCATTTTCTTCAGTTGCTTAAAAACATTATTCTAAAAAGGCATGCATTAGGATTCATTAGATTGCACAAAGGGTCTGCAACCCAAAAAAGGTTAAGAGCCTCTGGCTATAAGTGAAGGTTATGCAACAGAGGATAAATCGAAGGGCATTGCTTAGTCCACAAAAGGTATCTGGGGTCTTCAATCTCAGAATGAGGGAAGGCTGAGGAGGGAAGACCAGGAAAACAAAAGCTTTTTTGGGTAGGGATTTTGGAGAGGAGACTCTGTTTCAGTTTTTAATTTTGTTTCTCTCTCTGTCTCCTTTTCTCTTTCATTCTGGTAAAGAGAAAGCCTTTTATCCAGAAAATGACAGAATAAAAATGACTAAGGGTGGGGGACGGGCTGGTTTTACCCAAGATAAGTAAGGCAATTGTAAGAGTGCACCTAATTGCCTTTGATGAATTCAATTCCCCGGGCCCAAAGGAACGATATTCTTAGGTATGAAAGAAGTGGCAGATGTGATTGTAAGCCATTGTTAGTTATAGTTGAGAGATCACAGAAAATGGGGGGAAAAGTACCAAAAGTCTGGGGAAGGGCAAATGTCCCGACTTTCAAAAAAAGAGAAGAGAGCCTATTTGGAAACTATAGTCTTATGAGCGACTGATTCCTGGGAAACATTTAGAATAGATTTTTAAAATCTTCAACCTGCTACTTTGTTTGGCTTATCGGATTGTTTAATTTATTCTCATTTAAAGTTGTAAGAGTTAGATTTATATTTTTCTCCATTTATCCCTAATTTTTTTTCCTCTTCTAAATTAACATCCTCTTCCCCCTTTTTGTTCTGTAAAGATAACGCTTTGTCCCATCAGTTATTTTTGCTTATACCTTAAGGCTCTCTGATTCCCACTGCTGCTCTTCCCCTCGTCCTCAATCTCCCCTCCCATTTTTTACTTTTTCTTTAGTTTTGCTTAATTTAATTCCCTTTTCCCTATTATCTTTTTACTTAGTTATCTAATTTTTCTTCTCTTATTTTCTCTTAGTTAAGTAGTCAAGTAAAATTCTCCCTTCTACTCCTCCACTTCAGCTTATTTTGTGAGCTTATTTCATTTTTTTGCACATTTTTCTAAAATGATTTCTTTCCTTCCTTCTCTTGCTTTTCTTTCTATTTAGACGTTTATTCTTTAGATCATGGGCTTTATCTTTTTTCTATTCCTTCTTTAGCCCGTGTATTCCTCATGAAATTAAAACCTCTAAGGGAGCTCTTTTGAGGCCCTTCTTCTAAACAGTTTCTGTGTCATTGCCTTATGGATCTTGTCCTTGTCTTCCTTTCTCTGTTGGTCCTCACTCTTGAAATAACATTTTCTGCAGAGGTAGAGAGGAATAGAAGTATTGCTCCCTGCTAGCTAAGTGGTATAGTGGAGACGATGCTGGATTTGGACTCAGGAAGAACTGGGTTTAAAACCAGTCAGTTTTTCTTATTTTTTTTTTTAAATTCCAATAGAAGGTTCAGTCAGTGAACATTTATTAAGCACCCACTATGTTACAGACAGGGCAGCTAGGTGGTGCAATGGATAGAGTGCTAGTCCTGGAATCAGGAAGACCTGAGTTCAAATTTAGCCTCATATACTTACTAGCTGTGTGACCCTGGGCAAATCACTTTACCCTGTTTGTCTCAGTTCCTCATCTGTAAAATGATGTGGAGAAGGAAATGGCAAACCACTCTAGTATCTTTGCCAAGAAAACCCCCATTGAGGTCACAAAGAATCAGATATGACTGAATAACAAATTCAAACCCCTGGAAAAGAAGACAGAAGTATTGTACTGCCCTTTCCCCCACTTTGAAGACAGTAGACATTGAGATCTTTTCTATTCTTTCAGGCACTTTTATTCCTGATTTTTATGGTAAATTAAAAAATGTCTTACTCATGTTATAAAATTAGGTCCACTCATAATTGTTCTAGGTGTGGATATATCCTTAGTTGTGAATATTTAAGCTTCTAGAGAAAGAGTTTGTGGCATACAGACATAAAACAGGACAGAAGTTTGAACTTTGGTCCAAAATGCTAGGGTTTTTTTTAACTGGGGGCTCTGAGTTATAAAAAAGGATCTTATGATTTATGATTCTGAGTTATGAAAAAGGATCCAGGCTCTCCATTTATTTATTTTATCAAACTATTTTTTATTTATTATTTCCATTATCTATTTTATTGCAAACATCAGAGAAGATTATGACATATGGATCCAGGTCCTCCATTTTTTTTCCTGTAGGCTAAAATCATGAACCAGGCAGTCCTGGGAGGGTCAGAAGAAGGTAATGTACTGCTGAATCCTACATTAGAATGCATTAGCCCTTTTTCTAGGATTAAATGAGGTAAAGTATGTAATGTGCTTTGTAAACCTTAAAGCAATATAGAGACATCAGCTTTTATTCTTATTTCCACTAAATCCTAAATTGAAAATTACTCAGAGGTATGACAATCTTATGAGAAAGGTAACAGTGTGAGACTCGTACAGGTGGAGTTCACACACACACACACACACACACACACACACACACACACACACACACATATCCAGCACATTACTAGTGTGAGACAGCATATAGAATGAATATAAATTAAGGATGATGAGTTGCTCTTTTAGTATTTCTACATGATTTGTTGTTGCCTTTATCATTTTTCAGCTGAGCCTGACTCTGTGTCCCATTTGGCGTTTTCTTGGCAAAGCTATGGGAGTAGTTTCCCATTTCTTTCTCTAGCTTATTCTGCAGATGAAGAAACTGTGCCTCCTGTATTGCACTGCACCATTCTGGAAGACTGAGGCCCAGACAGAAATAGTAAGGCACTTACTATAGAGGCAGCATGAATTAGTGGCAAGAGCAATGGGTATGGAATCAGATGACTCGTGTTCAAATTCTAGCTTTGCCACTTATCACTTGTGTGACCTTGAGCAAGTGACTTTTCATTTCAAGATACTCATTCCTTCATCTGTAAACCTACAGAGCTTAGTTATGTATGTTTATACATAACTGCAGCTAATAGAGAGTGAATGGGGCTTTCCCCAGGTGCTCACATCTGGGTGGGGCAGCCTTTCTCTTTGTGCTGACCACAGGGCTGCATCAGTCATCTCTTGGTCCTGTGCTACTCTGTGCTGCATTTGGCAAAGCCCTCCTGGGCCAACACCTCCAGGGGATGGTTGCTGTGATGCCCCTCTCCTGGGGTTGAACCTTCAGCTGACATGACTGCCCAGAGGGACTATCCTTTGTATCACTGCCATCCACATACCCTACTGTTTTTTGCCTCTGCTAAAATACTTTCTGGTTTTAACTCAGGGACATTCTTTTAGATGGTCTTTTCTAACATGGCCTTGTATTTAATTACTTTGTATTTATTTGCATGTATTTTCTTTATATATATTCCATGTATACTGGTATGTATACTTCTTGTGTCTATTTGAACATAAGCTCCTTGAGAATAGAGATTGTTTCATTCTTTGAACCTGTATTCCTAGGTGCACAGGCACATGACATGTGTTTAATAAATGTTTGTTGTTTTATTATTTATCCTTAGGGTCCCTTTCAGTTCAAAATTCAATGACTATCAAGTAGTGTCAGATGTAAGCATGGCAGGGCTAACTCCACATTTCTTTTTCCCAATTTCCATTTTTAAATATTTTTCTTTCCCCGTAACCTAACAAAACACTTTCTCCCCCCTGCCCCCTTTACCCCAACATACATAGACTTGTTATAGGCCTGGGGTCTATGTTCCCATTATGTATAGTTCCTTGTATAATAATTATACCTACCTCACATAGTTGCCACGGAGTTCAAATGATGTAACGCATAAAGCATTTTGTAAACCCTAAAGTATTCTTTTATAAATGCTAGCTTTAATTAGTTAATATTTCAGAGATGCATAATATAATGGAAAGAATTAATTTCTTTTAAAGAAAGGATCACATTAGTATTAAAAATTTAATTAATTATTAGACCATTGATGGAAATTAGGCTCCCTGAGATTTCTACCAGGGATCTTTGTAGGGGTTCCACCATAGTCAGAGCAAAGGTCATTTCTACAGTGAAGCTTTTCCGGCCTCTCCAGGCTAAGTGGCAGACAGTGCTATACATAGAGTACTCAGGGTCAGCCTAATACCCTTTTGGGAAAGGAAAGCTAAGCAGGAAAACAAAATCCTTTTCACACGTCAGCTGCTATTTTCTCCCAGCCTGGTGAGTTGTTTCCTGCTTGAGTCACTTCCTTGAGTACTGCACCCCGCAGGGGCCCCCCCTTTTCTGAGGACTAGACAGAGGCCATGTGGGAACTATATCAATGAGGATCATGAGATGTAAACAAACATCCTTTCATCCCCTGGTCCTGCTTACCTCGCTCTGGAAAGAATGTATAATACAAACTACTATAATTCACCGTCTTACTCTTGGCCACTGTAAAACCAGAGGAGGCTGGTGTGGACCTCACATGGTCTGCATCTGAAGTAAGAAGAAACTTGGTCGACACAAAAGCTTGTGTTTTTCCATCTAGGCTCTGCATTGGATTTACAGCTTCTTCTCTTACTCATTCACTCGCTGGTAACTTTTAGGAATGGAGAGATCACTACAGTACCATTTGACAGCCTGGCCCTCCTTTTGAAAGGAACATGTCCATGGTTTAACAAGGTTTATTTCCAAATTTGTCCTCTCTTTCAGCGTGTGTTGGCTTCCTACTGATTTGTTTTGGTTCCACTTAGCTTGTTGATTTAAATCTTTCAAGGTTTGTGGTTTAGAGACCCAAGAACTTCCCTTCTGTTTCTCCACCCCTTTGCACTGTGGAAATTTGCTAACATGCAAAAAGGTTTCAAAGTTCAGGGTGGGAATATCAGGTTGATGGGGGAGTTTTCCTGAATATTCTATATATTTGGAGCTTCCTTGTCAGATTGGTTGTGGCCCCTAAATTATTGGCTTCTTGGTGGTATGGATTTCTATAATTGTTAGGTGTAAATGATGCATTCATTACTCTTGTGGTTTGTTGATACAGATATATGGAGACTTTAAAAATGCATGTTTATACATCTTAAAAAGTAAATCAAATATTTACTATGAATTCAAATGACGTTTCCAATTTATATTTGAGCTTTGTGAATTTGGCAGTCCAAGGCCTAAATAGCATGCTTATGAAATGGTTTATCACAAAGAGGATTAGAGGTTTTTCTTTTTCTGAACTATTTCCATTGCTAAGTTTGCCACACACAATAACTCATTAATATAGAAGTTTTAATTCTAGTCAATTTAATTTAACAAGCATTTAATAAGCATCTACCATGTACTAGGCAAGGCAGATACTCTACTCCCTCTCTCCTAGCTCAGTCTCCCAACTAGCATTGACCAATTGGGTCTAAGAGGGTGGTTTACTACTTTTCTCCCCAGAGTTTTAGGAATAACTCCTAGGTGCTGGGAGTAGTTTTCTAAGAATACTTTGCTCATGAGCCCCCATCTTGTGTGTTCCTTATTGATTATCAATTAACCAGCCTATTAATTTAATTCTAAAAACCTAGTTTTTAGAAAGGGTTATTTACTAATGTGGGATAGTAAGAACTATTTAGGCAAAAAGTCACTCAAAAATCTGACAGACTCTCTCAGAAGTATATACAGAGCCCAGAGGAAAGTGGTCTCAAACTTAGAAAACAAAATTAGCAAAGGGGTAATTCAGCACCTGGTTGGAAGTCCTTTTTCTCTTCTTGGAGTCTTCATGAAATTCTCCTGTAGTTTGCGTAGCACCTTACTGGGCTGCAAGGGTTGGGGCTCCTGCAAACTCTTGAAGCTGTCTCTATTTCTGAAACTACCATATACTCTTTGATCCAATGACACTGACCTCCTTGCTATTCCTCAAATATGATGCTGCATTTCTTGAGCATTTCTTTGGCTATCCCCTATGCCTTGAGTATTCTCCCTCCTCATTTCTGCTTACTGGTTGCTTTAGTTTCCTTCAAGTCCCACCTAAAATCCCCTCTTCTACAGGAAGCCTTTACAAATCTATATTGATTCTAAAGCCTTCCTTCTGTTGAGTTTTTCCCCCATTTTTCCTGTATATAGCTTGTTTGTACCTGGTTCTTTGCTTGTTGTTTCCCTCATTAGATTGTAAGTTTCTTGAGGGCAGGGACTACCTTCTGCTTTTATTTATTTCCCCAGAGTTTAGCACAGTGCCCAGTATATAGTAAGCACTAAATAAATGCTTATTGACTGACACTGCTCTTCTAGGGACACCAATTCTGATGCAGATGGGAAGTCTAAATCTATTGACCTTTTAAAGTTTCACAAGGTTATCCTCTGGTCAAGGATGGGGGAAGAGGATTCAATCCTTTCCACAGAGGAACCATCACTCAAGTGTCTAGTTGCTAGAATCTCTTGCTGGAGACATGCTGCTGGAATGCTGGATTTGGAATTGACCCAATGTAATTAAAATACATCAGCCCAAATGTATGCTGCATCAAAGCACTTTATTCCTCTGAAATTGACTAAGTACCTATTAATTTCTAGTTTATACTTTTGATTAATTGATTCAGTAGGCATATCTAGTATTTGTTCACATCTAATTTCTACCACAGATAGATTGATTCCATTGAGAAGACTAAGTCTTCTTTGTTTGTACTAATTGCAGTGGTGGTGTAAAACACTTTCCTCCTACCCTTTACAAAAGACAAACAAAAAACTTACATTCTACTCTAGGCTCTTAAAAAACTTTCTTCACAACAACCCTGTAAAATAGGTAGTACAGGTATTATTATCCCAATTTTATAAACGAGGAAACTGAGACTTGGAAAGTTTGTAACTTGGTCAGGGTCAAATATGACATCTTGTAAGTATCAGAATCAGAATGGGAAACTAGGTTTCCTTACTCCAAGTCAGGCACTAGAGCTGAGAACCACAAGGGGGAGGATCAGTTTCTCCATAGAAACATTGCTAAACCTTCTTCTTCCTCTAACCACAGCCTAAAATGCCTGGCAACCACTTTAGTTTTAGTCCTCACTTGTTGCTCCTGGCTTCTCACCCTCAACGCCCCTTTCAGAGATATAAGCCTTCACTTACTCAAAGTTAAAATAAACCCAATAAAGGCCTTTTAACATGATTATATATAAATATGTAAATTTATATATAAATATATATTGTATACAATATATAAATATATATGATATATAAATTATATATAATATATATGATATATAAATTATATATAAATATATAAATAGTCTGACTATTGTGGATGCTTCTAAGTCCCCCAAATGGGCTGGTATAGGATAACATATGATAACTTATTTATCATTTATTAAATACCTCTAATGTTCAAGGCAACAGACTTGGTGCTAGGAATGCATGAATGGAAAACTATACAACCCCTTACTCTTAAGGAGTTTATAATCTAATAATAGTGTTGAACTTCAGGTTGGTTTTGATTGTATCTGAGTTTACCAGGGAAAACAGTAGAGAAGTAGCCCAGACTCTTTAGAGAATTATAGAATTTTTGCATTTTAGAGCTAGAAGGGAAAAAATAATAATACTAAATAATAATAGAATTTGTATAGTTATCACCACAAAAGTATTCATAACCTCCAAATTAATAATTTCCATTTTAGAATAAAAAGCTCTCAGAATATAGAGACCTAGCAGAAGAAACCAAAGCCATAGAGGAAGAGGATGAAGGATTTAGCATTCCTTTTGTCCTGTCTACAACCGGAGTGGTGCCAAAGATGCATTCAGTGAGCCTATAGAATGTAAGCTAACACCTCAGGGCTTTTTTTCAATTATAAAAGCAATCATTTTGCCAAGTTCCCCCAACATTAAACATAAAAGAAGACTAGTGGGACAGTAATTTGTCCCAGAAACTGATGGTTCAATCTGAACTTCATCAAATATACTGTAAGATGATAATAATAAATAAATAATGATAATAGCATTCTTAAAATTTGCAGGAGTTACTTAATCTAGTTTCTACCTAGTTCAGAAATACCTTCCATAATCAATAGATTTATTCAACCTCTGTTTGGATGCTTCCAGGTGGTCCTTTCAATGTTGGATAACCCTAATAGTTAGAAAGTTCTTCCTGATATTAAGCTGAAATATGCCTCCCCATAACTTCTACCCACTGGTTCATTGTTCTTTTGCCTAGGTCATCAATTATTAAAGGGGTCCCTGAGACTCCTTTAGGGAGTATTAGAGGTCAAAACTATTTTCATAGTAATATTAAGATATTTTACTTTTTAATATGTTAAATATTGATAAATAAAACTCACATAAACAAAAGCTCTTTGGGGTCCTCAATAATTTTCAAGAACATAAATGGATCCTGAGCTCCAAATTTTAAAAAATGGTGCTCTAGATCAACCTAGAAATAAATTTGCCCTTTCCACATACTAGCACTTCAAATATGTGAGGTTAGCTATCTATGTGAAGCCAACTATCATATATCCACTGAATCTCCCACTCCTCATATATTATAATAAGGTTTTCAGACCCTTTACTCTGCCCTGGACACATTCCTATTTGTCAAAGTCTCTCTTAAATATCATATGGTTTCTTCTTGACCTTTTTGCTAAGATTAAACTGAACACCATTCCAGATGTAGCCTGACATGTACAGGATGTATTTGGACTATTAAATTCTTTAATCTGGTCATTGTAAGTCTATCAATGTACACAAAATTGTGTTAGATTTTTTTTAAAGCAGTCAAATCATGTTTCTTGACTCAAATTGGACATTTTCAACTAAAGTCATCAGATTTTTGTAAGACTACTGCCAAACCTGGTTTCTCCCACTCTATACTCAGACAATTGAGTTTTTGAATATAAGTTTAGAACTTTATGTCCTATAAAGCTTTTTCTAGTTAGTTTTGTCTAGATAATTTTGTGCTATAGATAATTTAGCTATAGCTTCCAACTTTTATCATGTGAAGTTTTTTTTTTCTTTTTGGAGGGCAATTGGGGTTAAGTAACTTGCCCAAGGTCACACGGCTAGGTTTTTGTTTTGTGTATGTTAAGTGTCTGAGGCCGGATCTGAACTCAAGTCCTTCTGACTCCAGGGCCAGTGCTCTACTCACTGTGCTAGCTAGCCGCCCCTATCATGTGAAGTTTTGATAAGAATATTTTAATGTCATTGAAATGATTGATTAAAATGTCAGGCAGAACAAGAGTTATGGCATGTCATTGGAAGCTTCCTTTCAGAAGGTCAATGTTGATAATAACTTTTTGGATATGGTTGTCCAATTATCTATAAGTATGCTTAATTTTACTTGAGTCTGTGTTTCTATATCTGGTCAATTCAATGCAAAAAAAATCTCAATAAGTTCTGACTCTGGACAAGTCACTTAACCCTGTTTGCCTCAGTTTCCTCATCTGTAACATGAGCTGGACAAGGAAATGGCAAAGCACTCCAATATCTTTGCCAAGAAAACCCCAAATGGGGTCATGAAGAGTTGAACACAACTGAAACGACTGAACACTAATAAACTTTGTGCATGGTACTCATGGGAAACTTTGTCATGTGTTGGTAAAATAGAGATACACAGAACTAATCACCTAACCTCGAGGATAGCCTAACCAACCCATTCTCCTTTACTATCAAAGAGTGGGGAGAAATAAAAGAAAGTACCTTCAAATAAACCTCACTAGAAAGAATGCTTCTTTGGATGAGATAACAGCACCATAATGTCTGATTTAAAAAATTTTTTTTAAATTAAATTCCTACTCAAATGAATCTGTGATCTTTTTGATGGAGGTCCTCTTTCCAACAATGTAGATCAAACAGCTTCAGTACCTGCTCATTTTGTGTGATTCTTGTCTACGTCATATAAATCCACCATATGATCTCCATTCAACCTGCCAAATACCTTTTGACATTGCAGAGATAGCAGTGGAACATGTAGGCTCTCCACTGCATTACTCTTGCTATGGGACCAGTTTCTATTCTTTTCTGGTCAAACATCTTTCTGATAACATCCCTTATATCATTCATTCTACATATTTCTTTATTTCTAATGTGTTGCAGCCTGCTCGTGCTGACCACACACCTTTCTATTGTTCTTTGTGTGATTTTCAACATGAATTTTTTAAGTACAATTGGGAATTGCACAGATTATGTGCAGAGCAGAGCTTACTCATTCTTACTAGCCACATGTGTGATTCAGTATTGAAGAGCTTGTGTTTTGAGGTGATGAATCATCCCCTTAATTGTTCACTGAACAGATCAATAAAGAACTTATGACTCAGCAGACCATTAGAAAGGGATTGACTTCACCCCTGGCTCTCTCCTCTCTCCTCTTCCCAACTGTAGATTGAACTTCTTCCTATGAGAGGTAGGGGAAGTCCAGATCACCCAATTTCCCCCATGACTGCCATGTGGCTATCATCTGATAAAGTCCCTCTCCTTTCTAGGCAAGCCTGATCCTAGGTTTGGGGCTACTTCTTCTATGTTTGTTCTTTATGAAATATATAGACTTGGAAGTCATTTTGTGAGTTTAAGAGTTCAACTGTTTGAAGTCTTCATTAGAGCTGGATTGGGGTGAGAGGAGGAGTCCCTGGGAATTATTCTAGTAGAGCTCTTGGAGAGGATGACCATCAACCAGAGAATGAACCCAGTTCCTTACCTGATCTGCTAGCAGATGTGGACTTTGTGGGAAAATGTAGAGTTGTAGTAGAATGTAAAATACATAATTAGCATTTCCATAATC
This sequence comes from Gymnobelideus leadbeateri, assembly GCA_011680675.1. NCBI lineage: Eukaryota > Metazoa > Chordata > Mammalia > Diprotodontia > Petauridae > Gymnobelideus > Gymnobelideus leadbeateri. The sequence goes on from WOXC01004630.1 coordinate 298,807, forward strand.
TGTTCCCTGTTTAGGCAATTTTAAGCATCAACTTCTCACATATGAGACAGCTAGGTGTCACAGTGGATAGAAGGCTGAGTCTGTAGGTAGGTAGATCTGAGTTCAAAACCAACCTCAGACACTTACTAGCTGTGTGACTATGGGTAAATCACTTAATCACCTCAGTTTCCTCAAATGTAAAATGGGAATGATGATAGTACCAACTCCCCAGAGTTGTTGTGAGAATCAAATGAGATAATATTTGTAAAGAGCTTAGCACAGTATTTGGCATATAGTAGGTGCTTAATAAATGTTTGTTCCCCTTCTTCTCTCCCTTCCATTGCATGGTTTATAACTGTAGTTAGTAATGTTATTTGCCTTCTTTTCAATGTGTACTTAGGATTATTTTGCATTTAGCATTTGTGTGTGTGTAGGAAATAAATACCTATCTTATACTAGATTTTAACTGGACCCTAGGAACCTTTCTACTCCCACTTTGTAGAGAACCTTGACCTGAATCAAAACCTAAACCTTAAGCAATTTTACCACACCAGATTTAGGGGAAAGGGGCAGGGCATAATGATCTACATGTATGAGAAAAAGGAACCTAAGTCTTTTCAGAGGCTGGGGGTTCCCTCATTGTTATAGGAAATAATGGTGTCCCATCACTCAGAGTCATATATCATCACCAGAAGAATATTGGTGTCCAAGAAATGGACTTTTTCATCATGGTGACGCTTGGGAGGGATCATTAAAATAACTTTGCAACCCACAGTACTTGTCTATTTGTGTATATGCATTGTATAGACCTTGAAAATGAATAATGAGCCTAAAATTGAACAAGAGGAAGAGAGGAAGCTCTATTGTCTTTTATTAAACATCATAAGTAAATAATTAATACCTGAGGCAGAAATATAGATTGGCAGTTATAGATATGACTACCACTAAAACCTCCAATATTCAGTGGACCACATTTTGAGATATTTCTTTCCCCATGCCAAAACATTCAGGATCTTCTCAGTTGCTTTTTTGAAGACCTCTAGCAAAGGGACTTCTCAGATCATGGCTGGTCAATCTTTCTAAGCTAATGCTTAATTTCACATTCAGCCAGAGAGAATCACTTCTCCATAGAAGGATGAATTTCATGTTCAGGACTAAAAATACTTAGGGCCTATTTCCCCCCCTTTCCCTCAAAACATCAGTATCCATGGAAAAACTGTACTATTGCAAATCAAATCCAATCAAGCATCACTCCTTTGCCCATTGTGTTGCCTTTATCTCTCCTTTTCTTTCATGGAAACCAGCATTTGTTTTCAAATCTGACCTAGCAACAGTTTATTATAGAAAGGAAAAAAAAAGCAGCTTCCTCGTGAAATGCTCACTCTTAAGAGAAACTTTGTATTTAACTCTTCAAGAAACAGAAGCCTCTTGGTGGCTTAGTACAGTTCCTTTCTACTGTTCTATCTTTTTCTTTTAGGGGTTTAAGAACAAGTGATGTGTTGATAACTGTTTAACAACTAGTTCTTATTTTGGGGGGAATGTATATAGGACAAACGTTTAAGTTTAATCTGCATTATTAACATTTTTCCCATCGCTTTCTTAAGTCTAGAAATCAACAGAGTGACAGATCAATCACTGATTTACACCTTTGATAATTTCCAAGATATAAATGCCCACACTGAAAATTTAACATTCAGTTCAATCCAGTACTACCTGGTTTTGGCACCCCGTCCCACCCCCCTGGAAAATGGCACTATGGGATATAAGTTATTACCAAAAACATGAGGGTTGGAAGTCAGCTGGATTCAAGATTCAACACAACAATTCCTTTGGACTGAGAATAATCACTTGGCCATAAAGAACAGGGTTATAGAGTTAGAGTTAAAGGTCATTTAGTTAAGTCTCTTCATTTTATAGATGAAGACACTGAGGCCTAGAGAGCTTTGGTTATAAAAGTAGTAAGTGAAAAAATCTGAATTCGAATCCAGGTCCTTTGGCATTCTTTGCACTCTTCCACCCTGCTCCCCCCGTCCCAGCTTACGCTTATGTAACACTTTTAGATTTAGTTTACAAAGTCCTTTTGCATTTGTTTTTATTTGATCCCCATAATAAGGTAGGTATTTTTTAATTCCTGTTTTAAAGCTGAAGATACTAAATTCAGAGAAGTCATGTCTTACTAGTTGTCACAATGCATAAGAGTAAGTCCAGTTTTCTACTCCAAGTTCGGTGTTCTTTTCACTATACTATTCTACCTTTGTGAGTATCCGTTTTCTTTTCTGAAAAATGAGGGTAATGTCCATACACGACTATTGCAATGATAGCACTTTGGAAACTTTTGAGTACTATATAAATGTGAATTCTAATTACTCCATACTACCATAGGAAAGCAGGCCTATGATTCCTTCATATTGCTTTGCTTTTGCATTTGTGGCATGTTCCCATGTCATAGCATCCTTTCTGATGTTAGCAAAAGGGATAATAGAGGGTACTGCGAGTTGAGCAGAGGAGAGGACAAAGTTAGAGTCTTTGGGGAGAATTTTTCTATCTTTCTCTTTTCCTATTCTTTTCCTTGTCCTTTTCCTGGTAAGCCATCAGGTTCTTGACTTTGTGCTTCTGTTCTCCATACTAAGAAAAAAGAGAGAGAGATAAGTATACACACACACACACATATACACATACTGTATTCATATATATATACACACACACATATACATATATATGTGTGTGTGTATATATATCCCACCTATGCCATTTTTAAAAAGTAAGTAGGAAGAAGACCTTGACACAATAGAACACAGAATTTGTAGCTGTTTATGTCATGTGCAGGGTTGGTACTTGGTAGTATCTAACTGTAGTCATCTTCATTTCTCCTGACTGGACACACTGGCACTGAATCTACATTTTTCATATGTGTTGAATTCTTGTTGTGTATCCAGACTAAGTAGTGTATATTAATGACTATTAACAGCCGAGGACTCTCATGGATAAGTAGTATGCATTAACAACTCGTAGCATGAAAGTAAAACAAGGTCAAATATCTGGGTCTTCTCATTTAAGCACATATGAATTGGTACAAGTGATACAAAATATTTCTTTTGTGAAATTGGTCAAAAATGTCTTATTTTGTGTCTTGATATCCATATGTTGATTGGAAGCAGGAGTAGAAAGAAACCCAATAGAATAATAAAGCTGAACAGACTCTCCATTTCAGGAACCAATAGCTAAGGTGTCCCCTCATCCTGGTGTTCCCTTCCTGCCATTGATCAGGTTCCTGTCACCAATGGGATCTGGTCCAGTTCCAGTTTCAGTCATTAGCTTTATCAGTGGCTGCAGGAGTCCCATGTTCATATCTCTTTGGCTACATGGCTCTATGGAATTGCTCTTGCTTCTGGGTGCCTCTTTTAAAATTTTTTTTTTTTTTTTGCTTTTTGGATGGGGGAGGGCAAGGCAATTGGGGTTGTGACTTGCACAAGGTCACACAGCATGTATGTGTTAAGTGTCTGAGGCCGGATTTGAACTCAGGTCCTCCTGACTCCAGGGGCCGTGCTCTATACACTGTGCCACCTAGCTGCCCCTCTGGATGCCTCTTTATGTAACTTTGTTTATCTCACTAAATATGGGGGCAAATTATGAGTAGTGTGGTGGTGTAGTGGATAGAATGCCTTGGCACCAGGAAGGCCTTTGGTTCAAATTTTGCATAGTACATTTACTAGTTAGATGATTATGGGCTTTATGAACCTCAACTTTTTCATTGTAAAACAAGGTTAATAATAGCTGTGTAACACCTTCTCTGGAGAACTGCCCTTCCCAACTTGTACTCACTTTGATGGGTTGGGTCCCCAGAGGAAAGCTGTTAGCTTGAGGTACCTGGTGGGTAACTACTTCTAAAACTATAGCTCATGAGTATCCACTGGCGTACTTCCCATAAACAATTAGCCAGTAGACACAGTTAGCTCTTAGCAAAAGCATTTATTAAAATTGCACAACAAGAAGAGTAACTACAAAACATCTCTCCACAAATCTGGGGAATAGTCTTCCACGAATACACATAATACCCTTGAAAAGAGTGAGCACAAACTTAAGGACTACAATGGTGGGGAGGTATGCATGTAGGGGACACGTATCAGGCAACACACACCACGAATCAATCTCTAAACATCTATGAAGTACCCACTATGTGCCAGGCACTGTGCTGAGCTCTGGAGAGACAAAAAGAGACCAAAGACAGTCTGCCGGCAAGAAACTTACGATATGATAAGGGAGACAACGTGCAAACAAATACGTAAAAACAAGCCTTATACAAGACAATCAATTACCAAGGAAGGCAGTAGGATTAAGAGGAATTGGAGAAGGCTTGTTATAAAAGATGGGATTCTAGTTGCAATTTAAAGGGAGCCAGCAAAGGCAGTCAGCTGAGATGAGAAGGGAGAGCATCCCAGGCATAGAAAACAGCCTTAGTAAAGGCCTGGGACTGAGAGATGGAATGTTTTCTCTGTGAAACGTACAGGAGACCAGTGTCACTGGATCGAAGAGTAAGGTGAAAGAATGCTGGAAAGGTAGGAGGGAGCTTGGTTATAAAAACCTTTAAAAGCCAAACAGATCCTGGAGGCATTAGGGAGCCACTGGAGGACCAGGAAGCCCCCTTTCTCCTTGTGTAGCCCTCTCTGTGGTCCGACTCTCAAATTGCTGTACTAACTCTATTTTGAGTTGATAACCGGTTCTCTTCTCTGCCTGTAAGGGTCATACTCCTTGAAGCTGCTTTGTTCTTTGGGCGATGGTGTCTTTATGTAGCCTTGTTCAAATATAATGTGTTACAATCACCATACAATCTTTGTCCCTTTATTATGAAAACACATATCATATTGGATTTTGTAAAAAATTTTTTCTTTTTTTTGGGAGGGCAATTGGAGTTAAGTAACTTGCCCAAGGTCACACAGCTAGGTTTTTGTTTGTGTGTGTGTTAAGTGTCTGAGGCCGGATCTGAACTCAGGTCCTTCTGACTCCAGGGCTGACGCTCTACTCACTGCGCCACCTAGCCACCCCGGATTTTGTAAAATTAAAAAAAAATAATATTTATAGAGAAGATATAGCAAGAACAGAAGTTATAAATATCCCCCTCCCGAAAAAAAAAAACTGGGGTGGGATAAACTCACCCTTATACCACCTTGGGCCCTGGTGAGAGTGGGCTCAAATTTTAAGCTGTTTCAACATAGCATCATTCCTCCAAGTCCACTTTCAAATGTGGCAGAGCCATGAATGAATGAGTTCATATTTCTGTTACCGTTGGGCTGGGTGAAGCTGGTCTTTCTTCAGCTGTTGCCTCTTATGATTTAGTCTTTCGTAGGTACTGACATAGACTCTACATAGACCTCTGGTGGCTTGCTCTCCTGATGTTTTGAAGTCACAGAATTGTAGCCATTTCTGATTTTCCTTCACCTACAAGCAGGAAAAAAGTAGATATGACAGCAACAGAAGTGGCAGCAGGTCTATGCCCACTTGGTTTTATGCCAACTCCAGGTAAAAGAGTGACCAAGGCCTCTCCCCAACTTGGAAGCCCATAGCAGTTCATTCTGATTCTTGATGCCAGTCAGGAAAGAAAGAGCCCAGTGAAGAGATATTATGTTGGAGATTCATTATTAAAATTAATTAATTTTAATGAAGACTCCATTTTTCAAGTCTAGCCTTATGTATAGGCCATATGTTTTCAACAGGGTTCAAACAAGGGTAGCCTCAGGTCACTTATCATCATCTAAGATAAATTTCTTAACTTTTCATTACGTGCAGTACAATGAAAGTTGCCTTGTAGCATTCTATCTCCATTTGAGAATTTCTATAATTCCAGAGTAATTCTTTTCCTCAGCATGCCAATATATTTTTCAATTTACCATTCCCTCAGTAAGACTAAGCCCACTGGTTGTAAAAAGGTCTCTGAACATTCTACAGTCTGACGAAGATGCCCAAATCTAAGATGCACGATTTCTTTTGACAGCAATTTTTGGTATATCCTTGATTGAAAAGAAATGTTTCCTTATATAAATTGAATTTTTCTAATCTTCTGTATACCAATCTAGGTATATTTTTGCCAAAGACAAACAATTTCTACAAAGAAATTGATTTTTTAAACTTTTAATCTGTTCTTTCAACCTCAGGTATCCTGTTTTGCATTATATTGCATCTCTCAAGCTTCTAGGTGCTTCTGAAGGTCTATGCTCATTTCCTGAGGATTAATTAGGCCATGATAATAGTTTTCCATATCTTGGCATTTTCTTCTGATTCTGACTGCTTTCTTTTGTGCTTCAGTGTGACTGATCCTGTTTCATCATGGGCTTCAATAATCTTTGAAACCCTCAATTTCCACACACCAATAGCTGAGGCAATATTTCTAACAGTCATTGATGTATACTCTCTAAGAGCTACAATTTTTGCCCATTTCCTAGTAGTAATATCCATTTAAAAAATTACAGAATTAAAAAAAAAACACAACAAAAGCGAGAAATGAAATGTGAATGGCATAAAATCCAGCACTCAGATGACAGAGAACTATGTAAAGTTTGGGAAGTCAACACATTGCAATTTCCTGTGTTTAAGGTCATATATTCTGAGTCTGTTTAGTCTTAGCAGAAGCACATATGCCTGACTATTGCTATCACACAGTGAAATCATATCCAAATGATGTCTTGCCCCAAGTAATTCTCATATTTTTATATACAGGTCCAAAGGGTTTGGCTATTTCTCTCAGCCAGTTACTAGGGGTTTTCTGGGTGGTTGTAGTTGTCTTCATAAATTGGCAAAGACCCTGTAATTCTTTCATTCATACCTTGTTGTCTGGCTATGGAAAAACTCTTTAACAATGGTTCCTTGGCACCCACCTGTCACAGTCAGGCAAGATTCAGGTAAGGATATATGTCAAGTGCTTCACAAACTTTGACATACTATACAAATGCCATTTATTATTATTGTCCTCTGTATGCCATCCTGTGACCCAAGTGCTATGGGTTACACTTGGCCAGAATCATCAGAGATGGCCTTTTTTTGTGTTCTATATACATCTTCAAAGCTAAGACAGCAAGTAATCAGATCCAAGGAAGTACATTCTGATGATCAAAGAAATCACATTAATTAGTGACAAAAGGTGAAAATATTCTTTTTAAAATGCACTTCCTGTTGCCTCTAAAATAAAATAAAAACCCCATTTAGCTTCTGAAGCCCTTCGAAATCTGGCGCCAATCTCATTAGAAATTCCCCTTTTCTAACTCAATAATTCATCCAAACTAGCCTTCTCTTTGTTCCTCATACACAATACTTAGTTCCTGACTCCATCTGTGCCTTGCACCAGCTATCCCACATGACTAGGATGCACTCCTTTACCTCACAAATCCCTGTCTTCCTTTAGGATACAAGTCAAACATCATCTTCTACATGAGGCCTTTTGTGCCCTCTCCCTCAAACTCTCAAACTTGCTTGCTTTTACTATATGGTATTTATTTTCTTTATATTTATTCTGCATCTACTTGTATGTGTCCTTGTTGACTTCCATGTCAGAATGTCATTTCCTTGCAAGTATGGATTGTTTCATTCTCTGTATTTGTATCCTCAGTGCCTGGCATATAGGAGACACTTAAAGAATGCTCTTTGATCAACTGACTGATGCTAAGACAGTGCTAGGGGAAAGTGAGAAACTGCTTGACTTGTTTTATGAGCTCTCTATGGATCTCTATTTACAAACATAAGAGGGCCACAAACCTAGCTGCTACTGATCTTGCTACAGGGAAGACCTTCAATGATTAACCAACATTTAGAATTTTAGGAAATTGTGTCATAAAATGGAAAACATAAGAGAATGAAAAGAAGGTGGGACTTAAATTGATGTGTGCAAAAGTGTGTTAAAGGAAAAGGGAAATAAGGAAAAATCATATAGAATGAGTAGAAATTATTATTATTTTATTTTAAAGCAATTGGGGTTAAGTAACTTGGTCAAGCTTACACAGCCAGTCATTATTTATGTGTGGGTGCTCATTTTCTGAGGCTGGATTCGATCCTGGGTCATCCCAACTCCAGGGCTGGCACTCTTACTCACTGTGCCACCTAGCAGCCCTATGAGTTGAAATTACACCATGTCCAGGCTGAAAGAAAAATTGGAAGACACTAGAATTTCTATTGGGAGCTTAGAAGTTAATGAAAATATCTAGACTGGTAAAGATAAGCGAGCATTTCTTTTGAGTGAGGATGTTGCTTATTGTTTCAGGGTCAGCAAGATATGAGGATTAGGTGGTTTGGGATACTGGGGTGCTTCCTTGGCCTCTGTGAGAGGTAGTGGCCAAAACCAGAGGGAGAGGCCTAGAGAAGTAGTAGCTTTTCCTATCGGCTCTGTTTGACTGCTTGCAAGAGTTTCAAGTTCCAACTTTCTTAGTTGGAAAGCTTAATGTGCTCCTGTTTCACACCCTGTTCTCCCCAGTACTCTCTCTCTCTCTCTCTCTTTCTCTCTCTCTCTCTCTCTCTCTCTCTCTCTCTCTCTCTCTCTCTCTCTCTTCTCTCTCTTCCATCCCTCCCTCCTCTTTGGGGGATCAAACCCTAGTAGTACCTTCGGTAGGGTATTATTATAATATCAAAAGGATGTGTCTCCCTTGCCTAAGTAATGACTGTTTCTTTCAGGTTGTCAGTTGGACGGTTCTTCCAGGTTCCTATCTGGAAATGATGGAAAGAGCTCAATAATTATAAATTTCCTTTACTTGGGAACCTGCTTGGTTTCCTCCAAAATAGCTTAGAAAAATTATCAATTTTATGGTGAGGGTTTTTTGTTTGTTTGTTTGTTTTGGGCTTTTTTTTTTTGTAGGGGAGAAACTCAATTAATTTAGCAATGGTCTTACATGTTAAAACTGGTCTTGAGATAAGGGCAGGACAGAATCTGGGGCTCAGAGTCAGGCTGTTGACACTTAGGTGATGACCAATAAAGGGATTATTTCAATCTGGCTGAATCCTACTTAGCTATAACAAGAACTAGCAAGCCATCTGGTATGAAGAACCTTGGGAGAAAACCAGTGGCTTTTTGTATTTGGGATGTTCTGGGATTAAATCTCCTACTTTGCTGAAGTCCAGGCCTTTTGTGGGATTGGTGTGAAAGATGGGGAGGGGGGGAGGAAGAGAGAGGGAAGAAGAGGGAGGGAGGGGGAGAGAGAAGAGAGAGGGAGGGAGGGAGAGAGAAAGGTTTTGATCTACTGGGGTCCAGCTGTCCAAGAAAAAAAAAATAGAAAATTGGGTTGGTTTCATCATTTTTCAGCTTCCTGCAGTCCATTCCCAGCTCCCAGTCCCGCCTGAGACCAGCTAGTCTCCCTTCTTCCTTGTTGATATTATGCTTCCTCCTCTTGCTTCCATCCCTCAAAGAAGTTTATCTGAACATATCTCATCCCTTCTGGGATAGGCTTCAAGTCCCTAATCTGATCCACTAATCTGTGCTGATACACTAAAGTCAGACTAACTAAAGTACCTTTCTCTGCAGAGTAATATGTGCATTTTCCTAATTTGGGGACAAAAGCCTGTATTTATGGATCTAACCTAGAGGAGATTCCAATGATAGTAATTTTAATGAGGTCTTTTTGATCCAGCTGGGTCCTTATGGCAATCCTCAAGTCATATGCAAAGTTGCTAACCTGATATTCAAACATGATTTTTTAAATAAAATGTTGGGGGAAGACTCCTTTTCTGGTTTGGTGTAGGAAAAAGAGCACTATTATTTTAGATTACCATGACATGGGTTCAGAAACACTGACACCTTCAGCCAAATTCCTATGAGACAATATATTGGTCAAGGAAATAAGTCTCAAAAGCAATGTGTGTCACATAACATGACTTGTGGGACTCTCATCAGTTCCCATGGATTCAACTGTCCTTTCTATGCAGGTGGCTACAACATTTATAAAAACAGCCCTTCTCTCTTTTCTATGCTCCAGTATCACATATTTAACTGCCTGTAGGACATCTTCCTCTAGATGGCCCATAGGTATCCCAAAATCAGAATGTTCCAAGTCAAGTTCATTATCTTTCTCCCTAACCTCACACAGGCTTAGCACAGTGCCTGGTACATAGTTGGTTCTTAATAAATGCTTGTTAAGGGGTGGCTAGGTGGAGCAGTGAACAGAGCACCAGCCCTGGAGTCAGGAGGACCTGAGTTCAAATCTGGCCTCAGACACTTAACACAAAAACTAGTCCTGTGACCTTGGGCAAGTCACTTAATATCAATTGCCCTACCTTCCACCCTCCAAAAAGCAAAAAAATAAAAACAAAAACAACACAAATGTTTGCTTACTTGTTGATTTTATCCACCTTGCCTCTTATTTCTATTGAGGACACCAACATTGAGGTTCACCCCCAGGAGTCATCTTCAGTTCCGAATTCTATTCATTTTCCCATCCAATCAGTTACCTCCTCCACACCTCTTGCATTCATCTCTCTATTCACATCAAACCCACACTGGTCTAGGCCCTTAATACATCTCACTCGGATTATTTCAATTATCCTCCTAAATGATCTTCCTGCCTCTAGTTTTCCCCTCTCCAAACCATCTTCATAAACCTCCAAATGAATATTTTAGAACACACTTCTAACCATGTCACTCTCCTGTTTAAGAAACGTCCTAGTGCCTTTATGATAAAAATAACACAATCTTCTGTTTGGCATTTGAAGCCATTCCCAGTCTGGTTCCATGTTGCCTTTTCAAGCTGATTGTACATTATTCCAGACAAACTAGCCTACTTGGTGCCCTACATTTACAATATTCTGTGTCTTCATACCAGTTTTCCCCCATGAGCAAAATGCTGCCCCTCCTCATCTCTGCCTCCTGGAAAACTTAGCTCCCTTCAGGTCTCATTTCTAGTTCTGCTTCCTTCCAGAGGCCTTTGCCAATACCCCTAGTTGAGGTCTTATGGGGCCAGCTACAAAACTTGCCCCCACAAAATTACCAAAATAATTTCAAATTTATTGTGCATATATCCTATATTTAACTATAAAATGGTGTTTAGTGCCCCCAAAGTTATCAAAATAACTTTGAATTTATTTTGTGTGTATTCTATATTTAACTATGTGAGATTGTTTTGTACCCTTCCGTAGAAGGGAAGCTCCCCCAAAGCAAGGACTGGTTCACTTTTGTTTTGTATCTCCTTTGCCTCAAACAGTGCTTGGCACAGCGAAAGTGCTTACTAAATGTTTAGTGATTGATGCAGGGCAAGAGGTCAGGCCTGAAAGATCAAGATCCCTTAGGCTGAACCTGCAGGACTGAGAATCATTGCTCAAATCCTTTCTTTGCTGTATGCTGTGGGTTTAATACAGAGGGACACAAGGTGTAACTATGGACACACACTGCAAACATTTAGAGACAATGGACAGGTCATCTGATCTCTTTATGCCTTCTCCTAACTGTTTAGGGGGCAAGGTCCCACAGAACAAGTAAGAGAAACATGACGGATGGCCCAGGCCAGCATGGCTGAGCCTTACCTGGCTGTATACTCTGACGCTCTCCTGAACACCGTGAACTTCACAACAGATATACTCTGAGCATTGCACAAGTGGTAGAGTGACTTAGCTTAAATACCTCCTCTCCCCTGTATCAGGCCAAGGGGAAACCTCAGAACTCATCCTTCACACAAATCCAGAGGCAGCTAAGTAGAGCAGTGGCTAGAATGTTTGACTTGAAGACCTGAACTCAAATTCTGCTTCAGACACTAACTAGTTGTGTGACCCTGGGTAAGTCACTTCAGCTTCTCTTAGTCTCAGTTTCCTCATCTGTAAAATGAGACTAAAAATAGCATCCACAGGATTCTTAGTGAGGAGCAAAAGAAATAATATAATCTTAAAATGTCATCTAAATGCTAGCTTTGTTCTTCCACCCCCTCCTCCAGGCCTTTTGCAAATAGCTTGTGCTTTCTTCTGTAGCCCTTCTCCAGAGATGATCTGAGGACTATTCCATGATATAAACTGGAGTCTCTCTGACTAGAGAATGAGAGGGTCATAGCTGGGGATTTTATATACAAGGAGGTGCCATCAGTGTTTTGAGACCTGGGGATACCAAATGCATGTTGAGGTTAGGGACCAGAGGCAGAAATGTTAGTCTGGATCAGAAGCAGTGTCCCTGCCAGGATAAAAATAAAGTCATGATCAATTTTAATATAAGAGGAGTTGAAGTTTAGAAGAATTAATTGCCTTGTTTGGCCATGCTCGGCTTTCTTTAGGCATTTGTAGTTTTTTTCAATGTCTAGTTGTGTGAAATTAGCACAGAGGAGGCTGTCATTTCCTCAAAGGCTGTACCAGCAGAGTGTAAAAGCTGGTAAGTTCTACCAAGGTTGGAACCATGGTGTTGGTGACAAATTGTGTCTGATACCCACAGACCAGCCTAGGTCACTGTGAGAGGCCTATTATCAGTGGACCGGTCCTTAGCTCATGGATTCTGTGATCATGACTATTATTGAAAAAAAGACAGATGTGAAATGGCCCTCAGTTCTCAAAGGTCCCTTCTACTTCTATTATACAAAATAGTGGTGGCCATTATACATTATAGTGATGGTAGAGTCATGGAAAACAGAGTGGAACATCCTAAGAATTACAGGTTTTGATCCATCTATTAACGTTAATTTATCCATTGTTATTCTAAATATAAGGTCTGGGTTCAATGATCAAGAAGCCAACGTATTTACTGAATCATAAATAGTAGCATTTTCTACATTTTTTTTTTTACTTTTTAGAGGCCAGTTGGGGTTAAGTGACTTGCCCAAGGTCACATGGCTAGTTTTTGTGTTAAGTGTCTGAGACTGGATTTGAATTCAGATCCTCCTCACTCCAGGGCTGGTGCTCTACTCATCGTGCCACCTAGCTGCCCCAAATACTGGCATTTTCATTGTGGATGAAAGTAGAAGGAAAAAAGAAAGTTCTGACTATGGGGAAGGATAGCTATGCAAATTCTCCTTGGAAGAGCAAACTGAGGGCTGGATGGAGTTCAGCACTTCATGCCCTTCATGGATCTGCTTCTTGTCAATGTTTAATGTGCATTACTCATTTCATGGACTCCCTGTTCTAATCAGACTGGTTATGTGCAATTCCTTGTACACAAGACTGCACTTCTTATCTCATCGTCTTTGAACATATTGTTCTCCATACTCAGAACATGCGCCCTCTTCACCTCCCCTTTGGAAAACCTTGAACTGACTTTCAAGTCCTACAGGAGGTCTGTCCTGATCCCCAGAGTTGCTAATATTTTCTTTCTGCCTCTGATATTACTTTGTATTTACATGCTACATATATTCTATTTATTCATTTGTATACATGCTATTTCCATCATAGAATGTCAGCTCCTCAAGTATATTCCTATAAGATTCTATTGCTTGATTTTTGTAACCTCACTGCTAAAGTGAAGGTGTGATATACTGGGTAGAGTCCTGGCCTCAGGGTCAGAGTTACTTATACTAAAATAACAAGCTATGAGCAAAAAAAGCCCTATGTCTAAGAAAGAAGAATGGAGAGAGGAAGAAGGGGGAGAAGGGAGAGGTGAGAGGGAAGAGGAAAAGGGGAGAGAAACAGAGATAGATAGGCAGAAACAGAGAGGAGAGAAAGAGAGAGAAAGGGAGGGAGAGAGAAGTGAGATAAAAGAGTATTTAGAAAATTGATCAAGGAGTCAAGAATTCTGATTTCTACTCCTTTCTCCCCAGTGACTCGAGATAAGATATCATATTCTTTTTATGCACTTACATTCTAATTTGTATTCTATTCATCTATATAGACATCACATCACTTATTTATGGACCTTATTTTATGGCACTCTTGTACTCTCAATAGATGGAAAGCTGGGACTGGAGTCAGGAAGACCTGAGTTGAAATGCAGCCTCAGACCTTACTACATAGGTGGCCCTGGATAAATCACTTAATCTCTGTTTGCCTCAGTTTCCTCAGCTGTAAATGAAGATAATAATAGCATCTAACTCCCATTGTGAAGAGCAAATGAAAATATATTTGTAAAAGGACTTAGCACAGTGCTTGGCACATAATAGGTGCTATATAAATGTTTATTCTTTTTATTAGACTAAAATAGCCATAAGGATGTGGGCCATGTCTTTATATGTCTTTTAATTCCTAGCATAATGCATACACATAGTAGGATCTTTAATGCTATTATCCTTTGTTCTTGAAGAGGACCAATGACATCAAGAGAGTGATGTCTTGACTTGCAAGTGAATTGGATTTAAGTGAGGCTGAGCTATGCAAAGTCATCAGCCTCACTCTCTCCTCTAGAGTCATTGGGAGTCCAGTGTCAAGACATAAGCCAAGCCAACTGGCGATGGCCCAGCAAGATTTTTTAAAAATGTCTCTTGAAGGAAGCAATGACCAGTAATTAAGTTATTTTACCTTTCCCTCTCCTTTTTTTGCTTATAAAATTGGAATATATCTGGGAAATTCAGAGTAAAAAGAATAAGTTATCTATTTTTGAGAATTCATTGCTGTTAATATCATGGAGAAACTGAATGGGGCGAATTCTCCTTTGTGCATTATATTATAATTTAACATGCCATACAGTGGGGACTGTCAAGCACCAGATGTTAAATATTCTTGCCACCCACTCAAGAATTATCGTTAGTGACTGCTGACAAATTTTGCCATTTTTCAGAAGGGTGCCAACTAGAAGAGGGTGAAATAATACAGGTAAAGCAGCAAGTGAAAAGTCAGCAAAATTAACTTTTTAGGTAAACAGAGAAATAGAGAAGAGATAACAATCTTTTCAGTCTCTTACACTCTGAAAGTTGAGCTACATTTTTTTTTAAGCATGGGCTTTCTGTACATGCAATTTCTGTTGCTAGTAAGTGGGTTTTAATTCACCAGGAATAAATTTGTTGGAATTGTACTATTTGGGTCAGGGCCTTCAAGGTCATATCATTATGTTAAATTCCTGTACGTGTCTTTGAATAATGTTTGGATCAGCCCTTATAAGGGGCAAGTTAAGACTTGGTTGGATCAGACTTTCTATCCACTTTAAAGTGATAGATGAATATGAACTATTGTCATTACTACTCATAGAGGTACAACTCAATCTTACCTAGCCATGTGGTTTGAATTGGGTTTATGATCTTGGTCACTGTCCTCTAGATGACACAGTTATCAATTCCTTTCCCCCAAATCTGGTACTTACAACTAAATATAATACCCCAGAAGTTGTCTGACTAGGAAAGGGTTTAGTCACCATCCCTTTTCTGGATGTTATCTTTCTTTATGTAGCTAATGATTACATTTCATCCCTGTCCCTATTTCCTTACTCACAAAATCAGATGGTTAAAATAGGTGACTTCTAACATCCCCTCTGGCTCAGAGGTCCTCTCTAAGGTCCTCTCACCTCCATTTCATGGTACAATTAATTATTCTAAAGAAATGCTAGTCATCAACATGGAAATATGTTTTGCATGACTACACATGTATAACCTATATCAAATTGCTTGCTTTCTCAATGAGGGGGGAAAAGGAGAGGGAGAGAGGGAGAGAATTTGGAGCTCAAATTTTTTTTAAATGAATGTTAAAAATTATTTTCATATGCAATTGGGAAAAATATTAAATCACCTTAAAAAAAGAAATGCTAGTCATTAATTCAGCAAATATTTCTAAAGCAAGCTACCCCTTGATGAAGGCAGGGCTTGAGGTGATTTGGGCAATACGTCAATGAAGTTAAGTCTAGTCATTGAGTACAAGTATTGTTCCAGATTCGATGCTAAGTGCAGGGGCATAAAAAAAGGAAAGAACAAAGAACAATCCTTGTTCTCAAGGAGTTCACAGTCTAATGGGGGAGATAATGTGCAAACAAATAAGATATATAGGTCAAGTAGGTGACAATGCCTGAGGGAAGGCACTAACATTAGGGGAAAGATTTTATTTTTTTTCAGAAGGTGGTAATTGAACTGAGTTTTGAAGGAAGCCCAGGATTCAAGAAGCAGAGGCAAGAAGGGAGAGAATTCCAGATATGGGGGACAGCCATAAATTCAAATAAAGTATAAGAAGATTGGAAATGCAAGAGGAGGCCATGTTATGAAAACCAAACAGAGAATTATATATTTGATTTAGGAGATAATAGGGAGATAAGAGAATATGTTCCTTGTCCTCAAGGAATTTATAACCTAGTAAGAGAGATAAATACAAATACTATGATGAAAGTAGAAAAGAAGTGTATAAGACAGATGAAAAGTTTCTTGGGAGTTCAGAGATATGAGAAATCACTTTTGGCTGGGAAGATAAGGGAGGCTTTATGGAAGAAGTGGCATTTGAGCTGGATAGGTAGGTTTTCAGCAAGTGGAGAAGGGATTCTAGATGGAAGGAACAAAAGTATGGAGACATGATATGATAAGTTTGAAGATTTGTGTGTTTGTGATTGCACATGTATAACCTGTATCAGATCATTTATTGTCTTGGGGTGGGGAAGATAAAGAGAGGGAGAGAATTTGGAAGTCAAAACTTTAAAAATTGTTTTTACATGTCATTGGGAGGGAAATAAAATATTATTGAAAAAAGATAAAGTGTTTGGCTAGAATGTACGGTGCACAAAGGGGAATAGTGTAAGGTAAAGCTAGGAAGGTAGGTTGTTGTCGATTCATGGAGTGATATTAAATGCCAAGCTTAGGAGTTCAGACTTCCTTAGGTAGGCAAAGGGAAAGACAACTGAAAATTTCCAAATGATTCAGTTGAATCTTTCTGCATTAGGAAGATCAGTCTGCTAGTAGTGTAGAAAGATTTGATAGGGGAGACACTAACATTAGGGGGATCTGTAAAGAGCCAATTATTGTATCCCAAACCACAAATAATGTGAGCTGGAGCTAGTGTGGTGAATGGAGTAATGGGTATGATGGGACAGATTATGTAGAGAAATTGTGGAGATAGGATTGACAGGACTGGATTGATTGGAAATGATGTGACTGAGGGAGAAGTCAAAGCTTAGAACTCGGGGGTTTTGGTCTTTGTGACTAGGAGAATGATGGTATGATTGCTAGACATACAAACAGAAAACAAACTTTTGAGAACAGCTACTCCATAGGATCAGGTGTACTGGATTTCTCTCTATAAAAAAGCAGCCTTCTTCTTAGCAGAGAGATATAGATTGCTTTTAAAATTCAGAATTGTCTCTAAGTAGCCCAGTATTCTATGAAGGCCAAATGTCTTAGAATGATTTGATCTCTGGGGCACTGAAATTTACTGAAACCTATTGGTCAAAAGCTATCACCTTTCTGTTGGCTTAATCTTCTTTAATCTAGTCCCTGAACAGGCGTTTTGCAATTCTTTGGTCAGACAACTGGGTTTATTAGAGCTGTCAATACAACCTGTGAAGGCAGGCTCTGCAGTAAATTCTTTCCTTATTTTAAAGGTTTATTGACATCTGTGACAATAACAAGACAGATACAGAAGGTGTCCTTGCTTTATAGGATAATTCTGGAATATTAAATCTGGGCTCTTGGCAAAGGTAACTGTGTCAGTAAATGACATTCATCTGATTCATAGAAAGAAGACATACAAGCTTTGATTAGTTATTGAAAGAATAAATTATACATACAGCTATTATTTCTCTTTAAAACATTTTCATTAATATCATTTATTTTTATATAGCCCAGATTTCCTCTCTTCCCAGAACCCCTCCCCCCTTTCCCCTCCCACAAAGCCATCATTTAAAACAAAGAAATTTTTTAAAGCTGAAGAAGGAAAAATAATCCAGCAAAACTAGTCAACACATGAGGGGAAAATGGCACAATATGCAACTCTCTACACCTGGTAATCCCACCTCTACAAGAGTGGTAGTGCCTATTATCTCATGAGGGCTTCAGAATGAAATTGTGCTGGAACCAAGAAGGAATCATTGCACAAACAGTCAAATCCACCAGATATCCCTAGAAACACTGATTCGGAATTAGAGAACAAAGCTGTCAATCTCATCTGACCATACATACACTCTGTGGGCTGAGGCAGTCTGGCAATACAGTGCCATTTTTTAACATGCAGAACAGACAAGTGTGAGTCATTGGTTTTAAACCCATGCTTTTATTCTTTTTTAAGCTTTTCCAGCAATAGTGATAAAAGACATTGGACTGGAAAGGCACACGTGAAAACAAAAGTGAAGTAAATTGTGAGGAATAATAAAAGACATAAACCCTTCCAGAATTCCTTCCCTTTGTAATTATTAGTTAATGATGCCATAATCTAACTTGCTGCTCTTTCAAAATTCCCTTTAGTGGATTTGTGATATTTTAATTGGATGTGTTGTCCTGAGAGACTTTGGTGGGGGAGAGGGATGAAAATGTTTAATAGTTAAAAAAATAACATTATTGCTACACAAAAGAAAGATATTATTCCAGTTTTTTAAAAAAGACTGTCAGAACTGAAATTCCACATTGACTCTTTTTGCCTCTCCGAATAGTTTTATGGAATTCATTACTTATTAGAATAAGCTTTAGTCAAATCTGTACCTTGGTTGACATTGATTAGCTAGTGGAGCAATATTATTTTCATTTTGCTTAAAAATTTGTGATGTTCTCCTTGTGTCTGTAATTTAATAGTAATATTGAATTTATCCAGCACTGTTGATAAGTGAGTAACTTCTCATATTGGAATTTTCCATTTAGGGTAATTAAAATTTACCCCTTTTAGCCTCAAAAAGCTTTAAAGTTTTAAAAAAAATCACTTTGGATGGAAAATTGTCCAAAATGCCTCTTACACTTCTCTGCCTATTTAAAGAAAGGCTAATGCATAAGCTAATCTTTTGATGACTCAGGGCTGTCATTATGAATGAGCTCTTTTGCTATACATACAGCACAGTTCTGTGTCTGCTTTTTACTTTTTCTTTTTCTACCCTTAAGGTCAGATTATCAGCTATCATTTTCCACTGCTTTCAGAAAGCCTTTTTAAAATAAATCCTCTTCATCCCTCCTTATAGCCATTGTTTTGATAAGTTTCCCTTCCCCATAAAGCTCTATTGGAAGAAAAACCCCCTCATAAAATTATGCCAGGGGAAAGTTGGAGGATCAGAGAAAGAATAGGATTGCTGCTTAGGTTGGATAGAATAATGGTAACTGATGACAGAAAGATGATAGAGCTAGTCAATTTTCATTTTGCTTTTTTTTCCCCATGAAGAAGAATGACATTTGAACAAGAAAGGACAGAAGAAGGATGGTTAATAGGGAGTTGGTACCCAAGATAATTAAAGAGCTAATGAAAGAACTTAGCTGTTCATGATGAGTTTGAGTCACCTGACTCATCTGAGCTACCATGTCTTGGCGGTACTGAAAGAATTGGCAGGTGTGATTCCTGAGACCCTGTTAGTGTTATTTGAAAGTTTATGGAGAACCAGAAAAGGAGCCACAGATGAGAGAAGGACAAATGCTCTTCTAACTTTAAAAAGATAAGAAACACATTGGCCAGTGAGTCTAACTTCAGTTCATGGTAAAAATCTGGAATAGATTGTTAAAGAGATGATTAATGAATATTTAGACAAGGAAATTATGATCATAAAAAACTCATATGGTTTCATTTTTTTGGTCTTTTTTTTTGGAGGGGGGAAGGCAGGGCAATTGGGTTAAGTGACTTCTCAAGGTTACACAGCTAGTAAATGTTAAATGTCTGAGGTCAGATTTGAACTCAGGTTCTCCTGACTCCAGGGCCAGTGCTCTATTCACTGCACCACCTAGCTGTCCCTCACTTCTTTTTTTATTTTCTTTTTATGAGGTTATTAAACTGGGAGATCAGAGAAGTGTTGCAGACCAAGTTTACACAGGTGTTGGCAAACAACATTTGATAATCTATTTCATTCTATACTATGAAAAATATAGAGATATGTGGGCTTGAAAGACAGATTTTGAACTGGTTGTATGACTGGACTCAAATAGTCATTAATAGCTCTATGGTTCCTTGGCAGGGGGGTCTCCAGTGGAGTGCCCAGGAATTTATGCTTGGCTCTAGGCTGTTGAACATTTTTATTGATAACTTTGAAAAAGTCACAGATAGCATGCTTATCACATTTGCAAATGACACAAAGCTGAAAGGGATAAATATAAAGTCTTACACTTGGATTTAAGGATTCACTTTCATAAGAACAAGATAGGGAAGGTGTGATTAGACAGTAACTTGGCTGAAAAAAGATCACAGGGATTTTAGTGGATTGTAAGTCCAGTATAAGTGAGCAATGTGATATGAAAGCACCCCCCAAAAGCTAAATCAATCTTAGGTTACATGAAAAGACATAGCTTCTAGGAATAAGGGAGTGATAGTCCCACTGTGGTCAGACCACATTGAAAGTGTTGTGTTCAGTCCTGGGCTCCATAGTTGAGGAAGGATGTTGGTGAGCTACACAGTGCATATAAGAAGGCTACAAGGTAGTGGAGGGCCTTAAACATTTCCTAGGAGGATCATTTAAAGGACATGGGGGCATTTAGGCCAGAGAAGAGAAGATGGGGGTAGGGGAAGGTGGGGTATGGTAGCTATGGTCAAGTATTTGAAAGGCTATCACCTGTAAAAGGGAAGAGGAGGGGAATTTTGTTTTGTTTCGGGGTGGGAAAGTAGGAACTATTGGTGGAAATTACAAAGAAGGAAACTTAGTCTTGGTGTAAGGAAAACCTTCCTAAGAGTTAAAAATATCAAAGGTTGAATGGCCATTGTGGGTTCTATCTCATTAGAGTCCTTCAGGCAAAGACCCCATGACCACTTGTTGAGTTTGTAGCACTGTGGTCTTCCACAGAGTGTATGGATTGGCCCAGATGGTGGTTGATATTCCAACTCTCATAGTCTGTGAATTCTATGAATCAACTTTCTCTGCCTGTCCTTCCTCCCCACTTTGACTGGCTTGTCTTGTATGGGACATTCCTAATTACATCCAGCCTTACTGAGAAGGTAAGCAATGCCTAGTACTTTAGATAAGGGTTTGGCCTTCCAAGCAGGTGGTGTTCTACCTTTAGGGTGAAGAAGATTGAAAAGAGGCAAAGTTACTCAGGGCAAATTGACAAGGTGCAAGTAGAAGGAGATTCTTGGAAAGTTAACCAGATTGTAATATTCCAGGCAAAGACAGATTGAACCAATGGGGTCACACATATTAGAAGCAATTATTTGATGTATTCACTTTTAACTTCATGGCAATTTCTATTTATACCAGGGATGTGATACCCTGCTTCCCTCTCTTCCTTTTGGTGACTGCTAATAGCCCAGATACTTACCTTCCTGTGCTCTTTCTGAACTGCTCTCCATTAGGATTCCAAACAATTAAGCTTGTAAAAATGTCTTAAGAGCAAATGGATCCTGAGTGAGGGAAGAGGAAAGAAAGGAAAAGAAGAGCAAAGGGGAATAGAATAAGCATTTATATAGTACCTACTATGTTCCAGGCACTGTAATGAGACTGAGGATTTAAGGACACCTACTAAATAAGGAACATGGCTTTACTGATAGCTCAGAATCTGTCTTCATTTCTGAGATTTGGTATTTTTTTCCGGCTATAAGGCTGTTGTGAATCTGTTCTTCATAGAAACCAGACTTCATTATGTTGTCTTGGCTTGATAGTTTCTCACTTTCTTGAACTCCAAATATCGGCATTATTTAATTCTCTGATTTTATTACATACTATGGTGATAGGGTGCTTATTTAAATGGCAATGGAATGAATGAATGAATGTTCTGTTACATTCCAGCTGTTTAAAGAGGATATGAATGTGGAAAGAAGGAAGCCAAAAGAAAGGGGAAGTATTTGGAGAAGTGTGATTGAATTAGGAAAAAGATTATTTCTGTGATAATGGGTCAAGATTTCTCTTGGCCTCCATTGATCTTTCTTGAGGGGGCTCTGTATGTTAAACCAGGGAGTCAGTAGGGAGAATGATGTGTTGTGGGGTAGGGATGGAAAAGGGAGATCTGGTACCTCATGCAATATGCAGAAGTTACCCTGGGGATGTTTCCATCATGCTGTGGCTTGGTGGGCAGGGGGGAAAGAGCAGGATAAAGTGGCTATTAATACCATCATTTCCTCCAAAACTAAATTTCTAAGGGGATTTTGCAAAGGAGTCAGTGGGGATGGAGCTAAAGTGTGATTACTCAGATGAAACTAAGCATGGTAGTTAAATGGAAAGAGTAACAGTGAGACCAAGTGGGCTAAGAGGAAACCCATGAGGAGCAGCATCCAAAGTTTTGAGGCTCTTCATGGAGATAAGGACATAATTTTAAAAATCTAGAATAATCTCTTCTTCCTGTTCCCAGTTTAGTTGTATCTCTGGCTTTCAAGTGCCACTCCCACCTTCCCACCCCACTCTGGCTCTATGCCCACATCACCAATTGGGCTAATACCACAGCAGAGAGTCAGGTTTAGGCTGTCTCAGGAAAGCCTCATCATCAGAGATGCCTAATACCAGATGAATGACCTCCAGCCAACGGAGATATCAAGCAGAGCTATAACTCTCAAGATTCCCAGAGATAGGGAGAGCATAAACACACCCATATACACACAACTCCCCTGGCTAGTATCCTGGGGGAGGAAACAGTGATATGTTCCTGTAAGGGAAGTCTCATAGGAAGCTTGACAATGTCATCATTTTCTTCTTGAACTATGGAGGCAGACTTCAGTCTCTGGAACCCTCCAAAGACTACTGAAGCTACTTCAAAGCTTTGGACTTTTATTCTGTTGTTGATAATGAAGTCTAATCTTTTTTCTTAAGCCTCCCCCTATATATTGGTGAACTGTTAGTAATGGTGGTACAATACAGTTCAGCTGTCAGCATCTGGATTTTATCCTTTTCAGCAATGGCAATTCAGCTGAGAGTTCTTATCCTTCCTACCACCCTCAATTTCATCAACTTTCAATGCCTTCAAACACTTAGAATCACATTTATATACAGTGTTCATTATAAATTACTATCTTAAACAACTTTGATGTAAGAATTTTGATCAATGCAATGTCCAACCATGATTCCAGGGGACCAAATGAACTATGCTATCCACTTCTTGACAGAGAAGAAAAACGAGACATTACAGTTTTGGACATGGACAAGGTGGAAATTCATTTTGCTTGACGATGGATCATTTGTTACAAGGGTTTTGTTTTTCTTTTTCTTCTAAATTGGGGTTAAAGTGGGGTGGGAAGAAAATAAAATAAATACTGGCTAATTGAGAAATAAAATAAAATATTAAAGAATTTTTAAACAAAGAATTATACAAATATTCTCTTCCATTATTTTCTGTTGAATTCAGTATAAAATCTTTAGCCTGAAATTCACATCCCTCCCCTCCCCCAACCAAATTAAAATCAGATTAAGTCATTCTGCCTCCTCTAGGTCATTCATTGCTTCCTTAGTTATCTCCTTTTCTTTTCATGTATCCCAGAAGGCCTAAATCAGAGCAATGTATTAAGGTAGCTAGCTGTCGCCATGGATAGTGTCAGGCTTAAAATCAGGCAGAAACATCTTTGTGAGTTCAAATATGGCCTCAGACATTTCCTAGCTGTGTGACCCTGGGCAAATCACTTAACTGTGTTTGCCTCAGTTTCCTCATCTGTAAAATGAGGTGGAGAAGGAAATGGCAAACCACTCCAGTGTCTGTGCTAAGAAAACGCCAAATGGGGTCACGAAGAGTTGGACAAGACTGAAAACTGACTTAACAACAAAATTGAGGTTGCAAAGTAGTTCATTTCAGTTCTGTATAAGGAAAATCTTTTTAAGATTAGAACTCTCCAAAAGTGAAGTGGATTATGGGAGGCAGTGAGAGCATCCACATGTTGACTGCTTCCTGAGGATGTTGTAGAGAAGCTTCCTGCTCAGGTACAACTAGAACCAGAGGAACCTCTGAAGTCTCTTCCACTCTGAGAAGCTTGGATTGTCAATGTCTCGTCTTCCATGACACCTTCTTCCTCTTTTATAAACATGCCCTAGATTCTCTTATCCAAGGAACAAACTTCCTCACTTCTGTAAACTGACTTGAAGTGACATCCTGTTGTTTATCTTTTGATCTCCAAACTTCTTGAAAGGGAAGTCTATATTCCCTCCATTTCCTCATTAGTCACATATTTTCTCTACCAATCTTTGACTTTCATTCCTATCAGGTCATTAACATTTGTTTTCTTGATGATAACCCCTAATCTATTTACCATTGCATTTTTCATTCCTTCTTCTCCTTGACATTTATGATTTCCTTAGTTATAGGGAACTCTGAGGTAGGGAAATTCCCTTAACCAAAACAGACTGGTACCTTCTCTGTAACTTATGGTCTTAGAGAGTCGTTTGGAACCCTGAAAGGCTAAATGATTTGCCTTGGGTTATACGGCTAGTATGTGTTAGAGGTGGAAATTGAATCCCAAGTCTTCTTGGTTAATGAGGGCTAGTTATCCACTATGGCATGCTGTCTCTTATTACAGCAAACAATAAATCCTTTCCTGTATTTTATCTTATTGGTCATCTTCTAAAGCCTCTTTCCTCTTTTTTTGTGTCATAGCACTGTCCTGGTTCTCTGGTTCATCATTTTTTCCCCCTTCATTGGCTTCTCTGCTTCTTTTTTCTTTTGAAAAATTAATAGAGTAGTCTACATATATAAATTCCTCTCAGTCTGGATTTAACCCCATATCCTAGAGAAATCATTCTCTCAGATGTCATCAAATGATTTAATTGCTAAATATTATAGCCTCTTCTCAATCCTAATATTCCTTGAGTTCTCTGTAATGTCTGACACTATTGACAACCCTTTCTCTGGGATATTCTCTCTTCTCTAGACTTCCTTGATAATATTCTTTTATGGTACTCTTCTTTTTATTTAAACATTCTTTATCATTTTCCTTCACTAGTTTGCTAGTCTTCTCTACTCCCTAAATTTAAAGTCCAAGACCCTATTCTGGGACCTTTCTTCTCCTTCTACAATCTCTCCCTTCATTATCTCAGTCATTCTCATGACTTCAGTTATCAACTCTATGAATGACTACTCAATTTATAAATCCTGCTGTAATCTTCCTCCTGGCCACAAATCTCACATCTCAATCTGGGTATCCTGTTGGCATCTCAAACTCAATATGTCCCAAGGCAAATCATCTTCCCTTTTCCTCAAAACATTCCACTCTTTGTGGATATCCACAGTCCTATGACCCTTCAAGTCCTAGGGTCAGAGAATCATAGATTTGGAGTTAGGAGAGACTGCAGTCTAGCCCTTTCATTTTAGAGGTGAAGAAACTAAGACCCAGATTGCTGAAATGATTTGCCCACAGTCACCTGGGTACTAAGCATGAGAGCTGAGATTTGAACAAAGGCTTAGAACCTTGAAGATATATTTAAATTCCCTCTCCTCCTACAGCCAATCAATTATCAATAATTATAACTCCACTATGTTGGTCACAATCCACTCCCTTCTCTCTATGCACCTCACCACCATCCTATTTCAGTCCCCTCATTATCCTTCACCTGCCCTTCCTACCAGTCTCTCTCCTCTATAATCTATTCTTCATGGAGTTATCAAGAGTTGTCCCAGTTCACTATTCTTACCCTGCCACATAACCTTATGTGGTTCCCTGTACTCTCTAAGTTATAATAAAACAATAAGAGCTAGCATTTATATAGTACTTTAAGATTTGCAAAGCCTTCACAACAACACTGGGAGGTAGGTGCTGTTTTTAGACCAATTTTGCATTTGAGAAAACCAAGAAAAACAGAGGTTAAGTGACTCATCTAGAGTCCACAGCTATTGAGTATCCGAGGCTAGATTTGAACTCAGGCCTTCCTGATTCCAGGTGCAGTGTTCTAAACACTGAGTCACATGGCATAGCAATGGATTGGATTGGAGAGGAATTGAAAATTCTAAGCTTTCTAACTATAGTACCTTAGGGAATGGGAGTGCCACTAAATGAACCAAGTAAGCTATCAGTAGAAGCAAGAAGCAGTTTTTGTTTTTGTTTTTAAAGGTTAAAGGGTTTGTTTTCCCTCTCCCCCAAGGGTGGTAGAGATTTGGTTTTAGATATGTAGGACTTGTTTGCTTTAATTTCCAAACCATCATATATATCTATAAACTCTGACCCTTCTCTATTTGGCTTCCCACAAGAATTGGATCCCTGGTCATATTTTTTCATTTTTTTTATCCTGATCACATCTCTGCCTGTTCCTTTGACTGGCTTGGACCTTGGAATGCCCACCATAGGTTGATTGCTTGGTATATATTACTTGTTCCTTCGCCTCTAGAAGCTACACCATTCTTCCTGCCAAAATAGGTAGCTCTTAGTGTCATTCTAGATGCTCAGCTTCTAGGCTGGACAACTTAGCCTCCACTTCTGATGGCCCCTTCCTTGCCTATTTGGTGCCCAATCACTACCTAGTGTGGACAGAAAAATCCAAATTCAGACAGCCAGACACTGAAGGTTTGAGGTGAAAGAGGCATTAGGGTTGAAAAAGAGCACCAGAAATGAATACCAAGGTAGGATTCTGAAGAATTTTTCCTATTTCATACTCAGAGTTTCATATGGTTCCTCTAAAAACAAGAACCAATCCCAGCAGAGCTGGTTTAGGGTGATCAGGTTAGGCATGTTAGACCTGATGATATCTAAGGTTCATAAAACCATAGCTGTGAGCTAAAAGAGACCTCAGAGGCTGTCTAATCCACCCCCTTCATTTTACTGGCAAGAAAACTAAGGCCCAGAAAAATGACGTGATGTGAGCAGCTAGGTGGTGCAGAGAGATAGAGATTGGAGCATCAAATGGGGGAGACCTTACTTTAAATCCTGCCCCAGATATTTACTACCTGTATGAGTCGTTGCCTTGGTTTCCTCATCTCTAAAATGTGGGTAATAACAGCATCTAGCTAACATGTACGAATGGCTTCAAATACTAGGTATCATTACTCCATGGTCACACAGGTAGCAAATATGAGAAAGGATCTGAACTCTAGTCTTCGAGGTGCTCTGATACAAGCTGGTATTTTTTGTCCTCTGCTACTATGCAATTCCTTCCAACTGTAAGATTATCTGAGCATTCTTCTGATGGGGAGAGCTCATGGCAAGAGATGGTTTCTGGCACCAGGACCTTGGCAAAAACTTACTTTACTGGATCCATATGGATGGATCTTAAGGAGAAATAGAAGAAATACTATTTCAAAATTATTTTTTAAAAGTAGATAGGAAGCATGAAATAGTGGTTTCAGCATCAGGAAAACCTGGGTTCGAGTCCCTTGTCTAACAGCACTTACAGACTGTGTGGCCTTAGGTCAATCACCCAGCTTCTTGGTGCCTCAGGCATCTCTCTTAATATTACAAATTGCAGAACAGTTGCCAATCTGCATTGATTGGTAGGAATCTTTCCTACTTGTGAGTTTCCTTCACTAATGAAGTCATAGAACTGGGCCCTAGTCCCCACTGTTCTCAGTCCCCTCCCACCTCCCATCCTGAGAGAAAGACAGAGACAGAGATAGACAGCCAGAGACAGAGAGAGAACAAGAGAAAGAAGCAAAGGATTACATTTTCCTTGCTTAACCTTCCTTTTTCAGTGAGTATAAATATAATTCATGTGGATTGCCAAGGTTCTGACTTCACAGTGTCCAACAATTCTGGGTCAGCGGGAACAGAGGCATCCTTCACGATACACCTACTATGCATGCTGGTTCCTAAAGGCTTGACACGTGGTCTGAATGCCCTGAAAGTGGAGCTGACCTCCTGGATTCCAGAGGACTTTCTACCAGTCACAGGCTTGCTGAGTGACCTTAAACAAATTACTCACATATCTCAGTAGCACATTCCTTTTATCTGCAGTGGGCATGTCAAGTGTTCTGTTCTGTGTTTGGGACATTCTTTGTTCTTGATTAATTTAAAAGCACATTTAGTTAAATTGGCTAACAAGTGATGGCAGACTAGCACTTATAAGGCTTTCTAAGTTGCCTAGATGGTCCAAACTTTGCAGAATTTTGTTCCTTTTTTTTTTAATCTGAAGTTTCACACAGAGTGCTTTAATCATTTTTACCACTAAGGCTTTCAGGATACCCTGCACTGTCCTTCATGTACTGTAGTTTATTTCAAAATTGTCTCCCTGTTCTTCCTGAGACTCTTAAAACTTATTTTATTTTTATGATTCTTCTCATCTCAGGCAGAGTGTTTGTCCCTGTAGTTTTTTGCTGTATTCTAGCCTGACTTGTTGGGATTCTAGTGCCCTCTCTTCCACATTCTTACTGTGTGATCTTGGCCAAACCACTTCCCCTCTCTGAATCTGGGACTGTGAGGACTCACACTGCTTTCCTCACTCATAGGGTTGCTGTGAAGGAAGTATTCAGCAAAATCTTAAAGAGATATTCCAGCTATTATTTCTTCATAGTTTTATATCAAGATTTATTGAGTAGTGGGTGAAAAATGAGGACGAGTCAAATTGCTTTCCCTGACATTAGCCCAAAAGGATGTAAGTCATTTTGAATTTGAAAATGACTCAGCTATGTTCTATTGGGCCTAAAAAATGATATGGAGGGAAACAAACTAGCAAGAAAGGATATGGCTATAAAAGTTGATACTTGCCATGAGTAAGGTTTCAACCTATTTTTAGGATAATGTGTATTGTGTTTAGTAACATGTCCTCAGAAACAGAGTGTTTGTGTCCAATAACTGTCTAGCACTTGGCATGGTAAGAAGGAAAACACACCAAATGTTCTGATGTGTTTCACAGACTGAAATGCTCAATAGATATGGTCACAGCAAAAGTTCAGTTAACCATAATTCCATTAACTTAAATTGGGGGGGGGGATTTGGCCCCTTATTTGCAGAAAGAAAGAGGCAAATAGCAAGAAAACAGGCTTGCATTAGCTGTTTATTATTATTTTTTAAAAAACAAACCCAAACTTCATGGATGTGTCCTGGATCTCATTCAGTACAATCTTCCATTGGTGGAAAGAAACCATGGTATAGTAAATAAAGCATTGGAATGAGGAAGACCTTGGTCCAAGCCCCACTTAACTTACCAGCAGTGTGAGTCTGGTCCTTAACTTCTTCTTCTGGAAATGAGGAGGTTGGACTCCATGACATCTGATGTCCTTTCCATTCTATTATCCTGTGAACTTTTATGTATCCCATCCAAAAGTTTGTATGTAGAGAACTGATCTGCTGAATGATGACTCCAAGGGTATTGCAAGATCCTTAATTCTCACAGTTTGCATTGTTCATCACATTATAATTAATAAGATATATGAACTGATACATTTTTCATTTAATTTTGTTAGTGTTGTTGAATTCATTAATACATTTTGTTTTAATACAACAGACACTTTCCCCCAAACACCCAAACTTCCTTGCAGAATGTATTTCTTGAAAAAGTTTCTTGATTGTTTTTAAATTTAATTTTATTATTATTTTTGATTAACAAGCATTTCTTTTCCTTCCTCCCACCTTTCCCACATTTAATTGAACAACAACAACAAAAAAAGGAAAAATAAAACCTCTAACTAATATACAGTCAATCAAAACCAACTCCCACATTGGTTATGTCCAAAAATGCACGTGTCCTTCTATATTTGAGTAGAACACCTTTTAGTCAGGAGTTTACTGATTGTTAACAGGAAAGGAACAATGTGTCCTTCAAGTGTGACATTATGTTCCTAGCAGGGACTTTATTTGTTCAGAGTTTTTTGCTTCTTTGTATTGACCTTGCTTGTTTATGGACAATGAATATGTCATTGCTTTGATTCTTTCTTCACTCTATCAGGTTCTACAGGTGTCTCGTGTTTATCTGGAGTTTTCATAATGAAAGGATCATAAGGAGGGAAGAAAAAAAGAAAAAAAATTTACATGATAATTTTGTTGTATATTTGAAAGGAATAGCAAGTTGTGAATAGTATATTTGCAGTTTCATGTACAATCATCTTTGTAAAAAATCTTTTTTGGAGGGGGGAAGGCAGGGAAATTGGGGTTAAGTGACTTGCCCAAGGTCACACCTCTAGTAAGTATGTTGAGTGTCTGAAACTCAATTTGAACTCAGGTCCTCCTGATTCCAGGGTTGGTGCTCTATTCACTATGCCACTTACCGGCCCCTACAATCATCTTTTTATTGTACTATGTTATGGAAATGCTTGTCTTATTTCATAAGTTAAAAATAAAATGACCAAAAGATCATAGAGAATTGGGTCTTACCCCAGCAGCCCTACAGTCTAATATATATGAGATCTAAAGGTGTTAAATGACTCATACCCCAAGATCAAATAAGTTATAAATGTTAGAGGAAGAATTTGAAACCAGATCCTCTAAGTCAAGAGCCTGTTGCTATAATTTATTCAGATATTCCCTATTTACGAGTTGCATTTTACCACCACTTTGAAAGAAATCACAAATAATGTTGCTATATATATATATATGGGTCTTTTATTGTTGTCAATAACCTCCTTGGAATGTGATTTTAGTAATGGGATCTGTGGTTACAAAGATATAAACAATTTATAATTTTTCTTACATAACTCCAAATCATTTTCCAGAATTGTTGAATTAATTCATAGTTCCATCAAGAGGGAGGCAGCATGGTGAAGTGGAAAATGGCTGTGAACTTGGAATCACAGGGCATGAGCTCATATCCCAGATCTTGACACTGTCACTTCCTCATCTGTAAATAAGATTGGGTTGGGTAATTGCTAAAGCAACTTCCAGGGCTAGATTTATGAGATTATGATTATTTTGCTTGTCATCCCACAGCCTCTTTAACTATGTATTTTCCATCTTTATTTTAGATTAGGTCTCTCTCTTCCAAGATGGAAATGAAGTCTTCCATAGAAATGGAAATCTTCATTTCCAAACTGTGCTAGTTTGATCCTTCTTAGGCAGTCCAGTGGCTTCACATTCTCTGGTACTCAACATATTGGTGACAGACTTAGTGTAGACATCAGATGGGCTTACTGCAGCTCAGAATTCCTAAGCTTAAGTAATCCATAAACCTCTGCCTCCCCTGAAATAGGGATTACAAGTGTACATGTTATAGTATTTTTGCCAGCATGATAGGTATGCACTGTATAATTAGAGCTTTTAAAATTTGCATTTTTCTATTGGGTGATTTTTGACCTTTTTTTTTTGGTGGTTATTTATACATTATATTTCTTTTAAAAACTAAGGGCCATTGGATCTTTCAATTTGATTTGTAGCCAAAATGTTATATGTGAGTTGGCTCTCCTTATTAGAATGTGTGTAACTTAGAGCAATAACTATTTTGATTTTCAAGTACTTAGCATAGTATTTGTGTTTAACAAATGTTTATTATTCTTGCCTTTCTTTCCTCCCTTCTTCCTTCTTTATATCTTTTTTTCATTTCTGTTAAAAAAATAGTAGGTGTATTCATCTGGGCACTATGTGTCTCTTGTCAGGTTAATTTTCAGATAATTGTGTATTTTATGTTTACATTTAATAGAATTTCTCTTCTCATCTCTTCCTCCAGGGTTCCATTAATATTAGAAAAGCTGGTGATTTCTGTGGATTTATTTTGTATGACTGGTACACTTTCAGAAAGAATTTTCAACCACAAAGATTGAAACAAAGAGATATTTCTGCTTAAGATATAGTAACTTCAATTGACCTAAACATATCAGTCCTCTGTGAATTCTGTGGAACTGAAATTTTACTATGATCCTTGTTCATCTATAAGAGGAAGATTCATAACTATTCCTAAATAAATGTTAATATTTTGGCTCCCAGGAACTTCTGGTGTTTTAATAAAAGACTATGGAGTTTTTTAACTTTATAAAAATTCCTATGTTCCATTGGGAACCTCTAAATATGAACTCAAGTCTATGTACTGGAGCAGTTGGGTAGATAAATCCAAGATGGGGAACAGCTGGTCATATTCTAATTCTTGTTCAAATGCCATGAAAGTCCTTGTGATTTTCAGAAAGCTCTTCTTGCCTTCTGTTCTAGCTTTCTAATATTTCAGTACTCTGAGGATTTAGGATTTCATTTGTATTGAGATTCTCCATCAATGCAGATTACAAGTCTTCTTCTGAAAATGCTGTAGTAAAAAAAAAAATACACGATCACTTTCTGGCTAAACTGGTGGGAAGTCTCTATGAAATTAGCTAGACTGGTTGTCAGATGACAGGCACACAATTGGTCCTGGGACCCATCCTTCAACTTGTTCTGACTTGATAAGAAATACTATAGCTTATGCCATTTCTTTGAAAACCACAATAAGACATCAGAGTAGGACTTTGGCAGAAGTATGCTGCTGGGAAGTTAATAATAGGGGTTATTTAGTAAACTTTTTCATTTACCATATATAATGTGTCCCAAAAGTCTTAGTGCAGATGCTAAGCTTATTAATAGTTTTGATTAAGCTTTAATAGCTTAAAACTGCACTATAGAGTACTCAAAGGAAATCCTTTTTAAAAAGGCTTTTTTTTTTTACATCATCACTGCTTCCTAATGACAACTTCTCCTTTTCCCATATAAAATCCCATCATTTAAAAAAGTATAATTAAGCAATGAAAGCTAATACTTTGGTCCTGTCTAACCAAAAAAAAAATGTCCCATTCAGCACCTTCTGATGAGAGGAGGGAGGTACACATATCACTGTCAGGCTTCTGAAATTATGATAGATCTTCGCATCTATTCCACTCTAATGTCATTCAGTGTACAGAATTTCCCTCAGTGTTATTGTGGCTACTGTATAAACTTTTCTTGTGGTTCTGCTTACTTTGCTCAGCATAATTTCATACAAGTCTGGAAAGAAATCCTAGTGAAGGATTCATCCTCCTAGTAAACAACAGAAGTGACATTTCATTCCTGGGAATAATGGCACTTGGAAAAGTAGGGAACTTTTCCTATAAAGTCTTAGCATACGGTGGCATTTGAACATGCCAAAAAGAAACCAAAGGAGATAGATGTATGTTTCAATGGAGGCTCTTTGCACTATATATCACAAGAAGGGGGGAAACAGAGAAGCCTATAAAATATTGCTGTTCAGAGATACAGAAAGTTATTTTTTTGAACATTTTCATGTTGGCTATAAAAATTCATTCCACTCCATTTTGAAAAGAGGGTTTAATAAGGAGAAACCCACAGTATGCTTCCCCTCCCCCTTTAGCTGAACAGATTTTAAAAGTGGAAGATGTTTAATTACTTGAGTTCTGTGATCTTGGGCATTGCATGATTACAGCTGTTCCCAGGAAGTAGATTGGGATATCATTTCCCCCCTTCTCAAATCAAAACCTTACATAAAAATAGCCCTGGCTAATTTACAGTTGATGAACTCAGCATTTTTCCATTTTGGCTCCCCATTTCCCCTAGTCATGCAAATGAACACTTGCTTGCATGGCTTGGGAACATTTTTTTTTAAAGCAGCTAACAAGAAAGAAATGAAGGTGAGTCCTATATGAATTTAAATACATTCTCGTTCCTTTCCATGGCCACATCCATGATCCAAGGTTCTACCTAAATTTTGCCTCTTTAATAATAATATTTTCCTCTGCATTATTGATATTAGAATTACATAGTCTTTCCACTGTAACCACTAGTTATGCCAGGCCATCCCTATTTAGGACATA
Source organism: Gymnobelideus leadbeateri (assembly GCA_011680675.1). Taxonomy (NCBI): domain Eukaryota; kingdom Metazoa; phylum Chordata; class Mammalia; order Diprotodontia; family Petauridae; genus Gymnobelideus; species Gymnobelideus leadbeateri. Next base: position 332,262 of record WOXC01004630.1, read on the forward strand.
CTAGCCATGAGCTATGTCTTTTATTTTGGAGACTATCCTGGATGAATCCAGGTTGGAGTCATGAACCACAAGACAAAAAAATTGACACTTTGAGTTTAAGCTTCCATATCAGACTCTGTGTGTCTTCGGGTTTGTTGGTCATGGGTTATAGCCCTCCTTGTTCTCCAAGCCCATCTCCCTCTGCTCTGTCCTGCCTTTTCTCTCTTAGTATTGACCACATGCATGACTGGTTCAACAATCCTCTATCCTTGAATCTTTTGTCCTCTAGTCCTAAAACTAGTTCATGCCAACTAGGGACTGCTATCAATATTTACCTTCTCCAGTGCTATACTAGGAGTCTGATGCAACTATGCAGAGGAGGACAGCTGCAAATTCATATTATTTCATTTCCATCATGCTTTCTATGATGCTTAGCAATCCTTTGATCTTTTCTGGATTTATTATCATACTTCCTGCAGTGGTTCCTTCTACATTGAAAGTTGGAAGGAAGCTCAGAGGTTATCAGGTGCAAAGTCTTCATTTACAAATGAGAAAACTTTGGCCCAAAGAAAAGAAACAATAGTACTGGGAAGCAGAACCAGGACTCAAATCCAGATTCTTTCACTCTAAATTCAGTGCCTTTTTTTTTAACTGTAACATGCTTTATAATGTGGTTTCCTTACAGTCTCGTGAGCTAGGTAATGCAGATACCTAGAACATAATAAGTCCTTAATGAAATGTTTCTTGGTTGCTAGTCATGAACACTTTTAAGAAATGAAGGAAAAGGTTTATGAGATTAATAACTGATGGGCAGATAACTGGATTTCTGTGTGAATTTAAAAAAATTCATTAATTGATTTTTGTTTGCCTATAGAAGAAAACGATATATGGGTGTTTTAGCCCAAATTTGTGAGAGACCGTTGATTAATATACAATCATTTCTCCTTGGAGCAAAGTTCAACCAGGTCAACTTTGCTCTTCTATTCACAATATTCTCTGACTCTAGCAACTCCCAAATTACATTTGATTGTAGCCAGAAGCTACTAAGATCTGATTTTGCACCAGATGTCTGATGTTATTAAGTATCAGAGTATGAATGTGTGACTCTGGGCAGATCATTTAACCCTGTCTGCCTTAGTTTCCTCATCTATAAAATGGGGATAATAATGGCATCTACAACACAGGCTGTTGTGAAGACCAAATGCAATAATATTTGTAAAGCACTTTGCAAATCTTAAAGCGTTATATAAATGTTAGCTGTTTATTGTTATTTTCTCGAAATAAGAAAACTTTCCATAGAAAGTAGAAAGTTAAAAGTAAAATAAAGTAAAAAGTTTAAGTTTAGCGCTATTGATTGATTTAAACAGAAAAATAAGACTGTTACTGCTGGTGAATCTGAGGAGAAAATAAAGTTCTAAAAGCAATTACTCTGTTTAGCTACTCTCTAAAAATCCCTCTTTTTTTTTTTTTTTTTAAAGCAATTGGGGTTAAGTAACTTGCTCAAGGTTACACGGCTAGTCATTTGATTTATGCGTGGGTGCTCATTTTCTGAGGCCGGATCTGATCTCGGGTCATCCAAACTCCGAGGCCGGCACTCTTACTCACTGCGCCACCCAGCCGCCCCTTTAGGGCAATTGGGGTTAAGTAACTTGCCCAAGGTTACACGGCTAGGTTTTTGTTTGTGCGGATTAAGTGTCGGAGGCCGGCTCCGAACTCAGGTCCTTCTGATTCCAGGGCCGGCGCTCTATTCACTGCGCCACCTAGCCGCCCCAAAAATCCCTCTTTCAATATGGTAAAAGAATGAATAAAGACTAAAGAATAATCTTTCTTAACTAGATTAAACAAGAAGAGATTACTACCCTTAGTTTGGTAACTGTAAACAAGAAAAATAATCTTATGATCTTAATCTCAAGGATTTAAAATCCTTTCTTGAAACTAATCATCTTTTCTAGAAAGACTGGAAAAGACAGTACTTTGATGCAATTGAGATCAAAGACTTCAGACTAGGAAAGGGTCAGAATATTAGTATTTTAAATGTTTTTAATTAATATTTTATTTTTTTATAACACAACAAAGACCTGCCTTTTAAGAACTTTTATTGATGCCTTTTGATTTTATATCACAGTTGTTTCTAAATATTAACAGATGTACTTTCCTCCTCTTTCCCCATAACCTTCCCTTGTTACTAAGAAAAAAAGAAAAACAGTTAAGAAAAATCAACTAACATTCCAGGTTTATGGTATTCCCCACCCCATACATATCTCAAAAACAAGAAAGTTCCTGTCCTCATCTCTTCACTGCAACCAGGATTAGTCATTATAATTATACCATATTGAGTTTTGTTTTATAATTCTTTTCATTTCCAATTTTATAGACATCATCCACACTGTTTTTCTGGTTCTGACAACTTCATTCTTCATCAGCTTAAATAAATCTTCCCACATTTTCATATCTGTTTATTACAGTATAATAACTGACATTTTATTATATACATATCCCACAATTTGTTCAGTAATCCCCAATTGATGGATACTTGGTTTATTTATCACTCTTTGTTACTAAAAAAGTGCTGCTATGAATATTTTGTTATATCATAAGATCCTTTTGCCTTTGGCCCTTGGATCACAGTGTGATCCTTAGGTTATAGAGTACGAACAAGTTGGTCTTTCCCTCCCCTCTCCTTTTTTGCATAATTCCAATTTTTTTTCCAAAGTAGTTATACCAATCCATGGCTCCACCAACAGTTTACTTATGAGCTACTCCAACTTTGATTATTTTTGTGATGATTAGTCTTCTATGGGTTTAAATAGGATTAGTTACCATCAAAGTTACCATCAGGAATGGTGTCATAAATTGGTTATGATTAAAATAAATTCATTTAAATTCAGTTGAACATTGGTTTGATACTTACAAAGAAAATATGCTACATATCCTCATTTGAGTTCTTATTCTGGGGCGAGATATAGGCAACCAGTTGTCTTTAGTCTTTGTCTGCTGAATCAAAGAGTTGGAAGGAAGAGTTGAAATCTAATCCATATCTGAAAAAGGAACATCACTGACATATTCTATGAGAAGTCATTCAGCCTTTGCTTGAAGACTCCTAATTAATAGGAACCTATTCACTCTCAACATAGCCTCTTCTATTTTAAGGATGCTTCTAATCAATATACAAAGTCTTCCTTCATCAAGATTAAATTTGAACCCTTTCCAATATCTGCACATTGTTCCCAGTTCTGATCCCAGGGGTGAAGCAGAGCAAATTGAATCCTTCTTGGGCATTTAAAATCCACATAACCTGGCTACTTCCTACTTTTTCAGCTTTTTACAGTCCTTACTCCTTTCCACACATTCTGTGATAACTACACTGGCCTTGTTGTGGTTCTGCACATGACACTCCTCCCATCTTTATGCCTTTGTACCAGCTGTCCTCCATGTCTGGTTTGCTTTGTTTTATCTCTTCATTTCCTTGGCTTCCTTCATGATTTAACTCAAATCCTACTTTCTGCTGGAGACTTTTCCTAATGTCTCACTCCTCCGACTCCAAGGCACTAATGCCTTCCCCATTCAGACTACCTTTACAAGCTCAAATAACTTGTAAATCAAGATGTTTAGATACCGGTTTCCCTATTAGAATATGTTTTTATTGATAAAGGAGTATGGGTTTTCATTGTTGTTGGTTTTTTTTTTTTTTCGGTCTTTCTTTGTATCCCCAGGGCTTAGCACATTAAGTAAATAATTAGCACATGTTTGTTGATTGACTAACACAGTGACTGTCCATGAACAACCTATATCAGATTGCTTGCTATCTTGGGGAGGGGGGAGCAAAAGGAAGGAGGAAGAAAAATTTGGAACTGAAAATCTTACAAAAACAAATCTTAGTTGATTAACACATGACAACCTTCCAAATACTTTTAGGACATCTTGAGCAGTTCATATGGAACTAAGTGCTAAACACCACAAAGCAAATACTCTACCCTAGCCATACCCAAAAGTCTGTCCAGTTCTAGCCTAGCCAAACCTTAATGCATTTTTGGTCCAAAAGTCCAAGTCTGTCCTAGATTCACCTTGTAACTGCCTTGGTCTTTGGTGGGTTTTATGGATCATGGATGACTAGAGAATCACACTGGATTCTCTTATGTACTCTTTATTTTTGAATGGACCTTTTGGAGCCCATACTGCTATGACTCACATGCCATGGATGAAGGTTCATCAAACTAACTCCTGGGTGGCAGGATGAGACTAGTGTTGCTGTGCACATTGCTATGTTTCTCAGTCTGAGGATGGATGGAAGGATGTTCTCTGATTATTTTCTGATCCCACTAAGTTCTATAATCAGTCAATTTGCAAGTTAAGCTCAAGATAGAAAAAAAAATCAATGAGACAAGATAATACTTCAAGGATGGTTATGACAGCCTCTGACAATAAACTCCCAAGCTGGTGGAACAGCTGGTGATTCCTCTTAGCAGCTGTAAAGAATGTCTGAAAATTGTCAGACTACTCTTTAGTTTGCATCGCTTTACAGGTGCTCATCTCACACAGATGGTGATAAAAAGAGAAGGACACCACAGCAAGCTGATGGGAAGCAAGTTGGAAACTTAGTGACATTATATAAAATCAGTGAATAGTAAAGAAGTCATTCAGCTAAGTCTAAGCCAAAGTGTAAAGGGCCAATATAACATTTATAAGCAAAGGTTCATAATGACACTCAGGACACCAGTAGAATTTCTAGGGCACAAGTTCTTCCCTCCTTTACTCCAAAAGCAAAAAAAAAAAAGCAGTTGATTCCATAAGCCATTGCACAAATGGTCAACTGACATTTATGATAGCTTGATTCCAATAATAAGTTCTCAAATAATAACATACTTTCTATAAAGTCACAGAATCTTAGAGTTTGAAGGGACCCTAGAAGCTATCTGTCCAACCCACATCTGAATAAGAATTATCCTCTATGTTATCCCTAACAAATAGCCATCCAGTTTCTGATTAAAAGATATCTGTTCAAAGGGGAACTCACTCTCTTCTGAAGGATTGCACTCAGTTTTGCTGGGTAAGTTATTTTTATTTGTAAGGTTATGTCTTTTACATTTTGGGGTATCATGTTCCATGCTCTCCACTCATCATTTGTGGCTGCTAAATTTTGTGTGATTGTGATTAGATCCTTGATATTTGAATTCTTTGTTTATGGATGCTTATAGTATTTCTTTTTTACCAGAAAGCTCTGGATTTTTGCTGTAACATTCCTGGGAGTTTTCATTTTGGGGTTTCTTTCAAGAAGTCACCAATGGAGTCTTTCTTTTCCCACTTTATCTTTTGGTTCTAAGAGATCTAGGCATTTTTCTTTCATGAGTTTTTGAAATATGTCTAGACACATTTTTTAGGTCATGGCTTTCAGATAGATAAATAATTCTTTTTTTTTTTTTTGGAGGGCAATCGGGGCTAAGTAACTTGCCCAAGGTTACACAGCTAGGTTTTTGTTTGTGTGTGCGTTAAGTGTCTGAGGCCGGATCCGAACTCAGGTCCTTCTGACTCTAGGGCCAATGCTCTGCTCACTGAGCCACCTAGCCGCCCGATAAATAATTCTTAAATTATCTCTTCTCAATCTGTTTTTGAGGTTAGTTATATTTTATGAAATAACTTGTATTTTAAAAACTCTTTTGACTTTAATATTTCTTATTCTCTCATGACATGTTTAACTTGTTTTTGGTTCATTCTAATTTTAAATGAGTCCTTTATTTGCTCTTTAAATTCTTTCTCCAAGTTTCTCTTCCATACTCATTTCTTTTCTAATTATTTCCTCTTTCATTTTTATTTAATTCATTTCACTTTAAACCCCTTTTAAAACAGTTGCACCAGGGGCAGCTAGGTGGTGTAGTGAGTAAGAGCTCTGGCCTCGGAGTTGGGATGGCCCGAGATCGAATCCGGCCTCAGAAAATGAGCACCCACACATAAATAATGACTGGCCATGTAACCTTGAGCAAGTTACTTAACCCCAATTGCTTAAAAACAAAACAAAACAGTTGTACCATTTCTTTAAGGAATTTGAATTGAATCTGACATAGATAAGCTGTGTTTTCATTTGAGATTTTGCTTGTAGGTGCTATAGAGTCACTTTCTTCTTATGCATTTGTGTCTTGGTCAACTCCAACCTCATAATAGCACTTTATCTTTTTTGGTTTAGTCATTCATTCAATAATATGTTCTGAATAACCTAGTTTCTGGCCTAGGTGGGAGCCCTAGGGTGAAGTCTACAATCCAATGCCATCCCTCATAACTGTCCTGGGGTGAGAGGAGCAGAACTGTGTCTGAGATCTTCTCTGGTTGACCCCATGCTCAGAAATCTGGGCACTGAATCTATGCTCTTGGCCCCATGCTTCTGGTCTGTGCTAGGGGCTGAGTCCATAATCAGGTCTGGGTGTCTCTGTGTTGCTGGCCTTGCTCCAAACTCTGGGCACTGAGTCAACCTCTGTTCCACAGTTCCAGCTCTGGTCGCTTTCCTTTAGGTAAAATTTGTGATTTTGGACTGGAAAGATGACCCATTATGGTTTTTCCTTTGATTTCCTGGTTGCTATTCAGTCCTGTGTCACCTATTGCTAGTAGCTGGGGGAGGAGCTGGGTTATCAAGCTTGCCCCTATTCCACCATCTTGACTAGTCTTCAGTTAGCCTTCCATGGAAGGCATTCTACTTTTGGATAAGTCTCATTATTAGGAAGATTTTCCTTGCATAGAACTGAAAAATGAGTCTCTGCAACATCTACCTATTCTTGTCCTGTTCTTTGGGGACAAGCAGAATAAGTTCAATCCCTTTTCTACTGACAGGCTTTCAAATACTTAAAGTCAGTTAGCATTTCTCTTTCTAAGTCTTCTTTTATCTAGGCTAAATATCCCCATTTCTATCACCTGTTCATTGGATATTATGTTCTTTATCCCTCTTTTCATCTTGGCCATCTTCTTCCAGACTTATTCCAGTGTAACAGTCTGACAACTTTAATAATAAAAATAGTATTGCTGTTGAAAGAATCACCTTTGCTTTTATGGGAATCTGCTATTTAGAGAAAGGTTTATTTCCATGACAAGTGCCATCTTGGGACAGGGATTATAATGGCAAGCAAAGAAATACTTTACTGCTTGTTTTGGCTATTCAAGTAGCCTCACCTTTGATTGTACCAAGTCTTTGTTGGAAACAGTACACATTGTGTTGCCCTTAATAGGCCTAATGGAGTTTAGAGATCTTCCCTGCCCTTAATAGGCCTAACATTGTCACATGGAACCCAGAGTGGGAGGAGCTCCCTAAAAGAGCATAACAGGAGCAGAGCAGAGAAAAACTCAAGCATGAGCTGGGACCAAGCAGAACCGAGAGGGAGAATGTTTGTGATATCAGAATTCTGTATGCCTGGTCTATCTGTGTTAACGTTACTTTGTCAGAATGAAGCATTCTGTCTGTTGAAAGAGGACTTTACTGCTTTTTACAGAAGTCCTGAGACTTTACTATTGATTTATGCTTGATTTCTCAGACAGAAGCTTTGTCTGTATGTTACTTTGTCAGAAAGAAAGTCAATTGAGATGATAGTGCTGGAAATGTGTGTAAATATTGTAGTTCTTTTAAGTTTAACGTGTGGAAATATTGTAGCTCTGTTAAGCTTTGTCTTCCTAGAAACAGAAACTGTGAAGAGCTTAGATTGGAATAGTCCCCATGGGTTTAGATATAGAACTGGAGCAGAAAGCTGCCTGTGTGTGAATCTAGGCAAGAGTTGGGTGAATTCAGACAAGAGCTGAGAGCAGTCAGCCTATGGAAGAGGAGCCATGGGGTTTGGAAGTCAGCCTAAGTCAGTTAAGATGAAAGAGGACTTTACTTGGGTACTATGCATTGACTGATGAGAGTGTGACTTATTGTGACCTAGGGGTGGATGGTGTTTGTGCTTTCTGTTACCCCTTAAGGATGATTAGCTTAAGGATGATTATACCTTAAGGATGATTGGTATAAGGATAATTGGAAGCCAGCCTCTAGTTAAGATGAAAGAAGACTTTACTTGGGTACTCTGTATTGATTGAGGAGATTGTAACTTACTGAATGATATGTTTTAAGACTATGTGACCACCTTATTAATAAATTGTTATGTTATATTATTGTGAATGTTGTGCTTTAATTTCTTAAATGCTTTGCTTTAGTTTATTGCTGGATAGAAGGTTCACTCTTCTATGGAATTAGATCCTTAAACTTATTTACAGCAGCAGTCCTCAGGAGAGCTGCTCATGATTGGCATTATAGGGATGGATATATTGCTTTTGACACTGAAGTTCTGGATTGGGGAGGGGTATGCTGTTTTTGCCACAGGAGTATTTTATAAAAAGAGTATAGATTTAAGACTTGTTTTGAAGTCACATGCCAACAATCTTGTAAGCTGGTAAATGAGAATCAATACATAGCAATTATATGACCCTGAGTTTCTTTAGGAAAGCAAGATTTCTTGGAGATCAGACTATTTATTTCTTGGCTCATAATTCCTGATCATGGAGTTAACTGAATTTATGAATTAGCTACACCAGGGAAGCAGTATGGTATACTGGAAAAAAGAGCAGCTAGGTGACTCAGTGGATAGAGTGCCAAGCCTGGAGTTAGAAAGGCTCATCTTCCAGAGTCCAAATCTAGCCTCAGAAACTTACTAGCTGTGTGACCCTGGGCAAGTCACTCTTTTCATCTATAAAATGAACTGGAGAAAGAAAGAGCAAACCACTCTAGTCTCTTTGCTAAGAAACTTCCTAATGGAGTCACAAAGCGCTTGATATGACTGATGAACAACAACAATATCAGATACTGGAAATAACTGATCTTGAAGTCTAAAGACCCTGATTCAAATCTCAGTTGTAATTCTTATTAGTTGTGTGACCTTGGGCAAGTTAAGTTCTCTGAAAAGAAGTGACCTCATCTGTAAAATGGGGATGGTAAATACTTACACTATTTCTCTCACAGTTATTGTAATAAAAGCATTATGTAAACCCTAAGTGCTATGGGGTCTGTGGTTCTGTGAAAAGTTTATCTCCATTTGAGGACTAATTTACAGGGTCAGGCTACCAGAAATGTCAATTGCCTATTTGTTCAATGGCCCATAGAATCAAGCGCATTTTTTTGCCTTTGGGGTAAATAAAGGGAGGAAAAATCCATGCTCTGAAATTCTACTAGTGCCCTGACTGTATTTCTGGACATAGTTCAGCCTTGCTTATATTATTTACCCTTTAGCTCCTATGATGAACTGAAAAATTTATCCCAACTCCATGATATTACATTGGAAATTTATTTCTCCCTGACCAAACATCCAAACATCCCTCTTTAAGTGATAATACAAATAAATCTGGCTCTGTTCCCTTTTCCTTCCCTTCCTACTGCCCGTCCCCTCCCACTCCCTCCACGCCATGTGACAATTTCAGGTGTACCATCTAGCATATGATTGCTCTCTCTCATAAATGTGTATGAGATTCACATGTCAGCAGTTTCTTGGCAAAGGGAATGACAAAAAGGCAAATGTGTCCTTAGGTGATGAGGTTTGGCTCTATTGTTAATTCAACTATTTGAATTCCCCAATCAAGTTGTGTTAGTGGTTTTACTGCAGAAAGTGGATCTTTTTTAAAGTGACTAGAAATCTCTCTAGAGACTAACTGGAGGTGACATTAAGGAGATTTCATTCCATCCCATTTCTCCTCTTTTTTGTTTTTTTAGGTTCTCCTTTTACCAACTGCTTCTGCTTAGTATTTTTTTTTTTTGCCCCTCTCTTTCTCTCCTGGCTAAATTAAATGATAATCAACACCTCTCAGGAACAAAGCATTGTGGGGGAATGCCAGAGAATTGGATCTGCCTTCAGAGAACTTAGAATTTAGTTGGAAGACAAGATTAAAACGTGTGAAAATTCAACAATGATAGTTTTAGTAGTATGAGACAGCAATGGAGGAGACTTCATAAGATAGGATGTAATTAATAACCAGATAAATGGTACCAACAATATGTGTTATTTACACAGAAGCCAATCGCTTTGGATTTTTTATTTTGGATTTTGGTTGATTAGGGAAGTGAGATTGAAACTGACTTGGATGAAGAATCATCTTTAGATAAGCAGAGAGGAAGAAGAGGCTATTTAATGCAGGGGTAATGGAATGGAGGTGGAAGAGCACAAATTTGTTATCAGAAAGGTCATTAAATCTTCAGACTGAATAGGTTTCAGAAATGATGAAAATAAGCATTTATTAAGCATATTTTATATGCTAGGGAGAAAGAACTAAAGGTGCCTTGTGTAGAGTAGATACTTAATAAATGCTTGGATTGAATTGACTTTGTTGAATTTCCTTCCTTGTGAAAACCCAAAAGATGAAGGTTCTGTTTTATATTTTGGTCATAAGGGGATAAGGGAAGGAAGAAAATAAAGAGGGAGAGAGGGAGGACATCAATTTTAGTCTAGTATCCTAGCTCTACAAAGACTAGAGTCAATTCATTTTTGTCACCCTCCTTGCAACCATTAGGGATTTAGCTGTTAATCATGACTAAGGTTGCACCTGAGCTAAGACCTAAGGCTGCAAGACATTTTTATCTCTAGCCACTCCTTATATTTCTGACTTAGCTACCCTGTATAATAATTTTGTGAAATGAAGTCATCCAAATTCTGTGGGTTACAAATTTGCAAATGAATCCTAGAATTAATTTCATTCTTTGTGTTTTCATAGCATGGGTGTAAAGAGTCAGCTCTATGATTTTGGCTGCTTAAATACTTTGGGGGTTTGAAATATGTTTCAAAATCTTTCCCTACCAAGTTATGAGGCTTTGTTTTGTTTTGTTTTTAGTATTTTGGGAGAAGGTAAGCTGGATTTATTGTGAGCTAATGATTTCTGAATTCATGCCATTCTTGTGAAGGAAATAGATATGAATTATAAGATAACATAATTAAATGGATTCAGAATTGGTTGGAAGGTGTGACTCCAACAGTAGTTGTTAATGACTCAGTGTCAGCATGACTTGAAATCTCAAGTGGAATACCCTGGGGATGTGTGTTTGGTATTATGTTACTTAAAATTTTTATCAATGATTTGAGCAAAAGCATGGGGGGCCCTGCTCACCAAACATATAGATGGGGCAGGAGAGGTAAATAATTAACACTGCATGACAGTGTCAGGATCCAAAAGGAACTTGACAGCCTAGCACTGGGCTGAATCTAATGCTATGAAATTCAAAAGGCCTACCTGTTCATTTTTGCAGTTGGGTACAAAAAGTCATTCTCACAGGTACAAGAAGGAGAAGGCATGCTTAGACAACATTTTTCCTGAAAAAGATCTGGTGACTTTAGTGGAATGCAAGCTCAGTATGAGCCAACAATATGATGTGGCAGTCAGACAAAACAAACATGAGCTAGACTGCATTTATGGGCAGAGCTTCCAGGAATAGGGAGGGAAAGGAGCCTGTGCTTTGCCCCCAAAAGACCTCATAGGAGTACTATATTTTAAGTGACACAATTTAGGGACAGTGATGAGCTAGAGAATCCAAAAGAGGCCAACTAGGATGGCAGAGGGCCTTGAGTCCACCAGGCGGTGGAATTTGGCGTGTTTACTCTGGAAAAGAGAATATTCAGGAATGGAAGAATAGAGATAGAATAACTTTGTCCAGGTATTTGAGAGGCCCAGACATGCCCTGCACAACTCCACAGGACAGAACCAGGAGCCGTGAGTGCAAACTAGAAGGACTCAGATCTATAAGGTTTCTTTCCAAGACTGCTCAAAAGCAACAATTATAGACCACATCCCTCCCATCACCTCCTGCCATCTCTGAAGACTTTGTGCTCAGGTGTTTGCCCTTCTCACTGTTTCTTCTTTTCCATGCTAAGTCATACATTAAGAATGACAAGGCTGGGGGGCGGAGCCAAGATGGCAGAGTAGAAACAGCTCATCCAAGCCTCTCTGCCCCCAGATTCTCCACAAACTATGTAAAAAAGGACTCTGAACAACTTCTGGAGCCCCAGCACCCACAGAACGACACAGAAAAGCTAACCTCCCGCTGAGGACAGCCCAGCAGCCCTGCAGGAAGGACCAGCGCAGCGGTCTGGGAGCCAGCAGCACGCAGAGCGCAGGAGCCGAGCCCAGCCGAGCCTAGGTCCGCGTGAGCCGAGGTTTTAGCCCCAGGGCGGCAGGGCCAGCAGCCGGCTGGAGGAACCCCAGAACACCAGGAGACTCCAGAATTATCAACATAGACTTGCCTAGGACAAAGTAAGAGGTTAGTGTCCTATGGACTTTGGGACCTGTATTTGGGGAATGCGTCAGCTCCCTCCCCTGGGGGCTAGAAGCCGCTGAGGAGACACGCCATTTTGTAGTTTTCAGAGGCAGCTCCCGCTCCCAGCCTACAAATTTGTAGGGAGATCCAGCGATCAGTCTTGGGGGGTAATCGCTCTTGCTTTAACCTCCCTGGAGCTGGATTGTGATCTAGGGTGGAAGTCGTGGGTGGGTTTACAGCTTGCCAGAAACGGAAGTTGCCCCCCACACGTTCAGGACGAAAATTCCTCTATCTGGCCTTAAAGCCATAGTGTGGCAACAAGCCCAAAAGTCAAGTAATTAAGTGGCAACATGCCAAGGCAAAGGAAACAGAAAATGCAACCCTAGACTCCTATTTTGGGGGCATAGAGCAGGAAAAGGACTGTGAGGTCAGAAGTCCTGCTCCAAAAGCCCCAGGGGAAAACATGAGTAGGTTGCAGGCCATAGAGGACCTTAAGAAGGACTTTAAAAATCAAATAAGAAGTGGAGGAAAAATTGGAAAGAGAAATGAGAAGGATGCAGGAAAAGTATGAAATGAGGGTCAACAGCCTGACTGAGGAAAACAACACCTTAAAAAAATAGACTAACTCAAATGGCAAAGGAGGCCCAAAGGGCAATGAGGAGAAGAATGCCTTAAAAAGTCGAATTTGCCAGATGGAAAAAGAATCTCAAAGTTCACTGAGGAGATTCATTCCTTCAGAGTTAGACTGGAGCAAATGGAAGCTAATGACTTTATGAGAAATCAAGATGCTGTTAAGCAGATCCAAACAAATGAAAGAATAGAAGGCAATGTGAAATATCTCATGGGAAAAACCACTGACCTGGAGAATGGATCCAGGAGAGACAATTTAAAAATTATTGGACTACCTGAAAGCCATGATCAAGGAAAGAACCTAGAAATCACCCTTCAAGAAATTCTCAAGGAAAACTGCCCTGATGTTTTAGATCCAGAGGGCAAAATAGAGGTTGACAGAATCCACAGATCACCTCCTGAAAAAAGATCCCAAAAAGAAAACTCCCAGGAATATTATAGCCAGGTTCAAGAATCCCCAGATCAAGGAGAAAATACTCCAAGCAGCCAGGAAGAAACAATTTCAATATTGTGGAAACACAATCAGAATAGCCCAGGACCTGGCAGCTTCTGCACTGAGGGATCAAAGGGCATGGAATATGATATTCCAGAGGGCAAAAGAACTGGGAATGAACCCAAGGGTCACCTACCCAGCAAAACTGAGTATTTTGTTTCAGGGAAAATATGGTCATTCAGTGGAATAGAGGACTTTCAAGCACTCTTGAGGAAAAAACCAGAATTGAATAGAAAATTTGACATCCAGACACAAGAAGGAAGAGATGCCTGAGAAGGTAATCAGGGGAAAAAAATCAAAAGGAACTTATCAAAGTTGAACTATTTACATTCCTATATGGAAAAGCAATAACTGTGACTGATGATATCTTTCTCACTATGAAAATAATGGAAGAAGGGGTGTGGTCATATGAATACATATGTGAATGTGTATGTATATGGTTACAGTTATATATGGATAGAGGGCATAGGTTGAATTTGTTGGGAAGGGAGAATACTCAAGGATGAAATTATGAGGTGAGAGAGGAAAGTGGCAAGAGGAGATGGGGAGAGACAGGGTAGGGTAAACTATCCCATGTAGAAGAAGCAAGGGGAAGTGGTTGCAAAGGAGGGGGAGAATAAGGAAGGCTAAAAAGGCAAAACCACATTCTCATTGAATTTGGTTCAGGGAGAAAAATGACATACATACTAAATGGGATATCTCAACCTGCAGCAGGATAGGGGGAAGGGGGATGAGAGGAGGGATGATGGATGGGAGGGCATCCTTGGGGTGAGGGGAGGTTGGAAGTACCCACTATAGAAGAGGGACAGGATCATGTAGGGAATGGACCAGGTGGGGGGTGGGATGAGTGGGAGGAATTATAAGCAGCCTTGTACAATATATCTACTATGATAATGTTTTGCATAGCTAGACATGTACAACATATACTGAATTGCTTATCTCCCAAGAAGGAATGGGTGACAAGGGAGGAAGGAAATGGATCTAAAATTCGAGGTCGTAACATTAAATGTTTCAAATATATATAAATACTATTAGTAATACTCTTTCGCTTGTAATAGGGAGATAAGATGTGCAGGCATTGGGACACAAAGATTCATCTTCCTCTAATGGAAAAGTCGATGGGGGTATGGGAGAAGGTATGGGAGAAAACAGATTGGAGGAAGCGATATCTTGTGGGACTGCTATTCTGGGAGGCTGGGTAGGGGAATAATGGGGGGAAAATGATTGTAACTCAAAATCTGGCGGAAATGAATGATGTAAAACAGAAGTTAATAAAGTATTTGTTTAAAAAAAAAAGAATGACAAGGCTGCTACTGAGCTCACTGGGGATGATTAATGTCATTTGGGTTAGTATTTGCATTTGGAGGTACTTCCTGCTGGGCTTTAAATGATACGTGAATGGCTGAATGCCCATACCCAAAGAAACAGCTCCCAGATGTTTGCCAAGTTTGACATTAGCCATGTTAACTTGTAAGCACTGAGAAACTATGGAAAATGTGGAAGAATGGTACTGGCCTTCACTCTTAGAAATGGTCTTTCTGGGTTCCCATCAGCCATATTTGAAATTAAGGCTAGAGGTCTCTTTCAGGGAAGCTTATATCCTGTCAGAGGTATATTGATGTAGTCCCTTCTTCTCTTTGTTCAATGAAGCCTAATTAAAAAAAAAAACATGATGAGTACCTGGGTTCAGATTCTGCCTCTCAGATTTATTAGTCAACAAGCTCTTATGTGTACTCAGTACTGTGGATACCAAGAAAGTGAAAAATAGTCCGTATCCTCAAGGATTGTACATTCTAATAGAGGCAGCATCATGTAAACTACATGGTGTATTTATATACATACATATATGTAAGCCTATACCCACATGGGTGCATATACATGTCTATACATGTGCATATGTGTATACACAGAGTAGATAGAAAGTTACCCAGGAGAGGGAAGCACCAGATACTTGAAGGAGTGAGAAAAGCTTCCTGCAAAAGGTGAGATTTAAGTTGAGTCTTGAAGAAAGTCATGGAAGCTGAGGAGGGTAATGAGGAAATAAAGGATTCCAGTTTTGGAGAATGGTCAATGAGAAGATACAGAGACAGGAGATGAGAGTGTCATGATTAAGGTGCTGCCACAGGACCAGTCTAGCAGGATTATAGAGTACATGGGGGGTTGGAGGGGGCAGGAGTGGAATAAAGCGTAAGACAATTAGAAAGTGGGAAGAACTTTAAATGCTAAATAGAGAAAATAGAGAGCCACTGGGGCTCATTGCTTGAGAAAGATCACCTTGGCAGCTGAGTGGAGGATAGATTTAGGGAGGAGTTGGGGAGAGAGGGAGAACAGTTAAGATTCTAATACAAGAGCCCAAGAGAGCTGATAAAGGTCTTGACTAGGGTGCTAGCTCTGTGAGTAGACTAGGTGACTTATATGAGAGATTTTGTGAAGGTAGAGTTCTGTGACCATAACTAAGTCATTTAATGTCTCTGAAGTGACTTTCTCACCAGTAAAATGGGTATAATAATGCATATAGTAGCTACCTCCTGGACTTGTTGTGAGGACAAAATGAGATATTGTATGTAAAGCACTTTGTAACTATAAAATTCTGGGTAAATGTCAATTAATATTTAGACTAATGCATGAAGTTTTTGTTAAGGGAGACACAACTTCATGCTAATGGATGTCTGCTATAAATTTAAAATCAACATGAAATTTGAATTTGAGACCCCATCTCCCTCTATTTGGTAACTGTCCAGAGAAGCACCACCTAGGTTGACATAAATTCATACAGTGGGTACCTGAGTATTAGGAGTATTAATAGCATCAGAGAGAAATAATTACTGCCTTTCAAATATGTTGGTAAAAATGGGGTTTAAACTGAGTTAGATCATTCTAGGTTTTGAATGGAGGTCAGTCTCTCTCTGTTTAATCCTTTAATGCTTTGGTTTCTATCCTGTCTGGAAAGGTTTTCATGGATCACAAGTTCTATGTGAGTCAGTAGTATGACATGGTAGTTTGTTGTGGTTAATCCCATGTTGTTGTTCAGTCATGTCCAATTCTTTCTGACTCCATTTGGGGTTTTATTTGAAAAGATACTGGGGTAGTTTTCCATTTCCTTCTCTGGTTCATTTTACAGATGAGGAAACTGAGGCAAACAGGGTTAGGTTACTTGCCCAGGGTCACACAGCTACTGTCAGAGACCAGGCTTGAACTCAAGAAGATGAGTCTTTCCTGACTCCAGGCTTGTCCCACTATTCGATGTAACTGCTCTATCATCTAGCTGCCCCAAATCCTGTGTTAAGCTATAGCAGTAAAGGCAGATTATCCAGAATGATATGATCCTGCTGCCTTCTGCTCTGGGCAGAAAGAACTGGAGTATTGTACAACATATTTTAGAATGGACAAGAGCAACCTGGAGCGGGCTAGGGGAGAACAATGGGAATGCCAAGAAGACTAGAGATCATGGCATATGTGGATTAGTTGAAGGAGCTGGAGATGTTCAGCCTGAAGAAATCAAGACTTAAAGGGAGATATGATAACTATCTTCAAGTATTTGAAGGATTGTCATGTAGAAAAAGAATTACATTTGTTCTGAATGGCCACACCCAAAGATAGAAGTAGGAACAATAGATTTAAGTTGCATTGGCAGATTTTAGAATGTAAGAAACACCTTTCTGATGGTATTTGTGATAGTATGTGTCAACTGGACAAAACTAATCTCTAAACTGTGGGTGGCCAGAGTTGAACAAAGAAGGCTAGAGACAGGGTCAGGAATCAAACAGAAGTTTAATTTCAAAGTGAGGAAAATGGCTTGTAAGCAAGGACATATGAGCTGGAGCCTTGCCCCTAGTGGGTGGGAGGCAGTGCGAAGAGATCTCAATATTTATGGCTATGCAGTGATCATTAGCCCTGACAATGAGGGGTATCAGCAACAACGTGAAAAGTTTGCTTCATAGCAAGGCTTCATGACCAGGAACGATTCTGGGATTTTCCTGTGGCTAAGATCATCCAGAGGGTAAGCACAAAGGATTGTTGTTATGACAAGTTCAGGGCACAGCCTTCTTGCTGGGCCTTAGCTCTGGAAATCAGTGTGTCTCCTAATATCCTGACATTTCTTCTTTTTGGCCAAAGGGAGAGGTCTGAAAGAGCCCCTACCCTTATGACCAATAGAGGAGAGGCAGGTATAAGTCAAGATGCCATGGGAAGCCACTTGGGCCAGGACGAGACGTTGCCCAGGGGGTTAGTTCCTTGAGAGGACCCATTGGGGAAGTGTGTCCCAGGTATTGTTGCTAGCCATTGTTTGTTTGCAAGCAGAAAAGAGAAGGAGGCCAAGAAGGCAGAGGTAGAAAATGCCAACATACACTTGAATGAGGGCTTTGGTGGTCAGGCACATAACAAAAGGAAAGAGCAAAAAAAATTAGGGCAATATACTCAGCCCTCATCTAGAATCTTGGAACAGCCATTTCACTTGGATATCAGCTACTTCTGGGTCCATACTAGAAGAAACATAAGGTCCATGGAGGGTTCTATTGCCCACTCAGGAACAGGGGCTTTCTTCAGATGATCTAGGAGTCCAGACTCACAAGTTTGTCTGCTGATGGAGTAGTCAGAAGGACCTGGTAGGGACCCTTAGAGAAAAGTCCTTACATCAATCTCTGAATCTGAGTTTCTGGTGATCATAACATAGGTCCTTAGTTAAGCGTCTCTAAACAACACATAGAGATGATCCAGTTTCCCAGCCATACAGGGCTACATTCAAACATAATTGCATAATTACATTAAGTCAGATACACATGAGTCAGTATACCCTTTGTCCAGCTCGCCCCCATTCCCTGGGTACCCAAAGAGAATACTGAAAACAGTTTTGAACAGTACCAGAGCCATGTCCTCTGTATTTGTGTCAGCTGCCAAGAGTGTGATACAAGAGCTGTGCACAGATGGGGAGCTGATCCCTGTGGATAGCCTCATGAACCCCACCCACTTCAGTCCCTACTGCCTGGTCCAGGAGAAGACCAGGAGGTCCTTGTTTTGGAGGGCCCACTAGGTTTGCCTCAAATCAACTCTCAAGGACATTCTGGACCTGAGCTCCCCAGAACCAGAAGTGATGAAAGGTCACAAACTCTGCATTACAGAAGAGATGGATGGGTGGGAAGCTGTCTATCAGTGCAGAAGTGAAGGATTCTGTGCAGGGGAAGATTTCAGGACAGAGCTCAGAGTCAAAAAGAATTGTCCTTAAGGGCGAGGTTCTCAAAGTGTTGTCTAGCAGCTAGGATGGCTTAGAAAAGGAAAGAAAACTGAAGACACCAGAGCCCCGCCTCATTCAGGAGCTTTGGGAACGTGGAGAGGACCTGTATGTTGTGACAGAGGCCGTGAAGACCCAGAAAGAGGCCATTCTAAAGAGGGCCAGAAATAGGAAAGGCTTTGGGAAGATCATGGTTCCACTACTCTCATTTCTCCAGGTTGAAGGTCAGGGTTGTTTGAACATAGTGAAGACAGTGACTGTCCCTGAGGGCAGTATACTTGCCTTCAAAGTTGCCAAGTTGATTATCCAGGACCCCTGGAGAGTTCTTTGCTTTCCAGACAAGAACCAGAAAGCCTTCCCACCCAAACTGCCTGGAGGGATCATGTGCTCAGAAATCAGCAAAATGAGTATGGCCAACCCAGTCACACTTTGAGCAACTGCAGGCTGAGGTGAAGAAGGAACAACACCTACTGACCATGCTGGATGTGAACTTGCAACAGTCTCTGCTTCAGGCTCTCCTTGGGCTCCTGCAATGTGAGCAGGATATGCTAGACTTAGAAGATGTGCTAGAACAGAGTTTGTATGCTGGGGAACTCCCAAAGATGGTGGAGGGTAAGACAGACAACATCCTAAGTAACCTACAAGAAAAAAATGGACAACTTGTGGAGGAATTAGCAGGGGGCATTCCTCTATCTTCTTGAAGCTCTGAATGCCCTGAGTGACATTCAACATCAGCTCCTGATCCAGTTGCTAGAGAAAAAAAAAGATCCTATTACATGAGGGAGCACTGGTCAAGAAAATTCTGAAGGAGGACTTCAGACAGAGGAGAGGCCTCTCTCCCTTCCTTCAGAGCTGCTGTACTTTCTCCGGAGCCAGAATGAGAACTTGACTCTCACTTTTGGCCTGTTGGAAGAGTGTGGACTGCGGATCTCAGGCGATGAACCCCAATTTACCTGGATCCCCAGTGCTCTGCCCTCACTTTGTGCACTGTATGGGAGTCTGCTGATGCTGAAGGCTCTCACTTAAGCTTGCTGACCTAGACCCCTCTTTCCCCACATATTTCATATCTCCTACCCCTATGTCAGTCCCAGACACAGTGGATAAGGGGCCAGCTCTGTTTCACATCACAGAATCACATTTGTGCATTGGGTAGCTCTGTGGCCAACTATTCCAGTGACCCCCAAAAGGAATCCCCACTGTGACATACTAGACAAGTGGACATCCAGCCTCTACTTAGAGACCCCATTGCAGGGAAACCCACCACCCATCAAGGCAACTTATTACCCTTTCAGAAAGTTTTTATTATTAGGAAGTTTTTTCCTAAGATCAAGCCTTCATTTGCCTGTTTTTGCAGCCTCTGTCCATCAACCAACCTAGAAATATTTTGTCTGGATAGTATTTCCTCCAAGTCCTCCATGCTGCTAAGAAAATAAAAATTATGTTTGTTGAAACATAAGGATCGTACATGTGGAGCTGGAAGGAAATTCAGAAGTCATCTAATCCACTCCTTCATTTTACAGATAAAGAAACTGAGGCAGGGAGGAGAACAGTCAATCAACAGCATTTATTATGTACTTATTATGTTCCAGGCCCTGTACTAAGCATTGGGATACAAAGATAAAAGTAAAACCCTTGTAGTTTGCATTCTAAGAAGAGAGAAAATATGCACATATTATTATCCATGCAAAGCTGACTAAAGTTATTGTGGAATTAAAAAAAATATCAGGTACAGATTAAATTACTTAGAGGTCTCACAATGGACTAGTTCTGAGAAGGGAAATTTACATGTCACCAAAATAACCAAGAAAACTTAAACATAATTAAAATCAAATCACCTTGGATTCTAGTCACCTATTCTCAGTATCTATTTAACCAACATATTTGAGTCTCGTGTAGTTATCATGTCCCTAGATATCTTTTCTTGGATGATAGGTTTTATTCTCAGGACAGCTTTGTAAGGGGCTCTGCTTCTCTGGTTCTAAATCTAGAGGTTCCTACATAATTCTACTAGTAACATTATTTAAATTTGGTTTTCCAATTTTGAAACTTCAGAGAGTTTTTAGTTTATATAGCATTTGTTCTTTCTATCCTTACCTAAATCCTGCATCTAATATAAGAATCCCTTTTTAAAATTTATGAACTGCTTTTCTATTTCTTAGCCAGAACTGGATAGTTTTGATAATTACTACCTTTTAATATAGTTTAAGATCTGATACTGCTAAACCTCCTTCCTTTGCATTTTTTATTAGTTTCTTTGGTACTCAACTTTTTGTTCTTTATTTTTATTGTACTGGCCCTGTCTACCCATGAATAATTTATATTTCTCCAATTATTTCAGTCTTCTATAGTTCCTAGGTTTGTTTTGGCAGGTGTATTTTCAGGTATTTTATACTGTCTAGAGTTATTTTAAATGGGGTATCTCTTATCTCTTCTTGCAGGGTTTTATTTGTGATATATCTAAAATTATTAATTGTTTCAACTAACTTTTTAGTTGTCTTTGCGATTTTCCAAGTATATCAACATATTGTCTGCAAAAAGAGATGATTTTATTCCCTGTTTTGAATCCTTCTCTTTTTCTTCTCTTATTGCTATTGCTAGGATTTCCAATACAATATTGAATTAATACTGGTGGCAGTGGGCTTTCTTGTTTCATACCTGATCCTATAAGGAAGGCTTCTAGTTTATCTCTTTACAAATAATGCTTTCTGATGATTTTAGATAAACATGCTTTTTATCAATTTATTTATTTAGCTTTTTTTTGGAGGGCAGTTGGGGTTAAGTAACTTGCCCAAGGTCACACGTCTAGGTTTTTGTTTGTGTGTGTTAAGTGTCTGAGGTCAGATCCGAACTCAGGTCCTTCTGATTCCAGGGCCGACGCTCTACTCACTGTGCCACCTGGCCACCCACTTTTTATCAATTTAAAGAAAAAAAAACCATTTATACCTTTATTTTCTTTTTTTCAAGGATTTTATTTTAGACTCAAACACCAGAACACAAATAGAGAATAAAAAAGAAAAAATATCGTAAACTTAAATATTGGAACTTAAATACAAAGTTAGAAAGAAATAAAAGCATGTCCTATGCATAGCAGAAAATGAGAGGATTTAAAATACATAACAACGAATTTTCATTTAAAGAAAGCCTATATAAGTAATACTCATATTGAGAATTGTCCATCTCTTCTTTGCTTCCTTGTGAGTTTTCTTTTCTCTGCTATGCACTTTTTACTTTGTTCTTTTTCCCCTCCCTGCAGCCCCTCTCAGAAGGCCACAATAAAGTTTAGATATTTCTCCATAGCTATAGATATATACATATACATATATATACATATACATATAATACATACATATATAGACATATACATCCCCAAACCTATTCTACCGCTTATCTTTGTTTTTATGTATATGCATATCTCTTGTTTCCTATCCCTCTACTTTATTTTTGCCCACTCCCTTGCCCTCCTCTGACTTGCCTACCCCCCTCCAAGGATCCCTCCCCTATCATCCCATTCCCATAAATCTAAACACTCTTCTATACCCCTATTTACCCATTCTCTTACCCTCCCCTCTAAAAATTCCTCCCTTGTCCTCTCCCCCCTCCCTATGCCCCTACCATTTTATTTCTTCTGAATTTAGAAGACTTCTATACTCTTTTAAACATATATGTATTGTTTTCTTTTACACCCATTCCTGATGAAAGTAGGTTACCAGAACTACCAGCCCTCCTCCCCTCTAATTCCTCTGTATCAATTCTTCCTCTTGCACCTCATCCATATAAAATAATTACTCTTTTTAGCTGTTCCTAAATGGTTTTAATTTTTAAATTCATATCATGCCCAGCTTTTCCCCAATCTTTCTTATGAACTACCCAATTATTAAGAAGAAACTTAGACATAAATTTTACATTTTACACATATAAAAAGTAAATGGTCTGTCCTTATGGATCCCTTATAATCAGTCTTTGTTATGTACCTTATATTTATATTGATTCTTGTATGTAAAATTGTCTAATAAGTTCAGGGTTTTGTTTTTTTTTAACAAACTCTTGAAAATCTGAGAGCTTATCAAATGTCCATTTTTTTTTCATTCAAGATAATAGTTAACTTTGCAGGGTATAATATTTTTTGGCTAGAGTCCCAGTTCTTTTGCTCTTCTATATGTTGTGTTCCAAGATCTGCAGTCCTTTAATGTTTCTGCTACTACGTGTTACATAATTCTAATTGTGGCACCGTCATATAATATGATGCTTGTAATAATTTTTCCTTGAGCTGGGGATTTCAGAATTTGACTATGATGTTTCTATGAGTTTTTCTCATAGGATCTCTTTTAAGTGGTGATTGATGGATTTTTTCTATTTCTACCACCTGCCCCTCCCCCGCTTGTTCTAATGCTTCAGGACAATTTTCTTTAATTATTTCTTGTATTATTGTTTCAGCATGTTCCCATTGGTGGTAGTTCTTGGTGGCAGGGCAAAGTGGCTGTTGACCACAGTGCTTGATTCCCTGACAGCTACAGCTTTTGGGCCAGGTGCTGCTGGGGCTGGGGCCACTTGCAGCTGCTGAAGCAGGATGGGCAGGATGTATTCAACTTGGGTGATGCCCTCAGGTTTGCCTAGAGTGGTAGCCTGAAGGGTGCCTGGGGGCACAGGGCTCTTGGTGCCACTGCCAGTGCCCCCCTCAGCTATAGCTGCTGCCCCTCCCCCTCTACCAGGTGGGCCCTGCAAGGCTAAAGGGGCAGAATGTAATTCAACTTTTTCTGTATTTTTCCAGAATTTTTTTCAACACCTGTATTTGGAAATCTTATCTGAGATGAGAGACCTTAACAGGGAGAAGAAAAGGATCTTTGACCTGGGGGAGTTACAAGACATGTCTGGATTAAACAATCATTGAAGGAAGGGTTACCAAGGGGTTGCTACAAAATGCAAACCACTTACCTATTATTTTTTCTTTCTTCACTGTGGGTTTACTTCTAAACTAGCTGCCTTCCTTCATTGCCCTAGAACAATGAAGCTATTAATCTTGTCACTTACTTTTAACTTTATAAAATTTAATTCTTATTTTTTCTTAGAATGAATTCTACAGAGTGGTACCCTAAAACTAAGATATCTCAGAAGGGAGTTAGTTCCTGGAATTGCCCCCAAAGTCTCAGGAGTTCTCTCCTTCAGTCTTAAAAATGATAAATCTTCAAACTCCTTAATCTGTGAACATGTTTTTAGTAGTTCCACAAACTTTGATTAGCTGACTTTATTTCTGTAATTCCAACATAGGCAAAGCTGAAATGATAAAAAAAGTGTTTTATATATTTTTTTCTTTTCTTTATAACCTAATCTCCCTTGGAAAGCCTAAAGTGTGAGTTAATCCTGTTACTGGGACAGTTGCTTCAAGTATGAAAATTCATTCATCTTTCCCAATGTTCTAAACTCTCTGGCTATAGCCCTTAGAAGTTTTATCTGGCTGGCTGTATTTTAAATCTTTCAAGGTAACAATCTAGTTCACAACACAAACATGATACAGACATTTTACACTTTACAAAGATATACCCACAAAATGATAGGGCGTGTCTCACAACACAAACACAAAGAATTCTAACAAAGTATGAAATCACAGTCCATACAGGGGCACACAGGTTACCAAGGCATGCAGTTTTCAACTTTAGGTGTGCAGTTTACAATTTTACAGAGGCATGCAGAGAATACAATTAACAGAGGCATGCAGTTAAGAAAGAATATCCTAACCAGAGTGACCCAGGATGAACTGGGTCAAGGGAGGGGTTCTGGAGTTTTCTTCACAAAGAATGGCAAGCTCGACCAAGGCAGGAGCTCAGAGGATTGGAGAAGGACAGATGACTCAACAGATAAGGGACAAGTCAGGCTCTGGAGAAATACATCTCCAGTGGTACCTAGTCCATTCCTACTGGTGCCAGAGGTATCAATGGCCTAGTTCTATGTTCAATCCCATATGTGTTTCTCATCACATTCAAATGGAGGCTGAATAATCACATGTTGGGGATATTGTAGGGGGATATCTATTTAGGCACAATTTTGGCTAAATGTCTTTAGGTCTCTTTCAAAGCCATGGTTCTGTAAGCCTTTTCCTTCATTAATGATTAGAACCATTAATGGGTGGACTGATTCAGGTCATGACCTGAATCAGTCAGGTTTGGTGGTGGAAAGAAATGAAGTACACTCTTCTGTCAGTTAACAAAGGAAAGCTTATTTAGCTCTAACGTAGAAAGGATATTCAAGGTGGGGCAGAGCCAAGGTAGTGAAGTAGAAGCAGGAAATTCTGTGACCTCACCCCACAACCACCTCAAATACCTATAAAATATGACTCAAGACAAATTTTAGAGCTACAGAACCCACAAAGTGACAGAGAGAAACAAATCTCCCACTGAAGGCAGCCTAGAAGGCCAACAGGAAGGGTTCATCACAGAGCACTGGAAACCCAATGCAGTCCTGTGTGAGCCATGTGGTTTTAGCCCTAGGAGTGCAGCAGCAGCAGCAGCCAGAGAGGACTTTGGGAGAATAGATAACCAGCAGCTGTGGTGGTTTCCATATTTTTCAACCCATAAATTCCACAAAGAAAGTAAAAAGTCAGTCAGAACTCTGTTGGAAAGGAAGAGCGCAGTTCGGACCCTATCCCCGGGGTAAGAGGTGGCTGAGGCATGGTGGCTGCAGCTGCAGCATCTGCTGCATGGCTGACTCAGGAGCTCCCGGCCTACAGATCATAGGGGGACCAAGTGACCTTTCAGAGGGTAATCACTCTTGCTTTGACGTGTTTAGATCTGGGTCACTTTCTTGGGCGAGGGACCTGGGGTGAGAAACACCAGTGTGGTATCTGTAGAGAGGGTGCCCTCCTCAGACCTCTGACAACATTAAGAAAACCCCAGTGATTTGGGACAAAACTCTCCTCTCTGGAAGCAAAGTTCTACTGTGGCAAAGAGTTCAAAAGTGAAATAATTGGCTGACAACATGAGCAAGCAGAGGAAGCAAAGCAAGCAGAGCAATCATACCATAGACTCCTTTTTTGGGGACAAAAAGGATCAAAGCATGGAATGGGAGGAAGACAATGAAATCAGAACTCTCCTGCATCAAAAGCTTCCAAGAAAAATATGAATTGTTTACAGGCCTTGGAGGAACTCGAGAAGGATTTTGAAAATCAAGTAAGAGAAGTGGAGGAAAAACTGAGAAGAGAAATGATAATGATGCAAGAAAGTCATGAAAAGTAAGTCAACAACCTGACTGAAGAAAATAACACCTTAGAAATAGACTAACTCAAATGGTAAAAGAGGCCCAAAAAGCCAATGAGGAGAAGAATACCTTAAGAAGTCAAATTGGTCAGATGGAAAAGGAATTTCAAAAACTCACAGAAGAAAATGATTCCTTCAAAATTAGGTTGGAGGAAATGGAAGGTAATGGCTGTATGAGAAACCAAGATACTATAAAACATCCAAACAAATGAAAAAATAGACAGCAATGTGAAATATCTCATTGGAAAAACCACTGACCTGGAAAATAGATCCAGGAGAGATCATTTAAAAATTATTGGGCTACCTGAAAGCCACGACCAAAAAAAGAACCTACAAATTATCCTTCAAGAAATTCTCAAGGAAAATTGCCCTGATATTTTATAACCAGAGGGCAAAATAGAAATTGAAAGAATTCACCAATCACCTCTTGAAAAAGATCCCAAAAAGAAAACTCCTAGGAGTATTATAGCCAAATTCCAGAGTTCCT
Source organism: Gymnobelideus leadbeateri (assembly GCA_011680675.1). NCBI lineage: Eukaryota > Metazoa > Chordata > Mammalia > Diprotodontia > Petauridae > Gymnobelideus > Gymnobelideus leadbeateri. Next base: position 358,566 of record WOXC01004630.1, read on the forward strand.
AGGTCAAGGAGAAAATATTACAAGTAGCCAGGGAAAAACAATTTCAGTATTATGGAAACAAAATTAGGACAACACAATATCTAGCAACTTCTACATTAAGGGATGCAAGGGCTTGGAATATGATATTCTAGAGGTCAAAGGAGCTAGGATTAAAACCAAGAATCACCTACCTGGCAAAACTGAGTATCATGTTTCAGGGGAAAATATGGTCATCCAATGAAATAGAAGACTTTCTTTTTTTTTTTATATTTGAAACATTTAATGTTACGACCTCAAATTTCAGATCCATTTCCTTCCTCCCTTGTCACCCATTCCCTCTTGGGAGATAAGCAATTCAGTATATGTTGTACATGTCTAGCTATGCAAAACATTATCATAGTAGATATATTGTACAAGGCTGCTTATAATTCCCTCCCACTCATCCCACCCCCACCTGGTCCATTCCCTACATGATCCTGTCCCTCTTCTATAGTGGGTACTTCCAACCTCCCCTCCCCCCAAGGATGCCCTCCCATCCATCATCCCTCCTCTCATCCCCCTTCCCCCTATCCTGCTGCAGGTTGAGATATCCCATTTAGTATGTATGTCATTTTCTCCCTGAACCAAATTCAATGTGAATGTGGTTTTTGCCTTTTTAGCCTTCCTTATTCTCCCCCTCCTTTGCAACCACTTCCCCTTGCTTCTTCTACATGGGATAGTTTACCCTACCCTGTCTCTCCCCATCTCCTCTTGCCACTTTCCCTCTCACCTCATAATTTCATCCCTTGAGTATTCTCCCTTCCCAACAAATTCAACCTATGCCCTCTATCCATATATAACTGTAACCATATACACACACATTCACATATGTATTCATATGACCACACACCCTTCTTCCATTATTTTCATAGTGAGAAAGGTATCATCAGTCACAGTTATTGCTTTTCCCTATAGGAATGTAAATAGTTCAACTTTGATAAGTTCCTTTTGATTTCTTTTCCCTGATTACCTTCTCAGGCATCTCTTCCTTCTTGTGTCTGGGTGTCACATTTTCTATTCAATTCTGGTTTTTTCCTCAAGAATGCTTGAAAGTCCTCTATTCCACTGAATGACCATATTTTCCCCTGAAACAAAATACTTAGTTTTGCTGGGTAGGTGACCCTTGGGTTCATTCCCAGTTCTTTTGCCCTCTGGAATATCATATTCCATGCCCTTCAATCCCTCAGTGTAGAAGCTGCCAGGTCCTGGGCTATTCTGATTGTGCTTCCACAATATTGAAAATGTTTCTTCCTGGCTGCTTGTAGTATTTTCTCCTTGATCTGGGGATTCTGGAACCTGGCTATAATATTCCTGGGAGTTTTCTTTTTGGGATCTTTTTCAGGAGGTGATTCTTTCAACCTCTATTTTGCCCTCTGGATCTAAAACATCAGGGCAATTTTCCTTGAGAATTTCTTGAAGGGTGATTTCTAGGTTCCTTCCTTGATCATGGCTTTCAGGTAGTCCAATAATTTTTAAATTGTCTCTCCTGGATCTATTTTCCAGGTCAGTGGTTTTTCCCATGAGATATTTCACATTGCCTTCTAATCTTTCATTTGTTTGGATCTGCTTAACAGCATCTTGATTTCTCATAAAGTCATTAGCTTCCATTTGCTCCAATCTAACTCTGAAGGAATGGATCTCCTCAGTGAACTTTTGAGATTCTTTTTCCATCTGGCAAATTCGACTTTTTAAGGCATTCTTCTCCTCATTGCTCTTTTGGGCCTCCTTTGCCATTTGAGTTAGTCTATTTTTTAAGGTGTTGTTTTCCTCAGTCAGGCTGTTGACCCCTCATTTCATACTTTTCCTGCATCCTTCTCATTTTTCTTCCCAATTTTTCCTCCACTTCTCTTATTTGATTTTTAAAGTCCTTCTTAAGGTCCTCTATGGCTTGCAACCCGCTCATGTTTTCCCCTGGGGCTTTTGGAGCAGGACTTCTGACCTCACAGTCCTTTTCCCGCTCTATGCCCCCAAAATAGGAGTCTAGGTTGCATTTTTCTGTTTCCTTTGCCTTGGCATGTTGCCACTTAATTGCTTAACTTTTGGGCTTGTTGCCACACTATGGCTTTAAGGCCAGATAGAGGAATTTTCGTCCCGAACGTGTGGGGGGAAACTTCCGTTTCTGGCAAGCTGTAAACCCACCCACAACTTCCACCCTAGATCACAATCCAGCTCCAGGGAGGTTAAAGCAAGAGCGATTACCCCCCAAGACTGATCGCTGGATCTCCCTACAAATTTGCAGGCTGGGAGCGGTAGCTGCCTCTGAAAACTACAAAATGGCGTTTGTCCTCAGCGGCTTCTAGCCCCCAGGGGAGGGAGTGGACGCATTCCCTAATACCAGTCCCAAAGTCCATAGGACACTAACCTCTTACTTTGTCCTAGGCAAGTCTATGTTGATAATTCTGGAATCGCCACAGCTCCTGGTGTTCTGGGGTTCCTCCAGCTGGCTGCTGGCCCTGCCGCCCTGGGGCTAAAACCTTGGCTTATGTGGACCTGGGCTTGGCTCTGCTCCTGCGCTCTGCACGCTGCATGCTGCCAGGTCCCAGACCACTGCGCTGGTACTTCCTGCAGGGCTGCTGGGCTGTCCTTAGAGGGAGTTTAGCTTCTCTGTGTCATTCTGTGGGTGCTGGGGCTCCAGAAGTTGTTCAGAGTCCCCTTTTACATCGTTTGGGGGGAATCTGGGGGTAGAGTGGCTTGGATGAGCTGTTTCTACTCCGCCATCTTGGCTCCGCCCCTCAAAATAGAAGACTTTCAAGCATTCTTGATGAAAAAACCAGAGTTGAATAGAAAATTTGTCTTTCAAATACACGAAGCAAGAGAAGCATGAGAAGGTAAACAGGGAAAAGAAATCATAAGGAACTTAATAAAATTGAACTATTTATATTTCTACATGGTAAAACAATAATTGTAACTCATGAGACTTTTCTCAGTATGAGAATAGTTTATGGGAATATATATGAGAACATATATATATATTTATATATATATGTATACATACATATATATGTTTATATAGGAGGGTATATGTGGGTTTAAATACATGTATGAGTGTATGTATATATGTGTACATGTTCACATAGATGGAGGGCACAGGATCAGTTGAACATGAAGGGATGATATCTAAAAAAATAAAAATTAATAGGTGAGAGAGGAATATAATGAGAGGAGATAGGGAGAGATAGAATAGGGTAAATTACCTCATATAAAAGAGGCAATAGAAAACTGTTACAATGGAGGAGAAGAACAGGAAGGCTAAAGGGAATGGTTCAACCTTACTTTCATTGAATTTGGCTTAAGGAGGGAATAACATACACACTAAATTGGATATCTTACTCTACAGGAAAGTAGGAGGAAAGGGGATAAAAGGGGGGATGATAGAAGAGAGGGCAGGTTTGGTGTAGGGTAATTAGAAGTACACACTTTTGAAAAGGGATAGGCTCAAAGTTGAAAATTGAATAAGTTGGGGGTGGGATAGGATGGAGGGAAATATGGTCATTCTTTTACAATATATCTACTATGGAAATGTTTTGTGTAAAGTATAACCTATTTGGAATTGCTTTTTCTCCCAGTAAGGGTGGGTGAGGAGGGAAGAAGGGAAAGAATCTAGAAATCAAATTTTAAAATCAAATGTTATAAAATATACATATACATATATACATACATACATATATGTATATATATTTACAGCTGGGAAATAAGATATACAGGCACTGGGGTACAGAAATCCATCTTGCCCTACTAGAAAGTCAGAGGGAGGATGGGGAGAATATATGAGAGGGCAGATTGGGTGAAGGGGTTTTCAGTAGAATTACTATTTTTGGGTGGGGGGTTAGGGAAAAGACAGGGAGAAAATTTGTAACTTAACAGCTTGTGGAAATTAATGTTGAAAACTAAAAATAAACAAATTTTTTAAAAAGAAAAGAAATTCAAAAAGAATATTCCAGCACTTGGCTTTGGTAGATGTTTCTGAAGCACTTCTTTACTTTCTCATTTCCATATTGAAACCCATCAGCAGCACAGGGTGTGGTGATTCTCATGGTCTTTGAACATTTGCCAAATCTGAAAGGGTTCAACTCCACATGAGTGGGATTTTTTATGTATTTAAGTGACCATGGAGCCACATCAATATGACCACAGACTACAAGGAAGCTTTATCAAGGAAGGTATAGCTTAAGCTTTGGCCCCCTAGAACAACCACATCCCTGGGGAACAGCTTTGTAGCAATTCAAGGAAAAACTAGCCAAATCCATACTATAAGGAGAGGGGTAAGATGGTGGTGATCCTATCATTGTGGTAGATCAAATTATCCACTCTTTTTTTTTTCTTACCAAGTGAATTCACTTGCTGGTGGCTTAATTCAGACCCACACACATCATTTATAACACAAACTGGATCATGAAAATTTAACTAGGAGATCTTGATTAGTGTCCTCAGTTTATGAAAGCATCTTGTAATAGACATGACCATATTATGGCAAGGATCTATGATTCCATCCGTGTAAACATCAATACAGATCAAAGGATAAAAGATTTAGAGCTTAGAAGAAACTCAAAGGATGACTTGTTCAACTCCTTCATTTTACAAATAAGGAAACCAAGCCTAAGAAAGTTAAATGATTTTCTTGAGGTCGCACAGGTAACAAGTGTTAGAGGCAGAATTTGAACTCTGGCCCTCTGATTTCAGAGCTGGTGCTTTTTACCATTACATCAGATTTACCCTCTTAGATCATAATGGATAGCTAGTGTCAGGAATTTAAATCTGACTTTGTTTCTTCAAGAGCAAGCAACATACTACACCCTGCTTCTCACAAACATGCCATCTCTTTAAAAAGCACTAATAAATTTACAGCCTATGCTTTTTGGCTTTGCATTCTCCATTGCAAGTTTTTTTATTTGTTATTATTATTGGAAATACTAGCCATGTATGGAATTCCTTGGAAGAGCTAATTTATTGAGGGAGGCTTCATTTAGATAACTTTATGTTCAGTGCCTTGTGTGTTTGATATGCACATATTCTTCTACATGTTAGTTGCAATGGTTGATTGTTATTTACAGCTACTTTAGGGAGGATTTCACATTTTCCTCCAAAATGCCATAACAGAGAAAATGTTTTATCTCTGTGTGAAGTCACTTAGTAAGAGTAGGAAGAGCAAAATGTCACTTTCAAGGTTTGTAGTACTTCTTCTGGATAATATCTTTAGGTAGGGAAAATTGTTTTGTCACAGGACTAAAAGGAAAGTCAATCAAAACCTTCATGGATAGCATGACTCACTTAATGTTATACAGTAAGATGTTTTTAGAAAAGTTTTGTGTTCATGGGAATTCTGTAAATTGAAAAATCTCTTTAATAGATTAGACATGCTTGCAATCACTTGTAAAGACTCCCTTTTGTTATATAAAGAATCTCTCAAGTGTTGCAAATAGCACCCAATTTGCTTCATAAATTTGGGATTTTGGATACTGGGCTTTCTTAAAGTCACCTCTTATGTGTGTTTTATTTGTATACCTAATTCCCCATGATTCTGAGAGCAGAACTTTCAGTGTAACTGGCTAAAATCTTCTTGGTGCTTTGCCCAAAATGCTAAAGCACCCAGATTGTTGCATTTTTTTCTCCATGGGACTTTTTTTTTTATCTCAGCAACCCCCAAATGAACACAGATTAGAACTTTTTTTTTACGAATTTAATGAAACAAAACAATCTTAAAGGACCAAGCACAAAGCATTCTTTGAGGCACTGTGGTAAATACAAAGCTCAACAAGACCCAATCTCTCTCTTCATTGAACTTATAGTTTTAGTAGGGGGCAGAGTGGGGTTTGACACATAAAAAGTAGGAGGCAGCATGTGGAATCAGAAGATTAAGAGTTAACTCCTCACTTTCCTATTTACTGCTTGTGTGACCTTGGGATTTAACTACCCTTGCCTTTACTCACCCTTAGTATGAGGGGGTTGGACTAGATAGACTTTGGAGTGCCTTCCAAGATCTAGATCCATGATTTTGTAACACAAAACTAGCTAGGCAGGTAGGAAAGAAACAAAGGGTGTGCTTTATGAAATCTGAGGAAAGAAGGATCTTTTCCAATAAGGAATTATGGAAGGCTTTATATAGGATACTTCATTTGTTCTGAATCCTAAAAGAGAAGTAGGCGTTTAATGAACAAAGATAAAGGGAAGAGAAATTCAAGGCCATGGGAATGGTGTAGATAGAGATCCAGCATGGAGAAAGGAAACTGGGATACATATAGTGAACAAGCCAGTTTGGTTGGGTTATGTCATGATGAATTGAAAGGCTTAGTGCCAGATTATGGAAATGCCAATCTAAGGAGTTTGGGTTAGGCAATGGGGACCTGGAATGTGTAGCTGCTTGAAAGGTGTGTGTGTGTGTGTGTGTGTGTGTGTGTGTGTGTGTGTGTGTGTGTGTGTGTGAATAAAACCTTTTAGACTAGATGCATAATAGTCTTAGATAATGAGAAGTCAAGTTCCTGAAATAAGAATAATAAAAGTGTGAACTCAAGTTAAAAGTAGAAAAATGAGAAAAAACAATTTGAAAGAAGATATATGAAAAGAAAAGCTCTTGACTGTGCTTTCCTGTTTCTCCTTCCTCTCCCCTTCCACACATACAAAATCTTAGAATTAGAAGGGACTTCAAAGGCCATTTAGTTTAAATGGTGCTTGAATATAAAACCTCCCACCTCAGACCTGATAAGTAACCATCCAGCCTTTTCCAGGAGGCCTCCAGAGAGCTGATACCAGCTACATCCCAATGCAGCTCATTCAATTAGGGGACAGCTCTAATTGTTGCCACAATCTTCTTTAGATCTTCTACCAGTTGTCTTTAGTCCTTTCCTTGAGACTAGGAAGAACAAGTCTAGGTTTTTTCCATTTCACAGTTCATCAAATACTTAAAGACAACAATCTTGCCTTCTCCAGGCTAAATATCTTTATTTCCTTTGGCTGAGTCTCATGCCACATGAACTCAAAGTTCTTCCTTCATCAATCTTCTTGCTCTTCTCTTTGGTATCTTCACTAAAATGTGACTCTCAGAACTGAACACAAGACTCTGGATATGGCCCGACCAAAGAAGAATTTTATTTGGTCATTTCAGTTATGTCTGACTCATTGTGACCCTCTTCAAGGCTTTCTTGGCAAAGATATTGCTATTTCTTACTCCAGTTTGTTTTACAGATGATGAAACTGAGGCAAACAGGGTTAGTTAAGTGACTTGCCTAGAGTCACAAAGCTAGTAAATGTCTGAAGCCAGATATGAACTCAGGAAGAGGAGTCTTCTTGACTGAAGGTTGGGTGGTCTATCCACTGTGCCATCTAGCTTCTACACCAAAGCAGAATACAGAGAGACTGTCATTTCCTTCTCTAGTCCCAGATTCCATTCCTCTCAATGAAGTCAGATTTTTCCTTAGCTTTCTTGCCTGGAATATCAAACTGTTGATATTCATATTCACACTTTCAAAGTATGTGTGAATATCTTTTCATAGGTTTCATTTTAAGAAAGAGGAAGCTAACTTAGAATCAGTTTTGCCATAAAGGGCAGAACATCTTTAAGAGGATGGCAAGAACAAACACCATTTTTAGCAAATGACAGGGATCAGTCAAGGCCTAACACAGGGAACTGTACCCTAGCACCTCTATTGGCTCCATTCCCTTGGCATTATCTAACCCCGGATAGGCAACTCTGAATGGAAGAGAAGAGAATAAGCATTTATATAGCCCCTGTAATGTGCCAGGGGCTGTACTAAGTGCTTTAAAATATATTTTTTATTTTTGCCCCAATTACATGTTAAAACCATTTTTTAACACTTGGGATTTTTTAAGTTTTGAGTTCCAAATTCTATCCCTCCCTATCTCCTCTCTCCCCTTCCTGAGATGGTAAACAATCAGATATAGGTTATACATGTACAATCATGTAAAATATTTCCATATTAGTAATTTTGTACAAGAAGACTCAAATAAAAGAAAAAAGAATGAAAGAAAAAAAGTGGAAAAATAGCATGCTTTACTCTGTATTCAAACTATATCAGTTCTTTCTCTGGAGGCAGGTAGTATGTCTCATTATTATTCCTTTGGAATTGGATTATATCATTGTATTGCTGAGAATAGCTAAGTCATTCACAGTGTTTTTTTGTTTTTGTTTTTTTGGGGGAGGGCAATTGGGGTTAAGTAACTTGCCCAAGGTCACACGGCTAGGTTTTTGTTTGTGTGGGTTAAGTGTCTGAGGCTGAATCTGAACTCAGGTCCTTCTGACTCCAGGGCCAGCACTCTACTCACTGAGCCACCTAGCAGCCCCTATTCACAGTTCTTTATCGAGTAACATTGCTGTTACTGTATATAATTTTTTTTGGTTGTGTTCACTTCACCTTGCATCAGTTTATGGAAATCTTTTAAGGTTCTTCTCAGATCATCCTGCTTCACATTACTGGATCCAAGGGTCTACACAGTTTATAACCCTATGGACATAGTTCCAAATTGCTCTCCAGAATGGTCAGATCAGTTCACAACTCCACCAACAGTGCATTAGTGTCCCAGTTTTCCTATATCCCCTCTAACATCTATCATTTTCTGTTTTTGTCATTAGACACTCTGATAGGTGTAAGGGGGTACCTCAGAGTTGTTTTAATTTGCATTCTTCTAATCAATAGTGATTTAGATTGGGGAATAGTGATTTTCAATTGGGGAATGACCTGTATTTTTATAATTTAGACTCGGTACTCCATATATTTAAGAAATGAGACCTTTATCAGAGATACTTGTTGCAAAATTCTCCCCCTCTTTTCTGCTTTCCTTATGATTTGGGTTGCATTGGCTTTGTTTGTGCAAAAACTTAAATTTTATATAATCAAAACTATCTTACATTTTTGTAATACTCTCTTTCTCTTGCTTGGTCACAAATTCTTCCCTTGTCCATAGATCTGACAAATACAGTATTCCATGCTCTCCTTGTGTGGTTTGTCCTTCATTCTTCAAGAAGACCACAACATCAGGAAGATGATACCATGACTTGCAAGTGAATTTGATTTAAGTGAGAGAGTACTGTGCAAAGTCCCCAGCCTCGCTTTCTCCTTCAGTGCCATCTCGGTCCAGTGGCCAGATATAGATCAGGACAACTGGAATCTTGGCATTTTTAAGCTAGGGTCTTTCTGAGTTCTCACTTTGATTGAGGCAACACCCATCCAGTGATTAGGGTAGTTTAATAAATGAGGTGGCCATTTAATCCACTCCCACCCCCAAAAAAAATCAAACTGGGAGGGGAAGATCCTCATAGTTTCTGGCCAAAAGAGAAAAAATTACTATTTACATTCACGCTGAGCCATCAGGACCAAAAAAAAAAAAAAAATCATTAAGTGGTACTTGAACAGGGACCTATTGTTGGCCAGTAATGAGAGCCACAGTGAATTCGGTTTATCAAATTTGATCCTATTGAGGGAGTCCTGTATGCATATCACTCCGCCCTGGTGACCCTGATACAAAGTGAAAAGGAAACATTGTTCCTGGTTCAATGGAGCTTAGAGCTTAATAAGGAAAAGATATAAACATGGAAAACCACAATAGAAAATATTCCAAGACCAGGGCATTGTACGTTTACAAAATGAAATAATATATAAGCATGAGGGGCAAAACTTCTTTTAAAATTATTTTTAATGTATTTCAATAACTATTTCCCAATTACATAATTTTTTAACATTATTTTTTTTAATTTTAAATTCTAAATTATTTCCCTCCCTCTCCCCCACACCTTGAGAAGTCAAGTAACATAATATTAATTATATATGTGAAGTCACACGAAACATATTTCCATATGAACCATGTTGCTAAAGAAAGTGCACACAACCCCCGCCCCCCCAAGAAAAATAAACTAAATAAATGCTTCAGTTTTGCACTTAAGAGCTCATCAGTTCTCTTTCTGGGGGTGAACAGCATTTTTCATCATGGGTCCTTTGGAATTGTGTTGGATCATTATCTTGATCAGAGCAGCTAAATCTTTCATAATTGATCATCATTACACTGTTACTTTTACTGTATACAATATTCTCCTGGTTCTATTCACTTCTCCTTATATCAGTTCATAGAAATCTTCCCAGGTTTTTCTGAAACTATCCTGTTCACTTCTTAAAGCACAATAATATTTCATCATAATCATATACCATAACTTATTCAGCCATTCCCTGATTGGTATGTGTCCTCTCAATTTTGAATTCTTTGCCATCACAGAAAGAACTGCCATACATATTTTTGTTCATTTCTAAGAACATACATACACATATATGTTTTTTTCCTTCTTCTTTTATCTCTTTCAAATAAGACCTAGTAGTGGTATTGCTGGGTCATAGGGTATACACAGTTCTATAGACCTTTGGGCATAGTTCCAAATTATTTTCCAGAATGGTTTGACCAGTTCACAGCTCAACCAACAGGGAAAACCCTTTTTCAAGGTATGATAGGTAACTTGTCAGATATTATAAGGTTGTTTCTGAGATCAAGGAAACCATATGGAAAAGGTAGCACTTGAATTGGGTTTTAAAGGAGAATCTGGCATTATAATAAAACGCTGGACAAGAATCTAAAGAAACCTGAGTTTTAATCCTGCCTTAGACACTTATTTGCTATGTGAACCTGGGCAAGTCATTTGACCTCTGTGATCTTCCATATTTTAGCATCTTTAGAAGATTGAAACAATACTTGCAGTTCTTTTCTCGTGGGGTTGTTGTAAGGATAAAATGAGATAATGTACATTAAAGTCTGTATAGATGTCAGTTTTGGTTGATGGGAGAGAAGACATCCCAGGGATAGTCACTGTTGAGCAGTGGCAACAAAAGCATGGAGAATATCTGTGGGGCCAAGTTCTGGTGCTTAAAACACCTAAGTACATTTAGATAATCTAGGCCTGGGATCACTGGATCACCCAGTAGGGATCATAGGCTATGGTATTAAAATTGGTACAGCATCAGGATTTGCTTGTGGACAATCTAATAATAAGAACAACGCTCTTTGCTCCCTTTTTTGTCTTTTTCTCTAATGACTTCATTTTTGCAATCTGGCCTTGGACTGAAATGGAAACTAAAAAGCATAAGCCATTCATTTTCCATCAACTTCTAATACACAATAATACAGATCCACATTGCTTAGTACTTTAAAGTTGGCAAAACATTTTCCCAGGACAACCTTGTGAAGTAGGTAGCACATGCCTTACAATTCTAATTTTATAAAAGAGGAAATTATGGCCCCAAAAGATTCTATGACTTGTTCATGGGCACATGGCTATTTATCAGAGGGAGGATTTGTTTATTTAGGTTGATCAAGGCCATTTATTGGTAAGGAAGCTCACCATGAAAAATCAAACTTCAACCTATAGTGACCTCTGGTCCCTAAAATTCTCAAATGGACTTAGGTGTAAAGCTAAATGCTAAGCATCAAAGGCCCACCTCTCTCCTCAATTTTAATTAAATTCTATACATATTTATTTAGTGAATAATGGGTACAAGACAGATATCCTAGGTAGTTGGCCTCAGAACAAGGAAGTCCTCCAGCAGTGAAATCAAAGGTTCAGTTATTTCTAGATTCTGAAGAATTCTTCCTTCCCTCTTTTTCTTTCCTTTCTTTCTTCCTTCCTTCCCTCCTCCCTTCTTTCCTCCCTCCCTCCCTCCCTTCCTTCCTTCCTTCCTTCCTTCCTTCCTTCCTTCCTTCCTTCCTTCCTTCTCAATTTTATTGGTATAGGGTAGAGATGTCAAACATACTGACTGCATGTGGGCCACAGTACTCCTGAGTGAACTGAAACCAAATTAAAATGTAATTGGAAGATAGCTTACAAATACAATAAGACATAGATAATGTTAATATGTGATTTTCTAAGTCAATGTCTAGCCACAGGGATCCTTATGGCTTCATGTCCCATTCTTTTCTATTTGAGTTTGACACCTGGTGTATAGGGAATTGCTGTGAAGAATTCTCCGTTTCCAATGTAGCTCACCACGTGCCATACAATTTATCCTTAAGTGCCTGAGACACCGAGAAAGTACCTGACTTGCCCAGGGTCACACAGCCAGTGTCTGTCAGGCAGGAGTGCACTGATGCCAGTTGGTACTGGCTCAAGAGAACCAAGAGTTAAATTTTCAATATGAGCATTTACACCTTGGCAAAGAACAACCTACAAATCAAAGCTTATTTTTTTTGTTTTGTTGATTGCCCAGAGACAATAAAATCATGGAGAAACCATTAATGATGCAGATCAAACTTAAGTGTCTTTTTCCAGAGAGTTGGTTATTCAATAGATATTAGCACATCCCTGACTAAGAGGTGGGAATCAAACGCAGGGTTTCCTGATTCTGAGATTGGCCCTCTGTCCCCTATACCATTCTGCCAAACACACTTGCATACCCAAGCACCTCACAAAGCAAACTGCAGACACAAAAAATGATGGTTCCCATTTATAGGATAATTTATGCTTTCTGAAGTGTGTTGCTCACAAGGCTTTGGGGAAGTAAGGAGAACAAATTCTATTATATCCCTATTCTACAGATGGAAAAACAGCCTAAATGATTTGCCAGGAATCACATAATCAAGACGAAAATTTTCTCACCATCCCCTACCTCCCCCATCCCTATGTTAAGGTTAGAAACATTGAGAATCCATTAATCATACTTGGAACATTTCTCTTATGAAATTTCTTACCATCAGGACTTTTGACACCTTTCACACTCTCCTCCCAGCCACTGCCGACAGATCTTGCTATATATACTCCTATATATTATATAATAGTAGTATATACTCCTTGGCAAACAGCCCTGCCATCAACATTAGAGTTTCCACCCTCTGTTCTTCCATCATCCATTAGAATGAGGTCTTGACTATGGATGATTATGTCCTACAAGCATAGCCTGGTCTCACTAACCTTCAGATGATTCCTTAAAAAGCCAAAGATATATATTAACTAATAGTATTTTTTCATAAGACCCTCAGGGAGCCCTTGGAGGTGGAAGAACAGGGGTAATTTTCCATCTGTAACTTTTGCTGTAATCAACCTTCTTGAAAGGCAGAGGACAACTTCATGGAGGTCTTTTTCCTCAGGTAGGTGATGCCAATTCTGTCTCTTCTTTTCCAGCAATCCTTCCTCTAATCAGTATTTTGTTTGCTACAGGTGAGCCTTGGGTTTCAGGACTATGCTGGACTCAAATCCAGGTGGTTATCTGGAGTCAATTGTTAAAGTTTCCATATGAGCATTTGTACCCAGAACATTGTAGGTGTTACAAATCAAGGATTGATTTATTGTTTTATTTATTATCTAGACTTAAGAAAGTCATGAAGAGAATGTCAATAAAGCAGATTAGGAGGCCACTGAGTGATGTAGTAGGTAGAGCCCTGGGCCTAGACTTACAAGTTCACATCCAGCCTCAGTCACTTTATGAGACTCTGGAGAAAGTCACTTCTCTGTTTGCCTTAGTTTTCTCATCTGTAAAATTGGGATAACAATAGTACCTACCTCTCAGGATTTTTGTGAGGATCAAATGACATTATAGCTGTGAACATGGAATATGTTAACTGCTATGTAAATGCTAGCAATCATTATTATTTACCAGCAGGCTTAAATCCCCTGGCTGCTTAGCTTCTATCAATCCTGATTGCCACAAAAGAGTTCATGCTCTGAGCTGTCATGGACTTAAAATATGGATGGGCTCATCTCCATTATGTGGTAAGTGAAGAGGGGTACAACTGGGATAGAGAACCTAGAACCCTGTGTGAAACCTATGAGATTCTGCATATACCAGAGACGCCTTCTATTGTTATCGCACATAAGCCAAATTTTTGGACCTCCCTGGTGTGTGAACATCAATGAGGAGATCAGCAACTCATCTGTAATTTATAACTTTAAAACATTACCTGAGGGACTGATAGGTAGGTTAAGTATCTTGCCCATGGTCACATGGCTAGTATGTGTCAGAGGCAATATTTGAGCCCAGGTATTCCCGATTCCAAGGTTAGCCCTTTGTCTATTCTGCTGTCTCTCAATGAGAAATTGTAGTATAAAAGACAAAATATAGCCTTTTAGAAAGAAATATAAACGTGTCTAAATTGACAGCCTGTATCAGATCCCTAGAAAACTGGCCCCTGCTTGGGATAAACATCAGATCAATGTGCAAATTTTAATAGCAATTTAAAGTCCATAAAGGTACTTAGAAGCTAAAATCTAACTGTTTGGCCCCTGACCCTCCCCTGACATGTTATGGAGAAGATCACAGACCAGAGGAAGGAGTTTGCTAAAGGGCACATGGCAAATCCAAGGGAGAGCTCTGCTTATAATGATTTCTTTTAAACTTTCATGTATCACATGGCCACTATTCCCTTTCATGGACCCAAATTCCTAGCCTCTTGACAACTTGTCTCCACAGTGACCTAGCTTGTGTATGTTCACCTGGCTTCTTTGTGATTTTAAAACCTGGGTTCTAAATTCTGGTTTTTCTTGTTTGTTTTGTTCAGCTTGGTTTGTTTCTGCTGGTATCCTGCCCTCATCAACTCAATGTTTGGTTTCTAAGTCTCCTTGTTTCTTTGAATTTGATGTTTCCAAATCGTCCCTTATTTCTGTTGATGTTTTCTGCATACACAAGTTTAATCTCTTGCCTCCTGCTATGCTTAGTTTATCTCCCATGCTGTCTCAGGCAGACATGTTAGGAGCAAAAACAAAAAACTGCCCTCACCCTCCATTTTGCAACTCTTTCATTAAGTAGCTCCAGGGTAATTTGAATAATCCAGTTCAGCTGCCCCCATGGGAAGAAGGGATAGAGGGGAGAATCAGAGAGAGAGAGGGTGTTAACATGAACTTTGAGAGATGAGTGGAGAGAGTGCCAGTGCCAACAAAAGTTAGTGATTAGCTCTGAGAGCTAAGGGAAAGAGGAGGAGAATGTAGATTAATGACTTACTCTAGCCAGGTATGGGGTTGGAACCAGAGATTCATTTGAACAGTGTAGGAAAGTGGAGTTCTCATGTCCTTCTAATAAGCTTGAAGGCTACAGGAACTGTGCACAAAAGAAGGAAAAAGACTTAAGATTAATGAAGGGCTGGATGTGGAACCATACAAAGCACCCTTTCCTTTGGAACTGGTTCCTTGTGTGCCAGTTTAGAGAGATGGTCCCTTAGGGAAAGGGAAGAATCCCACTGGCTGGAGAGTTTAATTTGGAGAACCACAAGCAGAGATGAAAGAAGACTGGATGGGCACCTCCCACTGGAGGAGATCTGAACTGTGGAGGGGGTGCTCAGAACTGAATTATAATTCATTCTTTAGGTTCAGTAGCCATTCGATGAATATTTGTTGAGTAAGTAAAGGTGTAATCTCATTTCCTCACAACTACTTGGTATAGTGAGCAGGAAAGTTAATATCCTCATTTTACAGATGAGGAAACTGAGATTTTCAAGGGTGAACAGATTTACCCAAGTTTGCACAGCTGGTAAATGGTGTATCCAGGATCTAGGTCTTTTGAATCTTTGGATGTTACTTAAAAAAAAAAAAATCTGTACCACATTTCCTCTCTAATGCCAAATCTGAGGATGTAAACTCTTTGAGGTCAGGGAATATCTCACTTTTATACATATGTCCCCGGTGCCCAGCAAAGTGCCTGACAGCCAGTACTTAATAAAATTTTCTTAAGTGATTGATGGTAGTTCCCCAAGGGATTAAAAGCAAAACTATCTTAAAGCTTTGTTAGATTTTCAGATCTTTTTGGGTGCCTCCTCTTGAAGTTTGTGTGACAATGCTTATTACAACAGACTAGTATTCAGTTAGCTCAGTTAAGAAGCCTATACTCATTGAATGTAGATAATGCAAGGAAATGGAAGGCATTGGGCAACATACCTTTAGCACCGACCAAATAGATTTTACTTTTAGTAATTGGGCAACATAAACACATACAACTGTATATAAGTGAGGTATTGTGGTATGGCGAGAGGTATGAAGTAAGCAAGCCCTTGTCCCAGGGGGGTAGTGTCCAAGAGAATGTACTTCTCTTCCCCCAGTGGCTGCTATCCTTATGTTTTTATGGTCCTTTATATGCCACACTGTTGTGTTGTATAGCCACGTCTAGGCTGTTAGCCTGACTTCGGCCACCATTGGACCCCTCTCCTAGGGCCTGCTTTCTCATGCTACTTCTGTGAAGATAAAGATTGGACTTTCCAGTGTATAGGCTGCCTTCTTTCTAAGCATGCAACATTACTATACCCATGGCATTCAGCATGCCCACATTCACGGTTGAGTAGTCTTTCTTTCTCTGTTCCCTTTTCCTCTCCAGTCCTAAATTGTTTAGAGTTAGAGGACCTGACTTCAATTTTCAGCTCTGCCATTGATTAATTCACAATAAGTAATTGACACAAAATATGACATCTTCTAAGGATTAAGATACCTGGAAGATATCTTCATTTTTTCAAACAGTTTAAATCTGCTATGATTATGCCTAGTACTATATCCATTATTGTCCTTCCTGAACACAAAACAAAACAAAACAAAAGTGAGTATGACTTTCAAGTTAAAAGAGGATTACTATGGAATTAATGGCATTAATGACTTGATGGTATTAATCACTTGATGCACAGGATAAGTCACAATTTCCCTGGGCCTCAGTTTATAATAATCATTATTATATCGAATTCTTCTCCTCTAGTTCAATGGAGTTCAGAAAGTCTTGGCATAGACCAATATTTTTTTTTTTCTGTTATGACTGATACTCTGTGGACCATAGATATGTGAGTAGAATAGCTATTTGTAATTGAATAAAAATATTGGGATGCAAACAGCTTCTGTAGGCTCACTAAAAGTTTCTTTGGGCTACTCCAGTAACAGACAAAACAAGAAGAATGTTATATAGCGGGTATCCCAAAATCCCTACGGTAATTTTAAGCTGTTAAAGCTTAAATCCCTGTACCTTTGCCTGATCCCAATGATCTTTATTTCTTCTCTTCCTTTTCTTGATTTTGAAGACTTTTTATTCCATGTGTCTTGAAGATCGATCACTTGAAACATTCTCTTAAGAAATTTAAAAAAATTTTTATGGGTCAAAATTATCTAGCACTTAGTGTTTGGCACATAGTAGGTGCTTAATAAATGTTTATTGATTACTGATTATGTCAAGGCAATTGTGGGCAATAATTTTGTCTATCTCGTTTTCCAGTTTAGTTTACTTGTTGAATTCTCAAGGATATTTTAAAATTTAAGAATGAATATTTTGGAAGCATAATTTTAGTTACCTGGTGGTGTCTACACATTTGGTAAATATTAAAGTTTTGAAACCTGCAGTGATATGTTAACCAACTTCTGTCATTTCCTTGAATGATATGAATTAATAATTGAATCCAGGTTTCTTAGTGATAATTATTATATAATTTTGGGCAGTAAAGTCTTAATCTGGAATGTTTATCATAAATCCTTCTGTTCTTACAAATAAATCTATATGATTGCTATATGTTCAATACTTCTTTCTCAACATATTTTTGTGTGAATGCCACTCATGGGGAGCAAGACACATTTTGATTCTACTCTTGGATGTTAGTTGTTTTGTGGGTTCAATCTGGAAGTAAACCACTTTTGACTACTTTCAACAAATTGAATGACATAATTTTATTGAAAGGCTTTACTATCAATTAGTGCAGCAATATTTTGTTTCAAAAGATTTTCTGAAATTTTATAACCTGTTTATGACCTGTTCTGAGAACATTTATCAATCTACTTCCTTTTTGGTAATAAAGCATTATATTTTTTAACAAATGCTTTATTAACTTCTGGTTTACATCATTCATTTCCGCCAGATTTTGAGTTACAATTTTTTCCCCATTTTTCCCCTACCCACCATCCCAGAATAGCAGTCCCACAAGATATCCCCTCATCCAATCTGCTCTCTCCCATATCTTCTCCCATACCCCCTTTGACTTTTCCATTAGAGCAAGGTGAATCTCTGTGCCCCAATGTCTGCACATATTATCTCCCAATTACATGCAAAATAGTATTAATAATAGTATTTATATATATTTGAAACATTTACTTTTAAGATCTCGAATTTCAGATCCATTCCCTTCCTCCCTTGTCACCCATTCCCTCTGGGAAGATAAGTAATTCAGTATGTGTTGTACATGTATAGCTATGCAAAACATTACCATAGTAGATATATTTTAAAAGGCTGCTTATAATCCCCTCCCACCCATCCCACCTCCGACTGGTCCATTCCTTACCTTGATCCTGTCCCTTTTTGATAGTGGGTACTTCCAACCTTCCCTCCCCCAAGAGTGCCCTCCCCTCCATCATCCCTTCTCTCATCCCCCTTCCCCCTACTCTGCTGCAGTGTGAGATATCCCATTTAGTATGTATGTCATTCTCTCCCTGAGCCAAATTCAGTAAGAATATGGTTTTGCCTTTTTGCCTTCCTATTCTTCCCCTCCCCTGCAGCTACTTCCCCTTGCTTCCTCTACATGAGATAGTTTACCCTACCCTGTCTCTCCCCATCTCCTCTTGCCACTCTCTTCTCTCACCTCATAATTTCACCCCTTAAGTATCATCCCTTCCCAACAAATTCAACCTATGCCCTCTATCCATGTATAACTGTAAACATATATACACACATTCACATATGTATTCATATGCCCATATACCCTTCTTCCATTAGTTTCATACTAAGAAAGGTTTCATCAATCACGGTTATTGTTTATCCATGTAGGAATGTAAATAGGTCAACTTTGATAAGTTCCTTTTGATTTCTTTTCCCTGATTACTTTCTCAGGCGTGTCTTGCTTCTTGTGTCTGGATGTCAGATTTTCTATTCAACTCTGGTTTTTTCCTCAAGAATGCTTGAAAGTCCTCTATTCCACTGAATGACCATATTTTCCCCTGAAACAAAATATTCAGTTTTGCTGGGTAGGTGACCCTTGGCTTCAATCCCAGCTCTTTTGCTCTCTGGAATATTATATTCCATGACCTTAGATCCCTCAGTGTAGAAGCTGCCAGGACCTGTGTTATTCTGATTGTATTTCCACAATATTGAAATTGTTTCTTCCTGGCTACTTGGAGTATTTTCTCCTTGATCTGGGGATTCTGGAACCTGGCTATAATATTCCTGGGAGTTTTCTTTTGGGGATCTTTTTCAGGAGGTGATCTGTGGATTCTTTCAACCTCTATTTTGCCCTCTGGATCTAAAACATCAGGGCAATTTTCCTTGAGAATTTTTTGAAGGGTGATTTCTAGGTTCTTTCTTTGATCATGGCTTTCAGGTAGTCCAATAATTTTTAAATTGTCTCTCCTGGATCTATTTTCCAGGTCAGTGGTTTTCCCATGAGATATTTCACATTGCCTTCTAATCTTTCATTTGTTTGGATCTGCTTAACAGCATCTTGATTTCTCATAAAGTCATTAGCTTCCATTTGCTCCAGTCTAACTCTGAAGGGATGAATCTCCTCAGTGAGCTTTTGAGATTCTTTTTCCATCTGGCAAATTCAGCTTTTTAAAGCATTCTTCTCCTCATTGCTCTTTTGGGCCTCCTTTGCCAGTCTATTTTTTAAGGTGTTATTTTCCTCAATCAGGCTGTTGACATTCATTTCATACTTTTCCTGCATCCTTCTTATTTCTCTTCCCAGTTTTTCCTCCACTTCTCTTATTTGATTTTTAAAGTCCTTCTTAAGGTCCTCTATGGCCTGTAACCCACTCATATTTTCCTTTGGGGCTTTTGGAGCAGGATTTCTGACCTCCCAGTCCTCCTCCTGTTCCCTGCTTAGATCCTCTTTGCCCCACAAATAGGAGTCTAATGTTGCATTTTTCTGTTTATTTTGTTTCCTTTGCCTCGGCATGTTGCCACTTAATTACTTGACTTTTGGGCTTGTTGCCACAGCAGTACTCTGCCACCAGACAGGGGAACTTCCTTCCCAAAGTTGGGGTCTTCACAACTTCCGGTTCTGGCAAGCTGGATACCCACTCCACGACCTCCACCCCAGATCACAATCCAGATCCAGGGAGGTTAAAGCAAGGGCTATTACCCCCCAAGACTGTTTGCTGGATCTCCCTACAGTTTGTAGGCCAGGAGCTGGAGCTGCCACTGAAACTACAAAATGGTGTGTCTCCTCAGCGGCTTCTAGCCACTAGGGGAGGAAGCTGACGCGTTCCCCAAATACTGGTCCCAAAGTCCATAGGGCACTAACCTCTCACTTTGTCCTAGGCATGTCTGTATTGATAATTCTGGAATCGCCACAGCTGCTGGTGTTCTGGGGTCCCTCGGGCCGGCTGCTGGACCAGATGCCTTGGGGCTAAAACTGAGGCTCAAGCAGGCCTGGGCTCGATTCTCCATGCACTGGGCTGTCAGGTCCCAGAGCGCTGCACTGGCCCTTCCTGTAGGACTGCTGGGCTGTTCTCAGCAGGAGGTTAGCTTCTCTGTGTCATTCTGTGGGTGCTGGGGCTCCAGAAGTTGTTCACTGTCCCCTTTTACATGGTTTGGAGGTGATCTGGGGGGACAGCACCTTGGAAATACTGTTTCTACTCCGCCATCTTGGCTCTGCCCCCTAAAGTATTATTTCTACTGTGACTGTGTTAGGGTTATGAACTCCGTGCCTTGTTAGTATTTTACTAAGGAACTTAATATTTGCTAAGGAACTTTCCAAATCTGTTTCTGCTGGTACCACATACTTGTTATCTATTTTAATAGTGTTCTTATTGAACTTAGATGCCAAGAAGTCCCTTGACATCCATAACCATAACTTCTTCCTTGATAATTTATGTTTGTTATTTCTTGCCTGAAGAACATGAAAGTCTTTATGAGTATTGCTTTCTTCCATTGGTTTTATTTGATCTACAGATTCAAGCTTGAAGCTTTTATTTTCTGATTTTTCCTTGGAGCATATTAAGAATTTTACAGTTACTGAATTCAAATGATATTTTATTATCCTTGGAGAAAGATTCCATGAGGGAGAAGCTGTTTAATCTGTTTTGTTTGTTTTTTTTTGTAGGTCTACATAACTTGATTTCATTCCTGTGCATCAAGTGATTAATATCATGAAGTCATTAATTCCACATGACTCCTCTTTTAACTTGAAAGTCATACTCAGTTTTGTTTTTTAGTAAGGACTATAATGGATATAGCACTGGACATAACCATAGCAGATTTAAACTGTTTGAAAAAATGAAGATATCTTCCAGTTATCTTAATCCTTGGAAGATGTCACATTTTGTGTCAATTACTTTTTTTTTTACTTTTTGGAGGGAAATTGGGGTTAAGTGACTTGCCCAAGGTCACACAGCTAGTTTTTGTGTTAAGTGTCTGAGGCCACATTTGAACTCAGGTCCTCCTGACTCCAGGGCCAGTGCTGTATTCACTGCGCCACCTAGCTGCCCCAGTGTCAATTACTTTTGACATTATTATGTTAGTCAAATTATTTTAAAATAAGTTTTTAAATTTTGTTTTTTTAATTAATAAAAATCTATCTCCTATCTTCCCCCTTTCTCCCTCCCCCAAAAAACCTTTGTAACAAATATACAGTTAAACAAAACACATTTCCCCCATTGACCATGTCCAAAAATATGTGTGTTTCATTTTGTACCCTCAGTTTGCCTCTCTATTGGCAGGTGGGTAGCATGTTATATTATGTGTCCTCTGCAATTATGGTTAGTCACTTAGTTGAGTTTTTGTACTTTGCAAAGTCATTCATTTCTATAATGTTGTTATTGTATAAATTGTTCTTCTGGTTCTGTTTGCTTCCTTCTTCATCCTACATGCAAGTTGTCTCAGATTTCTCTGAAGCCATATCTTTTATTTCTTATAGGACAATAATATTCTGTTATGTGCATTTACAACAGTCTGTCCAACCGTTTCTCGGTAGATGGGCATCCATTTATTTTCTGTTTGTCACTACAAGAAGTCTACATGGGTAATTTTTCTCTTCCTTTGATTTCTATGGTATAGGATTAGCAGTAGTATCAGTAGGTAAAAGGATATAAACAGTTTAGTAACTTTTTAAGCATACTTTCAAATTTCCAGGATGCTTTCCATTTCTAAATGCTTTCCAGAATGGCTAGACCAGTTTATAGCTCAACCAACAATAAAGGATGTCATTGTTTTCCTACAATTCTTCTAACATTTGTCATTTTCCTCTTTTGTCAGCTTTATTAATTTGATGAATGTGAATTATCCTAATTCACATTTCTCTAATTATTAGTAATTGGAGAATTTTTCCTATGGCTATTTATTCATGGATTTTTTCCCTTTAAAAATGCCTATTCATATCCTTTGGTCCTTAAGCAATAGAAGAATGGCTTGTATACTTATAAATTTGAATCAATTTGTGTCCTCTCTGTCTCTCCCTCCCTCCCTCTTTCTCTCTCTCCCCCTCTCTGTCTCTGTCTGTCTCTTTCTATATATATGTAGAGAGAGACAGAGATATTTATCGGAGAAATTTACTGTAAAGATTTTTTCCTGTTACCTCTTCCTTTCCAATTTTAGCTATGTTGACTTTGCTTCTACAAAACCTTTAATTTTATGTAATAAAAGTGGCCCATTTTGTGACATGTAAACAGAGAATGGTTTTATATGTATATAGCAAATGTTTTAGTATTCTTACTATACTTTTTTCTTTTTTCTAAATTTACATTACCCTAAATAGCTAAAAGGGAACATGACATAGTGGATATCTAGCATCAGTCAGATGGAATCTGGATTTGAATCTTGCCTCTTACGTATTTGAATAGGCAAATCATTGAATCTCTCAATGCTCGAAGCAGTTCTCATTTGCAAAAATATTATTTGCAAAGCAGGTACCAATATCCATTGATGAAAGGAGTTTCCTGTACCAATGAAATCACAAGTCCAAAAAAAAAATCTGTTCGTGTGGAACTGAGTCATAGCTATGCAATAATCAGTAAAGGGTAGTATATATGTAAAAGCACTTTCAGAATGACTATTTGGATAATTACCAAGGTGATAATGAACTGCTTTTTATACCCCTGGGACCTTTATGGCGAATCTATATTTTCATCAACATATTGGGGTTTTTTTGTAAAAAAAATATACACGTGAGAGTGTGTATGTATGTTGATATAATATGTGAATGCTTTATATAAAGGAAATAAAGTATTGGCCTATATTTGAATAGGTCAAAGGTTTTGCCTTTAAGAAATAGATATGTCAGGGTGGCTAGGTGGAACAGTGAGTAGAGCACTGGCTCTGGAGTAAGGAGGACCTGAGTTCAGATCTGGCCTCAGACACTTAACACAAAAGCTAGCCATGTGACCTTGGGCAAGTCACTTAACCCCAATTGCCCTCCAAAAAGCAAAAAAAAAAAAAGAGAAATAGATATGTGATACTTACTGTAAAGAAATATCTATTTGAAAGGAAGCTGGCAAAGTGCTTTACTAGTGGTAAATGTGACACCGTAAAACATTTGTACCAATAGTTATGGATCTCATATGGTCCTGCCATTTTCCATTTTTGTAGAGATGTTCATTTGCCACTTCACTTGAAATAACTGTTATGTTCATTATATTAACAATAAATAAACTTTCTGTTTCATGCATGACCCAAATGCACTTTTATTGTGTTGGAAATCTTACAAGTATGTAGATGACTAAAACATTTTCCCAACTTCCCTCTTTAGAATTCTCTCTCTCCTCTGATGTCTTACCTTCTCAAGTTTCTATAATGTAAATTTTTACAATAAAATTTTGTTGCCATCTTCTGTTTTTACATTACCTACATTTCTCCCTGTATCACTCTCCCTTTCCCCTCCTAGAGACATCCAATATAAAAAAGATGCGCGTGCACGTGTGTGTGTGAGTGAAACAGTAAAACGGAACAACATATTGAAAAAAACCTGATAATATATGTGATGTTCTATACCTCAAGGAAGGAGTATAGGGAGGTCTTTTCTCACATCTTTAGAGTCACATTCTTTGTAATTCCACAACATTCATTTTCAATTGTTTTGTTATTGTTTTTTTCTATTCACATTGTTGTAATCATTGTTTATATTGTTTTCTTGCATCTGTAAAATTGTTCTTCATCCTTCATTTTCAAAGAGGACCAATGACATCATGAGGGTGATGTCTTGAATTGGATTTAAATGAGTCAGAGCTGCACAAAGAACTCAGCCTCATTCTCTCCTCCAGAGTTGTTGGAGTCCAGTGGCAAGACAAATGTCAAGATGACTGGCAATGACCTGGGAAACAGTGGATGACCTTGGCCTTTCTAAATTAAAGTCTTTCCCAGGTCTCAGTTTGTCTGAGGCCATGATGGGTCTCTCTAGCAGGGTGATGAAATCCATGGATTCCTTCTTAGAATGTTGGCACGTTTACTTTGTCCTTTGAGTTGTTTTCACTCCATATATTGTCTTAACCTCATAACTTCTACTTTCAACTGCTGATGAAAGGAATCTAGAGTTTCTGATAACCTGCTGTTTTTTTGTTGTTTTTTTTTTAAAGCAATTGGGGTTGAGCAACCGAGGCCGGCGCTCTTACTCACTGCACCACCTAGCCGCCCCAAACCTGCTGTTTTTTATTCATTTCTACATGTCTTTTCTTTGTTACCATTAATTAGATGGCATGACATTTGAGTTTTCTGTTGCATAGCTAAATATATAATACCTTCTTTCAATGTCTTTCTGAAGATTTGTAATACAGTTTTTTTCAAACTGTTCCTGCCATGGTTGTATTTGGTAGCTCCATCCTTCCTCCTATGGTTTTTACTTTGGCAGTGATTGCTCCATATATAATTGTGTGCAGGTCCTGAAATGTTTTTATGTTTTCTGTGAGATGCCACAGCATTTGTTCATGATAGTTATTGTAAATAACAAGTTTCAAAAATTACTGTTTTGTGATATAGTTGAATTCATGTTATCAAACTCAGAAAAGGGCTTATATGGCTGCCCATCTCCTCTTCATACCAATTTGAGACATTATACTAAATACTAAAATATATTTGGTATATAATGGTACTAAAATATATTTGAAAGACTTAATAACTTTCATCAATGCAATGATAAACCACAAGTGCAGAAGACTGATGATGAAACATGTTATCCACCTCCTGTCAAATAGGATTTAAAATTCAGAATAAAACATGGCCAATGTAGGAATTTGTTTTGCTGGACTCTGTATTGACAAAAGGCAAAATGAAGCCCTTGCCCACAACTAGTAACATCTGTGTTCAATTTTGTTATGATATAGTAGTGGTACATGATGGAAACATTCAGATCTATACTCGATTTCATGCATACTTGTGGTTTCTCTGCTTTAGTGATCATCTCCATTTGACTATCAGAGGCACTTCCAAAAGATTTTTCTGATTTGTTCCAGTGTATCTTGCTCCCTTGTGGTTCCAGAACCTGAAGTCATTCTACCCCTTTCGCTATTCTCTGTGTAAAGTTACATATTACAGTGATTCTGAGTGTTGTGGCATTGTGATTCTATGCTTCCCCATTGATTTCCTTTACTTTGGGGAGTGGTGATATTATGCTGACTGCTATGCTAACCCAGTCAGCAATTTCTCCATTATTTCAGGGTTTGACCCAGGCCTTCATACATATTGTAGCAGTCTCATGGAACACAAAATCCTTGCTGTATGTCAAACTGATTGTGCTTCTCCTATTTTATTTTTGTTCTCTTCACTCTTTTCATTTAAAAAAATATTTAGGGGTGGCTAGGTAGAGCAGTGAATAGAGTACCAGCCCTGGAGTCAGGAGGACCTGAGTTCAAATCTAGCCTCAGACTCTTAACACAAAGCTAGCCGTGTGACCTTGGGCAAGTCAGTTAGCCTCAATTGCCCTACCTTCCTCCCTCCAAAAAGCATACACATACACACACACACACACACACACACACACACACATATTTACAGGCATACTTCAGAGATACTGCAAGTTTGGTTCCAGATCACTGCAATAAAGCAAGTCACACAATTTCTTTTGGCTTCCCAGTGCATATAAAAGTTATGTTGTAGTCTGT
Source organism: Gymnobelideus leadbeateri (assembly GCA_011680675.1). Taxonomy (NCBI): domain Eukaryota; kingdom Metazoa; phylum Chordata; class Mammalia; order Diprotodontia; family Petauridae; genus Gymnobelideus; species Gymnobelideus leadbeateri. The sequence continues at coordinate 384,532 of WOXC01004630.1, forward strand.
TAAGTGTGGAATAGTATTATGTCTAAAAATGTGCATACCTTAATAAAAATACTTTATTATTAAAAAAATGCTAACCATCATCTAAGCCTTCAGTGAGTCATAATCTTTTTTGCTTGTGGAGGGTCTTACCTCCATATTGAAAGTTAACTGATCAGATTGGTAGTTGGTAAAGGTTGGGGTGGCTGTGACAATTTCTTAAAATAAGACAATAATGAAGTTTGCCATATCAATTGACTATTTTGTGGAAGATTTCTCTGTAGCATAAGATGCTATTTGATAGTATTTTACCCACAGTAGAACTTCTTTCAAAATTGGAGTCAATTCTCTCAAACCCTGCCACTGCTTAATCAACTAAGTTTATGTAATTTTATTCAATATTGTTGTGTCTCAGGGAATAGGGAGTCCTGAGCAGGTGAAGCAGTCATAATACACATATATCACTTATTATGTTCACGATCAAAACAATTACAATAGTAACATCAATGACTACTGATCACAAATCATTATAACAGATATTATGAAAAAGTTGGAAATACAGGGAGATTTACCACAATGTGTCACAGAGACACAGTATAAGCATGGGCTGTTGGAAAAATCGTGCTGATAGATTTGCTGGATGCAGGATTGCCAGGGTTGCCACAAACCTCCAACTTAAATTAAAAAATGTAGCATCCATGAAAGTGCATAAAGCAAAATGCAATAAGACAAGGTATGCATGTATTATTGACATTTGAAAATATTTTTGAATTCCAAATTCTCCTCCTCTCTCCAGTCTTTCCTCTACCCATCAGTAAGGCAAGCAATATGGTATTAATTGTATATGTGAAGTCATGTAAACCATGCTTCCATATTAGCCATGTTGCAAAAGAGAAAAAAAATGAAACAGTATATTTCAATCTGCACTCAGAGTTCATCAGTTCTCTCTCTTTGTAGGTGGATAGCATTTTCATCATGAATCCTTTGGAATTGTCTTGCATTATTATGCTGAGCCAAGTAACTAAGTCTTTCACAGGTGAGCTTTGTTACAATATTACTGTTACTATGTACAGTATTCTCCTGGTTCTGCTCACTTCACTTTGTATGAGTTAATAAAAGTCTTCCCATGTTTTTTTAAACCATTTTTCTCACTTCTTGTGTAGCACAATATTGTTCCATAACAACCTGGTTTAGCCTTTCTGCTAAGGCTGTTTTATTGGAATATGGCTGCTGTGTATACAGCAGCTTCTTGGAGCCACAGGTAAGAGTTGAGTAACAGGTGGTCAGTAAATATGGATGAGCAACCCTGAAAAGGATTTAATAAGACTGACAAGCCTCCAACCTGTCAGTGAATTAGGGAGTTGTCTGCCTGAAGCATGTGAAGATTACCCCCAGCAGGTACAATGGGCAGGTACAAAAATTTGTTCCAATGACCTCAAAGGCAGGTGAAGTAGGCAGTATGGAGCTCTTGGGGGTTGGTCAAACATTAGAGAGGCCAAGGTCATCCACTACACCCCAGGTCATTGCCAGTCATCTTTTTTTCTTCATCTATTGATATAATTATATGAATTTTTTATGGTTTTTGTTATTAAAATGGCCAATTATGCTTGTTGTTTTCCCAATATTGAATCAGATCAGCATGGCTCATATAAATCCCACTTGGTCATAGTATATGATCTTTGTGATACATTATTATAATCTCCTTGCTAGTATTTTTTCAATTTGAATTATTATTCATTTGGGAAATTGACTAATAGTTTTCTTTCTCTGGTTTTTTTTTTCCTCTCCTTGGTTTAGTGGGAGTATCACTTTTGCACCATAAAAGGAATTTGGTAGGATTCCTTATTTATTTTTTCCAAATAGTTCACATAATATTGGAATTACTTTTTCCTTAAGTGTTTGGTAGAATTTGCTTGCAAATTTATCTGGTCTTGGAGATTTTTTCTTAGAGAGTTCATTTATGGTTTGTTCAATATTTTTTTTTTAAGATAAGGGTTATTTAAGTATTCTGTTTACTTTTCTGTTAATCTGGGCAATTTATACTTTTGTAAATTTTCATTCATCTTAACTTAGATTGTCAGTTTTACTGGCATATAATTAGACAAAATAGCTCCTAATAATTGACTTTAGCTCATCTTCATTGGTGATATATTCACTTTTTTCATTTTTGATACTGGTAATTTGGTTTTCATTTTCTTTTCAAACTAACCAATGGTTTATCTGTTTTATTGCCCTTCCCATAAAACCACCTTCTTAATTTTAATGATTAGTTCACTAGTGGTTACTTTTTTACTTTTAATTTCCTCACTCCCTTCTTTACATGAATGATGAGTTTTTGTTACTATTTTTTATATTCTCTTTTTTTATGGGATTCAGATAGAAGCTGTCCTGAAACAAGTCACTTACTATCCCACAATTATTGCATATTTTATGTTCTGTGAACATTTTCAGGTTGGCAAATTAACTAGTCTTTGTAAACGAATAAAAGCATTAGAACATTTTCAGCTTCTATAGGCCCAGTGAAAGCATTCTTGATAAAACTCCAGTTGCAAACAGGATAATAAGATCAGATATACCTTACCCTGTTTCCACATGATTTTGGTTTTTTTTATAGGTCTCTCTCTATATTTTTAATTAATTAATTTTTACAGACATCATTTCCCTCCCCACTGAGCAGTTTACAAAATAAAACCCTTCTAACTAATATTCACAATCTTGCAAGACAAATTCCTACATTGGCCATGTTTTATTCTGCATTTTAAATCCATCACCTTTTTGGCAGTAAGTAGATAACATTCCATCATCAGTGCTCTGGACTTGTGGTTTATCATTGCATTGATCAGAGTGCATATGTTTTTCAAAGACGTTTTTTTCTATAACACTTGTCATTGGGTACATTGTTCTTCTAGATCTACTCATTTTATTCTGCTTATTTCATAGAGATTTTCCCAGTTTCCTCTGAAATTTTCCATTTTGTCATTCCTTATGGCACAGTGACATTCCATTGCATTCCTTTGCTACATTTCAAAAATCCATTTCAACCCCCTTAGTTTCCCGTTTGGGGCTACTATGAATAGATCTATTTATTTTGAAGATCTTCTCTCTTCTCTCCTCAAAGTTCTTCATTGATTATGTGTTACATAAACTAGGTAACTCTCTTCACTTTGAGAGATATTCATTTTCAGTTCGTGGGAACCTATATTGTTCTATGTTTCAGAAACATGTAACACCAGCAATAGGGTATTGGTACTTACAAGATAGGGGTTTGTTTCTGGGACAACTTTAGGATTGTTAAAGAATTTTTATAATTTCCTGATGACAACCTATCCCACTTTGTTCTTCCTGTTTAATTCTGGGCCTGCCTCATTGTCCTTTTGTCCTGTCTGTCTTAGTTATACATACTGTTGGATAAGCTTTAAGGGCTGTCCATACAACTGCATATTATCATCTAGCCAAAAGACATACTTCATTCACTTGGTCTTTGGCAGGCCAAATTATTTTATGAAGTTACAGGAGATTTTATAATGTTCAGTGTGGCTTGATGCATCCATTCTCAAACAGAAGCATCTGTAGTACTTCACCATCTTTATTATCAATCTAGAATCATTTTTCCTTTTAGACTCTTGGCTAGATTTCCTCCTTCCCAGTGGTGAATATCTTTGACCAGTATATGTCTCCATGTTTTATATCTCACCTGATGTTTATGGTCAAGAAGTCATTGAATAGGGTTATTTTTGTTGTATGCTCTGGGGAATCCTGAATGATATTTGATATATGAGTAGGAGATAAATTGAGGGAAAGCCTTTAAGGCAGTGTTTTGTTCTTTTGAATGAAATGTTTTTTCATTATTAATAAACACTTAGAACAATGTGGTCTTGTATTTTCTACAACCTTAATCAATTAAGAAATGGTGAGGCTGTGGTTCATTTTGGAATATTGCTTATGAAAGACTGTTCCCCACTAATGCCCTCATCAAGGATACCTTTGATTCATATGTAAATGACTCCCATAAAGATTTTGTAGAGATGAGAGAGCTGTTGTTATTGCTCTTTTTATTATTCCTCATCAATAAAATGATGGTTTTGGACTAAATGACCTCTAAAGCCTCTTCCAGCTGTAAATACGTGGTTCAATGAACTTGATTAGAAATTATCCGACAAATCCTCTGAAGATTACTCCACTTAAAAAGAGTTTCTTAGCTATGATTAATTTGATGTGTTCCCCTTTAAATGATGTAGTCCTGGAGGAGACACATGGTAAATATCCAGTGTAATGATACTGCTAACTCATAATAATCAAACCCATGACTGCTTCACTGAGCAGTCTAAAACCTGTGCAAGGCAGTGCACAATATGGATTGAGTTAGCATCTGTCTCACTCTCCTTTTATGTCACTTATCATGATTTCCAAACACTTGAATATGCGGTTTTAATTTTTAAAATGTAAAAATATGTCCTCAGATTCCCCTTCTTTAAGAGCCAGTTTGGTTGAGTGGTAAAGGCCTAATGAAGAGGTTTTTAGTGTCAGGTTCACAGATAGAATTTGAGAAGGGAGAAAGTACATGAACTTGTTTAAGGAAAATATATTTTTATTTCAATATAATCAGTTTCTTTTGTAATCCTATATCTTCTATTTTAAGTATTTAAAATAATTTTCAAATACAGAATCTTTAGACTTCACCAAAGTGGTACATTGACACAAAAATGGCACCCCTGACCTAGAGAGGAATTTCTACTTGGGCTCCTAGAAGTTTTTTTTTTTTTGGAAGAATTTGAGAAAGGTAAAGGCAAAAGAATATATCAAGGAAAAAATATCTAATCCGTTAATGATCTATCATTCATCTATGGATCTGGGAGTTTATCAGTGAGGGGAATGCAGATATCCACCCATTGACTATATGAGTTATATTGAAATAAAGATAAAGGAAATTGCTTGAATTGCTTAGAAGTTAAGTATCTTGTTCAGAATTGCTCGGCTGGCTAATCATTATCAAAGGGCATTTGAGCCTAGGTCTTCTTGACTTGAAATCCAGGAGTGTATTCATGGCACTGACAACATACTGCCTCTTCTATAGGTTTGATATCATATACAAAATCAATATCTAGATCTAAACCTTCATTTCTAAAGCAGCAAATGAAACCTGAAGAGTACAGATGTGCTAAAAATACATTCATTTAGATTCCTTTATTTTTGGAATTTCTGATAAGATTTGATCTGGGCTTTGCTAAAATGGATCAGTGTGTTCTAGATGAACATTGGATTAGCTGAGGATATTAACAGTGAAAACAGAATTTCAGAGAAATTTAACTTATTCAAAAGAATAGTTTAATGTGTTCAATATCTTGTGGGCAAATGATAATAATTACAAAGGAGTAGATTTTAATTAAAGGTCTGTGAAGACACCAGCTTGGACCTAGCTCAATTAGAATGTGAATTTCAAACACAAAATAAAATCAGTAAATATTTATTTAAAGAATACTATGTGCCAGGCACTATGCTAAGTTCTGGGGATACAAAAAGAGGCAAAAAACCTTACCCTCACGAAGCTCCCAATCTAGTGGGGAAGACAAGAAACAAATAAATATGTACAAATAAGCTATATTTAGGATAAATAGGAACCAAATAAGAGTGGGAAGGCACTACCTTGAAAAAGGGTTAGGAAGGACTGCCTGTAGAAGATGGGATTTTAGTTCGAACTTAAAGGAGGCTAGTAGGTACAGATGAGGAAGGAAACCATTCCAGGTGGGGGAGACAGAGAAAAATGCCTGGAGCCAAGTAATGTAGTATCTTGATTGTGGAACAGTGAGGAGGCCTTTTAAAACGGCTCTTTAAAAAAATTCTACAACTAAGTTATACTTAAATTAATTCAAGTTTGCCTAATAGTGTTGTTTATTGGAAAGGACACAGCATATGAAGACTTTTCAATGAGTTTTGGCTCTGATAGTTACTGACTGTATGACTTTGGGGCAAATAAATTCATCTCTTTGACCTGTTTTCTTATTTCTAAAATGAGGAGGTTAGGCTAGCTATTCTCTAAGGATATTTAAGTTTCTATTATGTATATCTCTGGATTAGCCTAAAATCTAGTGAAAATTTTTCTATATTTCTCTTTGTTTTACTTCCATGTCAGTTAATCCAGTACCCTGTGACTTTTTTTTCTGCCCTCTAATTGAGTCCTTACTCTGTCATTCTACTTTGATGCTTCATTGTGGTGTTGAGGTGACCCTAGGGTCCACTCAATAAACTGTGATGGCTCCCCATCACCTCTAAGATCAAATATAAACTCTACTGTTTGGCATTTAAAGTTCTTCACAGTCTTGTCCCTTCTTATCTTTCCCTTATTACATTCCTCTTATTACATTCCTCTCCTCCACATATTCTATAGTCTACTCATTGTTCCTAACACAAGACATTAAATCTTGAGTTTTTACTAAAACTGGCTGTTCCACAGCACTGGAATGCTCTTTCTCCTGAGCTCTACCTGATAGAATCCCAGACTTTCTTTAAGGTTCATGTCAAGCACCATTTCCAACAGAGGCCTTTCCTGGAGGGCCTAGCTGTTAATTTCTTTCCCCCTAAGGTTACCTTACCTTTATTTCTGTATGTATTGTGTATACACATGTATATACATAAAATTTTCTCCCATTAGAATATAAGTTCCTTGCAGGCAGGGATATCTTTCTTTGTATAAGAATGTGTGTGTGTGTGTGTGTGTGTGTGTGTGTGTGTGTAGGGGGGTTCACTTTGTCCTGATTAAATACAATAGGCCCAGATTTCTCATTGAACCTATCAAATGTGTAACCTAAGTATCAACAATTCCTCGATACCTCAATTGAATAAAAGGCATAAATGAAGTACAAAATATCTTTAATCAATTTAGGAGTGAAGTTCCTGGGGACTTTGGATTAAATGAGACAATGCTGCACAGGAAGTGAATTGGCACTGGTTGAGGAGAATCAATCACTCGCTGTGGGGTTTCAATAAAACAGCAAGCCAGTTCAGATTCTAGTATTCTAATAGCAAGTCAGCCTAATGGTGAAACAGCTCCAGTCAGGTCTTGAGAGGGAATCATGATTGGGGTGTGGGAGGAGGAGAGACTCCCTGTCTCCTTCCCCTTCATCTCCCTCTTGACCAGAAGATGACCTTGTAAACTTTGAAAAGATTTGGATTTCCCATTGGTAATAGTCAGTGTCCGAGGAACAGTAGTAGTTGATAGTGTCTATTTTTGAGAGCTGAGGACAAATTAGGCATCCTAATGAAAAGCAGCTTCAGTACTCCACAAGGAGCACATAGAAACTAAATCTAAGGGGAACTTTCTGAGTATGTAACAAATAAAAGAAAAGGACTTTTAAGTAATCACTTTGCCTCACTTGCTTTCTAAACTTGTGATGGCTTAATCCATCATTTGTGATGGAAAGTTCACTTGCCCCTGAATTATGTCTGTACTCGTGAGAAATTCTGTCCCTGACTCTTTCAGGGGAATGTTTTGTAGCAACATTGCCTTAGTAATATTCTTAGCTAAAAGCCAATTAACTCTGGCTGATTGATATCAATCAAAAATAAATATGGAAACACACTGGAGGGGAATCATGAGTAATAATACTAGAACCTTTCACTGTCCAGTTCTTCATGGTTACCTCTAGAATCTAAAGAGGAGAAGCTATTCATCTTTCTATCTGAGGATAAGCCATCATCAGGTTGGGTATGAAGTGATTTTTAAAATTTTTGCTGAACAAATTCTCAAAGACATTTTACTAAGTCATAAGGAGAAAGAAGGAAACAAGCATTTATGAAGTACCTACTTTGTGACTTCCCTAAATTTACACAGCTACTAAATGTTGGTAGCTGGATTTGAACTCTAGTCTTGTGATTCCAGAGCCAGCACTCTATCAATGCATTATACTACCTAGCTGCCATATTAACTGTTTAGCATAAGGGTCTATGCTAGATGCAATGAAACTAAACAAAGTACAGAAGCTTCTTTTCAGATCATACGTCTACCTGCCATACTTAAGGACATGTAAAGCATTCTTAGCAGAAAGATTATTCAACAGAGTTACACTGTGTCCATGGGTGCCTGCAGTGCCACTTGTGGTCTAAATATTGGGATTTTTTTCTCCCAGCCATCTTTTCATAGCAGCTACCCAGGCCATGCCCCTCCTGTTCTTAGACTCCTTTGGGAACACCTCTTCTGTGTTTGCATTAGGTGATTAAGTAGGTCTGTAGGCAGCAATTTTCTTGCATGGCTGCTCAGACTAATTGCATGGTAAGGATTGTAGTCTTATTAATTTCTTGAGCAGTGGGATAGCACCATGTGCCTATGGGATATCACCCATTTACTGGGTACTTTAGTTGGCATTTTGAGTTTCAACAACACACTGGTTTGTAATTGACTCCATCCCAGAAGTGGATTGATTTTTATCATTACTTTTATGTTACTCTGTTCTCTTGATATGTTACAGTGGTTTGAACAAATGTAAACTTCTTATGGAAAGCAGGTGAAATCCTCTTTCTAGCAGTATTATTTTCTCCTTAATTTCTCTGTAGTAAGTTATATAAACATCTTAAGGGCAGTCTCTGCTGTGTGACTGGTAACTGTTAATCATTTCTCAGTATGACGTCTGTCATGAAAATAGAAGATTACAGCATTTGATCTTACCCAGTGGAGAAAAAGGTCACTCTTTCATCTCAATGACCTATTTCTTTCCACCAAACAGTGAGATGATGTACTGGAAAAACAATAGTATAATGGGGGGAAAATTCTGCATTTGGAGTCAGGGAATCTTTATTCGAATACTAACCCTGCTACTTAGCACCTGTTTGACTTCTAGCAAGTAACTAAACTTCTTTGGGTCTCATTTCCCAATGGAAAATGAGGGGACTGGATTAGATACCGCCTAAGGCACTAAATATTATGCTTTTGTTCTGGCATTTATCAGCTCTTTAGGTATATTTAAGCTTAGCTTGAATCATTAAATAGGGAGTCAGAACTTCTGATTTTGGTTCCCCAAGGACTTTTCTAATTCAGTGCAATACATACTTATTAAGGGACTATACTGGGTGTTGAGAGATATAAAGTTTAAATACGACATAATCCTTGCCCTTGAGGCACTTATAGTTTATTAGGAGAATAAGTCAGTGAGTCAAGTCAACAAATATTTAGTGTTCATTATGGACCAGTCATTGTGCTAAGTATTAATAAAAATATACAAGCAGAAAGAAAGATAACCCCTCCCCTCAGTGAGCTTAAATTTATTAGCTTAGTGGCTCTGGCCACTGAGAGGTTAAGGTTCATCACACAGGGTCATACAGGTAATTTGCATCAGAAGTTGGACTATAAACCCAGGTTCTGATTTTAAGGCCAGCCTTTCTCTCAGCTACCATACAGTATTATATTAGAGAGAAGCAAAGCAAAAGAAAGTGCTATCTTGGGGTGGCTAGATGGCGCACTGAGTAGAGCACCAGCCCTGGAGTCAGAAGGACCTGAGTTCGGATCCGGCCTCAGACACTTAATGCACACATAAACAAAAACCTAGCCGTGTGACCTTGGGCAAGTTACTTAACCCCAATTGCCCTCCAAAAAGCAAAAAACAAAAAACAAACAACCCCCCCAAAAAAAAGAAAGTGCTATCTTCAGTTTAAGGTCATCTCTGACAGATAGGTTCAGGGAAGGAGTCAGAGAAGAGATGGCATTCTAATGGGGGAAAGACACATAAAAGCACTAAGGGAATAAGCCACATACACAGATATAATTTGTGATATGTACATTAAATAATCAGATTCATATGTGAATTCATCATGCAAATATTTTCTCCATAAGTGTAGATTAAAGCCATTCCCTAACTACCTATCCTATTCACTTGCCTGTGCCCTCCCATGAGTTAGCTAGAGGGTATCCACTTGATATTTTGGGGGGTCTTCCTCTTTTTTGACATAAAGAAGATATCAGTGAAGTAAAAGGGCACGAGTATCCTGTCTTTTTTTGGACCACAGTTTTTTGATGACATCTTTTACTGTTTTCTTAAATTTTATTTTATTTTTTGTTCTTTACTTGACAAATACCAGCAGACATGAACAACATTGCCAAGGGTTGTCAATTTGTAACATCTCTCAGATGTGTCTCCTTTCCTCTGATACTGCCACCTCCTTTGTGCAGGTCCTCATCACCTCATACCTGTAGTATTGAATAGCCTCGTAGTGGGTTTGCCTGCCCCAAGTCTCTTTCCACCCTAGTCCATCCTCCATTCAGCTGCCAAAGCGATCTTCCTTAAGTACAGGTCTGGCTATGTCACCCACTCCTCCAAGTAATCTCCAGTGGCTCCCTATGACCTCCAGGATCAAATGTAAAATAATTTTTTTGACCTCCAGGACTCTTCAAGTCTTCCAAAGTTATATTACTTTGTGATGTAATTAAATTTTTCTGTTGCTGCTTACTTCATCCTGTATAAGTTCATAAAAGTCTTCCTGGGTTTCACTGAATCAATCTCCTTTGTCACTTTTTTACAGTGGGATAATATTCCAGTACATTATTACTGTCATAATTTGTTCAACTATTCCCCTATGCAGTTCTTTGTAGTACCTTTTTAATGAATTGTCAAATGTTCTTACCCATCATGCAACTCTGAGTGATATTTGTTTCTATTCAGAGACTGTAGTGTTCTAGGTCTCACAGGCACACTGAGATACCAATAGACTGTTGATAATGAAAAAGATGAACCTTTGATTCAGGAGAAAGTTTGGGGCTGTGAAAGGAGCTTTGCAATTTTCCACAGGCAATCCAGACTACTCTTTTCTGGGCCTAAGTCCTCCATTTGTATTGTCTGTACAAAATATATTTACTGTGGGTGAGGTCTTTTATTTATTTTTTTATTTGAACTCATGATTTCACTGGAGTGAAGAATTCCTGGAGTAGAAGTCTTCTTCACTGATGCAGGTTGGCAATTCATCTCAAATTTATTAGCTTAGTGGCTCTGGCCACTGAGAGGTTAAGTGACTTGTTACATAGGGTCACATAAGTAATATGCCTCAGAAGTTGGACTATATACCCAGGCCTTCTGATGCTAAGGCCAGTCTCTCTCTCAGCTACCATACAATATTACATTAGAGAGAAGCAAAGCAAAAGAAAGTGCTATCTGCAGTCTAAGGTCATTACTGACAGATGGGATCAGGGAAGGAGTCAGAGAGGAGATGGCATTTGAGTTGGGTTGTCAAGGACAGAGAGGGTAGGTATTACTTGTGTCATCAGCTCAAATTACACATATCCAGAATTTAGGTGCCAGGAAGGAAGGAAATAAATCCACATGTGTTTAGTAGGAGCCATACCCATCACACAATGGCAAATAGCAAAGATTAGCTAGCTCAGACAGAGAGGACCGATATGCAGGCAGGAACCACGTAGGCAATGCAGCTGAGGAGTCTTCTTGCCAGCTGCTTTCCCTATTGGAAATAATGAACATTATCCTATAAAGGCCATCATCAGATATCTCTGATGCTGATGAAGTGATTTCTGGCTGCTTGCCTTAGCTGAGACAAGTAATTTTTGTGGAAACTCTGAGGAGTCACAAGTGAGAATCTTAAACAGGGCCACACAGCCCACAAAATCTCAGTCTGGGTGTTGTGGGATCCTGTCTCTTTCTCATTTTCATATTTTTAAAGGAAAATTATTATTTTTATTGATATTTTCTGTTTCTTACATCACCATAGTTGTGACTTGTTTTCCTGCCTCAACTTATTTCACTTTGTATCCATTTGTTTAAGACTCTGTACTAATCATATTAGCCTTTCTTAATAGCACTGAAACATTCCATTAAATATATGTACCACAATGATTTTTAGCCATTCCCCAATGTAAGGGCACCTACTTTGTCTGCACTTCTTTGCTAGCACACAAGTGCTGCTATATATATTTTTTTCCTTTGGGGCATATGCCTAGAAATGGAGCATCTAGGGGAATGGATATGATCTATGCTCATTCTTGTTAAGAAGAGTTCTATTATTTTGATTATTCATTGATAACTTGTTACATTTTTGCTATTTGGAGGTAGAGGCAATAATAGACCCCTTTCCTCAGCTTTAGCCATAACAATAGCTACTAGAAAAAGAAGGAATATGCCTTATGAATGACTTGAGAAGGTAAGATCTTCTCAATATGGGGGACAGGCCCAGCCCTTATTGTTTTCACTTCTCCAAAGTGAGAATCAAATATAGCTTACTGCCTGCTAGCTCTGCTTATGAGGTCAGAAGAAAGGGGAGCAAAAGGAGGTTGGGGTAAGATTTGGGGTAAGGTTTAGGGTTAGACCTCGGTCCCAGATGAGGAAAGGCAGAGAAACAAGGAGTTTCTCCTCTTGGGAGATGGGGTACATGCTCCCAGACTGTTCACCCTTGAGCTACCCTCAGAGGAATCTTGGGAGGCATAGGACATCTTCTGGGAGTTTTCAGATCCCTTGTCCAAGATGTATAAGCTTAAGTTTCCCAACACACTGCCAGAAGTTAGGCATGGGGAACTCCTAGGAGGTACTTAGGAAGCAGTAAAAATTAATAGAAGCAGAAAGCAGAGAAAACAAGCAGATATATTCAGTACTTACTCATGACTAAAAGTAGCTTGGATAGGGGAAAGGAACCCACTGGGATAGGTCATTAGCATTCTCAAGAACACACTTCAAAATGTGAAACACTTGTAGAAAGAAATTTATTAGGCCATTTCAGAGGGAGAGAGAGAGAGAGAGAGATATGGAGAAAGAGAGAGAGAGAGAGAGAGAGAGAGAGAGAGAGAGAGAGAGAGAGAGAGAGAGGATGGCTCCCTCATCCAGATTGTAGAATATTTACATCATATAGGATTTAAGTAAGGGTACCTTCACAGGAACCACATCTGTGCAGTTAAGCAGTTTTGCTGAGAGGACAACTTGAAAGTGAGGTAGGTTAAGATGGATATCAACAAATGTAAATTTTCAGTAAAATTTGGACAGCTGAAACATAAGGGAAACCCAAAACACAAGCTTAGGTAGCCTTTTTAAAACAAGATATGTGTATGTGGACCCAAAATGAGCATTCCTTATTATTAACTGACTTGCATGGAATATCTCTGAGGTCAGTCTTACCTTGGTTTAGACAATTTTCTAGCCACTGAAGCTAGGTTCAAACCATATTAATAAATGACAATAATCTACATCATCATCAGAGGAAGAGTAGCCTAGAGACTTGGCTACATGGGGGAATTATATAGGGGTTAAAATGGGGTCACTATCCCCCTTGTGATCCTTAGTCAAGGAGATTAAGCATTACCAGGATGTGATACAAAATCAGGCCCAATGAGGCAAGAGGAGTAAGGGGAGCCGTTTGTTGATGATAAGGGAACTCAGGTCCTCATTTGATAAGTTAGACAACCCTAAAATGATGGACAAGGTCATTATGGCCACCCTTGAAGATTATCCACCTAGACTAGGTGGATCAAAGGAGTAGAAGGGGTATAATATACAGAAACTTTACATAGAGGGAAAGTCCTCTGTGGGGTTTGGCTAGAAATGAAGATTCCCTTAGGACTCTTTGTGGCCAGAAGTTACTTGTTCCCTTTGCATCTGGCTCCTAGGACACCAGGCAGCAGCTCTCTGGATGATCTTGGGAACAACAGTGGGCTCTCTTTATGGTGCTTTTATTCACAGGCATACTAGAGGCTTCATCTTACTTAAACCCTTTTGGGTTTTCTCTCTACTTTCTGGTGAATTCAATGGCAACTCAACCAAAGCTTTCCAGCCCTCTGTGTATAGCTCCCTAACAAAGCACATGTCTCTTTGTCCTTCCCAAATGGCCTTGTGCCAAGAAAGCCCAAAAGGGCCCTAAGGGAAGACAAGGTTTTGATCAAATTCCATCCCAGGGCTTATCATGGTGCTGATCTGTCAGAGACACTTCAGACATTCCATTTTTCCAGGGGGTTGCTTCAGTCACACTTTGTATTTATTTTAATGTTCTCATAACTGCTTATTTCTCTTTTCCTGAATTCCAAATAACAATGGAACTGTCTGCCGACCCTTTTATGAGGAACCTGGCATGATGCCATGTGCCATTAGTAGTGACTGGGGGTGGGACCAGAAGGAGTATCTGCTTCAGCAACCAGATCTGAATGTAACAATACTTGCCAATTCCATCATAAGCCTAAAATTTTTTACACATTTAAATGTGTTTTAATGATTCTGCCCACAAGCAGCTAGAAATTTGGATAGGCTATTGAATGGGATGCTATATTTTCAAGGAGAAAGTTTTCTGAGCTGTTTGCTCAGCTCAGTCAGTCTGCAAGCATTTACTAAGCACCTATTATGTGCCAGGCACTGTGTGAAGGAAATATAAAGAAAAACAAAAAGTTGTCCTGGCTCTTAAAGTGCTCACAGACTGATTGGGAATGAAGGGAGACAGCATACAAACAAGATGCATAGATGATAAATAGGAAATAATAAATTAGAATTAAGGGGGATCAGAAAAGGTTTCTTGAAGAAGGTGGAATTTTAGCTGGGACTTGGAAGATGCCAGGGAAGTGAGGAGGGACAGTATTCCAAGCATGGAGGACAGCCAAGGAACATACCCAGAGGCAGGAAAGGTAGTGTCCTATATGAGGAATAGAAAAGAATGACAGTGTAATTGGATTGCAGAATAGTGAGGGGAGGCAAGGCATAACAAGACTAGAAAGGGAGGAATGGGCCAGGTTGGGAGGGACTTGGAAACCAAATAGAGAATTTTATATTGCATTCTGGAGGTAATAGGGAGCCACTGGAGATTATTGACTGTGTGTATGCATGTGAGGATGGAAGAGCTTACATAACTCTGTGCTTTAAGAAGATCATTTTGACAATTGAAATGAGAACATATTTGAGATAAGGAGATCAACCCAAAGGCTACTGCAATTGTACAGGCTTATAGTAGTAGGGGCTTCCTGGGGATGGTGGCAAGAGAGAGAAGAGAGCATATATGAGATATTTTATGAAAGACAATGGTTTCTGCATGTTTGGGACATACCCCTTCTCACTAATGGTCAATAACTAATATCTTTGTACTTCTTACCCATTCCTCATTAAGCAATGTATGCTTGAAAAATTGAGTTAAATGAAAAACTAAAATTAAAATGAGTTTTACTTAAAAATTTCCTAAACTCAGTAGGCATTTATGAAGCATTTCCTATGTTTGAGGAACTATACTAAGCTCTAGAGATACAAAGATGAAAAAAAAGACAGCCTTGCCCTCAAAATGCTAATATTCTAGTAGTGAGATAAGTTAGAATGTGAAAAGTACCTAAAAGAAGAAAAATAAAGTCACAAGAAATTCAGAAAGGAAGGATCAGATCATTTCTAAACAGAAGGATTCAAGAGGTCTTTAGGGAAGAGATTTCCCTGAAGGAAGAGAAAGATTTCAAAAGCCAAGATAGTGAGGGATTCTATTCCAGACATGGCAGGCTATGTGAGTGAATTGATGGAAGCTAGAGAATAGCAGACAGAGGAAAAATATATTGCTTTTTGCAGATGATATGATAGGTGATATAGAGAGCTCTAGAAGGCCAATTATTAAATTAATTGAAATTATTTATTTCTATGATTGATATTTTAATGAAAGTTGAAATAACCAAATTGTCACTAGTTCCACTGGGATGCTCTGTTTGGTATAGTAGAGTGATTGAAGATAAGGTTAGTGCATTTGAGGTTAAGGCATTTCAATGAATTCTTCGTTTTCAAATAACCCATGACCCATGCTTCTTTTATGTAGAATATTTTCTTATTTTTGAATAAAATATCAAAGGAGAAAAGGAAGTGCATTATATGGTGGCCAGGAGGTGAGGAAGAAGGAAGAAAGCTAGGGCCCAATTGAGACAGAAAGAGGAAGGAAATGAGCATGTATGAAATGCCTACTATGTTTCAGGCACTTTGATAAGCTCCTTACAAATATTATCTCATTTGATTCTTACAACAATCCTGGAAGTTGGTTCTCATATTCAACCTATTTTACAATTGAGGAAATTGAAGAAGACAGAATCAAACGCTTTGCCTACGGCTGCACAGTTAATAAATAACTTAAGGCTAGTTTTGAACTCATGTCTTCCTGACTCTAGACACAGGTCCACTGTAGAACCCTAGCAAAGAGTAGAGAAGGTAAGTTCCTCTGATAGAATGTAAGCTTGTTGAGGATAGGCACTGATATGCTTTTTTGCATTTGTATCTCCATCACAGTATCTTACCCATAGTAACAAATAATAAATGCTTGTTGAATTGAATATAACTTAAGGACAGAGCTCCAGACAGAAACTGGCTGAAAAGCACAGCTAAATAAAGACTTTAATAGGAAGGAAATGCATAATTACATAATATGTTCCAAAAATCAAGAGGAACTTTGTGACCATGAACTTCTTCTAAAGACAAATAAACTTAGACTGAATCTATAACAAGGAAATAGCTATACGGGGGAAAATGCTAACAGGGTGATCATGGGTAGGTCACAGTCTCTCTGAGCTTCAGTTTTCTCATCTGATAAATGGAGTAATGCCTATTATTAAATAAGATAATGCCTATCTTACTTTTGGGATGGTCAAATGTGATAATGAATTTAAGGGTCTTTGCAGTGCTTAAAGTGCATATATAAATAAATGTCAGTTATTAGGATCAGTGTTGTCATTGCTGGTACTTCCTTAACTGTTGCAGATTTATAACCTATCCTTGTGTAGAAACATAGATTTAGAGATGAAAAAGGACCTTAGAGCTCATCCAATCCAACCAAATCATTTTACAGAGGAAGAAATAAGGTCCAGAGAGCTTATGACTAGCTCAAAATAGCACAGATAATAATTACCAAGAGGCAAGATTCAATCTTGAAATTCAATCTTTTGGTAGTACCATGGATAGAGCCCTGAGGCTGGAGTTAGAGAAGAGTTTAAATTTGGCCTTAAGACATTTACTGGCTGTGTGACCCTGGGCGAGTCACTTGACTTCTGTCTGCCTCAGTTTCCTCAACAGTAAAATGGAGATAATGATAACTCCTACCTCACAGAGTTGTTGTAAGGATAAAATGAGATCATACTTGTAAAAGTTTTTAGCACAGTGCCTTGTAGACAGTGGTTCCTTCCACCTCTTGCCTCCATATCTTCCAATAAATCTTCCATGAAAGATCTGCCAACTTCTAGGAAGTCTGATGCTGGTTCTTTTCTTTATTATTAAATACTTTGCTGATATTAACTAGTATTGCTCTCAGACCTTATATCTCTTATCTCCTGTTCTTGTTTTGTGACCAGTCTATTTCCTTTTTAGTCACACATGTCCTGGATGATGTTTTTATGTTGTACTTAATGAGTCAGTCATTGCTAATGTGTTTTGGTTTTTTGCTGCCCTTTGGACTATAGTGCAACTTTCCTCTGAAGTCATAGTATCTCAAGATTTTCAGTCACATATCAGTATAATATAATGACCAAACTTTGTATGCTATATTATATTTTAGCTTCTATGGGGTTTCATTCCTGAAATGTGGAATAAATGGTAGGGAAGAGAGAATAAATGTACATATGGTATGGATGTTGTTGTTGTTTTAATGGCTTCATTGTTGTTGTTGTTGTTCAGTCATGTTCGAATCTTTATGACCTCATATTTTTTTGAGGGAGGGATTTCTTGGCAAGGATACTAGAGTGGTTTGCCATTTCCTTCTCCTGGTCATTTTATAGTTGAGAAAACTGAATCAAATGGGGGTCATGCAACCTGCCCAGGGTCAGTAAGTGTCTGAGGCTGAATTTGAACTCAGAAAGATGTCTTCTTCCTGACTCTAGAGCCAGCATTCTACCCATTGTGCCACTAGCTGCCCATATGTTATATAGCTAGATATATACATTGGCATAGATAGTTCTAGCAACATATCTAGATATGACATAGGTATATGTCATACAGGTCTAGATCATATAGACATACTTATATATCATATAATATATATTATCTGTCTATATCAATATATTTGCTATGTTCCCCTATTGCTACCTTTATATTAAGATTAGCAGTATTAAAGTATATATTGATCTACTTTATAAGGTCTTAGCAAATTCTTTTTACAACTCTACCTCTTTCTAAGTCATTTACTCCATCTCTTCCCCATTGGAAACTTGGATTTACTCCTTGATTAATCAAGGGCCAGAGCAAGGTTAGCTAATAATTCAATAATAGGCTAGATCCAAAAAGATCATCTCAAGCAAAAGTATTAGACTCAATTGAATAAAGTGAAATATTATAGCTATTAATGTAAAATCTTATGATTTCAGTTCAGTCATTTTTCAGTCATGTCTCACTCTTTGTAAACCCATTTGGGGTTTCCTTGGCAAAGATACTGGAGTAGTTTGCCATTTTTATTCTCCAGATCATTTTACAGATCAGGAAACTGATTAAAAACTGACTTCAAGTACTAAATAATGAAGGTATGATTCAGCAGCAGTTTGTTTGGAATACATTTGGAGGTTTTAGTGGACTACAAGTTCAATATTAGTCGACAGTGTAATATAGCGGCCAAAAAAGCTACTGTGATCTGGGGCTCCATCAACAGAAGCGAACACAACCTCCAGGAATGAGGATGTGATGGTCCTTTTCTATTCCACCCTGGACAGACCACAACTGGAGCCTCATGTTCAGTGAGGAAAGACTTTGGCAAACAGCAGAGCATACAGAAAAAGGGGATGAAAATGCTCAAGGGACTGAGAAGTCCCTGCTTAATTGAAGTAACCAGGAATAGTTACTCTGAAAAAAAAAAAGGTTGTATAGAAAAGGGTCTGATAACTGTCTTTAAGTATTTGAAGGTCTGTCTGTGGAAGATGGATTAGTTATGTTCTTCTTGACCTCAAAGGGCAGAAGTAGGAGAAACCAATAGTGGTTATAGAGAGATGCATTTAGGTCACAGAAAGAGCCTTCTTGGGGTAGGGAGTTGGCTTCTTCTCAATAGAGGTCTTAAAACAAAGACTGGATGACAATTCAGTGGACTTGTATTAGAGGACATGATTGTATAACAAGAAATTGGACTATATGGTCTCTATCCTTTCTAATTCTGAGGTTTTATAATGTATATAAAGCACTTTGATAATTGTCAAGTTACTAAAATTGTTGTCAACTAAAGACTGCCTCCAGTGCTACATTGCGGTGTGGAGGTGATCCTAGCTTCCCCAAGGCTATGCCAGTGGAATACATTTTCTAAAAAGTTCTATCCAGTCAGAAAGGCTTCAAGCATGAGACCTGTGATAGATCATTCTAAAAACCTGAGATTTGATGTTGGAAAGCCCGAGTTTGGATCCTGGCCCTGACACTTATACTACCTGTGTGACCTTGGACAAAGCACTTCATTTCTCTGTGCTTTAGTTTCTTTCATTGGTGAAATCAATGGGTTGGACTAGATGACCTCTAAAGTTCCTTCCAACTTTGGGTCTCTGATCCTCTATCTTTTATTAAAATAATGGCTGTTGCCAGAGGACTAGCCTACATTAGCTAGAGAGATTGATCCTCAGGGTTGGCTATAAGGTGGTAAAATTTGAGACCACAACAATTCTCAATCAGGATCAGTGGAGGGAGGCCCCACCATCCACCATCAACGAAATCAGATTTTTCAAGGATTTGTGTCCTATTGTTACTGCACCACATACATATTTCTCTCTCTTTTTTGCTTTTCTTGAAGGATGTTCTATTTCCCTGCTTTGGTTTACCCTCTCTGTATTCTATGGGTGCTACTGAAGTATTAGCAAACTCCATTTCTACCACTTGGCAAGACTTAACAATTCTGTGTTTAGCCAGTAGTACCAACATTATGTCAGAATCTCTCTGGGAACAAGATTCTTAGCTATCACGAGTGCACCCTGGTAGGGAGTGGGGAGGGAGGAGGGTGGTGGAAGCTGTTAAACTCCTAGCATATGTACTCAAATATTGTAGACCCTACAATAGAGACTTCTATTTTTAACAAAGGCTCTATGTAAGCCTTTATCTCCAGACTCCACCACCTGGTGTGTCTGACAGCTTGAAGTACACCATTATTCCCAGTTTAATCAAGCCCAGGGCACAGAAGGCTCACCAGTGGCTCAGTGTGCCTTTGCTTGAAGCAGGGGGCCCCCCTTGAAATGGGTCCATTTGTCACACCAAAGCTGCTCATTTTAGAGCTCAGTGGCCTGTGACACTGACCCAGCAGGAGATATTGACTGTTTCCCTTACAGATGAAAGACATTTCTGAAGGTACTTCCCAGTTAAATTGCCCTTAAGGGGGAGGAAGGTATGTTGGTGGAAGGAAGCAGATGGAGGGAAAAAAAAAAACAAAAAAAACCCTAACACATCAACACTAGTGGCAACATATCCTGAGAATGCTCAGGGTGTGGAGCTGGCTGAAGACATTATTATCCAGATGTGACCTTTGCCCATTGATTTGATTCCTGGCTTTACGATGGGAGGTCTGCTTGGGTATATTCACAGAAGGATGGGGGAGGGGGAGGAGTTAAGCTTTATAGATCCCAAAATTTAAAGCTATAAAAGATCTTAGAAATCATTAAGCCTACCCCTCTTGTTTTACCAATGAGGAAACTGAAGCCCCAAGAAGTAAAGAGACTTTCCAAATTTTACCTAGGTGATAATAATTGATACAGGCCTTTAAGGTTTGATAATCATTATATACCTATTGTCTAATCGAATCTCATTGGATCCATAAAGCAAACTTGTGAGATGGTAATAATGTTAAAGGTATCTCTAATTTACAGATGGGGAAAGTTGTTAAGATTTGCTCAGTGTTATACAGCTAGTAAGTAATAGAGCCAGGATTCAAATCCAGGTTCTCTGATCCCAAATCTTTGCAAAATAATGTTTTGCCTCTCCTGAAGTCTGCCAGATATGGGTCATCTCTTTCCAAGATTAGGTGTTCTTTAAAGCAACATACAAGAGAAATAATAAATAAATAAGAGAAATTTATAAATAATAAATTTATAAGAGAAATTTATAAATAATAAACAAATAAATAAAAGAAATTTTCAAAGGGAGGAGATGGAGTATGTAGTAACCCACTTCAATATCAAAAGGAATTTATCCATAAGATTACCCTTGTGGGTTCTAGTCCAGAAGATCATGGTGGCTCCTCTTGTTAACCCTATTATACTTATAAGAAATATAACTGGGTTGAGTCTACATGGCAGAGGAAGAAATTCTAGGTTTAATCCAAATCACTTGGAGTCACATTATTTTAATACAAGCTAACAATGGGACATTTAATGGTTGCCTTCTTTTTAAAATTTAATTATGTTTTCAGTTCTAAATTCTCTACCTTCCTTCACCATCTCTCTCATCAATTGAGAAGGCAAGAAATAGAATTCTCACAATGTATATCAGGTCACATAAAAATACGGTCACATTAGCCATATTCTGGGGGAAAATGAGGGGAAAAAAAGCTTCACTTTGTACTCTGAATCCATCAGTTCCCTATCTGGAGGTGGATAGCATTTTTTATAATGAGTCCTCTGGAACTGTGGTCAGTCATTGTATTGATCAGAGTTACTAAGTCTTTTTATAGTTGATTATCCCTCTAATATTGCTGTTATTGTGTAAAATTTCTCCTGTTTCTGCTCATTTAGTTTTGCATCAATTCAGATTTTTCTGAAACCATTCTCTTCATCATTTCTTGCAGCACAATAATATTACATTATATTAATAGGGTGCCTTGGTTTTAAAAGTAGGTTGATCAAATGACTTTAATTGACTGCAGAGTTGTAGCCCTAACTTCTGGTCATAGGTCTGATGCTATTTTTCTTGTGTTTTTAATTCAATTATTTTCAAATTAATTTTTTCCAGTTCAACCAGCTAACTGTGTTTAAGTCTGGAACTTATCACCAATGAAGCATCAAGAAGACTTGAGTTCAAATCCAGCTTCAGATACCAACTATGTTACCCTGCAGAATCACTTAACTACTATCTACCTCAGTTTCCTCATCTTAGAGAGTGGGAATAATAATAAGCCCCACCTCCCAGAGTTGTGAGGATAAAATGAGAGAATATTTGCAAAACATTTTGCAAACCCTAAAATGACTCGTGCATGCTAGTTGTTAGCATTAGTAGTAGTATCATTATTTATATCATTAGGCAGACATGATCAGAAAAGGAGATAGGGTAGTCATGAAGCAAAACATCAATAATCAGTGGACTAGATGCATGCTTTTGTAATGAGTGTCTTGGAACATGTTCAGAACACATAGCATGAAGGCACTCAGCTTCCCACATGGTAGGGAGTAGCCTCCTTTGATTGGCTGTTTATATTGAACAGTCTTTAAAGACTACCAACCTGGGTCAGATGCCTTCTTTCCTGCTTACTCTTTCCCGATGCTTCCAGAGGGTGAAGTTCATAATTTACCCACTGTGCAATTGCTATGAACTGAACTGGGGAAATTAGGCCTTCATTCCTCCTCACTGCTCTCCTTTCTAACACATGCCTGGGAAGTTTGTCTTGCTGGGCTTCATTTGTCCTTTTCAGTTTCAGTTGCTGTCAGAATCCCCAATTGATGGGGAGTTCAAGCCATGGCAAACTTGGAACAGGGATTCCAAGTGGGATGTTGTAGATAGTCAACCTGGCAGTGACACCTTGAAAAGCCAGGGTGTCTGGGACATGAGCCTATAGGAGGTTTGGGACTTGCAATTGAACTCTATAGAAATTGACCTAAGTTATAAACCTAATCTCCTTCCCCTTTCTGAAGACTGAGGTAGTATAAAATGGAGCAGATTGAGCCCTATGTGCTGTATAGTAAGTGTGTATGTTTGTGATTATGCCTTGAAAGCAAATATTTCTATGTAAAAACTCATTGGACTGTTAGCAGTTAAATGGAACTGAGGTACAGGAAACTCTGCCCTTACAGTTGGAGGAGTACCCCTGATAGAGGCTGGAGCCTTCAGTAGAGAGCCTCAAGTATACTGGAGAACCCTGGGGAAGCTAAACGTGACATAGCTGGCCTTTAGGCACTGGGGAAGGTGGATGGGATGGTCATGCCAGTGCTATCACTGCAATGTCAAGAGATCAGCATGTTGGGGGCATCCTCCTTTGGAAGAGTTATGGGAGGATATAGGTAGATTAGAAAGATCCATAGATGATGAGTCATCAGCTCCAAGATTTGGAGCTGGAAGAGACCCTCAAGTTCATTTATTCCAACCCTTTCATTTTACTGTTGATTATCTCTAATATATTCTGTCTGTATCATTTTTGTATATAGTTATTGACATGTTGACTCTTCCATTAGACTGTGAGCAGTCTAAAGGCAGGCATTATCCTTTGTCCTTCTTTGTATCCCCATTGTGTGGGCACAGAGTCTGGTCCTTGTTGTTCAGTCATTTTTCAGTCCTGTTATACTCTTCATGACCCCATTTAGGATTTTCTTGACAAAGATACTGAAAAGATCCTTCTCCGGTTCATCTTATAGTTGAGGAAACTGAGGCAAGCAGAGTTAAGTGACTTACCCAGGACCATATAGCTAATAAGTGTTTGAGGCCAGATTTGAACTCAGAAAGAGGAGTCTTCCTGATTCTAGGCCTGGCACTCCATCCACTGTGCCACCTAGCTGTCCTAGTAGGGCCCTAGTAGGTGCTTAATAAATGTTTATTTTTTATACTGAGACAGAGAGATTGTGCCAAGGGTCACCTAATCAATTAGTAGCACAGCTGAGGCTGCAATTGGTACCACTAGAAAAAGTACCCATATTCTTGAGATCATAGATCCATCAAAGCATTGAGGCCTGTGCAAGGTACCAGGAAAGAAATCAACATAAGGCTGCCAGTCCTGAACTGGCTAAGGTGCTTTCAGGGTAATGTGTCTTATAAATAACTTATACCATTAGGGCAAGTGGCTCCATTAATTTTTAACAATAGGGAGGTAAGGAAGAGAGGTACAAACTCTCTGGGTACCAGAAAGTTTGAGCTGACCACATAGAATCACAGGCTCTTAGAATTTAGAAGAACAATTGTTTTTTCAAATCTCTGGCAGGGTGACTCTGTACCATCCTTATTTCTGTTAAGAATGCTACCACCCTTTCAATCACCTGAGCTAGCAACCTTGGTTTTTCCATCTCCCTCACCTCCCATATCCAATCAGTTGTCAAAAGTATTGTCAAATGTATATCTACAGCAATAATAGCTCACACTTAGGATGCTCTAAGATTTAAAAGTGTCTTTTTACATATATAATTTCATTTGAATCTCAAGACAACCTTATGAGGATAGGTACTATGGTTACCTCCCATTTTATAGATGAGGCATCCAGGGCCCCAAGAAATGAAGTGAGTTTCAGGATCACACAATTTATAAGCCTCTGCGGTGGGATTTAAACTCAGGTCTTCCTGACTGCAAGTCTAGAACTTTTTTCACCATATTATACCACCTTCAGATGTACCAGCTCACAACCTCTCTTCTATTTATCCCTTCCTCTTGATTTATACTGCCACCATCCAAGTTCAGGCCCTATCACTGGACTATTCAGTCAGGCAGTCAACATTAATTAAGTACCTGCTGTGCTCCAGGCACTTTACTAAGTGCTGGGTATACATAGAAAACCAAGAGACACTTCCTGCTCAGGAGATGCTCATAGTCTACGGGGTAATAATGTAGTAATATCCTAATTTGTCTCCTTGCAATTCAGCCTTATCCTCTTTGCAATCAATCTCCCAAATAGCTGCAAAGTGATATTCCTAATGCACAATTCTGACTATATTATGCCTCTACTCAAGAGCATTCATTGGTTCCCTATTACCTTTAGAATGAAGCAAAAACGGGCGGCTAGGTGTTGCAGTGAATAGAGCATCAGCCCTGGAGTCAGGAGGACCTAGTTCAAGTCCAGCTTCAGACACTCACTACAAAAAACTAGCAATGTGACCTTGGGCAAGTCACTTAACTCCAATTGCCCTACCCTTCTCCTTCCAAAAAGCAAAAAAAAATAAAATAAAATAAAATAAAGTAAGAACTCTTTACTTGGACATTAATAGTTAGAGTCTGGTTGTCTCTTCCTTTTCCATAATTTTTTCAGCGCCTTCCCTCTTTATATACCATCTGTTGCAACAAACTTGCTATTCCTTGAACTCATTTCAGCTCCTGCATCCCTCACTTCGCAAAGGCTGTTATATATGCCAAAAATAATAACAGATATTTGCATTGTACTTTAAGGTTTGTGAAACACAAATATATGGGATAATATAAATTAATAAGATAAGCACAAATAAATGGGATAACAGTACCTACCTGATAGAGTTGTTATAAGGATCAAATGAAATATTATAAATGTTTCATTTGATCCTTATAATAACCCTATCAGGTAGATGCTATTATCCCATTTTATAAATGAGAAAACTGAGGCTAAGAGGAGTTGTTACTTGTTGAAACTCACACAAATACACACACACACACACACACACACACACGATGCAGGATTTGAACTTAGATCTTTTACACTCAGATTTGAGCCATCTGTACAATACACAACATTCCCTTTGGAAGGCATTCCTATTTCATTCCACCTCTTAGAAGTCTCTTCCTTCAAAGCTCAACTCACCTGCTACCCCCTACTGAAAGCCTTTCTTTTCTTTTTTGGTTCCCTTCCTTTAATTTGATTATTTATTTGCTAGTTTAAATATCTTTCCTAAGGATATAGGCACCTGAAGAGCAGGTACTGTTTTAAATTTTGTCTTTCTGTCTCCCTCGCCCAAGTTAGTAGGTTTTTAACAACAGCAATTTGTTGAATTATTCAGTTGAATCTTTGGAGTTACCAGCAAAGGCAATGATGCCTGTGAATGGAGAGTTCTTAAATGTACCAAATACCCCCATCTATCTGCATTGCTGTTGATTGCCAGCTGTTAAACTGCTGTCCTTCCTTTGTGCTAATGAGATGGGTGGCCCAGAAATGTCAATGCCCTTGTGCTTTTGTCAATGTGGAGCCAGTCATTAATTGGACAGATTAGTTCTCCAGAGGCTGCAGGGTTTGGCTTCTCTTCTCCAGCAAAGTGTTTATTATTGACAATTGTGTCATATAATACAGACACTTAGAATTCTTGAGTCAGTTTACACAGATTACTTATCTTCTCTTAGATTGTAACACCTAATGATATGGGCTGAGTTCAACCACTTAAAGTGGATGGAAAATGACCTATAATCCAATCAGTAGTCTGACTCACATTGTTTCCATGGATGTCTATATCACCCCTCCCTCACCTTTTCCCTCTTTATTTTTTTCCTATATTGTAGCTTCTATTCTGAATCTTCCTTTCTTAGTTTTCTCCTCCCTACTAAAAGTCATAAATATTTTTTCTTTTCTGGAGGGAGGGAAATCCTTCAAATTTGCCCTTCTTGTTGCAAATGGCTTTCCCTATATGCAGCCTTAAGGATATTTATGGATGGTGAGTAGCCCCTGGTTTCTATCGGAGCTTGACATCACTATTTTATAGTAATCAGGAAGCTGGAAAGAGGGGTGGGTTTTGGGCTAAAGACACTGATTTCTATTTTGTTCATGTTGAGTTTGAGATGCCTGAAGCATGAGATTTGGTTGAATTTCATTTGAGAAACTGTTCAGTCTTTCTAGGAATTCAAGATTATTCCCAGCTTCAAAAGTCCATCTCTTAAACCCCAATATTATCCTCTTGATACTATCTGACTGTGAACCTTGGCTCTCTCCATGTTGTCATGAGACTTGAAATTCCAGATGACTCAAAGACTGATAGAAAAATGCTTGGTTTATGGTATGTATATTTTGTTATGTAGATATGTACACACATATATGTTATGTATGTTATGAGAAATATTGGAAAAGATATTATGAAGATAATATATAAGAAAAGAGGAAAAATCCAAATTAGTCATATTAGTTAACATTTACCTAGCATTTTAAGGTTTATAAAGCACTTTACACATCTCATTTGTTTCTTACAATCCTGTGAGGTATGTACTAATAGGAAAGAGGGGCTGACACTGGTTAATTAACTTGCCCAAGTTCACATACTAAGTGTTTGAGTGGGGTTTGAACTCAGGTCTGCCTGAGAAGTCTAGTACTTTATACATCTAGTTGAATTAGATAACAAATAGATAGCTTGAGTGGTATATTAAAACTAAAAAAGTCCTCCAGCATGTTAGATGGATTTTCTATAGAGGATTGGTGTGGTCTGATATCATGGAAAGAATGCTTAATTTAGACACAGAATATCTCAGTTTGAATTAGAACTCTGTTATTTACTAACTGTGTGGCCTTGGGCATGCCATTTTTCCTTGATGATTCTTAATTTCCTCCTCTGTAAAATTATACTGGACCAGATGATCTCTAAGGTCACTTACAGTTCTAATGTGATATTCCTATGACTGCTGGGCAGATATGAACAAAAAACACAGCAGATGGGAAGGAGAAGGGGAGAGGTGACCTGTTCTGATGGATAGAATATGAATTTACTGAGTACGTGTTTAGAGTATGGATAGAGTTTATAAATACTGATAATTCCTAAATTCAAGTATTGTTCAGATTGTTGAAATATAGTAGATTTCCCCCTACCCTGCCCCACTTTTCTTCCCTTGGAGTTCTTCAAGCAGGAATTATATTAACAGTTCTTGGGTATTTTTGAACTGGGGTTACTTTCTCAGATATTTTTGTCATCATTATTTGCTTGTTACAGTAGTGTCCAACTCTTTGTGACTCCATTTGGGGTTTTCTTGGCAAAGATACTGGAGTGCTTTGCCTTTCCTTGTCCAGCTCACTTTACAAATGAGGAAACTGAGGCAAATAGGATAAAGTGACTTGCCCACAGTCACTCCGCTACTCAGTATGTGAGGCCAGATTTGAGCCCAGGAAGATGTCTTCTTGACTCCAGACTTTCTTCTATAGTTATTAGGTATAGGTGGGACTAGATAATCACTTAGATCTCTTCTAGTTCTGTGATTATTTCCCACTGCCCTTGTCTCACAAGTCTTCTATTTAGTAACCCCATACTTTTTAAAGTACAAACAGTGTGCTGTCTCTCCCCAAACTTTCTATTCTTGTGCTAAGATTATATAAAGTGGCTTAAATTGTAACTGCTTGGGAGTCGTTGTTTTACCAGCTGGGATATTGAAACAGCAGCAAGACATAACAGTTATCAGCTGTAGCAGAAGGTAAGATGTGCTGGCTGTCTTGTTTTCAAATTCATTCCTGAATTGAGCAGCAGATCAAAGGCTGTACATTTTAGTCACACCCCTCCTCCAAGCCAATGAGTTTGAGTAAACAAAAGATAGAAGTGAAAATATATAGTGTGATTTTCTGCCTTCAAGAAAAGTGGAAAGTGTAAGCTCCTGGCTCTCCAGGGAAGAGGGAATGTTTTGGGGACATTTATGGAAGTGATATTGGTCACTATTTTAGTTCTTAACTAATTTAATTCAGTTCCTTACTAATTTTAGTCCCTCACTAGACTCCATACACATGTGTATCTGAAGGGCATTACAATGTGTCAAAATAAGTGTTCAGGAAAAAAAATAAGTGTAAACTGAGGCACAAGCCTAGGCATTTGCATAGAATCCTCCTCATTGGTAGAGAAAATGATTGATTGCTTGATGCTCCACCTGCTGAAGGATGGAGGAGCATTATGGATGTAGGATGCCATGCAAAGAGTATTGAATTCTCATCCATCTTTTTTGACTCAGTTGTCAAAGTGATCCTTCTAAATTAAGCACAGGTCTGATCATCATCCCATCCTTCTACTCAGTGAACTTCAATGGCTCCCTATTACTTCCAAGATTAAATATAAAATCTGCTTGGATTTTAAAGTCCTTCACAATTAGCTCAGTTACATACACACAAATATACATACACACCTTTCCAGGCTTCTTATACCTTACTTTTCCCCACTCCACACCACCCAACTCTGTGATCCAGCGACCCTGGTCTCCTTGTTGTTCTTTGTGCCAGATATTCCATTTCTGAACTCCATATTTTCACTGTCAGTCCCCCATGTCTGGAATATTCTCTCTTTTCATCTATGCCTCCTGGCTTCCTTCAAGTCTCAGCTAAAATTTCACCTTGAGCAAGAACCCTTTCCAGGTTCCCTTCAATGCTTGTGTCTTCTCAGTGAAGGTAATTTACCTCCACTTTCCCCTGGATGTATCTTCTCATGTATGTTGTTTGCATATTGTCTGTCCCATTCAATTGTCTTCTCAGTGAGGACAGAGATTGTTTTTGCCTTTCTTGTGTCCCCAGAATATGTGGAAACTGGTGATAATAAATGCTTTTAGACTTGTCTGGATTTGGAGCCAGAGTCTGGGCTTTAAAATCACATATCTTTCACTTATTTCATGTGTTACCTTGAACAACATTTCTCTTGTCCTCCATTTCCTCACTAGTTAAGTGAGGGTTTAACATGAATAGACCCTGATCGTGCTTTTTGAAGTCCAGATCTTTTGCACTTAACCACTCTAACAAAATCCTCCAGTGCCTGACGGGTTGGAGGATGTGTCTCTCAACTCTGCCACTGGCCAGAGCCCCAGAAGATTATGTTCTCTCACTTGTAGGGGCACAGTGACGAGCACTTAAATTCTATTTTACCTCATGTTAGATTAGCCTTTACAGAGGACTATTTGCTTTGAATATAGTATATTCTATATATATATATCATATGCTATATATAGAATATATAAATATAGTATATATATAATATATGAATATAGTAAGACCAAGCATAAAAACATTTCTCTCTGTACCCTGGTCTCTAAGGTGCGGAGGCAGATTAGACTCATAGTTTAGCTCCGTTATTATATAGTATTCACACAAAGTTCAAGTCAACTCCCTCCCCCCTGCCCCAGGATTCTCAGGGTTTTCCTTTGGGTTGACTCCAACATCCAAACTGCAATCCTCCACTTACCCGGGAGGTGAATGGACCAGTCCTTCATTGAGCCATACACAGCCAAAGCCAGGAGAAGTAATTTTTAATTTAGAATGTCTAAATAGACAAGAACAATGAGTTCTGTCTATAAAGCGTGAGTGGACTGATTTAAAGATCCTTAATTCTTTTCCCCCACCCCACCCCCATCCTTGCAACCTCTCCCCAACCCCATCCATTCGTATTGGCTATTAGGTATTTCAATTTGGTCTTTATGATGACTGAAATAATCAAACTATCAGTAGTTGGTCTAGTTATTTTGGTGGTCTTGAATGAATTTTATAGATTGACTGTCTCTGCTCACCGCCCCTTATCAGCATCTATGCTGTTATTGTTCTGTGGCATACACTACAGATACCTTCTTAGGGATACACTATGTCCCCGAGTGAGGAGAATGAGCCCAGAGCTATGCACTCACTGGATGCTGAATTGAAATCTAATATTAATTTCTATTATTCCTCATCTCCTCTCTTCCTCTTGCCCCACTCCCTTGTCCTTAGCCTTTTCATTAAATCCATTCATTTTCAATACTGAAATTTAGGGGGGATTAATTATATTTTGTAGTTCTTTTCATCCAGACTAGTAGCTTGCTTGTTATGGGTTATAAGCCAAGTGAGAGTGGAATCTATTTGAAATAATTTCAAGGGTTTCTAAGTACTGAGATATCTTCATAATGAGGGGGTCTAATTATGTAGCTTTCTACTGACTTGCTGATGTAGGCAGAATTGAAGATATATATGGGTCAGGAAGAGGGCAGTTTAATAGCTTTGTTTTTCTTTTTTTCTCCTAGAGGAAAAGTTGTGCTGTATATACTAAGTGTTTAGGAATAAGGACATGATAGAAAATGAGAGGCTATTTGCTGTGATTTAGGGACATAAACTATAGCATGTTCATGGTTCTGGGCTTAATTCTTGAGTCTGGATATGACTCAAGAAAGTCTAAGGATAAGATGATCTAGTTTGGCACTTAGCTTGTGTAACTTCTCTGAACTTGGTTTCTTCATCTGTTAAATGAAAATTTTGGATCAGAGGATTGTTAAGGTGACTTCTGACTCAAATATTCTGTGATTTGGTAACTAACTGACAATATTTCAGAACAATTTAGGATAACTGAATGGATATCTCCAAACCAGCCCCCAAGCACAAAACCCCCTTAACTCGGTTCTTTGAAGGGAAAGGGGAGGAAAAGATTGAAATGCTTACTCTGTGCCACATGCTTTACAATTAACTCATTTAAATATCACAACAACCCTGTGAGGTAGGTAGTATATTATCCCTATTTTATAGATCTTAAGAAAATTTTTCTAGCAAATACTGTTGTCCAGAAATGGAATGGGCTGCTTTAAGAGACTTTGGATTCCACCACCTTAGAGGTCTTTATGCTGAAGGAACTTCTTAAGAATCATAAGATTATGCACTGGCAATTGCTGGCCATATGTAGTTACTGATTCAACTTATAAAATGTTCATCTATGTGTCACATTCAGGCAACAGATGGTGATGTCATGTATAGTGGCAATCATATCAATCAACAAACATTTAATGATCAGTTACTATGCACCAGGCACTCTGCTAGGGTTGGTGAAACAAATGCTAAAGGGAAACAGTCCCTAATCTCAAGGACTTTATATGTCATATCTTCTTGTATCCCTCAGCATTCAGAAAAGAGCTTTGCTTTTAAGGAACACTCAGTAAACACTCAGAGTAGCTAGGTGGTACCATAGTGCACAGAGTGCTGGCCCTGGAGTCAGGAAGACTCATATTCATGAGTTCAAATCTTGTCTCAGACCTTATTAACTGTATAACTCTGGGCAAATTGCTTCACCCTATTTGACTGAATTTCTTCTGTGAAATGAGTTGGGGGAGGAAAAGACAAACCACTTCAGTATCTTTGCAAAGAAAATCCCAAATGGAGTCACAAAGAGTTGAACATGATGGAACTAAACAACAACAGTAAAGGTATGTTGTCCGTTGCCAGAGTGTCTTTCTCCTCCCCACCCCTCTCCACTTGTAATACCCATACCCCATACTCCATCCTTTAGGTGAAATGCTCAAATGAGTTGTTGATGATAAGACATGGCAAGTGCTATTTTCTCCTCCCGATGTAATAATCGTCATTGTAATGTTGGGAAAAATAGCTCATATTTCTATGGCATGCTGTGATTTATGATAATGTACAATACTGTTGAATGATTTGCCAAATTACTCTCCTTTTAGCCTGTAGATTGATGTGATCTTTGCCACAAAAAATCCTGCCATCCCACACCATTCTTACTACTAAAATGAAATGCTGTTTTGTTGTGTAGACATCTCTCCTTTTAAAAAGAAACCTAGTACATATAAATCTAAACCTCGAATAGATCTATGAGGTAACTAAATGATTCGAGTATCATGAAGGGTAGCAGGGTAGAGGAACAAGTGTTCTATCTATTATTCACTTGTGAATGCTGGCTTTGCCTGGCATAAATAACCAGGGAGAATTGGAAGGAACTTAAGAGGAAATCTAACTCCCTCAGTGGGTTTGTGGCAACCTGCTCCCTACCCCCTGGGAGAATGGGGAAGTTGGAAGAATGATAATCAAATCCATTCTAATGCCTTTTGTAAATATTTAAATGAATCACTATGAGCACTATACTATCAATCAGGAGAAAGCAGGTGTTATTTATAAAACTCAAAATGATGCTTAGAGGTTGATTTTTCTATTCTCTTCCTTTTTTTTTCTTTCCGCAAATCCCAAATTACTCTCCTTCAGTCTATAAAAAAACTTGTTTTTCCTCCCTACTAAAGAAAAAAAAATCAATCAATAAGCACTTTAAAGTTTTTATTGATATCTTTTGTTTTAACATCATCTACATTTCCCAATGTATCTTTCTCTTTCCCTCCTAGAGAGTCACATTAAAAGAATAAAGAGAAAAAGTTGAATATTAAGAAACACATCAAACATATCTGCCATTACACATAGCACTCACACCCCTAGATCCCCATCCTTCTGCAAAATGGGAAGGATATATAGTTTCATGTGTCTTCATATAAGAATATATAGAATAAATACAAAGAAAATACAAAATTGTTCAGAAAGAGGAGGCATTAGCAGTTTCTGGTTTCGTGACTGTTATTTTCAGGTAATTGCTTTGGTGTATTCCTTGTTCAACTTCTCTTCCCATCTTCTCTATAGTCATTATATTCATAATTTCTTGCGAATTACTTGCAGTGGAGTGATATTCTATCATATTAATCTATCACAACTTATTTAGTCATTCCTGAGTTGACAAGTTTTTCCTTTGCTTCCAATTCTTTGCTACTACAAATATTGTCTACAACGTGTCACATCAGGTACTGCTAGGATCTAGACAAAGAATGACCACAAAACAAACAGTTGCTGTCTTCAAAGAACTTACATTCTATATAGGCAGAGACAATGTCCTGTGTTCACATATGAGTGCATACAAAATAAATATATTTAAATAAATGTGTCCAACACTCCTAAGGAATTTCAGTGCTGTGATATTGAGTCAGAGGAGAATTTAAGTTAGGGAGGTGGTAGAATAGAAAAGGTGTGAAATTTGGGCTCAAACTATAAGGTATAATTATTGCCTCTGCAAGACTTTGTATAAGTCACTTTATATAAATCATTCCACTTCTATAAGATTCAATTTCCTCAGTAAAAGAAATAGGGGATTGAACTAGATAGTTTCCATCATCACTTCCAAACCTAATTCTACACTGGAATCCAAGGTACATAGTAATCAGATGAATAAATTATCTATCAAGGTATACTCCTATTTTTTCCGACATAAGTTTGACTTTTATTTTTATAAATAGCAGCTCAGCTCTTTCAACTTTGTTTTCCTTCAGTCTTTCAAGGGTTGGAGAACAGTGTAGACCAGGGACAGAGATAAATAATTGTTTTACAATCTGAGTGAGCTCAGGCATTTTAAAATAAAGAAACAATGATGGTGCAAATGACAGTAAACATGTTTGATTAGTCATGGTTATTGTTAAAAATTTATGTGGTACAGGGTGGCTAGGTGTCTCAGTGAATAGAGCACCACCCCTGGAGTCAGGAGGAGCTGAATTCAAATCTGGCCTCAGACACTTGACACACTAGTAATGTCATGTGACTTTGGTCAAGTCACTTAACCCCAATTGCCCTCCAAAAAGCAAAAAAACAAAACAAAACATTATGTGGTACCTTATAAAATGCTTCATATACATTATTTCATTGGATCCTCACAATAACCTTGTGGGGGACTATTGGAATTGTGGTATAGTAAAATTGGTATCCCCATCTCACAAATGAGGATACTGAAGTCTGGAAAAATTAAGTGTTTTACTCATGGTCACATAGTTAGTATATAATGGTGCTCTTTCCAGTGATACTAATCTCATAATCCTTAAATTTGAAGATCTTTTCTCAGTCATCATTACTGACCTCTTGGCTGCATTTGATAGTATTGACTAATTGGATACTCTCTTTCCTCTGTCTTCATTTTCTTTTCATGACACTAATCTTTTCCTGCTTTTCCATTTACCTGTCCTTCCACACTAGAGTCTTCTTTGATGGCTCATTGTCCAGAGCACCTCCCTCACAGACTGTGGGTGTTTCATAAGGTTCTGTTCTAGACCCTCTTCTCTTTTCCCACTAACATTCTCTGGGTGACATTATCAGCTTCCATGGGTTTATATCTATGCAAATAACTTATAGCTCAGCAGATCTTGCCCCAGGCTCACCTCTGGGCTTCAATCCCACATCATTAAGTCCCTAATAGACATTTCAGACTATATGTCCCTGAGACTTTTTTAAGTCAAGAAATCTAAAACAGACCTCATCTAGCTCCCCAACCCACTCCTTTGCCAAGCTTTCCTGTTTCTGATGAAGGCGTCGTCATTCTTCCAATCTCTCTGGTTTGTAACCTTGGCAATATCCACAGCTCCTTCACCCAATGTATCTGATCAGTTCTCATATCTTGCCATTTCTCCTTCCATGATATCTTTTAATCTGAATCCTTCTCTCTATTCACAAAACAATCAACTGAATTGAGGCCCTCATAACCTTTTTCTCAGATTATAGCAATGCCTACAATTTGGTTTTGGTGCCTCAAGTCTCTCCTCAAAATTCATTCCAATTTATCTTCCAAATCACTGCCAAAATGATTTCCATTAAGTAAAGATCTGATCAATATTCAACAGATCCTAGTGGTTCCCTGTTGCCTTTAGGATAAAATAGAGACTACTATTTGACTTTTAAAGCCTTCACAAATTCATTGTCCCCTACTCTCTTCCCCTTCATTCTATAATCTAGCCAAACTGGCCACCTCTCTCTTCCTTCACCCTCTATCTCCCATCTCTCCATTCTTTTTTTTTATTTTTTTTATTCTTTTTTATTTTTTTTTTAAAGCAATTGGGGTTAAGTAACTTGCTCAAGGTTACACGGCTAGTCATTATTTATGTTTGGGTGCTCATTTTCTGAGGCCGGATCTGATCTCGGGTCATCCCAACTCCGAGGCCGGCACTCTTACTCACTGCGCCACCTAGCCGCCCCTTTAGGGCAATTGGGGTTAAGTAACTTGCCCAAGGTTACATGGCTAGGTTTTTGTTTGTGTGGATTAAGTGTCGGAGGCCGGCTCTGAACTCAGGTCCTTCTGACTCCAGGGCCGGTGCTCTATTCACTGCGCCACCTAGCCGCCCCCATCTCTCCATTCTTTATGCCTGGAATGTGCTGCTTCCTTACCTTGTCCTCAAAGAATCCTTCTTTTCCTTCAAGACTCAGCTCAAGCACTACCTTGTACATGAAACCTTTGCTGATATTCTCTGCCAGCTCCCAAACTCTGAATGTTCTTGCTACCTAAATGCCTTGTATTTTGATAACTTGCATTTAGTTTGCATTTGTTCTCCATATATTTCTTTTTTTAAAATAGTACTTTATTTTTTCAATTACATGTTAAGACAATTTTAAACACTCATTTAAAAATTGTTCTAAATTTTCTCCCTTTCTTCCCTCCTCCTCTCCCTAAGACAGTAAGCAATTTGATATAGGTTATATATGTGCAATCATGTAAAACACATTTCCATATTAGTTATGTTGTGAAAAAAGAAACAGATAAAAAAAAAACAATAAAGAAAGTGAAAATTGTGCTTAGATCATGTTGTGAAAGAAGAAACAGACCAAGAGGATAAAAAACCACATGAAAACAATAAAGTGAAAATAGTTTGTGGTTAGATCTATCAGTTCTTTCTCTGGATGTAGATAAAATTTTCCATCATGATTCCTTTGGAATTGTCTTGGATCATTGTATTACTATGTTTCTGTACATTTCCAAATGTACATGCTGTCTTCCTTGAGAGAATGCAAGCTCAAGAGATTGTTTCCTTCTTTGTCTCTGTATGCTCATTGCCTAACACATACTAGCTACTTTATAAATGCTTGCTGATTGATTGGAGTTAGGTCTTGAATCTACATTTGCTGACTTTAATCCCAGTGTCCTTTTCACTGCCCTACTCTGTCTCCCTAATTAAAACACCAATGATGCTGACTTTTGGCACTGGGAAATGCTTTTGGTTACATTTCTCTGTTGCGCTTGTACTTTTCCCCACCTTTCTACCTGTTCCTTGGAATGCATTGTCCATTATTCTGTGAGAGAGCTCTCTAGTTCTGTGCTGACTTTAATAAGGCAAGCTGTGCATATGCAGAGCAGAAATTCCTGCCTGGATTTTGTGTAGAGGGCTAAGAAATGGGATAACTATTACTATTTTAAGATGCCTCATGGTTTAGGGGCACAGTCTGCATTGGTGAGGGCCAGACCCCTCCAGCTCACACTTCCTTGGGGAGACATAGGGCTACTACTTTTAAATGGGACAGATAACAATGCATCCTATACTTATATATGTTCTGTCATAGCATTAATGGGGTATAAACCTGCATATTACATAAATAATTAAGTTTCCTCAGGGTAAAAATCAGCAAATATTTATTGTGTGCCTGCTGCATAAAATGTTTAAAATTTTAAATACACATATAACTTGTTTTCAGTGGATGAGTTAAAGAATTCAGTTAGAAACAAAACAACCTTGTTTGTTTATTTGTCTTTTGGATTCCTGTTCACCTTGATAATATTTAGTAGAGATAAAATTCCAGTAGTATTTGCCTCAAACCTTATTGCTTTATCTTTAGTTATGTTGGTTTTAAAAGTGATCAACCTAACTGTCTTCCAAGTAGTTGACCTGGGTTCAGTTCCTAGCCAAAGCACTTGTTAAGAAAGGCAGCATAGTACCCTGGATAGGGCTGCAGACTTGGAACTGGAAAGACCTGCCTGAGACACTGGGTGCATGACCCCAGGCAAGCTCTGTGGCTTGGTTTCCTCATCTGAAAAATGAAGGGAATGCACCCTGTGGCCTCTAAGGTTCTGGTTAACTCTAAAATCTATGCTCCCATGGCTACTAGAATCCTTTTAATTATTTCTGAAAAATATTAGGTGGTATAAATTCATCAGATATTTGGTTATGGTTTTCACTAGGAGTTGGAAAAGGGACAAGTGATTGATAGACAAAGATAACTTTAAAAATAACACCACAGTTATTACCTTTAAGGAAAAAAAAACCAAACAGCTTTCAAGCATTGACAAGGGGAAAAGGCATTAAAAGCCCATTAGCCAAGTCATAGCCAAAACCATGTGTTAATTCTTTTTTTTTTAAACAAATACTTTATTAACTTCTGTTTTACATCATTCATTTCCGCCAGATTTTGAGTTACAATCATTTTCCCCCCATTATTCCCCTACCCAACCTCCCAGAATAGCAGTCCCACAAGATATCGCTTCCTCCAATCTGCTCTCTCCCATACCTTCTCCCATACCCCCATCGACTCTTCCATTAGAGGAAGATGAATCTTTGTGTCCCAATGCCTGCACATCTTATCTCCCAATTACAAGCAAAAGAGTATTAATAATAGTATTTATATATATTTGAAACATTTAATCTTAAGACCTCGAATTTCAGATCCATTTCCTTCCTCCCTTGTCACCCATTCCCTCTTGGGATATAAGTAATTCAGTATATGTTGTACATGTCTAGCTATGCAAAACATTATCATAGTAGATATATTGTACAAGGCTGCTTATAATTCCCTCCCACTCATCCCACCCCCCACCTGGTCCATTCCCTACATGATCCTGTCCCTCTTCTATAGTGGGTACTTCCAACCTCCCCTCACCCCAAGGATGCCCTCCCATCCATCATCCCTCCTCTCATCCCCCTTCCCCCTATCCTGCTGCAGGTTGAGATATCCCATTTAGTATGTATGTCATTTTCTCCCTGAACCAAATTCAATGTGAATGTGGTTTTGCCTTTTTAGCCTTCCTTATTCTCCCCCTCCTTTGCACCCACTTCCCCTACATGAGATAGTTTACCCTACCATGTCTCTCCCCATCTCCTCTTGCCACTTTCCTCTCTCACCTCATAATTTCATCCCTTGAGTACTCTCCCTTCCCAACAAAATCAACCTATGCCCTCTATCCATATATAACTGTAACCATATACACACACATTCACATATGTATTCATATGACCACACACCCTTCTTCCATTATTTTCATAATGAGAAAGATATCATCAGTCACAGATATTGCTTTTCCATATAGGAATGTAAATAGTTCAACTTTGATAAGTCCCTTTTGATTTCTTTTCCCTGATTACCTTCTCAGGCATCTCTTACTTCTTGTGTCTGGATGTCAAATTTTCTATTCAATTCTGGTTTTTTCCTCAAGAATGCTTGAAAGTCCTCTATTCCACTGAATGACCATATTTTCCCCTGAAACAAAATACTCAGTTTTGCTGGGTAGGTGACCCTTGGGTTCATTCCCAGTTCTTTTGCCCTCTGGAATATCATATTCCATGCCCTTCGATCCCTCAGTGTAGAAGCTCCAGGTCCTGGGCTATTCTGATTGTGTTTCCACAATATTGAAATTGTTTCTTCCTGGCCGCTTGTAGTATTTTCTCCTTGATCTGGGGATTCTGGAACCTGGCTATAATATTTCTGGGAGTTTTCTTTTTGGGATCTTTTTCAGGAGGTGATCGGTAGATTCTTTCAACCTCTATTTTGCCCTTTGGATCTAAAACATCAGGGCAGTTTACCTTGAGAATTTCTTGAAGGGTGATTTCTAGGTTCTTTCCTTGATCATGGCTTTCAGGTAGTCCAATAATTTTTAAATTGTCTCTCCTGGATCTATTCTCCAGGTCAGTGGTTTTTCCCATGAGATATTTCACATTGCCTTCTAATCTTTCGTTTGTTTGGATCTGCTTAACAGCATCTTGATTTCTCATAAAGTCACTAGCTTCCATTTGCTCCAGTCTAACTCTGAAGGAATGAATCTCCTCAGTGAACTTTTGAGATTCTTTTTCCATCTGGCAAATTCGACTTTTTAAGGCATTCTTCTCCTCATTGCCCTTTTGGGCCTCCTTTGCCATTTGAGTTAGTCTATTTTTTAAGTGTTGTTTTCCTCAGTCAGGCTGTTGACCCTCATTTCATACTTTTCCTGCATCCTTCTCATTTCTCTTTCCAATTTTTCCTCCACTTCTCTTATTTGATTTTTAAAGTCCTTCTTAAGGTCCTCTATGGCCTGCAACCCACTCATGTTTCCCCTGGGGCTTTTGGAGCAGGACTTCTGACCTCACAGTCCTTTTCCCGCTCTATGCCCCCAAAATAGGAGTCTAGGGTTGCATTTTTCTGTTTCCTTTGCCTTGTCATGTTGCCACTTAATTGCTTGACTTTTGGGCTTGTTGCCACACTATGGCTTTAAGGCCAGATAGAGGAATTTTCGTCCCGAACGTGTGGGGGGCAACTTCCGTTTCTGGCAAGCTGTAAACCCACCCACAACTTCCACCCTAGATCACAATCCAGATCCAGGGAGGTTAAAGCAAGAGCGATTACACCCCAAGACTGATCGCTGGATCTCCCCACGATTTGTAGGCTGGGAGCTGGAAATGCCTCTGAAAACTACACAGTGGCGTGTCTCCTCAGCAGCTTCTAGCCCCCAGGGGAGGGAGCTGACGCATTCCCCAAATACAGGTCCCAAAGTCCATAGGACACTAACCTCTTACTTTGTCCTAGGCATGTCTATGTTGATAATTCTGGAATCGCCACAGCTCCTGGTGTTCTGGGGTTCCTCCAGCCGGCTGCTGGCCCTTCTGCCCTGGGGCTAAAACCTCGGCTCACGTGGACCTGGGCTCGGCTCAGCTCCTGCGCTCTGCGTGCTGCCGGCTCTCAGACCACTGTGCTGGTCCTTCCTGCAGGGTGCTGGGCTGTCCTCAGCGGGAGGTTAGCTTCTCTGTGTCGTTCTGTGGGTGCTGGGGCTCCAGAAGTTTTTCAGAGTCATTTTTTACATAGTTTGTGGAGAATCTGGGGGCAGAGAGGCTTGGAGGAGCTCTTTCTACTCTGCCATCTTGGCTCTGCCCCCCCCCTTTTTTTTTTTTTGCTTTTGCTTTTTGGAGGGCAGTTGGAGTTAAGTGACTTGCCCAAGGTCACACAGCTAGCTTTGTGTTAAGTATCTGAAGCCGGATTTGAACTTAGGTCCTCCTGACTCCAGGGCTGGTGCTCTATTCATTGCACCACCTAGCTGCCCCCATGTGTTATTTCTAATTGTGTGTTCTCTACTCATCCTTTTATAGGAAATAAAATAAAATTTCCCCAGATCATCACTTTCAGTCTTCACCAGACTGAACTTCATCTTCAGACCAAGCTTCTCCACTCTTGTACTAGGCCTTATAAAGAGTCCTGGTTTTTTACAGGAAGCACTGAAGCTATCCAGTCACAGGAATCTTTCGTTCAAAACTTGTCTTCAAATCCTCTGGCATGGGACTTCCTAATGGGTGAAACTGCTCTATGAAATGTTGCTTTAGTACTTTGGAAATGAAACCCTCTTGGGTGAATTCTTTGTGAGTCTAAGTTTGTAGCATATTAATTCAAGAGCAAAGTTTTTAGGGAGTCAGTGTGGCATAATAGAGAGTCTGTCATGGAGACTTGAATTCAAATCTTGTCTCTGACATGTACTGGTTATATGATCCTAGGCAAATCACTTTACCTCTAAGTGCCCCAAGCAGCTCTTTAAAACTATAAATTGTAGAACAGGTGCCCATTTGCATTGGTAAAGGGAATTTCTTCATGGGCAGTTCCGTATAATGATATAATCACAAATTCGGTGTAAAAAAAATAACTCCTTCTTATCCCCAACACGTATATTAAAGTGAATTATCATAGTTCATAAAAATGAAATTGTAATTGATTTTTACAAGTCTATATTAATCCACAATGAGAAAGAATTTGATGTAGAAGGCCTGTCAGGAAGACTTTGTTTCAAGTCCTAATACCCACCCATATATACTAGCAATGTGACCTTGGTCAAGTCACTGAAACTCTTAGTTCTTCATGCAGCTAACTCTCTGAGACTACAAGTTACAAGTGGAGTAAGGGTGAGTACCAAGGTTATATGCCCCATAGAAGTTGATACTCAACTTATTACTTTACCAGAACCTGTGCAGATTCTTTGGATTTTAACTTAGCTATGGGATCCACTCTTGTTCTTCATTATCCTCCTTACCTTTCTCTGCTTTTCTGAAACTCCTTTGATTCTGAATTGGCTATGTGCCAAAGCAATGGCCTTGGCATCTATGAACAACACCCAGTCCTCTAGGGATTGATATAACTTAGTAACTTCTTATCTGGGTTGGTGGTATGGTTTAGCCTTAGCAGACATTAATGTTTATTGGGTAGAAAAGTCAATGTATAGATATCTCAAGCATAAATACCTAATATTCAGCATTTTTGCTCCAAATATAGAGTTGGGCAGGGATATAAGCAGAAGCCTAGCTTGCACTGCATAATTTAGCATCAAATGCCATTTTGGCTCAGGGTGCAAAAATCCACTTGGTCTATCAATGTGTAAATCACACTGTGGTTGGATTTTACACGGTCTGAGAGAAGGTCACTGAGAAAGCAATTGATAAGAAATACCTTTGTTATTCTTTCCAGTTCTCTTTGTAAGTCTTGAGTACCAAGGTCTGGCAGCCTGGATACTATGTATAGATCAGTAGCCCAAAGCGATTAATACTGAGTGGTTTGTCTGGGCTGGGTGTTACAAAGAAATATTTGGTTCAGTTTTTGCCCTAGGATAAAAATGCCTGATAACAAAAATGCAATGGGATCAAGCTAGACAAGGTGGCTCTGAATTCCAGTAACTGGGAGAAAGCTTAAGTTGCAAATGACACTGAAGATCTTAACTTTCTTTCATGAGATCTGAATATTAGCCAGAAGCTTCTGTGACAGTGATAGTGACAGTGACAGTGATTTCTCAAGGAGCAGAAGAGCTAAAGGGTAGGACTCTTTCTTTTAGGACCTGAAGATGATTGGTTTGGAAGACTAGCTGGGATAAAATGCACAGGTGTTGTGATGAAAGGAAAAGACTAGTTAAATATTGGGAGAGTGAGGATTAAATGTTTGATGGGGAGGGAAGTTTTGGAAAAGAGGGAAGTAACAAGTCAACAGGCTTGTCATGTGTTTTTGTTTCAATTCAACTAACATTTGCTATGTGCCAAATATGTGGGGTCATAGATTTAGAGATGGAAGAGACTTGATAAGCCATCTAGTTTAGGGGATTTATATTCTATTGGGCATCTCTTGTTGACTGAATCTATGACCTCAGACAGGTCACTTAGGGAATGTTTCTTTTTCTTGTGAAAAGGGTTTAGTGTTCACATGGAAAGCAGTGTTTAGAGTGTTTGGTTTCTCATGTATCTTCAAGCACTAGATCAGGTAATAGCCTTAAAGAAGCAGCTTGGATAGTTGTTCTTATTCTTTTTTTTTACCTCCAGTGCTATAGTGGACAAGTATAGATGTGGCTTTAAGTCTTACTCATTGAACTTGAAAGAAAATTCTTTTTGCCAGATTTAAAAGGCCCTTCTACACTTCTGTTGAAGAATGGTTATTTTTCTGTATTGTTTCATGTCTTACAAAGCAGGAAAACTGCGTCATTAAAACAAACAAAGAAACAAAAATGACCTGGAAAATCACTCTTAATAAGAAGGTACCA
Source organism: Gymnobelideus leadbeateri (assembly GCA_011680675.1). Lineage (NCBI taxonomy): Eukaryota > Metazoa > Chordata > Mammalia > Diprotodontia > Petauridae > Gymnobelideus > Gymnobelideus leadbeateri. The sequence goes on from WOXC01004630.1 coordinate 427,454, forward strand.
GGGTACAGGCAGTACAAACTACTATAAACTATACATGTGAAATAGGTGTGCCAAGGTTTGAAAATAATCAATGCTCCCTAATTGAGGTATGGCTTAGTGTACTATTTATTTAATTAGGACAGCAGGCTAAAAACTAGCTTCTTCTAATTCATTTACTAGGCAGGGCCCTTGTAATGAAGGTTACTGAACTATCTCCTAGTATTTGTATTTATAAATATGGATGTATAGAATTGCCTGGATCTTTAGGATTTTGAAACTGAGATAGCAGCAAAGTATTAGTATCTACAATGTACAAGCTGATGTGTAAGAATGCTTTTTTTCTTTCTTCCTCCTCCTCTTCCTTCTTCTTCTTCTTCTTCTTCTTCTTCTTCTTCTTCTTCTTCTTCTTCTTCTTCTTCTTCTTCTTCTTCTTCTCTCTCTCTCTCTCTCTCTCTCTCTCTCTCTCTCTCTCTCTCTCACCCTCTCTATCTATCTCTATCTCCCTCTCCCTCGCTCTCCCTCACTCTCCCTCCTCCTTCCCCTCCTTCCTCTCCTTCCCTCCCACTCCCTCTGTTCCTTCCTCCCTCCCTCTCCTGCAACATCTTTGATATAGGGAATTACACTAAGAAAATAGTCTTAAAGAATTGTCCTGGGATACTGAGAAATAAAATGATTTGTCCAAGGTCTGTGGGCAATACCAAAGTTAAAAAAAAACCATGATTCTTGTTACTTAGAAAGCTAGGTAGTATAGGGGATAGAGCACTGGACCTGGAATGAAGGAGACCTGAGTTCAAATCCAGGCTCAGACATGCACTAGTTGTATGACCCTGGGCAGTTCACTTAACCTCTGTTTGCTTAAGCTTCTTCAACTATAAATTAGGGTTGATAATAATAGTAACTACCCCCTAGGGTTGTAATGAGTATAAAATTAGTTAATATTTATAAAATTGTTTAGTACAGTGCCTGGTACATAGCACTTAATAAGTGTTTCTTCTGTTCCTCTCAAAGAACTTTTAAGTCTAATTGGGGAAGGAAAGACACAAATACCCAAGAAACAGTTTAATACAATAATCCAAGAGCAGTCATAAGGCAGTACATGAAAGAAACACAGGGATTTGTCTGCTAGGTTTAAAAAGAAGGGCATTTTCAAAGTGTTTCTTTATCTAAACTTTGGGTGGGTGGGGGGAACTTACACTGTTAGTATTAGAAAAGAACAAGCTACATAATATAAAATGAAAGTTTAGTGAGCATAGAATCACAGATTTAGAGATGGAAGAGACTTGAAGGTTATTCAATACAAAGCTCCCTTTTTTTTTTTAGTTAAAAGTTAGGTGTGCCCAAGATCCCAAAGGTAATAAGACAGTAGAGGCAGGATTTGATGCTGGGTCCTGTGACTCTTCATACAACCTTCTTTCCTTTGTATCCCATAGCCTCCCTAATATTTAATTATTTCCATATTTAGCTATTGTGAATAGTAGTTTTGAGATTATAAGAAGAAATTGTTCAATCTTAGCACTAGGAAGGATCTCAGAAACCATCTAGGGCAGCTAGGTGGTGAAGTAGATAGAGTATTGACTTGGATTCAGCAAAACCTGAGTTTAAATACTGCGTCAGCTACATGTTAGCTACATGATGTGATCTTGGGAAAATCATTTAACCTCTTCAGCCTCAGTTTCCTCATTCATAAAATGGGAATAATAATAGTGCCTACTTCACAGGATTATCATGAAAATGCAAGGCAAATGTGCCAAGTGCTTTGCAAACCTTAGAATGCTCTATCAATATATCATCATCATCATCATCCAATGCGTGCTTGAAAGTATGAATGTCTTTTGACATATCCAACTAGCCTTAGTCTTTTCCTTCATGACCTTCAGTGATGGGGAATGCTTTATTTTAAAATACAACCCCTTAGTTATCAGTATCATATTTGTTTCATTAAAGGAGTTTGGTAGGATCCTTTCTTTGCCTATTGTTGTAAGTTAATATTGGAATTAGTTGTTCTTTAAATGTTTGATAGAATTCACTTTTAAATCTGTCTTGTCCTGGTGCTTTTTTTTTCCTTAGGAAGCTCATTTATATCCTTTTCGATTTCTTTTTCTAAACTAGGTCTGTTTTGATATTCTATTTCTTCTTCTGTTAATCTAGGCAAAGTAATTTGCATGATGACTTTATTATATATTTAAAAGGAATATCAAGTTGTACATAATAGATTTGCTGTTTCATGTGCAATCATTTTAAAAATTATGCTATGTTGTAGAAATGTTTTTCTTATTCCATAAATTAAAAATAAGACAATTTTTAAAAATGTGTTTTTATATTGCTGCATAGTTTTTTAATTTCTACTTCCATGTGCCATTTTCCCGCTGATCTTACTCATGGGACCAAGCATGACAGATTTAAGTCTCCCCTCTTCAGGTCTTTGAAGGCTGCTTATTATGTTTCCTCTAAGTAATAAGACTAATAATTATTATAGCAACTTTGCATGTAGGTTTAAGATTTAAAATATTTTAGGTCATTTTTTCCTGGGGTTAAACATCCCTGGTTCCTTCAGTCAAGTCATTTATGACACATTTTCATATCTCATTAACTATTCTAGTCACCCTTGAAGAATTGGAAAGTTTTAAATGTCCTTCCTAAAATGTGCTACCCTGAACTGAACACAGTACTGTAAAATGTGGTCTGGTCTGACTAAGGAAAAGTATATCAAGATTACTGTCACCTTTGTTGTTCTGGACTCTAGACTTCATTCTCCCAAAGTAGCTTTGAGCTTCTGCTCATGTCCCTCCCATCCGGGTGTCAAAGCCATGATGAAGAAGGAGAAGGAGAAAGACTAAGCTTCTTTTTTTCTTTTTTTAGGTCCAAATCAAAATTAGAAGAATCTAAAGGAAAAGGGAAATGCCTTTTTTTTTTTAACAAATTCACTGGAAGGCAGAACAAATCATAAAAAGTCATATGACATTGTAATTATACTGAACTTGGAGTCAGGAAGACTTGAGATTCATTTCTTCCTTTGGCACTTGACTAGCTGGCAAGTTATCTAATCTCTTTGAATCTAAGTTACATTATTTGAACAATGATGAGTTTGAACTATAAGGTATCCAAGATACCTTCCAGCTCTAAATCTATGATCCAGTGTACATTTTAAACTTGATTTCAGAGGCAAATTTTAGATCAGTCACCAGTAAGTTTTTGTGAAATGACCTGCTTTCTTCAACTTCATGACACTTGGCATCTCTTTGAGTGACTGTTTGGTTCATCTTTTTTTCCTTTCTCTTTCAATGTAATTAACATTACTTTTTGTTTTGCATATTCCCTAGTTCCCCTTAAGTGCATTGGAGAAGTACACTGGGGAGTTCCATAGCCAGGTTTCATATTCACTGTTTTGGTAGTTTGAAAAGAAAATCAAGAAATTTGCTTATCATTTATGATAGCTTTAAGAGACACAAAAATCTTTCATTTAAACACAGATGAAGTAGAAAGAGTAAGAAGACAGATTCAAATTACAGCTTCATGAGACTTCTGGGTCATGTGACAGTAAGATGGAAGACTGGAAATTTTCTCTGATCCTCACAACCTTACAACCATAGGAATTATAGGCAAAAATAAATCAATTTCTTTTATCTACATTGTATAGGACACTAAGAACTTCAATGAGATAAAACTAATGAGTAACAGAGATGTTTGGTCCCTAAACTCTAAAGTGTACATTCAGTAACCCTTCCCCAACCACCCACCACTCATGCAGCAGGACTGCACAAGCCACATAAGGGTTTATACACAACTAAACTCCACTACCTTTTTTCTTAGTGTAATGGAAGACCAAAATACAGAAACATGCTATGGTTGGGACTGCAATGCTTTGTGCTTTAGTTCTTGGGTAGAGAATTGAAGAACAGAAGTAACTATTACAGAATCTAGCATGCTCCTGACTGAAACAAAGGTTCCAGCATTCATCTGGCATTAGTTCTGTCCCCCAACAAGTCACTTGAGGTAGAGACTGAGGCTGATAAAACATGAATTGCCCAGCCTAGTACAATACTGACATGGCTTTGAGGTTTGGCCCTCTAGGAAAAGGGGGCTGGTCAAAGGGGAAGGAGTCAGAAAGTGAATAATAGGAAAATTTAAGGAAAAGAACTGAAATTGCAAAAGACCTCAAAAAGAAGGAAACAGTTATGCTCAAATCCTTGAGCATAACCAGAAAAACCAAAATGGAAGCTATTCATAACAGGAGGGAATATGGCCTTCAGATAAAGTAAATGAGCCCAGGCATTTGTGAATAAACATTGTAAGACAAAGAAAAATTAATCAATACCTGATGAAGCAAAGGACTTTTTGGATTTGCAAGAGATCATAGAGCTGTACCAGAATGTTCCTGGATTGTTTAAAAGAGAAATGAGAGTTGTAAAAGCAGAGTCAATGGTCTACACTGCAGAAATAATTAGCAGGGTGGCTAGGTGGTACAGTGAGTAGAGCACCAGCCCTGGAGTCAGGAGGACCTGATTTCAAATCTGGTCTCAGACACTTAACACTTACTAGTTGTGTGACCTTGGGCAAGTCACTTAATCCCAATTGCCCTGCCCTCCCCCCTCCAAAAAAACCAGACATAATTAGCAGAATAGAAAAAGTTGAATCCACAGTGGTATGTCTCACCGGGGAAACAAAAAAGAGAATAACTCTTTGAGAATGCAAATTCACAAAAGTGAGGGACAATCTGAAAGAAGAGGAGCAAAAAGCAATGATATAAGAAGAAAACATGATTTCCATGCAAACAAAATGTAATGATTTTGAGGACAAAGCAGAAAAGGTAAATTAAAGATTGTCTCCCAGAATTACAAGTAAAAAACAAACTGAAGATAGTGAAAGAAATAATAAAAATAAAAAAAATACTTCCTGGAAATTCTGAACATAGAAAACAGTTTCAATGGAAAGAATACAAAAATTGCCTCCAGAAAAACGCTATCCTGAAAACTTCAGCATACATACTGTTTAAATTTAACAGTTCCAATGACAAAGAACAAATTCTGCAAGTGACTAGGAGAAAGACCCTCAAATATAAAGGAAAGGAAACTTCAATAATACATGATTACTTGGCACCCACTTGAAAATGCAGGAAGAAATAGATAGTGTGTTCTCAAAAGCAAAGGATATCAAGATGTATCCCAAAATAATATGCTCTGCAAGCCCAAATTGAACTGTTAATGGAAAAAGTTGGAAATTAAATAGAAAGCTGTATTTAAATCATTCTTAGGAACAAAAGCAGATGTGAACAAATAGTTTGCTTTTCAAATCAGTTTTGCAACTTACTACCAGTGTCATCCTGGATTACGTAACTTAGCCTCTGTGGTTCTAAGCTTCACCACCTATAAAATGAAGTAGTTGGACTAGATACCCTTTTAATGTGTTTTCTGAGCCTATTATCCCCAAACTAGGCCAGCTACATCTTTTGGGGACTCTAAGAGTACATTTGAGGGATTGGGATATCTCTTTTCTAATGCACTAAGTGGCTTGAGCTTTAATCTAAGGGTATTCCTCACCACTATCAGACATGTATGGTTATTTCCCAGTTCTGCTTGGACAATGAACACCAGTTAGATTTTACAAAGGGATATTTACTTTGAAGATATAGCTAGAATAGAAACACAAGCATTCTTTCCAACACCTGGGGGGGGTCACTTATTAATTTTTTTTTTTTTGGAGAGTGGGATCAGACAGCTCAATTTCTATCTACATTATATCAGTCCCACCACGTTTACATATAAATATGACATCACTGCTAGGTAAGTTCTTGTCTAAGCTATTGCTGGGCTAGCTATCAAAAGTCATTCCTTGCTGAAGTATTGGTGCTAGGCTCACTACATGATCTGGCATAGAATCAACTCCTAGGCTCCTGGATCTAGTATGGCTTGCTGTCCTAACCTTGCAAAACTCAGTAGGTCATAGTTTCCAGTTTCCCTCACCTAACATGAAGGAACAAATAATGAGGCAAAAAATTGAGACATATTTTCATGGGACTACATGGGGACTTTGGAGGGAGAGCATTCAATGTCTCTCCCCTTATAGCATTGTCTCTCACCAGATGCCTTCAAGAAGTCACATGAAGAAGAGAGTGAAACCCAGAGAGATCAGTTGAAGAAAAGTTTAACAAAGACAAAAGGCTGACTTATTCCTTTTGAAGTTAGACAGGTTCAAGTTTTGTGACTATATTCATTCAAAGAGATTGTTCTTCATCATAGAACTAGCAAATTGGAAATCAGTTACAGAATTACCAGGTATGCTCCAAATATCTCCTGGGCATTTATATTACATATTATCATAACTTTCCCAGACACAGGGCACCCAACCTCTTCCACATGGTGAATTGTAGCAGTAACATTCTTTGTATGGTCATAAGGCTTAGACTCAATGGTCAGTCCTTCATTACATCTTCAAAGATGTCTTTTAGTTCTAAATCTGTTTAGTTCTAAATTAGTTCATTAAGTGCTTATGTTCAAAGGGCAGGGGATAAAGACAAAAAGGAAAATAGTTCCTGCTTGGAGAAGGCATAAAACAAGATGCTTCAACATAAAGTGAAACTACAGGTTTATTTTTGTGAGCCAAATACAATCACACAACTCAAATAGCCAACACCAAGTCAGGTTTTCAGAAAGCACTTACTGCTTTCTTCAAAGCCTCACAAGCATCATCACCTGCCTAACATTTAGTAAATGCCTCCTGGGTGCACATCATCATGCTAGACGATCATTTCCTAAGGAAAATGTTTGAATCAAAATTACTGTGTTCCTTTGGGCAATGAGCAACTATTATTCTTTCTTTGGAGGTCGTTCTTTCTTTTCAGTTAAATTAAAGGATTCAGTGAGCTTTGGAAGCTGGAAAATCCAGTCAACAACTAAGAATAGTCTCAACTTGACAAGACAAGGTTTCAGTGTGTAAGAATTTGAACTGAGAGTTGAAAATATGGATTTGGCTCTGGTCACAGACTTCTTCAATTGACAGATGCAGGTCCTGTTGTCATAGTAAGAATAGGAGACGTTGATGAAATTTATACTTTAAAATTTAAAAAGCTTTTTTTTTAATTAAAAATATTGTCTCTGAGGCAACAATGATTAATTGGTCTTTTTTTGTGGAATAAAGAAAAGAAGACCACTAGACCAATTTGCAGCAGGGGTGTACAATGATTAAAAACAACAATGACAACAACAAAATGTTTCACTATGGTCCTATAGAAAGTCTGGAAAAGTTTTTTTTTTGCCAAACTTGCATATATGAAAATATTTTGTTATTATGTAGCATTCTGTGTTATAGAAGATCCATTGGCCTTTAAAATAAGTTCTCTTTAATGCTTTTACCAACCATAAAGATGAAAGCTACATAGCTTTGACTTTTGCAAGTAATTTTAATGAGATAATATGTCCAAGACATCACTAACTTTAAAATGTTTTTGTAGTTCAAATTATATAACCCTTTGTAGTAATTGTTATTAGCTACTTAGGTGGTGCAGTGGATAGAGTGCTAGAGTAGAATCAGGAAACCGAGTTGAACTTCTGCTTCAGAAATGTATTATCTGTGTAACCTAAGACAAGTCACTTAACCTCCATGCCTGCCTCAGTTTCTTCACCTATAAAATAAAGATAACAATAACACCTACTTTCTAGGGTTGCTGTAAGGAAAATATTAGATATTTGTGGAGCATTTTGCAAAGTGCTGTGAAAAGCACCTTAAGATATTATATAAGTTTTTGGTGGTGTTAAAATTATTGTTGTTGATTTTTTTCTCATCTTTATGGGTTTTTTGTTTAATTTGTTTATTTTTAGTTTTCAAAATTTATATACACAACATTTTGAGTTTCAAATTTTCTCCCCGTCTTTCCCCTACCCTCACCCCAAAATAGTGATCCTACTGAATACCCCTTCCCCCAATCTGCTCTCTCTAATGTCCTCCCCTATCTCCCTGCTAACTTTCTAGTAAAGCAAGATGGATTTCTATACCCCAATGCCTGTATATCTTATTTCCCAGTTGCATGTAAAAATAATATATTTTTTTAACATTTCATTTTAAAACTTGATTTCCATATTCTTTCCCCTCTTTCCTCCTCACCCACCCCTACTGGGAAGAAAAGCAATTAAATATAGGTTATACATGTGTAGTTACAAAAAACATTTCTATAGTAGATATATTGTGAAAGAGTGACTATATTTCCCTCCATCCTATCCTGCTCCCCACTTATTCTATTTTCTACCTTGACCCTGTCCCTTTTCAAAAATGTGTGCTTCTGATTACCCTCCCTCCCATCTGTCCTCCCTTCTATCATTCCCCCTCTTGTCCCCTTCCTCCCTACTTTCCTGTAGGATAAGATACTCAATTTAGTGTGCATGTTATTCTCTCCTTAAGCCAAATTCAATAAGAGTAAGATTGAATCATTCCCTTTTGCCTTCCTGTTATTCCCCTCCATTCTAAAAGTTTTCTCTTGCCTCTTTTATATGAAATAATTTACCCTATTCTATCTCTCCCTATCTCCTCTTATTATATCTCTCTCACCTCTTAATTTTATTTTTTAGATATCATCCCTTCCTCTTCAACCAATCCTGTGCCCTCTATCTATGTATACATGTACACATATATACATACACTCACATATGTATTTATGTGCACATATACCCTCCTATATCAATATACATATATACACACACACACACACACACACACATATGTTCCCTTTAACTATCCTCTTACTGAGAAAAGTCTCATGAGTTACAATTATCATTTTACCTTATAGGAATGCAAATAGCTCAATTTTAATAAGTCCCTTATGATTTCTTTTTCCTGTTTACCTTCTCATGCTTCTTGTATTTGAAAGTCAAATTTTCTATTCAACTCTTTTTTTTTTCATCAAGAATATTTGAACGTCCTCTATTCTATTGAATGACCATATTTCACCTGAAACATTATACTCAGTTTTGCTGGGTAGGTGATTCTTGGTTTTAATCCTAGCTCCTTTGACTTCTAGAATATCATATTCCAAGCCCTTCAATTCCTTAATGTAGAAGCTGCTAGATCTTGTGTTATCTTGATTGTGTTTCCATAATACTCAAATTGTTTGTTTCTGGCTATTTGTAATGTTTTCTCCTTGACCTGGGAACTCTGGAATTTGGCTATAATATTCCTAGGAGTTTTCTTCTTGGGATCTTTTTCAAGAAATGATGGATGAATTTTTTCAATTTCTATTTTGCCCTCTGGTTCTAAAATTTCAGGGCATTTTTCCTTGAGAATTTCTTGGAGGATTATTTCTAGGTCCTTTTTTGATCATGATTTTCAGGTAGTCTAATAATTTTTAAATTATCTCTCCTGGATCTATTTTCCAGGTGAGTGGTTTTTCCAATGAGATATTTCACATTGCCTTCTATTTTTTCATTTGTTTAGATCTCTTTTATAGTATCTTGATTTCTCATAAAGTCATTAGCTTCCATTTGCTCCAATCTAATTCTGAAGGAATTATTCTCTTCAGTGAGTTTTTGAAATTGCTTTTCCATCTGGCCAATTTGGCTTTTTAAGGCATTCTTCTCCTCATTGTCTTTTTGGGCCTCTTGTGCCATTTGAGTTGGTCTAGTTTTTAAGGTATTATTTTCTTCAGTCAGGCCATTGACTTGCTTTTCATGATTTTCTTGCATCATTCCATTTTCTTTCCAGTTTTTCTCCCCTTCTCTTACTTGATTTGCAAAAGCCTTCTTGAGTCCCTCTATGGTCTGTAACCAATTCATATTTTTCTTGGAAGGTTTTGATACTGGAGTTCTGACTTCATTGTCTTCCTCTTGTTCCATGTTTTGATCCTTTTTTCCACAAAAAAAGGATTCTCTGGTCTGTTTGTGCTTCCTCTGCTTGTTTATATTGCCACTCAATTGCTTGACTTTTGGGCTTTTTGCCACAGTATAACTCTGCTTTCAATGAGGAGAGTTTTGTCCCAAATCACTGGGATCTTCCCAAATGTTGTCAGAGATCTGAGGAGGATGCCCTCTCTACAGAAACCACACTGGCAAACTAGCATTTCTTACCCTAGGACCACCACCCAAGACTGTGATCCAGATCCAAGCAGGTCAAGGCAAGGGTGATTACCCTCTGAATGGTTGCTTGGTCCCCCTATGATCCTGAGGCAGCCACGAGACAGCTACTGCAGCTGCAGTGCCTCAGCCACCTCTTGACCTGGAGGCAGGGGCCATACCACACCCTTCCTTTCCAACTGAGTTCCTGACTGACCTTTTACTTTCTTTTTGGAGTTAATGGGTTGAAAAGGTTGGAAACTGCCATAGCTGCTGGTGATTCACTCTCCTGAAGTCTGCTCTGCCCACAGCTGCCTCCCTGGGGCCAAAACCATGTGGGTCAGGTGGGACTGCACTTGGCTCCCAGCACTCTGCCATGGACCCTTCCTTTCAGCCTGCCAGGCTGCCTTCAGTGGGAGATTTGTTTCTCTCTGTCACTTTGTGGGTTCTGTAGTTGTAAAATTTGTTTAGAGTTATATTTTATAGTTATTTGAGGTGGTTGTGGGGAGAGGTCACAGAATTTCCTGCTTCTACTCCACCAGCTTAGCTCTGCCCCCTCTCATCTTTATGTTTAAAGGAACTTAGATAGAAATGGTCCTGGAACAAGCTTCTATCCTTCTGTTCTTGTTTTGTAGTGCCCTATTGCTGAAGTAGAAAAAAAATACACACACAATGAATTTCTGGTAATTGAATACAAGTCTGTAGATTCATCTTCTGTAGACTTTCCCAAAGTATTTTTGGAACATCAGTAATAGGCAGAAGTACAGAGATGATGTATACCTCTTCATGCTCCCATAGAGCATTAATTTCTTTTGTTTTGTCTCTAAATAGTTTGTCCCAGAAACCAGCGTAGCCATAGTAAATGAAAAATAGCCGTTTTAATAGCTTAAAACTGCACTAGTACTTTTGGGACACCCAGTATTTTGAGAGTTTTCCCATTCGTTTTAGTTTGGAGGTTATTAGTGTTCTGTATGGCCATAGATATGAAAAAAGATTTTACATTTTTGTGGGTCACTGTTGTATCCAGGCAATTATGGGTGATAGTTTTATCTGAATGCTGTGGTTCCAAAACAGTTTATTTGCTGAATCCCAAGAATCTTAGTTTATTCATATAATTATAGAGATTAGTCAGTCTGTTATTTTATGAAAAATACTGTTATTATCTCATTCCCAACTCTTTAAATGTGTTCAGATATTATTATTAATTATTATTGTTATTATTAATTAAGCTAGGTTTAGAGTCAGGAATATTTGATTTTAAATCCCAACTTCAATACTACCTGGCTGTGTTTCCCTGGGCAAGTCTCCATGTGCCAGTACCAATTCCCTTGGAATTCTCTACCATGGTGTACATAAAATCTGATCAGTTTTAGGGGAGTTCCCACCCAATAATTTCTTCACTCTGAGGAAATCATAGCTCAGTTGTGTCTTGTCCTATGATGACTATCATGACAAGTATATCTAAAAATGTGAGACTCTCATTAATTTTTGATGAGTGAATTGGGGATGACTGCGTGGGGAGAGAAAAGCAACCTCATTCTACCTGAGCTTAATTGTGTATCTATCTGATAGCAAAGGGAAAATGGGGGAGAAATACTCTTGAGGCCCTAGAGTTTTATCCACTTTCAGCCTGTATGTTCTGGTGCCTAAGGTTTGATTACATTTGCCATCTCTGCTTCTGGAACCACATGTCAAGGACAAAATATGGTCACTTTTATTGAGCAAAGATTTTTTCCTCTTGACCTCACAGAAAATCAAAAATTAAGTTTTTTGCCCAGAGTTTTCAGTATTATACTATAAAATTACATGATCAAAGAGGTGTGTGTGTGTGTGTGTGTGTGTGTGTGTGTATGTGTATATTTCTTCATGCTTCAAAATCAGACTAAAAAAATGGCCCTTTTTGCCAGCACTGAAAAATGCAATGGTCAGATTTACTAGCAAGTATAGAAACTTACCAACTCTTTCTTGGCCCTGGCATCCTTAGTTCTAAAATGGAAAGGTTGGGTTGGATGAGCATTAGGGCCCCTCTTGATATTATCATTCTATGGTTTTATGATTCTAGAACTCTGTTGGAGTTTTTAAAATTTTTTATTTCCCTCAGTACTGAGAACACTCACACAAACAACTGCCCAATTCAGATGGTGCTGCAGTCAGGGCTTCTTTCTAGGCTGAAAGGACTCACATCTCTCTTTCCCAGGGAGGTAAATCACAGGTAAGTTCTTTAGAGAGGTGAAAACTAAGATCTTTGTTGTTGTTGTTGAACCTGTTGAAGAAGTTATGGAGTTCAACTTTGTGTTCCTGTTGATCTGAGTATAATCTGAATTTCCACAAATCACATTTTATTTTCACTACATGAAGTCAAGCTTCTAGGTAAAGGAACTTTTTACTGAATCCTTGGACACATTGAAGAATTCTTTTATGCTATGAATAATCACAACCTAATTGTAAGTTTGGATTTAAAATGTTGGGTTGTTTTTAAAACTAGTCACACCTGTATTAGACTATGCTATTTAAAATATTTTTTTTAAAAAAAGTGATTTCGTCAGTGTAGAAAACATCTGATATGGAAACTACCCATACCTATGCAGATTGACATGTTTGCAACTTAATCTCTTAGAAAGTTGCTTGGGGGAACTAAAAGGTTAAATGACTTACCACTGGAATTCTATCTTTCCTCATCTCAGCCTCCTGGCTTCAATGACTTCTTTCAAGACCCAACTAAAATACTAAGGAGATGCCTTTCCTGTTCTCCCCTCATTCTAATGCCTTTCCTCTATTGATTATCTCCAAATTATACCATGGAGATGTTGTTTGTACATAATTGTTTATAAGTTTACATCCATTAGATTGTGAGGTCCTTTGGGGCAGGGACTGTGCTTTATTAATCACTTTTTTGGGAAGAACAGGGTTCTTTCTTTGTATCCCTAGCACTAAAGCATAGTGCCTTGGACATAGTGAGTGCTTAATAGTGCTTATTAACTGACTAGCCTTTGGTCACACAGCTAGTCTGTTTCAGAGGTAAGACTTACGCAGTCTTCCTGACTCCAAGGTTGGCCCTCTCTTTGTAACATCATGATACTCTGTCTTCATTACATTAACTCAGTTCCAGCCATTTCTAATTTTGCAGCCTCTACCCTCTTGCCACAACCACACAACTATTATGCCTTCACAGCATCAATCCCAGGGATGCCCAGCTTGAGAAATTCTACTTGCTCTACCAGTCAATGATGTCAGCAAGGCATGCAAGGTGAATAGAATTTACCCATCCTGGAAAAGGGCAGTAGTTAGTGCACTCCTTGGAAAAGTGGGCCAGTACCATTAAGCAAAAAACCTCAGGAAGGCCTTCCTTATAAGAAAATGGATGGATTTCTGGTGAAGACTTCATACTGTTCTTTTAGGGGGTCCTGCAATACAAAGGCTGCTTGGATAGATTTTATTGAGCTGAAGGATTGTAGAGTTACAGGTAACGTGCTCTAGACCAGGGGTGTCAAACTCAAAGAGAAATGGGGTAAATTAAACCATACATAATGATCCCCACAGATTCCATTTTGACTTAAAAAACCACAAATGAACTTGATCTAGTTTCTATTGTATTTTTATTTATTGTTAGCTATTTCCCAATTATATTTTCAATCTGACTTGGGATGCCCTGGGGCTGGTGCCAGGCACAGGACCTCTTTTGACACCTCTGGCCAAGAACACTGGATTTGGAGTCAGAAGACAAGAGGTTCAGTCCCACCAAACTCTGCTTCTTACTAACTGTGACCTTGGGCAAAATACTTCTTCTCTGAGTGTACTACTCCATCAGATGATTGGGTTGGACTCATGTGACCTGTGAGGTCCTTTCCAGCTCAGAAGCTGTGTTCTGTTTCTCAGGAGCAATCTGTGTTCATTTGCATTTACACAGTATAAATGTCATTCCAAGCTGTTAAAAAATATAGCCCTTGTAACTTTCAATCAGGAAAGTCAGGGGCAGTAGGTGGGGCCCTGGCAGGTGCAAAGGTACTGATTATGCTGTAGCTTTCTTCCCATGACTTTATCTTGTTATTTGCAATGTTTACTGTTTATACAGAACCCTTCTCAAAGGGCCTCTTTCAAGGCCATGAGGGGCCTTAGGCCTATCAGCACAGGTCCTATCTAAGGCATTAAGGAATAGGTTATTTGGGCTTGTACAATGAACCAAGGTCATATGGAAAGTTTTTTTCTTTCCCATTTTCAGTAGAAAGAAAAACAGTGAATTGTAGAGGGAAAGTCTTGAGTCTACCAGATTTAAACCTTAACATTTAAGTATCCAAACTTTACAAGTAGTCAGTAATAGTATCTCTTATCCATTAATAAGCCATCCTTAATGAGAACAGGACTTTCCCCTATCATGTCACTCAGTAAATAATAATCGCTGATATTTATGTAGTATGATTGCTTTCCTTGTGCCAAACCTATAAGATATTGATGATGATGATGAGATATTATTATTATGAGGGGCATATTATCATTATTTCCATTTTATAGTGAATTTCTGAGGTCACAAGTCACCTTACATTGTTCAGCCTCTGTTTCCTTACCTGTTAAATGGGTGGATTGGCCAAAGTCAGATGGTCTCTAAAGGCTCTTCCAGTTCTAAATCATATGAGGCTATTAAAGCTAGTCAGTGAGTGAGCTAGAAAGCCCTATGAATCTATGTCCAGTATAGGACAATGGCTTCTTCTGCTATACCAGCAGAATGTCAACTCCTTGAGGGTCAGCCTAGAATGTAGCAGACTTTTAATAGCTTCTCATATACTATATCATAGTGGATTATAGACTTAGAAGAACCTCAGAGGTCATCTAGTATAACTCCTTCATTTTAGATATGAGAAAATTGATGTTAAGTGACTTGTTTAACACCATACAGATATTAAAGGTCAGGGGCAAGATTTGAACCTGAGCCTCTGACCTCAGAACCAGTGCTGTTTCCACAAAACTATGCTTGTGGAACTGAATCACTGTTTTAGGTGAGGACACTGAAGCTTACATATATTAAATAATTTGCCTACAATCCCATATCTTGTAAGGATTTGAATCTAGACCTTGCTGACTTCAAATTCAGCATTCTCTATCCATTACATCTCTAGAAAAGCACTAAGGATTTCACCACATTTCTGAGCCTTCATATTGGACTCACCTGGTTTCCGGTGCTGTTAAGGGGATTAGACCTAAAATTAATTCCTCAAATACTGATTTAACAGAAAATGAAGTAAAATGAAGGGAAATGGAATAGCTGTGGTAGAGGGGTTCAGGGTAGACCTGTTGATATACCATTTGGCAATAAAGACTGTATGATTATGGAGTAGGTTACTGAAGAAGGCTATGTTCCATAACATCTTTCAAATTTTTCAAACTTTCACATTCAGTCACTGCCTATTCATAGCTTTTTTATAAAAACTACATCTCTATCAGAAGAAACAAGACCTTTAAACTTGTTATTTATTAGGTGTACTAAATAATGTCAAAGGCAGCTAAATGGCACAGCAGATTAACTACTGGACTGGGAGTCAATTCAGTTCAATCACTAAACATTTATTAAGTACCCAGCATCTGCTAGGTACTGTGCTAAACTCTGGGGATACAAAAAGAGGCAAAAGACAGTCTCAGCCCTTAAGGAACTTAAAGTCTAATGGGGAGACAACATTCAAACAAATACATACAAAGCAAGCTATAGATAGGATAAATAAGAAATAATTAAGGGAGAGAAAGCATTAGAATTAAGAGGCTTAAGGAAGGCTTCCTATAGAATGTAGGATTTTAGATAGAACTGAAAAGAAGCTTGGGAGGACAGTAGTCAGAGTGGAGAAAGGAGTCAGGAAGACTAGAGTTCAAATCCAGTCTCACATACTTCTTAGCTATGTGACCCAAGGCAAGTCACTTAATTGCTTCCTGCCTTAGTTTCCTCACTTGTAAAATGGGGATGATTATAGTATCTACTTCTCAGGGTTGTTGTGAAGCTCAAATGATATAATATTTATAGAATGCCTTGCAAACCTGAAAGAGCTACATAAATGATAGCTCTTATTGCAATTAGTAAAAGAAATATCTTGTAGCTTTCTGTAGACATTAAATTCACTGAAAAAAATCAATATGGTTTTATTTGGGGGAAATTGATTGAATCCAATGGACATAGGCTGTGGCTCTAAAAATGAAAGTCAGAGTTATAATTGAGCTAATGTGAGTCAGCTTTTTTTTTTTTAATATTTCACACACAGAGATAATTGTTGCTCTTTTGTTTAGCCTATCGAACCTTCAGGTCTCCTCAAGTATCCTACCAACCAACAGAAAATGTTATCAGCACTGCAATTTGATGGCCAAACTGTATCTGTCTTGGTGTATCTGTGTACTTTGGCAAACATGTTCAGGCTACAACTTTATTCTAGAATTTTTGTACCTTGCCCCCAGCAAAAAGACAGCTTGGATTGAATAGGATTTTACATGTCTATGGTCATGTAACTAACTTTAATTTAACTAGATTGTCTTTTTGCTTTGTCAAAACTGGAATTTTTTTACATTAGCCATGCTGGCATTTCATTTAGGGATGGATAAGGAGATATATAACCCTTATGCTCCACTGCCTTCAAATATTTTGAATGACAACTCCTTAAAGACAAAATGAACCATGAAAATTAAATATTTATCTGAAACTGATGTTAATTCAGTTTATGTTAGTTTTGTCTTGAATGCAGATCATATATTTTTCATCTCATGAAAGTCCTTCGTGGCCAAGCCAACTTCCTTTTCATTTCCTTAACTCTTTCCCATCCAGAAATTAAAAAACATTCATTGAAGCTTAATTAGTATAGAGTTACACCTCTTAATTTGCCCTGCTGTATATGCTAGAGAGTTTGCACGCATTCTCTAAAAAAAACATATGAGCTGAGTGTTAGGATTTAGTTGCCATCTAATAAAGTTTTTGGGTGAAACATAGATAGCACACACACTCCATCCCTCCATCTCTCTCTCCTCCTTTCCCTCCCTTTCATTTTTTCCTTTTATATTCCCATCTCTCTCCTTTCTCTTCCTTCTCCTCCCCCTCTTTCTCCTCTTTCTTCCCTTCATACCTCCCTCATTTCTCCTTTCCATTTCATGCTTTTTTTGTGGAGCTGTGGATCCTTGTTTTTCTTTTTTTTCTTCTTTTTTCTTTGAGGATGAGGCAGTTAACTCTGAAGGATGTGTTCACAGGTTAGTTACCACCTGTCTTTTCCATTCTATACCTGTGAAGTTTGTTCATTTTATCTGTGAATCACAAGCCTCTTCCTCCCATTTGCCTGATGTCTGGTCTTTGAAAGAGCTGCCCCGTTCTTGAACAGAGCTGTGCCCCACAGGGCTTTGTGGGTTGCTGTGCCCTTCCAGGACTCTTTTGCTTTGTCACAAAATTTGAAGTTGTATGCTTGATGTATCCTGTACATTTCTCCCTCTTGTACTTTTGTCCCTTTGTTATCAGGCCAAAGAATTTCTCATCCCAGCAAGAAAATGGAAAACAGAAAGAAGTAGTTAGGGAGATAGGAATTTAAATTAAATTTCCCTTAAATTTCTTAACATGGAGAATTGTCTGAGGCAAGAAACCAGGCAGAGCCTGGTGGTTAAATGACTGTATCTTAACTTTGTATAGTAGTGACACACCTCTAGAATAAATAGGCCATGCTTTTCTGAGTCTCAGTTTTTTCATCTCAATGTCAAAATGATGTCTAAGACCCTTCCCAGTCCTAGCATTCTACCAGTTTATGATTATTTTGTAATCAATCAATATCAATCAAGAAATGTTTATTAAGCGACTGTTATGTCCAGGCACAGTGCTAACCACTGGGGATACAAAAAAGAGGCAAAAGATAGTATCTGCCCTCAAGAAACTTACAATCTAATGACAGAGACAATGTGAAAATAACTATATAAAAAGCAAGATAAGGATAAATAGGAGATAATTAATAGAAGAGAGGCACTGAAAAGAAGAAGGGTTGGGGGAAGACCACAGCCCTAGGTTACAAATATATTTATTTCTCTGGGTAAAATTGAAATGGAAATGTCAACCTTAAAAAGAACCAGCAGAGGGAGGCTGGCCCTGGAGTCCAAGGGGGACTTGAGTTCAAATCCAGCCTCAGACACTTAGCACTTACTAGCTGTGTGACCTTGAGGAAGTCACTTAACCCCAGTTGCCCTCTAAAAAGCAAAAATAAGCAGTAGATTCTGAAGATTGTCTCTCTTGCAAAGGTGAGATAACATGTAAAGTGGGCTTAACTCAGAGGCAATTCAGAGACCTGAGTTCAAATGATTTTCAGACACTTACTATGTGACCATAGGCAAGTCATTAGCCTCCTAGAGTTTCAATTTCTTTATCTGGAAAATGAAAATAATTATATTTGAATGTTATACAAGTATAAATTTCATGTACTGTCTGCCATGCTTAGAATACTCTCCTTCCCTCCCTCCCTTTTGGAAATCTCAGCTCTCCCCCTACATGAAGCCTTTCTTGTCTACCCCTCCACACCCACCACTCATGGTTAGTGCTTTCTTCATTTTCCTCATAAAAAATTATTTTATCTTTATTGTATATATGTGTACTTGTTTTTCTCAAGGAGAATATAAGCTCCTCAAGGTCAGGGATCTTTCATTTTTATATTTTAATTCTGAATCCAGCAAGCAGTAGGTACTTAATAAATACCTTTTTTTCTTATTTTTAAACCATCACAGAACACACTATGTGTGACCTGCACATCAGTGACCAGTACAAGAGTATCTAAGTGATTGCCATTCAGAGACTCCATCCAAAGGACCTCTTGCTTGGTGGAAATGCATTATCAACTTAAGCATTTTTGCTATACTTCTATGTGAGTTCATCTCAAGTCTCAATTAGAACTAGGAAAGTCCTTAGAAAATAATTCCTATCTCTCAGTCACTTGTGTCATTTTAATTTATAACTTTATGACACTAGACATCAGCAGGAAAATGCTAAAAAAGAATTCTCCGACAGCCTCACGACATTGTCACTGTACTGACGGGCTAATTTGTCCTCCTGAAAGGAGTCATTTCTGGATAATTATTTGGGGGCACTCAATGACAGGCTCACACTATTCTGGGTATGAGATGCATTGTCTGCTGACATACATACATTTACCTGGAAGATAATGGGGGTGGCAGGTAGAGTCTACAAGTGACTCATCTGTCTTCAAACAGTTCATGGTATTGTTCACTCCTTTTTTGAAGAGTTGCATTAAAAATATGGATTGGAGGGATTACTGCTGGTATTTCTTATGCAAGCATGGCTTAAAGGAATGTATTTGTTCTTTATTTGTCACTGATGCAGAGGATGTTTTCTCAAACTAGCCCCTGTAGAAGAGGACCAGTAAAGACAATGGGCATGGAGAAACACAAGATTCCACTTATAGTATTTCTGAAGTTTTCTGTAAGTCTTACCCTGTAAATCTTGCCCTGTAAGACTGTGCTATGCAAGACTGTGTTTGCAATTAACCCATTTTGAGTCTGTTTTGAATAATATATTATAGGAAATGGTCTCTGTCTGTATTGAAAACTATGGGGTGGGTGGTGTGGTCAGGAATCATAGATTCTAATCTCACTAATTCAATTCATCAAACATTTGTTAAAGAACTACAAGGTCCTGTGATTTGTACTAGGTAGTCAAAGACAAAAATTAACAGTCCTTGCCTCTGAGAATCAATCAATCAACAGGCATTTATTTAGCACCTACTATGTGCCAGGCACATTGCCAGATGCTGGCGGTATTTATATAAAAAATGAAATAATTGAATTCTCACAAAGAACTTGCATCTTGGTGGAGGAAATAATCTCTATAGATCGACAGATAGATAGATAGAGCTATAAAACAAATATAAAATTAATAAATACAAATATATACAGCCATTAAATAGAAAGTAGTTTTAGAGAGAAGGCACCATCAGGTATATTGGAAAAGACTTCATGCAAAAGACATTGTTTGAGCAATGTTGAGGTGGAAATAGGAGAGCATACATTCTAAGCATGAGGGACAGCTAGTGCAAAGGCATGAGGTTGGAAATGGAGCATCATGTGTGACAGAGATGTGAAGTCATATTTGAACCAGTTATTGAAAGCTGAATATTCCATTTTCCTTGTGTGTGTTTATCCCTCAGAAATCAAAAGTGACAAATCATAGCTACCAACCAATACATTTTTTGTTGATTTTCTAGAATTAAAAAGCAACAACAATAACATGTCATTTGGACATTTTTTTCCCCTAAGAGTCAGAGGTTAAACATTTATCAACATATCCCAGTGTGAGAGGAACAGAGAGAAGGCCAGTTTGGCTGGATTACGAATGTGTGGTGGGGAGTAATGTCCAAAGAGGTTGGAAAGATAGATGGGCTGGATTGTGAATGACATTAAAAACTGTCTAGAGGCGTTGATATTTTATCCTGGAGGACTGATTTAGTAGAAAGACGACAGAGCCATATCTACTCTTTAGCAAAATTATTTTTCAGGTCTTTTCCCATACGCAGATCCTATGATTGTAGGAAATGTGTTGTTGTTCAGTAATTTTTCAGTTATGTCCAACTCTTCATGACTCCATTTGAGATTGCATTTTTTTACTTTATCAAATGATTTATTAATTTGTAGTTTACATCATTCATTTCTGTAAGATTTTGTTACAAATTTTCTCCCTGTTTTACTCCTACCCACCACCCCAAAATAGCAATTCCACTGGATATCCCTTCCTCCAATCTGTTCTCTCCCATATCTTCCCGCATCCCCCCTCTGATTTTCCAGTAGGGCACAGTGGATCTCTGCCCCAGTGCCCACATATGTTATTTCCCAGTTACATGTAAAATAATAATAGTGTATATATACTTTAAACATTCGATTTTAAAACTTTGAATTCCAGATTCATTCCTTTCCTCCCTTGTCATCCACCCTTACTGGGAAGATAAGCAATTCAATATAGGTTGTATATGTGTAGCTATGCAAAACATTTCCACAGCGGATACATTGTAAAAGATTAGCTATATTTCCCTCCATCCTCTCTGACCTCCCATTTCTTCTACTCTCTACTTTGATCTTGTCCCTTTTCAAAAGTGGGTGCTTCCAACTTCCCTCCCCGCCCTTCCCTCCCGCCCCCCTTCCATCATTCCCCCTCTCATCCCTTTACCCTCTACTCTCCTGTAGGGTGAGATATCCTATTTAGTGTGTATGTCATTCCCTCCCTAAGCAAAATTCAGTGAGAATAAGTTTGACCCACTACCTTTTGCGCTCTTGTTCTTCCCCTCCATTGTGACTTTTTTCCCTTGCCTCTTCCATATGAGATAGTTTACTCTATTTTGTCTCTCCCTATTTCCTCTCATTATATTCCTCTTTCACCTTTTAATTTCACCTGTTAAGTATCATCCCTTCCTATTAAATTGGTCCTGTGCTCTCTATCTATGTATACCTGTACATACACACACACACACACACACACACACACACACATATATATATATACACACTCATGTATGTATTCATACACCCATATACCCTCCTATATAGACATACATATGTATACATATATATGTGTATATATATATATATATATATATATATATATATATATATATATATATATATGTTTACACATTTCTATTCTCTTCAACTATTCTCATACTGAGAAGAGTTTCATAAGTTACAATTATAATTTTTCCATGCAGGAATATAAATAGTTCAACTTTGATAAGTTCCTTATGATTTCTTTTCCCTGTTTACCTTCTTATGCTTCTCTTGCTTCTTATATCTGAATGTCAAATTTTCTATTCAACTCTGGTTTTTTTCATCAAGAATGCTTGAAAATCGATTCCCCCCAAACTATGTAAAAGGGTACTCTGAACAACTTCTGGAGCCCCAGCACCCACAGAACAACACAGAGAAGCTAACCTCCCGCTGAGAACAGCCCAGCAGCCCTGCAGGAAGGACCAGCACAGCGGTCTGGGACCTCGCAGCGCGCAGAGCACAGGAGCCAAGCCGAGCCCAGGTCCCCATGAGCCAAGGTTTTAGCCCCAGGGCAGCAGGGCCAGCAGCCGGCTGGAGGAACCCCAGAACACTAGGAGCTGTGGTGACTCCAGAATTATCAACATAGACATGCCTAGGACAAAGTAAGAGGTTAGTGTCCTATGGACTTTGGGACCTGTATTTGGGGAATACGTCAGCTTCCTCCCCTGGGAGCTAGAAGCCACAGCGCCATTTTGTAATTTTCAGAGGCAGCTCCAGCTCCCGGCCTGCATGCTAACTGTAGGGAGATCCAGCGATCAGTCTTGGGGGGTAATCGCTCTTGCTTTAACCTCCCTGGATATGGATTGTGATCTAGGGTGGAAGTTATGGGTGGGTTTACAGCTTACCAGAAACGGAAGTTGCCCCCCACATGTTCGGGACGAAAATTCCTCTATCTGGCCTTAAAGACATAGTGTGGCAACAAGCCCAAAAGTCAAGCAATTAAGTGGCAACATGCCAAGGCAAAGGAAACAGAAAAATGCAACCCTAGACTCCTATTTTGGGGGCATAGAGCGGGAAAAGGACTGTGAGGTCAGAAGTCCTGCTCCAAAAGCCCCAGGGGAAACATGAGTGGGTTGCAGGCCATAGAGGACCTTAAGAAGGACTTTAAAAATCAAATGAGAGAAGTGGAGGAAAAATTGGAAAGAGAAATGAGAAGGATGCAGGAAAAGTATGAAATGAGGGTCAACAGCCTGACTGAGGAAAACAACACCTTAAAAAATAGACTAACTCAAATGGCAAAGGAGGCCCAAAAGGGCAATGAGGAGAAGAATGCCTTAAAAAGTCGAGTTTGCCAGATGGAAAAAGAATCTCAAAAGTTCACTGAGGAGATTCATTCCTTCAGAGTTAGACTGGAGCAACTGGAAGCTAATGACTTTATGAGAAATCAAGATACTGTTAAGCAGATCCAAACAAATGAAAGATTAGAAGGCAATGTGAAATATCTCATGGGAAAAACCACTGACCTGAAAAATAGATCCAGGAGAGACAATTTAAAAATCATTGGACTACCTGAAAGCCATGACCAAAGAAAGAACCTAGAAATCACCCTTCAAGAAATTCTCAAGGAAAATTGCCCTGATGTTTTAGATCCAGAGGGCAAAATAGAGGTTGAAAGAATCCATAGATAACCTCCTGAAAAAGATCCCAAAAAGAAAACTCCCAGGAATATTATAGCCAGGTTCCAGAAACCCCAGATCAAGGAGAAAATACTACAAGCAGCCAGGAAGAAACAATTTCAATATTGTGGAAACACAATCAGAATAGCCCAGGAACTGGCAGCTTCTACACTGAGGGATCGAAGGGCATGGAATATGATATTCCAGAGGGCAAAAGAGCTGGGAATGAACCCAAGGGTTACCTACCCAGCAAAACTGAGTATTTTGTTTCAGGGGAAAATATGGTCATTCAGTGGAATAGAGGACTTCCAAGCATTCTTGAGGAAAAAACCAGAATTGAATAGAAAATTTGACATCCAGACACAAGAAGCAAGAGATGCCTGAGAAGGTAATCAGGGAAAAGAAATCAAAAGGAGCTTATCAAAGTTGAACTATTTACATTCCTATATGGAAAAGCAATAACTGTGACTGATGATATCTTTCTCACTATGAAAATAATGGAGGAAGGGTGTGTGGTCATATGAATACATATGTGAATGTGTGTGTATATGGTTACAGTTATATATGGATAGAGGGCATAGGTTGAATTTGTTGGGAAGGGAGAATACCCAAGGGATGAAATTATGAGGTGAGAGAGGAAAGTGGCAAGAGGAGATGGGGAGAGACAGGGTAGGGTAAACTATCCCATGTAGAAGAAGCAAAGGGAAGTGGTTGCAAAGGAGGGGGAGAATAAGGAAGGCTAAAAAGGCAAAACCACATTCACATTGAATTTGGTTCAGGGAGAAAATGACATACATACTAAATGGGACATCTCAACCTGCAGCAGGATAGGGGGAAGGGGGATGAGAGGAGGGATGATGGATGGGAGGGCATCCTTGGGGTGAGGGGAGGTTGGAAGTACCCACTATAGAAGAGGGACAGGATCATGTAGGGAATGGACCAGGTGGGGGTGGGATGAGTAGGAGGGAATTATAAGCAGCCTTGTACAATATATCTACTATGATAATGTTTTGCATAGCCAGACATGTACAACATGTACTGAATTACTTATCTCCCAAGAGAGAATGGGTGACAAGGGAGGAAGGAAATGGATCTGAAATTCGAGGTATTAACATTAAATGTTTCAAATATATATATAAATACTAATATTAATACTCTTTTGCTTGTAATAGGGAGATAAGATGTGCAGGCATTGGGACACAAAGATTCACCTTCCTCTAATGGAAAAGTCGATGGGGGTATGGAAGAAGATATGGGAGAGAGCAGATTGGAGGAAGCAATATCTTGTGGGACTGCTATTCTGGGAGGTTGGGTAGGGGAATAATGGGGGGAAAATGATTGCAACTCAAAATCTGGTGGAAATGAATGATATAAAACAGAAGTTAATAAAGCATTTGTTTAAAAAAAAAGAATGCTTGAAAATCCTCTATTTCATTGAATAACCATATTTTCCCCTGAAACATGAGACTCAGTTTTGCTAGGTAGGTGATTCTTGGTTTTAATCCCAGGTCCTTTGACTTCCAGAATATCATATTCCAAGCCCTTCAGTCCCTCAGTGTAGAAGCTGCCAGATCCTGTGTTATCCTGATTGTGTTTCCACAATGTTCAAATTGTTTCTTCCTGGTTCCTTGTAATATTTTCTCCTTGATCTGGGAATTCCAGAACCTGGCTATAATATTCCTGGGAGTTTTCTTTTTAGGATCTTTTTTCAGGAGGTGATCTGTGGATTCTTTCAACCTCTATTTTGCCCTCTGGGTCTAAAACATCAGGGCAATTTTCCATGAGTATTTCTTGAAGGATGATTTCTAGGTTCTTTTTTTGATCCTGGCTTTCAGATAGTCCAATAATTTTTAAATTATCTCTCCTTGATCTATTTTCCAGGTCAGTGGTTTTTCCCAAAGAGATATTTCACATTGCCTTCTATTTTTTCATTTGTTTGGATCTGTTTAATAGTATCTTGATTTTTCATACAGTCACTAGCTTCCATTTGCTCCAGTCTAATTCTGAAGGAATAATTCTCTTCAGTGGGCTTTTGAGATTCTTTTTCCATTTGGCAAATTCGGCTTTTTAAGGCATTCTTCTCCTCTTTGCCTTTTTGAGCCTCTTTTGCCATTTGAGTTAGTCTATTTTTTAAGGTGTCATTTTCTTCAGTTAGGTTGTTGACTCTCATTTCATAATTTTCTTGAATCATTTTCATTTCTCTTCCCAATTTTTCCTCCATTTCTCTTATTTGGTTTTCAAAATCCTTTTTAAGGTCCTCTATGGCCTGTAACCAGCTCATGTTTTTCTTGGACGCTTTTGATGCAGGAATTCAGACTTCATAGTCTTCCTCCTGTTCCATGCTTTGATCTTTTTTTGTCCCCAAAATATGAATGTAAAGTTGGATTGCTGTGCTTGCTTTGTTTCCTTTGCTTTCTCATGTTGCCACTCATATACTTTTGAGCTTTTTGCCACAGTAGGACTCTGCTACCAGTCAGGGGAGCTTTGTCCCAGTCACTGGGGTCTTTGCAGCTGCTGGAGCTGTTAGTTAGAGTGCCCCCTCTAAAGCTTCCACACACTCTGACAAACTGGTCACGCACCTTAGGACCTCCACCCTAGACAGTGATCCAGATCCAAGCAGGTTAAATCAAGTGTGATTACCCCTCAGACTGGTTGCTTGGTCCCCCTACAATCTGTAAGCCAGGAGCTGAAGCTGCCATGTGGTGGTGGCTGCACTGCCACAGCACCTCAATGGCTCCTCCCTCCAAGGCCAAACTATCAGATCCCAAAGTCCATGGTGCACTGACCTCTCGTTTTGTCCTTAGCATCTATGTGTTAATAATTCTGGAAACCACCACAGCTGCTGGTGATCTGAAGTCCCTTCAGCTGGGGGCTGGCTATGGCTGCCTTGAGGCTAAAACCTTGGCTCATGCGGGTGTGGGCCTCAGCTCCCAGAAAGCTGTGCTGGTCCATCCTAACAGCCTGCTGGGCTGTCCTCTGCAGGAGGTTAGCTTCTCTCTGTCATTTTGTGGGTTCTGTAGCTCCAAAGTTTGTCTAGAGTCATTTTTTACATTAATTGTAGGAGGTGGAAGCCAGAGCCTTGTGGAAGTCCTGTTTCTACTCTGCTATCTTGACTCTGCCCTGTCCCCCACATTTGAGATTTCTTGGCAAAGATACTGGAGTGGTTTACCATTCTCTTCTCCAGCTCATTTTATAGATGAGTAAACTGAGTCAAATAAGGTTAAGTGATTTGCCCAGGATCACACAGCTAGTTAAGTGTCTGAGGCTAGATTTGAACTCAGAAAAATTAGTCTTCCTGACTCTAGGATCAGTGCTCTATACATTATGATTACTATATAATTTTCTTCTGTCATCCATTTCCCTGATGACATCTTTTCCTACAGTTCTGCAAGTTTCCTCTTTAGCTGTAGGTTACAACCTGTTCACATATGTCACGAGTCTTTTTATTGCTCTTCTTTCAATTGCCCTTCATTCCCCACACGACTCAGCTCCTGACTCTCTAGACTTTGCCACCATGTCCTAGCTACTATTTCGCCTGGAATATCCCTCTACTATGATGGCCCCCTCCTCTCATTGGCGAGTTTTTCCTGGGACCTCCATTTTGGGGAAGGGCTTAAACCAGACATTCTTCATTCCCCTTCTAGTTCTGCTTCTAACTTTCCAGATTTGCAAACTATTCTCCCTCTTGATGTCCACCTCCAACCTTTTCAGCTCCTTTTTATCCATTGTCTTCACCTATTGTTCCTTGAGGACAGGGAGCTTCTTCCTTTTTGTTTATATCCCTCGATGCTTTGCACAGTGTTTAAAGTTAGTAAATGCTTGTTGCCAACCTTTGTATGATGCTTTCAGTTTTTTAGAGACATTTTTTCTATTGCACACAGATATAAAACAATACTGATAGAATCCTGTGATGAAGGGGAAGGGAATAACCATTTAGACATCACTTATAATGTACCAGGCACTATGCTTTTTACAAATATTATTTCATTTGATCTTCACAGAAACAATGACAGGTAAATGCTATTTTTATCTCCATTTTATATTTCAGGAAATGGAGGCACACGGTCACTTGCTCATGGTCGCAGGGTTATTAAGTGTCTGAGGCCAGATTTGAACCTAGGTCTTCCTAATTCTAAGGCCAGCAATCCAGCCACTATGCTACCAGCTTCAGTGTTAAAGAAAAGTCTTGGTTTCTAAAAGAAGTTGCAGTCATTAAAGAAACTTTGCAATTTTCTTAATGAAATCTAACCCCCACATTCATGCACCACCATCCTTCTAGTCTCTCAGGTTTATAAACTTAGAATTTTCCTGGACTGCTTATTTTCCCTCATCCCTCATCTCCAACCAGTTACCAAATCTTGTTGTTTTTACCTCTACTCATACCTCAACTACTCTTCCCAACTTCATCTTTGGAGCCATTTCTTTTTTTTTAATTAATTAATTAATTTTAAATTTTAGTTTTTAGTTTTCAACATTCACTTATATAAGATTTTTAGTTCCAAATTTTTTTCTCCCCCTTTCCCAAGGTGACAAACAATCTGATATAGATTATACATTTACAGTCATAGTAAACATTTCATGTTTAGTCATGTTGTGAAAGAAGAAACAGAACAAAAGGGAGAAACCATGAGAGGGAAAAAAATGAAAATAGAATGCTTTGATTTGCATTCAGACTTCAACATTCTTTCTCTGGATGTAGATAGCATTTTCCATCATGAGTCTTTTGGAATTATCTTAGATCACTGTATTGCTGAGAAGAGCCAAGTCTATCAAAGCTGGTCATTGCATGTTGCTGTTACTTGTTCTGCTTACTTCACTCGGCATCAGTTCAGGTATGTCTTTCCAGGATTTTTATGAAATCCACTTGCTCATCATTTCTTTTGGCACAATAGTATTCCATTACATTCATATACCACAATTTGTTTAGTCATTCCCCAACTGATGAGCATCCCCTCAATTTTCAATTCTTTGCCACTACAAAAAGAGCTACTATAAATATTTTTGTTCATGTGGGTCCTTTTCCATTTTTAATGATCTCTTTGAGATACAGACCTAGTGGAGGTATTGCTGGATCAAAGGGTATGCTGCTCAGTTTTATAGTTGGGCATAGTTCCAAATTGCTCTCCAGAATGGTTGGATCAGTTCACAAATCCACCAACAATGCATTAGTGTTCTAATTTTGGGGAAACCATTTCTTTAAAAAATTTTAATTATGAAATGTTAATAAAGAAGTCAAACATTTCAGTATACAAAGAACAGAAAAGAGGACTATAAATGAAACTGTGAACTTATCATGGAGAGTTTTTTAAAGTATGTGTTAAAAAGGTAATAACAAAATTTCCTCATTTGTGTCTATGCCTGAATGTACTTTTATTTCTTCTGTGTCCCTTTAAATTTTTATTGGTTCTATATTTTTATCACTTAATTAATGCCCATTGACTTCCTTCTGCCATCCTTCAAAAAACTCTCCCTTCTAACAGATATAGTTAAGCAAAACAAATAAATACATTAGAGGTGTCTGAAAATGAGTCTTCCTTTGCTTTTCTAGCCCATAAGCTCTCTGCCAAGAGGCAGAAGGCAAGCTTTATTATCAGTCTTTTGAATTCATTTGCCCCTAGCTGGATTAGAGTTCTGAAATCTTTCGGTTATTTTCTTTTACATTACAGTGATCATTATGTAAATTATTTACCTGGTTCTGTTTACTTCATTCTGTATCAGTTCACAAAGGTCTTCCCAGACTCTTCTGAATTGGTCATATTAATTATTTCTTGTCACTCAATAGTATTCCATTATATTCAAATACTACAATTTGTTCCGCCCTTCCCTGATTGATGGGAACTCACTTTGTTTCCTATTCTTTGCTCTGATAAAGAAGACTGTTATAAATATTTTGGAGCACATGGGTTCTTTTACTCTCCCTGCATTTGGCTTTTTTTGTCTAGAGGCTTGATTGTGGGTCAGAATGTCTTTTCAGGTATAGTTTGGGGAGTAATCTTTGTTACTTATTAGTGTATGAGGTATTGACATAGAATCTAAATGTGTTTCCTTTCTTATTGATGCCCATACACTATTGTAGAAATGCTGGCAAATCAATTCCATTTTATATCTATGTTTTCCATAGAAATTCATGAAACAAACTTAATTTTCATATCACTTTAAAACATTATTAAACAGTTCTTCCAAGCTCAATTTTTAGAAAAAGCCTGTGCCAAAATTATAGTCGTTCTGACACACATTGTGTCATTGTTTCTTATCCCTTTCCCTCTTCCTCATCTTCCTGAATTCTTACATATGTCAATTGCATATCAATTTTCCAACAGATACAGCAGCCCCCAGCAATGTAGATGCTAGCCGGTTGATGTAGATGCCTGTGGCTGCCAAGCTGAAATTCTCAATATATTTATTCAGGCTCTTTGTAGATAAGGCATTCTATACATCTAACAAATCCCTCCCCATTCCCCAGAGAGAAGTTAATGAAAAAATGTAGCAAAAAGGATTTGACAAAAGTAAATAAAAGTTGTAGCTTGGTTTAATAAGGGTAATTACTCCTCCAAAATATGACAAGTCCGTTGTGAGAAAATTCAGTGAGAACAGCCCCATGCAATCTGCCATGGTGGCATCCACACTATTAATATCCTTTCTCAGCCTGGTTAAAGAAGATGAATGTGACACTTTCAGATCATTTTCCAGCACTGCACAAAATAATGCTAAATTAAACCTAAGAATTAGAAGAGTAAGTGACACAGAGCTCTTCTTAACCTTCTTTCCTTTTAATCATTTCAGAATATAGAGGTATATTACTTTGAAGAATTAAACTGAAGGGTTAAAAATGATCCTCCTTTCCCCAGGGAGCACAGAGTCTGTTTGACTAGTAAAGTCATTCACATACAAAGGCCATGTGAGCCCATTCTCGTGAATACTGCCTCCTCAGAGATTTATTGGTTGGTGGATGATCGATTTTTGTGTTGGGGATGGGCATTGTTTAATTCATATTTGAATCACATATTAACTCCCTATCTGTATTATGTTATTGGCGGGAGGGGGACCAAAAGCATTAGCTTTTCTCACTTCCTAGGCTGTCTCATAGACAGTCCTTAGTCCAAACTGTGATAGGTTCCCCCTTCCCACTCCAAACCTGACCTTCCCCTAGCCCAACACACATGGAGAAATGGCAGAAAAACTACTTATTGGGTTCTTGTCTTCTTACAAGAGAAACCCCTTTATGGATCAGGAGGTAGGCACAGTTAGTGGCCGGTACATGCCTGCTCTCCCTTCAAATAATCCACAATGATAATAACTGACATTTATCTAGCCTTTGAAAATTTCCAGTGTTTCATGTATGTGAACTCATTTGTTCCACCACAATCTGTGAGGTAGACACCATAGATGTTATGATTTCCATTTTATAGATAAGGAAACCATGTCTCTGAAAACCTAAATGATTTGTTTTTGACCAGTATGGTAAGTAAGTGTGTGGAGAGGAGATGTGATGAATGTGAGAGATGTGGAGGAAGACAGAACTTGGCAACAGATTGAATTTAGGGCATGGGAAGTAAGAAAATAAAGATTTGAGCTTCTAAGAGTAAATGTGTACTTCTAAATAAATTTGTAGCTCTAAGAGTAAATCTAGGCAACTGAAAGGATGGTGATGCCTAAGAAGGAAAATGTGGTAGAAATCTGATTAGAAAACTGAGTATTTGAGCAGGTTTGAATTCGTGGACAAGGTACATTTCCAAATTTGTCTTACTCTCTCTATTCATTAGAGTAAGAGCTTCAAGACAACTTAGAGACTGTCTAGTTCACTGCCTTTTCCCATTTCATAGATGAGGAAACTGAGGTCCAAGGAAGTTATAGGACTTAGAAGTAGTCATCAAAGGCAGGATTTGAACCCAGGTCCTTGAACTTCAGAGCCAGGGCTCTTTCCATTATACTATGCTACCTCCTTTCTTTAATCTCCTGAAGGTTATCTAACTGTAGATAGTTTATAACTGCTGTTATTTCTTGTATGTGTTTTTGTGGTGGCACCACCCACTTTCTTCCTTCCATTGAGAATCTCTGCTAACAGTGGAGCACTCTGTGTATGTATATGTGTGTGTGTGTGTGTGTGTGTGTGCATGTGTGTGTGCCCATATAATCTAGGTTTGAGACTCACCTCTGTATATACTGATTGTATAATCTGGGCTCATGGAACCAGATCACTCTCTAAGATGATAAATTGTAAACCTGCATAATATGGTTACCTGCAATGATTGATTTCCTATATCAATGAAATCATAGGTTCAGTCCTATGCCTAGATCATTAATAAAAAAATCATTAGAAACAATTGAGTGATTGACACAAGATCAGACTGAATAAAAATAATAATTTAGCCAATAGGACCATTTTGAAGGTCAACACTCATTTTGATGATGTTTTGTTATGTTTATTAAAACACATTGCTTTTCCATCAAACCTGGAATATTTTTTTCGTGACTACGTTGTTTCATTTAAAAAATTACATTTCCCTCCTTATCCCAATTTAGGTATACTCTGCTATCCATTGTTTATGGGTTAATTCTATAAAATACCTTTTATTTCTTCCTGGTTTTCAGTTTGTGTACAGGTCTATCCAGTCTTTCAAAGTCCTCCTTAAGAGCGTGCAGGATGAAATGCTTAATTGAAGTCCAAAGATCTTGCAGTTGTTTCATTCTTTCCATTTAGTAACTTATTAATCAATATAATTATAAATCATAATCTAGTACACTGGTTAGCCAGGCACCAGTATACTGAGGCCTTAGGAGAGGGCAACCGTTGCCAATTTTTGTCCTTACCTTCCTGAAAGGCAGAGTTGACTCCCTTGGTATAACCTTTACTGTTGTTGTTTAGTTAATTTTCAGTCATGTCCAACTTACTGTGGTTTTCTTGGCAAAGACACTGCATTGGTTTGCCATTTCCTTCTCCTGCACATTTTACTGACGAGGAAACTGAGGCAAACAGTATTAAGTGACTTGCCCAGGATCACACAGCCAGTAAGTGTCTGAGGTCAGCTTTGAATTCAAGAAGATGAGTTTTTCTAACTCCAGGACCAGCATTCTATCCCCCGTGTCACTGAAGCCTCACTTAAAGGTCGTCATGGCTGATAGGAAGGACTCCATAATACATTGCCAAGGGAATGTTTGCTGTGTTATGTTTTCAGGCTTGAGCTTTCAATCAGGAATCAACAAGTGACAAAGTTGATATCTATCTTTTTGTTATTAAATAAAACCACCATTCCCCCACTCCCAACTTAGTGACTGGTAGAACCCCAGAATTATGGCCTGGAACTAATTATAACTCATGTATATATCATCCTTTGTGGTTTACAAAGCACTTTTCTCACAATCAGGAAGTGGGCAATGCAAATATTACCCACTTGACAGAGGAGAAAACAGAAGATCTTGAATTCTAGTCTCCTGATTTGAAATTTAGGGTTCATTCCTCTATACCAGAACTCTGGAAGAGACTAAGGAAGGGGAGAACCTACAGTTTTCAAGTAGGGAAGTAGAAAAGGATTTGGAAAACTTTAAGATTTTTCCTTGTTAACCATGAAATATTAAGGAAGCTCAGTTTGTGTCCCTCTAGCACAGTGGGCTCCCTGAACTATTAGAACTTTCAAAGAACTTTGGGGATGAAAGGCTACCATAGCTTGGAGTTGCCTTTCCAGATATAACATTTTAGACCAAAGATTGGGAGTCCTCCTAACTATGAGGAGGCCCTATCAACATAGACTATGATTTACGCACATTCACAGAAACAGTGTTGCTAAGTATCATAGTTGCCAAGATGAATAATACAGAGGGGGAATGTTCTTGTGGTTTAATTGGCAATAACCTTGTAGTTCCATTGTTATGAGAAAAAGAAATCAAAGAAGGCATTGCATATAGGATATTTGGTTTTTTGCCTTTTTCCTTTCCTAGGGTGGGATTAGTAGAATTGTATGTATAAATTCTGGTGCCTCTACATTTCTTTATTCTCATACAGTTTATTTTATGAATGATGGCGATTTCATAGTAGAAACTGATTAGACTACTTTGTGTATGTGAGTGTTTATATAACTTTCAGCTCATCATAATTATTAACTTCATGTAGGACTTGCCATAAAACCTAGATAATATTACATGTTGGAAAGTTTTTCAGGGTGTCTTGGACAACAATAGCTTCGATATTGTGCTAAGTCTTAAGAGGGTTCCTAAGGTGAGAAAGAAGAGCCAGCTAACAAGCTTCCTCTCTGCTGCAGAAAGCAAAACATAGCACTTATGGCCCATTTCTCCATAATGAATATTAATCTTTCTACCTCAGTGAGTGCCTTAGTCTACAGCATCTGCTTCTGCTTTAAAAGGAGCTGCAAATGATATTCTTAATAATACTTTGTGAATTAAAGCTGTTTCCTTGAGTACCTCTTTTGTAATATCATCTTCATCAGAAAGTGTCTTTTAAACCATCTATTTATCCTTGAATCAATCAAATGAGGGACTGTCTTATGTCAAATAAACTAATTACACTAGATTAATCTCCAGAAAGTTTTAGCAAAAAATAATGAGTTAGTGCATGTGGTGGTAAAATACATATTTTTATTTTGAGGAATTTCACAAGTTGGACCCAGTGGAAAGACTTATGATGATATTCAGTGGGGAAAAGTATTGTTTGTTGTGTAGGGAAAAGCCGCTATCAGCCCCTAGATACTCAAGATTCATTCTGACCAGGGCAGAGCATAGGAATATTTTTACCACTCCCGTTTAGGAATATATGCTCTTTTAGAGCATGTTGGCTGCCATGTCATATTAAATTGTCTGTTTATGATGACCTTGCAGTCCACTAATCTCCCAGGTGTTTTTCATATGAATTACTATCTAGTCCTCTTCATCTTACATGAGTGAAATAGATTTTTTCAAACCAGTATGTATAAGACTTTATATTTATTCCTATCTAGTTTCTTCTTGTAGATTTGGCTCAATATTAGTCTGTAATAGCTAAACCTCTCAGCTTTGTGATACCTACAAACATCATATACCTGCTATATGTACCTTTATACAATTTGCTGATATATAATATGGACCAAACACAGATTTCTGGAGCATTTTACTAGAGATGTCCTTCTAAGATAATATATAGTCTGACTCATGGATGAAGATAACTAGAAACAGAAAAAGAAATTATGTTCTCAGTGGAGTATACTGTAGATAATCTATATAGAAGGGGGAAATGAAGAGTTTAAGAAACAGATCATAAATCTGGATCTGAGACATGATAGGGGAGTTTCCACTATTTCAACATCTACTGGAGTTGTCTTTCTGACAAAAACTGAACAACTAATAATCTCTCAACTTCTCTTAATGAGAATTCTGTCCTTCAAAAGATTGAGGAACCAACAAGAACAAATATAGATTTCTACATCAGATTTCTTACTAGCAAGGAGGAATGATCTGCTTAAATGGAAATAATGGGAAACTTAGAAGGAAGTGATCTTTAAAATTTGTGATAGAGAAGTAAGAGAAAATTGGGCAGAGTCTAAGATTGACCCTAGATTTGGAAAAAGTAGAATGAATGAGTGAAAAAGAATTTATTTAACACTTAGTATTTTCTAAGAGCTGTGCTTAGTGCTAGGGATACAGAAAGTGAGAAGGTGCCTGCTCTTAAAAGCTTACATTCTAATTGTTTAAGCAGAAATAAGATCCTATGGATTAGAATTCTTCAGGGAAAGTTGATTCATGAGGAATAGAAAGCCCTTGAGAAAAAAAAAATCTGAAGGTTCAAGAAGAAGCAGTTCTACTGAAGAGGGAAAGAAGTCAGTTGTCTAGATGGACAAGTGTGAATGAATTTTATTTTATTATTAAAAATAATTTAGTTAACAAGTATCTATTTTCTCTCCTTCCTGCCCCCATTGGACAAAAGGACAAAAAGAAAAACAATCCCTTTTAATATGCATAGTTAGACAAAACATATCCAAAAAAATACATCTCATCCTGTACCTTGAGCCCATTAGCTTTCTCATGAAATGGGTTTCATGCTTCTTCATTCTCCCTTTGGGTCATGGTTATTCACTGCATTGATCAGTATCCTTAAGTTTTTCAAAGTAGTTCATCTTTAAAATGTTATTATATAATTGTTTTTGTATACTTGTTATTGTATAAATTGTTTTGTTGATTCTTCTTACTTCATTCTGCATCAGTTCATAAGTCTTCTCAAGTTTCTTTGAAACTTTCATAATTTTTATGTCACAATAGCATTGTATTGCAATCATATATGATTTTTCTTTAGTCATTTTCCAATTGATCAGTACCTTCTTATTTTCTAGTTTTTTGACACCAAAAACTGCAATAAATATCAAAGGGGATTTTTTAAAAAGACATATACAGAACATGAGGGCACAGGCAAGAGAATGGATATAAAATCATGGCTAGATAGAGGGCTGTCCTTGGAGTCAGGAAGAACTGTGTCCAAGTCCTGCTTATGATTCTACTAACTCTATGATCCTGGGCAAGTAATTTCTTTCTTTCTTTCTTTCTTTCTTTCTTTCTTTCTTTCTTTCTTTCTTTCTTTCTTTCTTTCTTTCTTTCTTTCTTTCTTTCTCTCTCTCTCTCTCTCTCTCTCTCTCTCTCTTTCTTTCTTTCTTTCTTTCTTTCTTTCTTTCTTTCTTTCTTTCTTTCCTTTTTTGGAGGGCATTTGGAGTTAAGTAACTTGCCCAAGGTCACACGGCTAGGTTTTTATTTGTGTGTGCGTGTAATGGAAATGCAGATTTAAAGATCTTCCCTGCCCCTAGCTTAAGTGCACCTGGAGCCTGTGGTGGGAGGCTTGTTTTTCAGGAAAGCCCATACCTTGATACTTTGTGATTGGGCAGTGGGTCCAGAAGGTTGTTACAATCTTTGAGCTAGGAGAAGGCTATATAAACTCTGATGAGGGGCTTTGCTTTGGGGCTCACTTTGAGAAGTGTTGTGTGATTTGACCAGATGAGACTCTGGGAAGCTGTTGTTGAGAGCCCCCGGCTTTGAAAACCCAGATGTTGATGCTTCCCTCTCTGGTAACTGTGATTTGGTATTGATATAATGGTTGGACAGTTTGGAAGCCTGTTTGATCTGTAAGTTCTGTAACTCTGAAGTTCAGGGTGCTGACCTTTTTCCCCTGAACTAGGTAATGTATGTTTGTTTGATTAAAGTAAGCTTGTTAACCCATTTTGAGTTGCTTTCCTTTTGAAAAGCAGATCTAAGAACCTGTGTTGGCAGTCACCCTGGGGATATTGGGGTGCTTGCCGCTACAGTGCGTTAAGTGTCTGAGGCTGGATCCGAACTCATGTCCTTCTGACTCCGGGGCCTGTGCTCTACTCACTGTGCCACCTAGCTGCCCCCAAAGGAACTTTTCTAAAAAGGAAAGGTCCAGTCTCTTGAATGGAACTGAAGAAAAAAAAGGTAAAATGGTTTCTGACTCAGGTACACAAAAACAGATTGGGAAAGGTGGAGAAGGACGAAGATAGGATCACTGCTCTCTTTTGCTCTTGTCAGTAGAGAAGAGCAAAAGTTTTGTGTTCATCTCCACTCCATTTCCCTCCATTATTTTTTATTATAGTCATTTATAATTTAAAAATCACAAAATCTTTTCTTTCTTTTTCAAATGCTTTATTAACTTCTGGTTTTCTTCATTCATTTCCACCAGTTTTTGTGTTACAGATTTTTTCCCCATTTTGCCCCTACCCACCTCCCCAAAATAGCAGTCCCCCAGGATATCTTCTCTTCTTATTTCCCAAGTACATGTAAAATAGTATTAATAATAATAATAATTACATATAAGCATTTGGTTTTAAAACTTTGAATTCCAAATTCACTCCCTTCCTCCCTTGTCACCCATACTTACTGGGAAGATAAGCAATTCAATATAGGTTGTATGAGTGTAGCTAATGCAAAACATTACCATAGTAGATATTTGTAGAAGACTGATTATATTTCCCTCCCTCCTATCCCACCTCCCACTTGTTCTATTCTCTGCTTTGGTCCTATCCCTTTTCAAAAGTGGGTGCTTCCAACTTCCCTCCCCCCCAGCCTGCCCTCCCTTCCATCATACTCCCTCTCATCCCCTTTCCCCCTACTTTCCTGTAGGATGAGATACCCTATTTTGTGTGTATGTCATTCCCTCCCTGAGCCAAATTCAATGATTATAAGGTTGACCCATTCCCTTTTGCCTTCCTGTTCTTCCCCTCCATTGTACCCATTTTCCCTTGCCTCTTCTATATGAGATAGTTTGCCTCATTCTGTCTCTCCCCATCTCCTCTCATTATATTCCTCTCTCACCTCTTGATTTCACATTTTAAGTATCCTCCCTTCCTATTCGATTGTTCCTGTGCCCTCTATCTATGTATACCTGTAAACATATATATATATACATATGTGAATGTATATATATACATATGTAAACATATATACATATATATACATATGTGAATGTGTATATATACATTCACATATGTATTCATATGCCTATATATACTCATATATATATATATTATATATATATATATATATTCCCTTCAACTATTTTCATACTGAGAAAAGTTTCATCAGTTACAGTTATCGTTTTTTCATGTAGGAATGTAAATAGTTCAACTTTGATAAGTTCCTTATGATTTCTTTTCCCTGTTTACCTTTTCATGCTTCTCTTGCTTCTTGTATCTAAATGTCAAATTTTCTATTCAGCTCTGGTTTTTTCCTCAAGAATGCTTGAAAGTCCTCTATTCCACTGAATGACCATATTTTCCCCTGAAACATGATACTCGGTTTTGCTGGGTAGGTGATTCTTGGTTTTAATCCCATCTCATAAAATTTTTTCTTGCTTAATATTACTTTTGTTTTCAAAATCTGACTTCTTTCCCTCCACCTTTTCCTCCTCCATTCCTTGCCCTCCCACCACTACTGAGAAAACAAGAAATACAAATCCTGTTACAAATATGTATAGTTAAGCAAAAACAAATTCCTGAATTGTCCAAGTCTAAAAAAAAGTCTCAATCTATATAATCTGAGTCCATCATCTCTCTATCTGGAGGTAGAAAGCATATTTCATCATAAGTCCTTTGGAATCATGGTTGGTCATGGCCAACCTTCGTCAATTCTATAGCACAAGACTTTTCCATGACACTTATATTTCATAATTTGTTCCGCCATTCCCCATTTGATAGATACCTCTCAATTTCTAACTCTTTGCTACCACAAAAAGAAGTGCTATAAATAATTTTGTCCCTGTGGGTTATTTTTCTTTTTCTTAATCTTTTTGAGTATAGTATTATAGTACCAAGTAGTGATATTGTTGGATAAAACATATGCACAGTTTAATAAATGTTAGGAAAAATTTTCCAAATTACTTTCTGGAAGTATACCAGCATACAGCTATACCAACACTGCATGAACATGCCTGTTTTCTCATAGCTATTCAAGTGTTTGCCATTTTCCTTTTCTCTGGAGTTGTTATTTGTCAATATTATGGCTATGAGGCAAAATCTCAGTGTTGTTTTAATTTGAATTTTTCTAATCACATGTGATTTTTATTTTTTTTTAAATATGGCTAATAGTAGTTTAAATTTCTTTCTCTAAAAATTACGTCTTCACATCTTTTGACCATTTGTTAACTGGGAAGTGACTCTTATTCTTACAAATTTGAATCAATTCCCTATATAATAGAAATGAGAACATTATTAGAGGAATTTAAAGATTTCCCCCCCTTTTAACTGCTTCTCTTTTAATTTTAGTTGCATTGGTCTTGTTTGTATAAAAACATCTTAATTTTAAGTAGTCAAAATTTTCAAAATTGTATACAGACAAATTATTATATAGTCAAAATTATATATTTTATTTTATGTGATCATCTCTACCTTTTGTTTGGTCACATTCTCTTTCTCTATTCATAGATCTTACAGGTAATTTCTTGCTTGCTTCTCTAATTGATGTTGTTACCCTTTATGTTTAAGTCATGTTCCCATTTGGAGCTTATCTTGGAATCCATTGTGAAATACTGTCCTGTAACTAATTTGTGTTAGACAATTTTCCAGTTTTCCCAATGATTTTTGCTGAATATGAGTTCTTATTCCAGTGACTGAGGTCTTCTGGTTTAAAAAACACTAGGCTTTTGAATCACAGTACTTCAAGATCTAGTTTTCATAGACTGCAGCTCAGTTCCCAGTGAGAACTGGAGAAAAATTTCAGCTTCTACTTTATAAACTTTACATTTAATTTGACAGTCATTGGGGTAAAAGGGAGGCTGCCAGTTTTTAAGTGGTATATCAGTTTTGAGCTAAGAATATCCAACCTCATCAATAACAGGAAATTGCCCTTAGGCCACTTAATGTGGTCTTTTTTCTGAGACCTATTGTTCTGTCAGAAACAGACCTTGGGAGGATGTGCATCATTATCCCCTCTCCCTCCTAAGAATTCAAAGGCAATGAGTATCAATTGGTAATTACAATGTTGCCTAGAATAGTTAAACAGGAAGGCTTTTGACTTGAGGACTGGGAGAAAATTTAGAATAAACAAGTATATGGATACTGGAGAAGGCATGAAGAGTAAATGGATATTAGTCCTGCTTATTGGAACATCTTAACACCAACTTCATTAACCTTTCTTGCAGAGATTTTGGATACTATTATTGTATCTCTAAAAGGGAGTGGAATCTTGGGGGCTGAAAATTTAACTGTGATTCCAATTAATTGGGAGGTTTGGAAAGAGGATGGGTAAGACCAGTAGATAAAGGACTAAAAAAACTTTGTTCCCGAATGACTGAGGTAACTTTTTTAAAAATTATTTTAGACTCAAACTCCAGAACACAAATACAGAATAGAGAAAACAAATATTGGACCTTAAATGCAAAGTAAGAAAGGAAAAAAGGAGTGTCATGTGCATAGAAGAACATAAGAGCAGATCCAAAATATGCAGCAATAGATTTTCATTTCAAGAAAGCCTGTATGATAAACAATACACTTTGTCTTGAAAACTGTCCATTTTCTTTGCTTCCTTGTAAGTTTTCTTTTGTTCTCTACTGTATACTTTTTTACTTTGTTCTTTTTCTCCCTCCCACCCCCCAGAAGGTTACAATTAAGTTTGGATATGTTTCTTTATAGCTATACATATAAACATTGACATACACATATACATACACATACACATATACATATACATATATATATATATATACACATACATATATAGATATATAATTCCCCAAATTCTATTCCTGATCTTTGTTTTTAATGTTTGTGCATATCTCTTGTTTCCTATTCCTCCTGCCTTTTCTTCTTTACTTGTACCTTGACTTCCTATTACTTGCCTATCCCCTACAAGGATTCATCCTCTATCTTCCTATTCCCATAAATATAAACACCCTTCTATGTCCCTATTTTACCTATTCCTTCATCCTCTCCTCTACAGATGCCTCCCTTGTCCTCTCTCCCATCCCTATGCCCCTACCATTTTATTTCTTTTGAATTTAGAAGGCTTTTATTCAGTTTAAAATATATATGTATTGTTCCTTCTTAAACCCATTCCTGATGAAAGAAGGTTACCAGAACTACCAGCCTTTCTTCCCCATCTAATTGCTCTGTATTGATTCTTCCTCTTATATCTCATTTGTATAAAATAATTATTCTTTTTAGCTAAATGGTTTTACTTTTAAAATTCATATCATACTCAGGTTTTCCCCAATTTTTCCTATGAGCTACCCACTTATTAATAAAAATCTTAGACATACAGTTTATATTTTACATATATAAAAAATAAAGTCTGTCCTTATTGAATCCCTTATAATGAGTCTTTGGTATGTACTTTATATTTCTCTTGGTTCTTGTATGTCAAATCTTCTACTAAGTTCAGGTTTGTTTTTTTTTTTCCACAAAGTCATGAAAGTCTGTTGATCAAATATTCATTTTTTTTCTTGCAGGATTATGCTTAACTGTTGGGAGTCAGAGATCCAAGACTCAGATAAAGATCTCACTATGTTCCCTATAGAAGGCCCTTCAAGATACAGCTTTGTTAAGCTTACTCCTTGGGTCTTTTGATATGGGTTACTCTTAAAAGAAAGTTGTTTGAGTTCTGAGACCAGTAGACCATACCTCAAGATTTTAGTTATTAAGAGCTAAAATATCTGATTCTGCACTCAAGTATCTTTGGTGGTCAGCTCTAAATGTGATGTCTTTTGAGGATTGCAGCTTTGGCTTTGAAGTTTCCTCTCAATTGTATCCTTTTATGACTGTGGCTGCATTAGCAGGTACCTGAGGCCTAGGTCAAAGGTCTTACCCTAAGACTTTAGTTTCCTAGATAACAAATCCTTATCAAATCATCTATTCTGTGCTACTTCCAGGATATGACAGACTAAGATAAT
Organism: Gymnobelideus leadbeateri; assembly: GCA_011680675.1. Classification (NCBI taxonomy): domain Eukaryota; kingdom Metazoa; phylum Chordata; class Mammalia; order Diprotodontia; family Petauridae; genus Gymnobelideus; species Gymnobelideus leadbeateri. The sequence continues at coordinate 468,988 of WOXC01004630.1, forward strand.
GATGAGAATACTTGAGTCCCCTTCTTTTGTCTCATTGTTCTATAAAAACCTTGTCCTAAGAATCAATAAATGGTGTTCATTGTTCTTCCTTGAACTGCCCACGTGGCCTGGTCATTTCTTATTCACATCTCCAGATCATGCTAAGTGTTGGACACTGAGCAGCCCATGGCACTTAATTTTGTTGGGTGTGATGTTTTTGGTGGGAGTCCAAGTTCTTTTGCTCTTTGATATATAGCATTCCAAGACCTGTGGTCCTTTAATGTCTCTGTTACTAGTTCTTGTGTGATTGTAATTGGCACCATCATATTTAAATTGTTTTAATCTTGATGTTTTTAATATTTTGTCCTTGAGCTGGGGTTTTGGAATTTGACTGTGATATTCCTATGAGTTTTCCTTATAGGACCTCTTTTAAATGATGGTCAATGGATTTTTTTCTATTCCCCCTCCCCCCCCCCACCCTTGTTCTAATGCTTCAGGCAATTTTCTTTAATTATTTCTTGTATTTTTGTATCAAGATTCTTTTTTATCTTAACTTTCACTTAGATTATTTTTGTTTTCTCTTATTGATCTGTTCTCCAGATCTGTTGTTTTCCCTATAAAATGTTTCATTTTCTCTTTTATTTTTTTCATCATTCATATTTTGTTTAATTATTTCTTGAGCTCTTATAATTTTGCTGGCTTCACTTTGGCCAATTCTAATTTTCAAGGTGTCATTTTCTCCCTTGAGATCCTATATTTCCTTTTCTAATTGGTTGACTTTCCTTTCATAATCTTGTTTTTCTTGGATTATTCTTAATTTTTTCTTTAGTTTTTCCTTCATCTCTGTCATTTGATTTTTAAAGTCTTTTTAAAGATCTTTTATGAATTCTTTTTCAGCAGGTGACCATTTGATATTACTCTTTGGGGGTTTCTTTACTTCAATATCCTCCTCTGAAGATGAATTCTAGTTTTTTTCTATTCCCATAATAGCTTTCTATGGTTGGATTCTTTCTCCTTTGCCCATGCAAGTTTAGTGGCAATAGCTTAATTTTTGTAGTCACCTTTAGTCCTGGGGCATGGGGGATGGTGCCTCTTGCCCCAGATCTTCAGTTATCCTCTCTAGCCTGGAACTAAAGCCAAACCTCCATCCTCCTATAATTGCCCTCAGCCAGGGGCATACTGCCCTACTGCTCCTGTACTCACCAGGCAAATGCTGGTTCCTTCTCACCCCCACCACTCTTTGTTCACCCTAAGGTGCTATTTTATCTCTTTTGTGGGGAAAAATCTTAAGAGCTTGGAATTTTCTGCCCTACTCTGCCATCTTCCCAGATTCCTCCCTAGGTAACTCTTAAGATGAAGAATCTAATGAGGCATTTCTTAAGAGAACTTAGTTTAGCTCCTTGGGTCTTTTGATATGTGTTACTCTTAAAAGAATGGGGTTTGAGTTCTGAGATCAATAGGCCATACCCTAAGATTTTAGTTATTAAGAGCTAAAATATCTGATTTTATCTTTGGGTGGTCAGCTCTAAACCTGATGTCTTTTGAGGATTGCAGCTTTGGCTTTGAAGTTTCCTCTCAATTTTGTGAATAAACATGATGAAGAGAATTCTTGAGAGTCTTTAGCTACCATAGGAAAAAAATAGAATGGTAGCACTATTTCCAGAGTTGAGGCAAAGTCAGTAATAATAGCAATAGAGGTGACTGCAGCTGTGATCTTTCTCATAGCTGATACATTGTAATTAATGCTTATTTATCATGTTTTATCTTTATAATTAATTACAATGATAATTTTTTATGGTATTGCTTATGCAGATAATAATTTTGAGACTTATTTAAGCCTAGACAATTGGGGAATTTATATGTCTATACATAATATTTGAGCATATTTATGTATGCATATATATAGAAAGTCAGAATTTATAAGAAAAAGCATTCTTCAATTATTTAATAAATAACATTTAATAAACTAGAGTAAGATCTCAGAGCTAACTGATTAATAAGACAGATTACAGTCTTGGAAATTAGTGAGAAAATATCAGAACACACTTCTTTGTTATCTTAGAATGCAATGTGAAAGAACGAATAGGTAACAAGTCAAGTAGCAGATTGAATTATGGGGTTTTGACCTGACAGTAGATGAGTACATCCACATAATAATCACATAGATTATAAATTAGTGTTAATAATCCTAAAAGCTGTTATGATAAAATACAAAAAGGAAAATAGTGTAAATGATGCTGGAATGGTAGGTTGCTACCACATGGTAGAGGGCTGTAAATATCAGAATCAGGAGTTGATACTTTTTTTCTTAGCCAATTGGGAGACATTGGCATTTTGTTTTTTTAATATGGTGGGAGAGATGGATTTTCAATGTTACTGAGACAGTGGTGTGACAAATAGATTGGAGAAGGGGATAGATTAGAAGTAGGAAAGTCAGCACAGAAGCTATCATGATCATTCAGATGAAAGGTTATGGGGGCTTAGAAGTAGAAAGACACAAGAACCATTGCTTTTGATGAGGTGAGAAGTGACAATACTTGGTGACTGATTAGATACTATGGATGATCAAAAAGGAAGATTAAGTTTATATACCTTTCATTGTATTATCCTTGCCACATTAATATTAAATTAAATCACCATGAGCATATTATGTTTATATGCTTTTACTGTAATAGCTTTGCAATCAATAGGTAAAAGCATAATATTGAATCAGTATGAATTATAATATGAAATTAACATATTTTCATCCTTTCAAAATAACTTTTGTATTAAATTAATGAATATGATCAAAGCCCAATGTCACATTTTTAGCATCTATGAATTGCTATGTACAGGTAGGAGTGATAATAAAAACCTCTACAGCTTGCCAATGCCTTTTGGTGAAGACTGCTTTCTCATCCCCAGAAAAGAATGTTTTCTACTATATATACATATATGTGTACACGTGTGTGTGTGTGTGTGTGTTCCACCTGAATGACATGCATTAGCTTCCCTGGACCATGTTGAGTAAAAAACATTATATTTTATGTATATATGTAAATATATTCAAACATATTTTGCAAACTTATATACATGTTGCCTCTATCATTAAAATTTGAGCTCATTAAGGGCAGGGAGTATTACTACTTTTCTTTGTATCTCCAGTATTAAGTATAGTGCCTTGCCTTTAGTAAGTGCTTAATAAATACTTGTTGACTACCTCCCAAAGTGGTCCCTAGTTTTAGATACCCCTAATTATTTTTAAGTTTTTCCTTTCATCAAGCCTAAATCTACACTTCTGTAACTTCTGCACGTTATTCCTAGTTGTGCCCTCTGGGACCACCCAGGATATATCTAATCTGTTTTCAAATCTGTTTTCAAGAGTCACATTGAATATGCCTTTTGCATATTTGAAGACAGATATCCTGCTGGTCAGCACCCTTTCTAGCTTCCTGCAAGTTTTCTCTAGGCTAAATATCCTTTGGCTCCCATTCTTTCAATCTATTTTCCAACAACATGGTGTCTGGGGGGGGGAAGTAAAAACTTCCCAGAACTTCCCTCTCCCCTCCCCCACCCCTTCACTTCTGCTGTCAATCAGCAGCAAGCCCTTTCAGGAGGCTTTCGGATTTCCCCAACTCTGTGGGCCCCTCCTCCCGGCTAGTGGAAGTCAGGGACAGCTCGAGCTCACTCCTCCCCCATTGCATTGGGACCCTCCACCCCTCTCCCTTGAGGTCATTTAGCATCCTTGTTCTTTGTAAGCCATAGTGGTGGGCTCCTCTGTTGTTTACCATTGGGGAAGATTTTTGCACTGAGACTTGAGCCCACCTCTCAGCCAATGGGAGAAGGGATAGCCAGGGGAAGGGATCTGACTGCATTAGGGTATAAATCCTTGTTCTGCCTTTTGTAATGTGCCTCTTCCTCATGATCAGTCATGGGGAAGACCACCCCTTTCTCCTGGGGAAGAGAATAAATTCCTGTTCTTATCCTAAGAGATCTCTGTGTCCTTGAATAAATTTTGGATGAGATTTTTCATCACAAACAATGGTCTTTGGTTTTTTTCATCTTTTCATTTTTCCACCAACTGCTCTGCTTAGACTCTACCATCTTCCTGGTCCTCCAGGAAACTCATTATCATGAAGATTGCTTCAACTTTGGTTCTCACACCTCATCAGGACTCTTAGTTGCTTCTTCCTCTCTAATTAGAGGGTTGGAGGTAAAAAAAAAATCACTCCTTCCAATATCTCCCTTTGTAAAGGGTTATCTAGACATCTCTTCATTTCCCACCATCTCCTCTGCATGGTTGCAACTCCACTAATAACATGCCCCTGCATGGAAGCAAGGCTTGAGAAGTTAGAACTGTTGAAAATAAATAGACTGTCCATTTTTAGGGTCATAATAAGAAGGAAAAAAAACCCTAAAAAGAATTTGCATCATTGATACATAAGACAATCTGCCTCCCTACCACTTTTGAGGGCTTAAATCCATCCTTCCACTTTCAATGACCCCTTAAGCATCAGAAGAGGTTCTTTTTGTCCTGTCTACATGTTCCTCAATTCCCTATGTGTATATGGTGGGGGTAGAGGTGGAGTGACTTAGGGAAGGAACACTGTTTTCCTGACAAAATTGTTGTTAGATTCTTTCCTTGACATTTAACTCCAAGACCAGTTCACTCCAGACCATATAGCACTAGCTGAGTAGACTGAACATGGTTAGTCTGATTTTGATAAAGGGGAGGGACATTCTTGCCCAGTCTTTCCCTTTCTTCACCTCTTAATCCAGGCACTGCTTACTCATCTCGGGCAAATTCAGTGTATTTCGACAGTAATAAATTAGTGATGAATCATGGTTCAGGAGAACTTTTTGACCAACATTAGATCTCATTAGACCTTGAACTGAGACAGTTCATGTAAGAATCTCAGATAATCTGCATTTTCCCTGAATGTGCTTTGTTTTAGTTTTGGTGCTACTCTGTTTCTGATTTGGGGGGAACCTATCTTCTTCCCCATAAATCCCACCTCTTTTTAGTAAGCATGAATATATCATTTTAATATAATTGAAGTAAACTACACCAATTGTGTTTGTTTATGGTACATATTTGGAATGTGCTTTTTTAAAAGAAGACAACTGTAGAGAGAAGGCGCTTTCCTTCTGGCTGGAATATAGAAAAAAGGCAATGATTTTGTGGCTGGAGAAATGGGAAACAGATGTCCAGCTCTTCAAAGTCTTCTCTTTCCAAGTTAGCCCCTACGGTTTGTGGGTCTTTTTCAAAATGATGAACATTGTGTTGAGCTGATGTCAAGTTGAAGCAGTCTCCTCCTCACAGCTTTACCCAACTACTTAACAATTTTAATTTAAAGTGAAATTCTGGGAAATTATTTTCCCCAGATAAGTGGTAAATTGGAGATAGAAACAATTTTCTGATCATAATTCAGATGCACATTAGACTAAAATGGCTCTGTAGGAGTCCATAAAGGAAGGAGATCAAGAGAAAAAATTTCACCTTGGTCTGAGAGCTGTTTGTTTATCAACTGTTTAGGTGTAGTTGCTGTGTTGCTGGTGGTATTATTGCTCATGTTGTCTGACTTTTTGTGACTCTATTTGGGATTTTCTTGGCAAAGATACTGGAGTGGTTTGCCATTTCCTTCTCCAGCTCATTTTATAGATTAGGGAAGCTCTGAGGCAAACAGGGTTAAGTTGACTTGCCCAGGGTCTCACAGGTCATTTGAACTCAGGAAGGTGAGTCTTCATGACTCTAGGCCCAATGCTCTATCCATTGTACCACCTAACTTCCATAACTTAAGCTAATGAATCAAAAGAGCTTTATCCTTCTCTTAAAGACTTGTTGGCTACTTTACCCCCAGCAAATTATAACAGCAATAGATGATGTGAAGAGAATGAATGCCAACAGATGGTAGTAGCATGCAGCTCAATGAACAGCTAGAAGAAATGGAGATTCCCAGAAGAGACTGTTTGAGCTATTGTAGAGAGCAGAATAGGATCCCAGTTCAGTAGAGCAAGCAACTTGCCCAATGATATCACTAGAGAATCACTAGCATAGGAAGTATGAGCTGTAGAACCCATTCAGGTGCCCCGGCCACACGTATTCCTATTTATGTAGCCCTACACTCTCTTTGTTCAATCAGGCATGGTCCAGGTAAGAATGTTCCTCCATTTGGTGCTATGAAAATCAATAATAACAATATTATTATGTTTTGGTTGAGGAATACAAGGAAGTCCAAAGCAAATTCCTTGCCTTAAGGATATTATGTTATAATGGGAGAGACATGTAAATAACTGATTGCATACAATACTTACAAAGAGTTAATTAGAAGGAAATTTGAGAGGAGAAGGCACAAACATCTGGGGGGGTGAGGAAAGGCTTCTTGTAGAAGATAGTATTAGAGCTGAATCTTGAAAGAAGCTTCTGTGTGAATAGGGGAAATCTTTCTTGTCATTTATATTGCCATCCTGGTTAATTCTGTGCCTTTGGCTTTGAACTCTGTGTCTTCTGGCTGGTTCACAAAAGAAACACATAGCTAGGGACTCACAAGCAATGGTTTTGAGTGGCTGCTGACCTATACCCATAACGTGTCTCAAACCTAGAGTAGCATTCTGGAAGCCTGTGTGTGTTGGGACCTTGGATGTTCCTCTTATGTATTTTTGTAACTGTACATAGTAAGTAATGGAAAAAAATCTGTATCCTCAGATTTACTGGAAAATTATGAGAAACTTGTAATTAAACTTGAGTCATGTAGTCTGTTTTCAGTTGGCAAAGTATAATGTTCAGGTTTAAAAGAGGAATAAAAAGCAGGTTTTGAGGTTTTGGAAGATATATATATAATTGCTTTTGCAAAGCTGCCTTTTCAGGAGTAAATCAACTGTGAATATATGAATCGTTTCCCTAAAATGCACAGAGTTTAATGATCAAGTAGAATACATAATTTTTTTTTAAGTTTGTATCTGCTGGAATTCATATTACCAGGTTTGCACCTAAAATGAGGAATTCCTAAGAAATGTTTCTAGTGTCACCTTATCTCCATTTTATCTCCATCCTAAAGTGTGGAGTAGCTATAATTAAATCATCTAAATTATATTTCCTCCTCATGAATATTAATTTTCATACTGATAGTAAAATTATTCCTTTAATTACTTCAATACTTCTCCTCCTACACAAATCACAGCCCCTCTGCAACAATTACCAGGGGGAAGGGGAATTCATCATGTAGGATTATAGGTTTAGAACTGAATTTGGATTCAGCTCCAGAGATCATCTAATCCAGAGGTGGGGACCCTGCAGCCTCAAGGTTGCATGTGGCCCTCTGGGTCCTCAAGTGCAACCCTTTGAATACAAGCTGGCCACACTTGAGGACCTAGAGGGCCACATGCAACCTCGAGGTTGCAGGTTCCCCACCCCTGATTCTAGTCTAATTCTGTCATTTTATAGATAAGGAAACTGAGTCCCAGAGAAGTTAAGTGAATTGCCCAATGTCCCTTAAGTAATTAATATAGCCAATATCAATGCACAGATATTCTGACTCTAAATGTAGTGTTATTTCTGCTATATCCTACCTTTGCCTGATGATAAACCCCTCTCTAGTTGGTGAGGCTGGTTTTGGAGATGGTGCTGAAAAATTTTCTAACTGAATAAACCTTCCAAAGACTGTGTTCCACTATCATAGCCTTCAAGAACCCAAGGTCACCTCCCTTAAAATTTGAGGCACCCAAAGATGACTTTAGGAGAGGGCTTCTTTAATTTGTGTTTGTTCCCTAGGGATTTTGTGATTCTTCATTTTTTATTTCTTGCTGCCACCAAAGCATGAGTTAGTATTCTGAACAGCAATTATTTGCTGTCTCTCTAATGGCATCCAACATACATGCTCACCTCACTCACCTAATAATCGAAATATCTTCTCCCTTCCCATTTGTGACATAGTCACAGAGTATTTTCAGTTCTTTTCTAATACCTTAACTGAACCTAAAATGAAAACTGTATTTTCTCAGATAGCATCTAATTAGGGACTCCTGTCACAACAAAAGATTTCTTTTTGGAATCAAATTACATGCTTGTTCTATACTTCAAGTAGCGTTTTATGAGGAGGAATTGACTGAATGGTGCAGCCCATCTTTTAAATCCAACTAATAGTGGTGAGATATTATAGTGGTTGTTTCCATAACTGGTCCTGATCCATTTCAGTTTTTAATGTTCATCCATAACACCCGGTAATTTGGAATAGAATGGCATCTTAATAGGAAAAATATTCTTGGCACACAGGGCCACTACTTCCTGGGGAGCACCTGCCCTTTATTTCTAGACCAATATTTATCTTACTAATTGTTGCTTCTGGCAGTGGGAACAACAGTAAATCTCTGCAGGAGCCACTCTTCCAAGCCATCCTTCTCTTTGTAGATGTGCAGAGACACTTTTTCCACAAGCCTCAGAAGCTCCAAAGGCAAGCACATTTAATACGTTTTTATTTTTGAGGTGGGGAGAGCTGATTTGTATGGAAAGGTTGCTTTGTCCTGTTTTTCAAAGACTTGACTTTCTGAAATAGGCCTAGAGGGCAAAGCAGGTTGGGGTTGCTGAAATGTATTCAAGATGCTTTTTCTGTCTTAATTGGAGAGTTGTTTTCACAGCAAAGAGACTGGGAATAGGTGATGGAAGGGGAAAGGTGAAACATGGAAGAAGCAAATAAATGTGTGTAATACAAGTTCATGGTTTCTAATGAAGTCTTTTTCTTGTTCTTTGAATATAGTTATACTTGAGTTTGTTGATAATTAAGTTTACAATAAAAAAAGGAAAAAAAAGGAAAAGCCCAGAAAGCACTGGATATGAAGATCTTCTCTGGTTGATGTGTTAGCTCTGTTATTTCCTGATGCATAGTTTCTTATGTTATGGGACAGTACTGAGGACAATAGCTCTTCTCCTTGCATGTGTAGAGGACCTCAGAAATGCAAATATAGAGCTGGTTCCCACCTTTTTTCAGCTATAGGGTTCTTAAAAACAAAGATTACAGGCAGCCTCCAAATGGAGCACAGCACGAAAATTGAGAGAGAGTGAAGAAATGTAACAGTGTGAGTTGTGATCTGAAAGAATATAGGAGTCTATCATGAGTCAAACAAATCTACAGATCTAACAAATTCCAAGGGCTAGGAAGAACATTCAGAAACGAGTTTGTGGCTGTGATTTAAAGCTGAGGAGTTGGCACAGAGTCAGGAATAGGTGTTGGCTAAGGATGTATAACTTATTCATCTAAGATGGCAGTCACCTATGGAACTGGCACACCAGTCATCTCCCTTCTCAGTCTGCTGCATTGACTTTACTTTGGACCTAGTCACAGAGTATATGAGAGAGAAATGGAATAGAAGCCTAGTGGGTACTCTTAGGTGTTGTATTTTTAAAAATATATAATATTTTATTTTTCCCTGATTATATGATAAAACAATTTTAAACATTTAAAACAATTTGGTTTTAAATTCTATCCCTTTATCTCCTCCCCCCTCCCAGCAATCAGATATAGGTTATACATGTGCAATCATGCAAAATGTTTCCATATTAGTCATTTTGTACAAGATTTGAATAAAATAAAAAGAATGAAAGAAAATGAAAAATAGTATGCTTCAGGATGTATTTAAACACTATCACTTCTTTCTCTGGAGGCAGATAGCATGCCTCATCCATAGTCTTTGGGAGCGTATAGCATCATTTTATTGCAGAGAATAGTAAAGTCATTTACAATTCCTCATTGTATAGTATTGCTGTTACTATGTACAACATTCTCCTAGTTATGCTTACTTCACTTTGCATCAGTTCATGTAAGTCTAGGATTTTCTGAAATCATCCTGCTTGTCATTTCTTTTTTTTTCTTTTTTTTTTTAAGCAATTGGGGTTAAGTAACTTGCTCAAGGTTACGCGGCTAGTCATTATTTATGCGTGGGTGCTCATTTTCTGAGGCTGGATTTGATCTCGGGTCATCCCAACTCCGAGGCCGGCGCTCTTACTCACTGCGCCACCTAGCCGCCCCCTGCTTGTCATTTCTTATAGCACATTAATATTCCATCACAATCATATACCACAACTTATTTAGCTAAGTGCTGTCTTGAGTCTTCATTGCACTACCTGATGGGAATTTTATTCTGGAGCTGATGTCTTCTTGTGATCACCTTTCTGTGTCTTAGTCTACCTCATTGGTACCACATTGATGGTGATGACTGATTGATTTATGATTAGTCATACCCCTGACCCATATCTTTGGCCTTCCTATTTCTCTGTTGATTTACCTTGTGTTTTCTTGAAGTTACTATGGGCAACTTCCTTTCCTATTTTCCTTTCTACTAGGCAGTGCTGATGCCTGAGGCTCAAGCTGTATCCCAAGATGATGTAAAGTTGAGCCCTTCACACCTCCCCAGGTACTCCTCTGATCTCTAACTTTGATCTCACTTCATTCCTTTAACCCTGAATAATTGTAGGTGTCTTGTCGGGCGAGACAAACATGAGAGAATCCAAGCCTCTAGTTTTAATTACACCTCACCCCCGCCACTCCCTGTGTCTCTCACCTGCTTTGTGTCTGCCAATTTTTGCTTTTGTTTTAATTCAGAAGTGGATGTATCATTTTCCTGTATCACTACAAAGATTTCCTGTACTGGGATTTTCCCTACACAGATAAAACCATACGTTTGGACAAGAATGAGAAAAGAAAGATGGTATCATACTGAGAACCTGGTTATCATGAGTGGGAAGACTATCCCAGGAGTAGGAAGTCTGGATTTTGCTCTGGGCTAGGGGTTCTTCAACTTGTTTGTATGATGGACTGCTTTGGTGGTCTTGATGCTCATTGTAATAGCTTCTTTGTAAGCAAACTGCTATGCTGAAAAGTGGAAAAGGGATGAAAGTGAAACCATTGCCTTTACCACCGTTTCTACTAGAAGCTTAGCTTAAATATATGGTGTAGTCGTTAGAGCATTGGCCCTTGGAGACAGAAAGATATGAGTTCAAATTTGTCAAAACATACTAGCTGTGTGACCCTAAGTCATTTAACCTCTGCCTCAGTTTCCTCAACTGTAACATGATCATAATTGCTCCTATCCCCCAAGGTTGTAGTGAAGATCAAATGAGATATCTATAAAATGCTTAGCACTGTGCCTGGCACATAGTAGGTATTTAATAAGTGATTGCTTTCTTCCCTCCTTCCAGTCTGTCCAAATCTTATAGTGGGGACTACAGGTGTCCTTGATGCCTTGTTTACAACCTTTATCCAGGCTAGGGGATGTAACTAGTTCCAGAGTTTTCTTGGTTTGCTCTCTGGGCACGTGACAGGATAGTGAAGATTCTTTGTTGCAATGCCCCATGAGGATTCTTGCTCTTTAAAGGTATTTGTCCCATACAGAAAATGGGGGAGTCACTGCATGGCCCCTGTGCCCTCAGTGCTCCTTGTCAAAAAGGTATAGGACTAATTTCAGATGGTGAGTCCCCTGGGGTTTATAAGTGAGTAGTGGGACAAGCATGGGCTCAGTCTACTCAGGTAATTTTGAATATTAAATATTGAATATTATTATTCATATTTTTCAATATTATTGAACATTAAATTTAAATATTGAATATTAAATATTGAAATTACCTTGACTTTGTCCAGTATCTTCATCAGTTGTGAGGAATTTCCCAGTTAACTGCAGATTGACTGACTCCCAGTTGACTTTGAATTTGGTAGCTGCTGGCTCTGTCGCTTTACATGATCTGTTTATTAAACTGGCACACAACTGATTGTTTTCTTCTAAATTCACCTAGAGGTAAATGGTTTTTCTGAATAAAAAATGTAGTTACACTTTTGTTGTGTAGTCATTTTAGTTGTGTCCAACTCTCATGACCCTACTTGGGGTTGTCTTGGCAAAGATCCTAGAACAGTTTGCCATTTCCTTCTCATTTTACAGATGAGGAAACTGAGGCAAACAGGGTTAAGTAACTTACCCAGTGTCACACAGCTTGTAAGTGGCTGAGGCCACATTTGAAGTCAGGTGTTCCTGACTCTAGGATGGGCACTCTGTCCATTTGACCACCTAACTGCATGGGGAGATGGAATTGTACATCAGGCATAAATCACTGTTTGGAAAAATAAATTCTTAGAATTGTGAAACCCTTAGAGGGATTTATCTACCAACTGGAAATCTGTATTAATGTTTTTCTCAGGCTTTGTGGCAGCTGTTTTACAAGTAAAATGTATTTTTCTTTCTTTATACCAAAGCTTTTCTCTCCTGGAAGGGCTATCATAACAGGTCAGGGATCTGTTTAATTGGAAAGCAACAAATGTGGTAGACGCACATATCTCTTCTCCTGGCTCCTGCCTACTTCATGTCTTGTATTTAGACATCTGCTTTGTGCCCAACAGGGTCCCCGAGTGCCCTGTTAGGCCCTTCTAATGGAAGTTCCTAATATGTCTCATTTAATCTGTGCCCGAGGGTGTAATATGGCAAGCCTGCTCAAATGTAAATGAGTTTCCCTGCCTTCTCAGTTAGAGGAGCTGCTGCTTTAATTTTCCTCACTGCATCCTGTGTGGCTTGAACCAAAGGTCATAATATTCTGTTCCCCAATACCTTATTGATAGCCACTTTTCTGTTGAGAGAGCATTCACAGAGAGCAGGCACTGTAGGAAGGCTGAATCAAATCTCTCTTGCTTTGGAGGTAGGAAATTTGATTGGGTGTCTTGCCAAATCTGGTATAAACCCCCTTCTAGGTACAGACCCATATATCTATCACTGTTTTCTGCTGAATTAAATTCCCCATCTTGGATCCATCATGGTCCAGTCGTAAGCTGTTGCACTACAAAAAGTTATGCCAGAACAGTACATAATTGTGTCTGGAGAACCTGAGATAACAGCACTTACTACTAACATATACTGAGTTCATTTAGCTATGAGATTGATGCTTGTACTGAAACTGACCATACACATCCAAGAGAGTTTCTTGAGATTAGTACATTGCTAAGGAAGAACTCAGTCAAAAGAAGTAGCAATTTTATGGGAAAAGAATCCTTGAGTTGGAAGCAGATAAAATTTATGGCTGAGACAAAGCAGTTTGAAAGACTGGAGTAGTTAGGGGGGTTAGTTAGCCAGTCAAAAGTAATTTATTAAGTGCCTACTATGCACCAGATACTGTGATAAATGCTAGGGATACAACAGAAAGGTAAAAGACAGTCCTGTCTCTCAAGGAGCTCATAGTCTAATGGGAAAGGCAACATGCAGTGACATAAGAAGATGCTACATACAGGATGACTTGGAGGTCATCAGCAGAGAGAAGTCACTAGAATTAGGAGGGATTAGGAAAGGTTTCCTATAGAAAGTTGAATTTTATCTGGGTACTTAGGTGACTGCCTACTTCTGTTTTCCCTTTCACCATGACTGTTGAAGTAGACCCAAGGAGGAATGATGGCAAAGGTCCATGAATGGTAAGTTAGTCAAGGGCATGTGGAGGAGTGTGAAGTTGGGGCTGTGAGACTAGGCAGTCTATTTTAAGAACTGTGTATCTATTTTTCATGCTTTCAAGTATTACTTCTTTATATTTTCACTTTTTCCTTTCCTCCCACTCCCCTCTCCTCTCATTCCTGCTACTTTATTCTTTATCATGTCTGCTCTCCCTTCCTGATCCCTTCTAAATCTTCTCAACCCAAGTCATTTCCAAAGAGTGAACCAAATAAATCATAGCTCATAGATTTAAAGCAAGAAAGGATTTTAGGGCTCTAGTCCAAACCTCTCATTGTACAAGTAGATGTGCCGTCCCTTTAAAATACTACTTCATTCATACTGAGTGCTTTAGTAGTAAAAAGAACAGGAAAAGTATCATTAGATAAAGGAAAGGAGTTATATCAGTTATCAGAATATGTAAGATGCTGCCTTTATTATAAACATTTTGATATCTTCAAGAAATTAGAAAATAACTTTTTTATATTAAAAGTTTGTAAAACATGAGTATTAAAAACACAACTTTCAGGGGCAGCTAGGTGGGGCGGTGAATAGAGCACCAGCCCTGGAGTCAAGAGGACCTGAGTTCAAATTTGACCTCGGACATTTAACACTTACTAGCTCTGTGATCAAGCACTTGAGTGACAGATACTTCCTTTAGTGCCATCTAGAGTTGGAAAGGGGTAAAGCTTCTCATAAGTGCCAGTACTGCTACTGTTTCTGATTTGAGAAAGAGTAGAAGGGAAGTCTGGCTTTGCAGATGCTTTGTATCCTGTTGAGATGGCTAGGTTGGTTTGTTTAAATATCAGTACGACCTGTGTTGCTTCGCATTCTGATTGACTAGTGTAGCCTCTGGGTGAATAAATAACTGACTGATTTGGTCTATATAGACCAAGATAATCAGCCCAATTAGCTTTATAGTTCTCTGGCTTAAATGAAACTGCTATTCTTATTAAGATGTGATGCTTTCTAAATGCACTTTGAGGGATGATAGAAGTTGAATGAGCATGCAAATTCTGTCTTCCAGTAAATAATATGAGAATTTGCTTAGCTACAGAGAGTTAAGGACTAATAAGAAGGCAATAAGAAGAATGCAGTGCTGTTGTTCCAGAAGAGAACAATGATATAAAATCCTGCAGTTCAGGATTGTGAATTAGCCCAAGTATGTGTTTGTCTGTTTGTTTTCCTTTTCTTCTCTTTTGCTTCCCTGCTAGGTTCCTATAACTGCATGACCATAAAAAGTGAGTTCACTGGTGGGAAGATATGACCCAGATTTTTGTATGAATTATGATGTATTTTATTATTTATACACTCACTTTAATGTACAAGAATTTTATATTATTTCCCTTACCTCGTTGCAAAGTAAATGGTTATATTTAAAATTTAAAGATATCATTATTTTGAATGCCAAGCTGTATAAAAAGGAGCACATTGTGGGTGAGGTTCAAAGTGTTGAGTAGAAAGGGTGTATTTACTCAACAAGGTTACCCATAGAGTCCTGAGAGTTAGATTGCAACTGTGTGATGGTGGTCCATCTCTGGGCACCTAGACAGACCTACTAGTGTGAGAGCAGGCTACCTTAGAAAGTGAATGGTCATTAAGTAAATTAGCATTTGTTAAGTGCCTACTAGTGCCAGGTGTTGTACTAAAGTTTGGAGATACAAAAATGAAAAGAAAAACAGTCCCTGATTTCCAGCTACTTAAAATTGAATGGAAGGAGACAAAACACAAAAGGAAGCTGAAAAATGGGGACAAAGGGAAGGAAAGGGACTGTGATGAATGTCAAAGTAATGGAGCTAGACAGGAAATGAGGAGATGACTGACAAAGGGGCCCTCCTTCAATGGATATATCTGTATATCATTGGGAAGGATGACAAATTAATGTTGTGGGGATGGCTCCACCTCAAGGAAAACATTTTCCCCAGGTCATGCCATTGCCATTACCTATAAATAAAGAAATTCAGGCCCAGAAAGGTGGAATGATTTGGCAAAGGTCACAAGGTTGCAAAGCTGATGTACTGAGGCCTCAGTTGTTTATAATTTGAAATGTCTTTCCTATGTTCCTTTGGGTGGGACATTAGATTGCCAGATTCATGAATGAGTGAATACAAAAAGAATTTGTTGATTACTGTATAAAAGTACATAGTAGACATTCTATAAAGTGCTAGGCATAAAGATTTACAAAGAGAGATTAGTGCTTGCCTTCAAGGAGCTTGCATTCTAAGGAAGTATTGATGACCTGGGAACAAAGCTTTGGTGTAGGGAATCATAGGGGTGGTGAGTTGATGAATAGATTCTCACCAGTGGCTTCAAGAACCTGTAGCACGCTCAGCATCCACACCTCAGTAAACTGTCTCTACAGATGGGCTAAAGCAGGTCTCAGACCTATCTGTGGCTTAAGGCATGTCTACCCCAAGCAGGAGAAGACTTCCCTTGGTAGAATGTTTGGATGATTACAGTTTGTTGCACTGACCACAAAGATGGCTGAAGCAGGCACTTAGAACTTGGTCACACCTCAAAGACACCAAGGTCATCCACTATAGTCCAGGCCGTCCTCAGAGCTCTTGACTTTTGTCCTGCCACTGGACTTCAATGACTCTGGAAGAGAGAATAAGACTGAAAACTTTGTGTAACTCTGCCTCACTTAAACCCCATTTTCACAAAAGTAAAGCTATCACCCTATGATGTCATTGGTCCTCTTTGAAAATGAAGGACAAACAGCTACAACAACAGGGTAGTCAGTTAACTGGTACTTTCTGGAAGCAACAGAACTGTTGATTCAATTACTATGACCAGAGTAAGAAGTGGAAAGGAAGAGAGAGAAGGGCTAGGAAGGCACTGGGAAAGATGGCCTTGGTGGATTGCTGGATGGGATATGAAAGAGAAGCATGGTTTGGGGTTTGGGACCAGCAGGTAGAGATAGTGTACTCAGTGAACTAGCTTGTACTCACCTAGTCACCTATCAGGCTAACTACCTGCTAGCTTCAAAGATGAGAGCATTAATTACCCCAGTGACTGGGGACATGAATTCTGGAGGCTCAGGGCCCATGTAGAGGTTCAGGTTCTATCTAGAGGGTATAATCCAGGTGGGTAAGAGTGCTGGCAGCCAGGTAGTGACATGTACTGGCTAGACAACATTAATTTGTTCATTTAACAAATATGTGTTGAGCATTTGCTATAAGGCCAGGCCCTGTGGAACTAACAGTGATAGCAAACGTAGGGATACAAATATCAGAAATTTTCTGGAGCTCCTGGGAATCTCCATTCTTGTCATTGTGGCAACCAGTAACCTTTGATACTATAGTTTGTTGCAACAGAAATTTATTCAAAAGAAGCAGTAGCCTGTTATTGTGAGTCATTTTTCAGTCATGTCCAATTCTTTGTGACCCTATTTGGTGTTTTCTTGGCAAAATTACTGGAATGGTTTGCCATTTCCTTCACTAGCTCATTTTACAAATGAGGAAGCTGAGTTAAATAGGGTTTAGTGACTTGCCCAAGGTCACACAACTAGTAAGTGTCTGAGGCCAGATTTGAACTCAGGATGGTGAGTCTTCCTGCCTTCAGGCCTGGTGCTCTATCCACTGCACCACCTAATTGTAGGTGGCAGCACCCTGAGAGCCTGCTTAGTGAACTCTACCTTACATACCCCCAGGATAGAGATGTCAGATACCACCCTGCTAGCAGCATGGGGCCACTCTCCTAAGTGTGGCCCAAACCAAATTAAAACATGATTAAGAAATAATTAACAAGAAACAAAAATACAATGAAATATATATAATGTTAATGTGTGGCCGTCTAAGTCAACATGTAGCCTTTGTGGATCCTTGTATACAGTTGGGTGGCTCCTGTTTCTATTTGAATTTGACCCCGATGCCTAAAGGTATTTAATTCAGTCTAGTTCTCCAATTCTGACACTAAGTACAAAATACCATCAGGATCTAGGAATGGAACAGAAAAGCCTCACTTTTCACAGAAAAATTCTATTTGTAAGCCTGTAGACATTTGATAACCTGGCTTCTGTCCCATGAATTGTAGAATTATTTTGATGTGCGCTGGAACTTTTATGATAGCTCTTTATTTGGTGTTTTGCCTCAACTCTCAAAGAGTGATAACAGTGCCATAGAAGCACTTACCCCACCCTCACTCATTCCTGGGCATTACTAGTCACATATAGTTCAGTCAATTATTTGAACAGAAATTTGTCTCATCTACACTTCTAAGCTATCCCATTAGCCATAGTTATATACACATGGGATATGTTTCTGGCCAGAAGGGTGCTAACAGAGAGATCCTGTTAATAATGGGATCTTCTGCCTTGAAGCTGCCTGCCTGCAGGCAATCTCCCTCAGCGAAGGAAGGTTGAACACAGTTGTGGAGGCTCAGATATGCAGCTACCAAGCTATAGCTTTGGGACTTGTCATTATCTCTCAGATCTTCTCTTAGATATATTCTACATCCTGTCTCTGGAGTAGCACATGGAGTCTGATTGTAAATCACACCTTGATGCTCTTTTCTAGTGTTTGGTCCCAGCTGTACTCCTCTACTCTTATACCTGTTGCTAGAAATCTGGAATTCCAAAGCTGCTCCTAGAACTTGGCATATCCACTCAATTACCATCTCCACTTGACTTCTTCCCTCCCTCCCTCCCTCCCATCTTCCCTCTCTCCCTTTCTTCCTTTCTTCCTTCCTTCCTCCCTACCTCCCTCCCTTCCTCCTTCCCTCCCTTCCTTCCTTCCCTCCTTCCATCTCTTCCTTCCTTCCATCTTTCCTTCTTTTCTACTTCCTACCTGCCTTCTCTCCCTCCTTCCCTTTCTACTTTTCTTCCTTTCTCCCCCTCTTTTATTTCTTTCCTTTCATTTCCCCTCTCACTCTTCTCCTTTCTCTTTTATTCCCTTCCTACCTTTCTCTCTATTTCTCCCTTCTTTCCTTCCTTTCTTTTATCTTTCCTCCCTCCCTTTTCCCCTCCCTCCTCTTTCTACTTTTCTTCCTTCCTTTTTTGCCCTCCTTTCCTTTTCTTTCCTGTTTTTTTCCTTTCTCTGTCACTCTATTCCTTTCTCTCTATTTCTCCCTTCTTTCTTTCCTTCCTTTCTTCCTTCCCTCTCTTCTTTCTTCCTCACTTCCTTTTTTTGAGGCATCTCATAATTGAGCATGGTGGTGATAAAATAATAATCATAATAATACCTAGCATTTATATACTTCTTTAAAACTACAAAATTAAAAAGTACATAGAACTTTACAAATATCATTTTCATTATATCCTCATAATAACGCTGGGAGGTAAGTACTATCATTATCCCCATTTTCTACTTAAGGAAACTCGGACAGAAAGATGTTAAATGACTTGGACAGGATCACATAGCCAAAAAGTGTCCAAAGGAAGATTTGAACTCAGATCTTCCTGACTTCTAGTCCAGCACCCTATGCAGCATGCCTTCTCAGTGTCTCCAAAGGTCACTATTTTTTAAGAGATAAAATAAAATGTAGCTCGAGGCTCCAAGGTCTGGAGATAAATCTAGGCATTCATCATTTGTGACAGAATGATTGTATTATCCCTATAATTGCATGAATAACCTTTAGTATTGTGCATTGAGTTACTCTTCCTGGTCCACTGCACATTATGTGGTTGTTTCTTCTATATATACATATAAACAACTCGAGTAAGTTAATGGCAGGAGCTTTGAAAACACTGCAAATTACTTTCTCTCTGTGTGTTTAGACAATACAAGGGTATGTCCTACATTTGGAAAGGTCTTAATACAGACATGTGGTCAGAAGACTTCCTATGGTTACTCTTAAACTGAAGCCTGATTATATAATGATAAACAGGGCTGTCTGTGTACATGTTTCCTGCACAAAAGAACTTTGGGAAATGTAACAAGAAGCACTATTTCTAACTATGTGTGTGGCCTACCAGTTCGCTAGTGGATTGGGCTTTTGGCTTGAATCATTATTGGTTCTGATTCTGCTCCCTCTTTGATCATTTTCATGATTTGTGGGGTAAAGTATAATGTGCATCGATGGAGATAAGTAAGAGTTGAATGGATTGGTGTGTACACTTACAGGAAGTATTGCAATCTTGGAAGTAGGATAGAATCTCAGCATCTTAATATTGGAAAAGGCATAATGCAAACTGTACCTGAAACATTTCTTAAATCAGATGATGCTGTGTGATAGATGACCTTAATGTTGACTTGCCACCCAGCCCCCATTTGGAGTGATGGACAGAGAGTAAAAGGAAAGGTCCTGCCAATAATTTGCCATGTAACTTTTAATTATAATATCTTTACAGAGGATTTTGAAAGCTCAAAGGGCCTTTGAGGCCACCTAATCTATTCCCTTCATGTTACAGATGAGGCACAGAGAGGCTGTGATTTGTTTAAGGCCAGAGAGGTAGTAAATGTGGAAGCCAGGATGTGAATCCAGGTCCTCTGGTCCCATCACTAGTGTTTTTTCTATTATCTTAGAAAGTCATTCTGTCATCAAGCTTCTATTTCATAAAGTCAGAGGGCAAACATAACAATACAGTAGAAATAGGCTCTCTTTCCCCTTACTACACTCAAAAATACTAGAATCATGTTTTTCCCTCAGAGAGAGGGGGTACTTAAAATAAGCTCCTCAGATGGTGAATTCTTTGAGAAGCAAGAAACTGTCTTTTGTCTTTATGTCCCTAACACTTAGCACAGTGCCTGGCACATAGTAGGTGTTTAGAAATTCTTGTTGACTGACTGTGCAATCCCAAAGGCTGAGTTCTAGCTTTTAGTCAGTGCCAGAGTATCCAATAAGTATATTAGGCACAAACTGAGAAATCCCCAGTGTCTAGGAAATCCTAAAATAACATAAGGAAAGCTAGCCTGGTTTCCTTCCTTCTTGTGCAGAATATTTTCCTTTATATAGTCTGGGAGATCAGGGGCTAGTTTGAAGGAATGAGAATGATAGCTCCTTCCTTGCCCTGCACCATATTTGTGTCTGGACCCAGAGACTGCAAGCATTGAAGGAACAACTTACTTCTACAAGTTTTTAGAATGGGAATAAAGGGGGAGGAAGGGGTCAAGGCACAAACTTTGTGCAACCCTTGTAAGAACCAAAACTAACCATGGTAGGGTGGGAAAGGATCCTGGACTTGGGGTCAGAAAGCCTTGGTTTGAATCCTATCTCTGCTCCCTGTGTGACCTTGAACGCACTTTCTTCATCTACAAACTAAGGGGATTGGACAAGGTCATCTCAAAGCTCTAAATCTATGAAGCTATGAAAATAGCTGCAATATCAGATACATGGTTCTTGGTTCTTCTTATGATCGCTTTCTATGAATCTTGGAGGAGTAGTCATCTTGTCAGTTTTGCCAACTAGTTCAATTAATGGCATGGTTTTGGCTGCCAGAATATTGGTGCCTAAGATCCTCAGGGAGTCTTAATCTGCTGCTTTAAATAGAGATGCCTGGTAGATAGTAGAAACCTGTGCTTTCACTGGGTAGATGCCAAGAAAGAGAAAAAGAGATGCCCATTCAAACCAGAGAATGTCTTTTCTCTTTGAGGAATCTATGGCAGCTGGGTAGGAGGGCTGTTCCCACTGTACTATTAGCAGCTTTACCCTTGGGGTTGCATACAGAGGACAAAATGGAACTACAAAGTAGTTATCTACCATGTTAATAGGAAATTCACATTTCCCACTTATCTGAGGCCACAAGGGATTTTTGCATTTGTAGCCCCTTAAAATATAATCCTCTGATGAAATGAATGATCCCCAGGACAGCCTCTATTCAGAACCTAATGGAGACAGCTAAGGGCCTTGTAGATACAGTGTGGGACTTGGGGTCAGGAAGACCAGAGCTTGAGTCCTGTCTCAGACATTTGCTAGCTGGTAACCCTGGGCAAGTCACATAATTTTTCTCAGCCTCAATTTCCTCATTTGCAAAATGGGGATATTAAAAGCACCTACCTCATAGGGTTGCTGTAAGGATCAAATTAGATAGCATGTACATTATTTTGTAAACCTTAAAGCACTATATGTGTGCTAGCTTTTATCATTATTCAGAAAGATTCCCAAAGCAGACATTTGGGACCACTTATTTTGAGCAAATTTCAGCTTCAACAACTTATTTTCTTGCTCCCACCTCTCTCTCCATCATACATGCATACATACACATATACATGCATGTGTGTCTCCATCATACATACATATGTTTCTGTGTAATGGAGGTATTGTCAAAAGGAAGGCTCTGGGGGTGGGAGTAGGTAATTGTTGGAGTGTTAATCTGGGGCTACATCTTGTCTCTCACGGACTATCTACTAAAAACATTTGATCTGTAGGTGTTACTCTCTGGGCCATTGTTTCATTTTTAAGAAAAGTTAGCAAGACCATTATAATATCCATGATGTAACTACAGCTCAATTCTTATGACTCCAGGAAGTCTTGACGTACTCTTAAAGTCATATAATTTGAAGGAGGTATTTTTCTCTTCCTTCCTTTTTTCTCCAAACTTTCCCATGTTAACATTCCAGAGGGAGAGTTCATAATGTCATATTGAATGTCTTTCTCTGAAGAATGTCAATCACTTTACAGATGCTATCTATTAATCTTTCCACCATCCCTCTAATCAAGGAAAATTTCCCTTTTCCTATGGAAAAATTGATATATGGCAAGTTACTGATATATGAAAGGGGGTAATCAAAAAGACAAAAGAAACCGGAAATGATCCCCCAACTTCCATGCCCTGTTCAAACATTTGCTTTTAAATAACGATGATTATAACATTCAGTTTTTTCTAAGTTCTCTAAAAACTATTACAGCCATTCTTTATGGACATTCCTGCTCCCAGCATAACTGAGGGCCAGCTACCATGTAACTGGGTTGTACTAGATAATGTAGAGACCTTGTCTCTTTTCCACTTGAATTCAGCATGTATTTGTGAGGTTTTTATATACTTCAAGTTAGTGCAAATGAAATGCAAGTCTAAAAATCATTTTCTATGTGAAACAGTATCTTTCACTTCATCTTTGGCATTTTGCACTGCTACACTTTTAAAATTTTTATGGTGTCCTTCGCATGGTCATTTATTTTGCATTTTTAATACCAGACTCTCAACCTTAGTCCTTCTAGGGCCAGATTAATGCAGGAGAAGCTAGGATACCTGAAAATGATTATTGTTTACTGCCTGGTAACTGTTTGGATAGTTTATCTCATGGTCTGCTTCTAGCTAGTTCTAAAAAGTCAGGTATTCCGTGCCAGATTCCTCAGCGGTTCAAATGTTTTGAAGTGTTCTGGAAACTAAACAAACCCCAGCAAAGAAAGGAGGAAGAAGTTCAAGCTGCCTGCCTGTGGCTATGGTTGCCAAGGAGACCTCTTCCTTGTACTGGATTAGACACCAGCCTTGCTTCTTTCTCTCAGGACCTCAACAACAGACCTTGCAGGGAGGGGGAAATGGTCAAATTAAATGAAACACAGGCCAATTGAAAGCTGATTTCTAAAATACTCAAATGAAACTGCTGCTTCTTTCTTGTTTTTCCCCCACTTTTGTTTCTTAGGAATAGGGATGGAATTGGGTTTAGTTTTGTTGTCTGCTACTGAGGAAACGGAGCTGTATACTTTTCATGGTTTCTAAATTAGTATAATATTCTATAGAACAATATATGAAACTTTAGCCAAACTGAATCAGCAGGAGAGAGTTTGGAACCACCATCGCAGAGCATGCTGGATAAAATTACAAGAGGAGTTGTGAATAAACACACATTCCTGTATCCTTTACTCTACATACAGATGCTCTTGGGAGATGGAATTTCAAACAGTTTTAATAAAGTACTCAGTCTGGACTTTCTTCAAAAACAGTTCATGTCTAAGCATATTGTCCAGGGAGAGTTCAAATTTCTAGGAACTGAGGACCTTCTTGAGTTTTAAGAACAGAAAGTTGACTTTGAAGTTTTTCTTCTACCTCTCCCCCCCAAAAAATCTGGTTTTCTGTTATACCATACTGATCTCAGTCATCTGGTTTTGTCATACATGGTAATATACTCAATGGATGCTCTTTCCTTAAAATAATTCATGGCACCTTCATGTTAACCAAGGATTCTTAACCTTTTTGTGTGTGATGGATCCCATTGGCAGTCTAGTGTAGCCTATGAACCACTTCTCAGAGTAATATGTTTGAATGTATGAGAGAAAATGCATGGGATCACAAAGAAAATCAGTTATAGTGAAATACACTTATCAAAATATTTTTAAAAAAGCAAAAACAACAAAAAATAAAAACATATTAATGGAACCCTGTTTGAGAAACTTTGTGGAGATGGAGGTTTGAGATAGTGGAGTAAAAGCTCCTAGGAATATTATAGCCAAATTCCAGAGTTCCCAGGTCAAGGAGCAATTATTACAAACAGCCAGGAAGAAACAATCTTAGTATTGTGGAAACAAAATCAGGATAACACAAGATCTAGCACCTTCTACATTAAGGAATGGAAGGGCTTGGAATATAATATTCTGGAAGTCAAAGGAGCTAGGATTAAAACCAAGAATCACCTACCCAGCAAAATTGAGTATAATGTTTCAGGGAAAAATATGATCATTCAATGAAATAAAGGACTTTCAAGCATTCTTGATGTAAAAAGCAGAGCTGAACAGAAAATTTGACTTTCAAATACAAGAAGCATGAGAAAGTAAAAAGGAAAAAGAAATCATAAGGAACTTATTAAGTTGAACTCTTTATATTCCTACATGGAAAAATGATAATTGTAACTCATGATACTTTTTTCTCAGTATGAAGATAATTGAAGGGAATATATATGTGTATATATGTATACATACATATATATGTATGTGTAGGAGGGTGTATGTGTGTATAAATACATATGTGAGTGTATGTGTATGTGTGTACATGTATACATAGACAGAGGGCACAGGATCAGTCGAATAGGAAGGAATGATATCTAAAAAATAAAATTAAGAGGTGAGAGAGGAATATATTGGGAGAAGAAGAAAGGGAAAGATGGACTAGGGTAAATTATCTCATATAAAAGTGGGAAGAGAAAACTGGTACAATGGAAGGGAAGAGCACTAAAGTGAAAGGGAATGGGTCAACCTTACTCTCACTGTATTTGACTCAAGGAGGAAATAACATACATACTCAATTGGGTATCTAATTACTCTACAGGAAAGTAGGTGGGGAGGGGATAAGAGGGAGGATGATAGAAGGGAGGGAATATTGGGGGGGAGTGTAGTTAGAAGCAAACACTTTTGAAAAGGGACAGGTCAAAGTAGAAAATAGAATAAATCCAGGCAGCTAGGTGGCACATTAAATAGAGCACCAGCCCTGGAGTCTTGAGTTCAAATCCAGCCTCAGATACTTAACACTTACTAGCTGTTTGACCTTGGGCAAGTCACTTAACACCAATTGCCCTGCCCTCCTCTCCTCCCCCCAAAAAAGAAGAAAAAAATAAAATAAGGGGGCTCGGGATAGGATGGAGGGAAATATAGTTAGTCTTTCACTATATAACTACTATGGAAATGTTTTGCGTAACTATGCATGTATAACCTCTATTGAAATGCTTGATTCCCAGTGGGGGTGGGTGAGGAGTGAAGAAGGGAAAGAATCTGGAAATCAAAGTTTTAAAAACAAATGTTGAAAAATATTTCTTTTACATGCAAATGGGAAATAAGATAAACAGGCATATAGAAATATGGGGTATAGAAATCCATCTTGCCCTACTAGCAATTCACTGGGCAGATGGCAGACAATATAAAAGAGAACAGATTGGAAGAAGGGGTATTCAGTAGGTTCACTTTCTTGGGGTGTGGGTTAGGGAAAGTCATGGAGAGAAATTTGTAACTCAAAATCTTGTGGAAATGAATGTTGAAAACTAAAAATAGATAAATTGGAAAAAAAAAAAGGAATTTTGTGCTAAATTCTTGACAATATACTTTCCCAAGGCTCCTGCTTGGTTTAGTCTTTGGCCCAATTAAACTCTCTTTAACCTGTGACCATGAGAGCGATTTTCTCTTTACTTCTGGAGCCTTTCCCCTTGTTTCTGAGGAGACCCTCTTTTGGTTGGCTGTTGTCTACATCACCAGGGCAGGAGATTTGGATCTATATCCTGGAAACATGGTTCTTGGTAAGCTCCATACCTTAGAAGACTATCTTCCATGTAATCTCTACTTGGCTGGTTTCAGGGTTCTCTGCCCTTCCTAAGGCCCTTGCCTCTATCACCCTGCTCCTGGCAACACTGATAGGCCCGTTGGTCAGAAGTGTGGTGCTGGGAGTATAGGCTACAACAGAATCCAATTCTGTCAGTTTCTTAGAGATTGCAGTATCTGCTTGGCCCCTTGCTTCATGGCCCTAGGGAGTTCTTATTCTAGTGACTTCTTATTCTAGTCTTCCTGGTCCCTCCCTTCCTGTCTTCTGGACAGTCCTTGAACTATGCTGTTGTATACTAGTCACTGAAGGCTGCCAGATCCTAGGCACAGGATGGGCTCCTAAGTAGTTCTTTATGCTCTCATTTAAACCATTTCTGAATTTTTTCATTAGGACTTCCTTCTCATAGAACAAGAGGGCTCTTGGTAGTTGGAATTTATTTACAGATACAAAGACTTCTTTCTGTCACTTTAAGCATGGCAGTAACTATATCCTGCTTGGGTTGCCTTGAACCCTGCTTTAAAGTGCTGATACCTCCTCAGCAGGGAGCATCCCTCCTCTCTCTCATATACACAATTTTACAATCTTTGGCCTGTTGCATATTGGAAAGTCCTTGTTTGGGTTCACCCTCTTCACGCAGGGAGCAGTAATCAAAACACTCCTACCGTTACTACTGGAAAGGCCAGATAATGAGTAAAATTCTCTTCCCTGGCCACTGTGACTCCTCTTTGTGGGTTGTATCCCATGTTAGAATGTAAGTTCTTAAGGCAAGGGACTCTCATTTTTCCATTTGTGGGCTCAGCACCTAGTATGGTATACATAGTACATAGCAGGTAGCTAATAAAAATTGCTTTATGCGTTATTTTTTCAGCACTTATAAAGCACCCCCTGTATATTCCAGTATCGTACTAAGTGCCAAAGATTCAATAATGGGCAAATACTATCTTTTCCCTCAAGAAGCTTATAATCTAAGCATGGAGACAACATGCAAGCAATCAAATATAAACAAATTACAAGCAGGACAAATTGGAGAGAATCACAAAGGGAAGACTTGGAAGTAAGGTGCTGGTAAGCCATCATAGGCATCTAGGAGGTATATTGGATAGAGTGTTGGACCTGGAGTCAGGGAAACCTGAGTTCAAATCCAACCTCAGATACTCACTAGCTATGTAATATATACTGGCAAGTCACTTACCTATCTCGGACTCAATTTCCTCATCTATAAAATGGGGATACAATAGCACCTACATCCTACAGATGTCAGGAAGACAAAGTGAGATATATTTGTAAAACACATTGCAAACTGAAGTGCTATATAAATGCTGACTGCTATTATAGTATCCACAGTACCTGGAGATACCACATGCCATAGGATGATTGGTTGAGTGAACCAGGGCATCTGGAGAAGGCAAAACTTTGGTGAGGATATGACAGCTGTTGTCAAATGTTTATTTGGAGGTCTTTAAGCAATGGTTGTATGGTCACTTTGTGGCATAGTTTTGACTAGAAGGCATTCAAGGTCTCTTCCCATTCCAAGCTTCTGATCTGTAACCAATGCGCAGCCTTCCTGATAAGGCCCAAGCTAAGTGATGACCTTTTGCAGTTCCTAAAACTGTTTGGTCCAGCTTACACATGCCTCTATCAGATTTTTCAGAATCATAGCAAATAGTCTGCCTGTTAGTGCTGCTATCAGGGTTCCATGACCTTTGAAACTGACACATCCCCCAAAATGGGGGTTATCCTAGTGTTATCATGGACTGTCTGTCAGTTATCTTGTAAAAGAAGCATCAGCACCAAATTCTTGGGCTTGCTCTGTGCTCAAAGCTTTGTATAGCTCAGCAAGGATGACCTAATATACAGTACTTCCTGTGGGACATGAAAACCATGAGGAAACAGATATAATAGGGATTATACAGGAACACCGCTTCCCTCACAAATGTATTGCTCAATTAATCAACGAACATTTAATGTGTGTTTGCTTTGTCCCAGGGGAGGTGGTGACTGTTAAAACCCAGTAAAAACAAGGTTCCTGTCTTCAAAGAGCTTTCATTCTAATGGGGGAGACAACATGCCAACAACTATGTGCACACAAAATGTGTGTGTGTGTGTGTGTGTGTATGTGTGTGTGTGTAGTGGAGGGTGATCTCATATAGGAAGGCACTGGCAGTCTATGTGTGGGGATAACTTGGAGATAGCCTCATAGGGAAGGAATGAGAATTGAGGGGAGTTGGGAAAGGTATCTTGCTGAAGGTAGAGTTTGAACTGAGACTTGGAGGAAGCCAGGAGGTGGAGATGAGATGGAAAAACATTCCAGACATGGGAGATGGAGAGTGAATGTGCCCTAGAGTTGGAGATAGAATGCTTAGCTTGAGAAACAGAAAAAAAAAAGCCAGTGTTACTGGATCCCAGAGAACATGGGCGATGGAGGTGGTATATGATGTAAGAAGCCTAGAAAGGTAAGAAGGGGCCATATGAAAGACTTATATTTGATCCTGGACATAATAGGGAACTGTAGGAGTATACCAAGTAGCAGGGTGTTATGGTCAGAGGTCTGCTTTAGGAAGATCAATTTGACAGTCCAGGAATGAGATGATGAGGGCCTGCACCAAGTGTGGTAGCATCAGAGGAGAGGAGATGTGTGTGAGAAATGTCACAAAGGTAGAACAATCGAGTTTAGCAACAGATTAGACACAAGGATTAGATAAGAGAGAGGGAAGAGCCAAGGACACCACCTAGTTTAAAGACTAGATGCCTGGGAAGATGGTGGCACCTCCCAAAGTAAGAGGGAAGTTTGAAAAAGGGTGCCTTTATTAAGGAAGATAACGAGTTCAGATTTTGAGACGTGTGCCTTTGCACTGGCCGTCTGCCATGCCTGCAATGTACTTTCTTCTCACTTCTTCCCCACAGAATCCCACATTTCCTTAAAAACCCAGCTCAAACAGGGGAGAGGGGAGAAGTATGTTCCTAATCATTCTTTCCCCTTTCTCTAAATATAAAAAGTTTTGAAATAGTTGAATAATGGATCAGAATACAAACTACAAGCAAGGAGTTGAACTCTGGTCCTGTTTTGATCTGTTTGCTTGAGACTGCCTCAGCATGAGAATGTGGTTGTTGCTCTTTTTAGGGCTATTGCTTACTGAATCTTGGTTTCCTTACTGTGGTAAGATGCTCTGACTGGATGGAATAAACTTAACCCAGACATTTTATCCACAAAAGCCTTCCTCTGATGTCTCATGCTTACACCAGAGATGACCTTGGGTTCTCAATGGAGCATAACCTCTCTCAAAGCCTACCTAGCCAAAAAAGCTTTATGTTTAGGCCCAGGAAACATCCTAGTCTGCTGTCTCATGACAGCTAAGTATGGAAAGGCTAACAGTAGGTTAGTCACTATGTGATGAATTATTTGGTCAACCAACCATTTGGTCAACTTTTCCTTCTGCCATAATAATTAAAATGTACATAGTGCTTCAATGTTTCATGACACTTTACAGATATTATTTTATTTTTTCCTCATAACAACCCTGGGACATAAATGCTGTTATAATCTCTGTTTTATAGACTATGAAACTGAGGCTGAAGATATTATGTAACTTGCCCAGAGCCACACGGATAATTAAGTGGCTGAGGCAGGATTTGAAACTTAAGTCTTCCTGACTCCACATCCAGTCAAGAAAAAAGAAAAGAAAACCCTCATTACAAATGTGCATAATTAAGCAAAGTCAGCATGCAAATTTTCCATGTTCAAAAACGTCTGCCCCATTCTTCCTCTTGAATTCATCACCTTTGTATCAGGAGGTAGGTTGAATGAAGTATTGCACAGCCTGCTGGTGGGTCTGCCTGCCTTAAGTTTCTCTCCAGTCCAGTCCCTCCTCCATTCAGCCACAAGCGTGCTTTTTCTAAAATACAGGTATGATCATTTCACATAAGCCCACCCTCCACTCCCATTCAGTAAACTCCAGCGGCTTCCCATCACATCCAGGAACAAATACATAACACTGTCTGGCATTCAAAGCCTTATATAATGCAGCCCTCGTCTGCCTTTCCAATCTTCTTGAACCTTACTTCCCAACAGAATCTTTGATCCAGTGACACTGGCTTCCAGGCTATTCCTTTAACAAGACACTCTATCTCTCACCTCTCTGGCATTTTCTCTGTCTGTCCCCATGCCTGGAACCCTCTCCCTCCCTGTTCCAACTACTTACCTCTCTGGTTCCTTTTAAATGCTAACTGAAAGCCCACCTTCTAGAAAAAAGCCCTCCCTGACCCTGCTTAATTACAGAGCTTTCCCCCTTTTAATTATTTCCTAATTATCCTGTACAGAGTTTATCTTGTGTATTTGTACATTAGATTTTGATCTCCTTGAGGGCAAAGACTGTCCTTTGCCTCTTTTCACATACCTAGCTCTTAGCACAGTGTCTGGCACATAGGAAGCACCTGGAAAACATTTATCAATTGACTGATTCTTGGAAGGGGATTAGGTTCATAGCTTAACCCAGTTTCTATAGAGAACAGTCCTAGGCCCAAGTCCAAACTCCCCGCAGGCTTGAATCCCAGGTGCTCTGGCTTCTCAGGGCTTTTACACCAGCCTGCCTGCAATTCTGGCTCCAAAGATCACCATGGCTCAAACTCCCAGTCCAGAAGGATCACCTCCGACCCCTGGAACTGAGGTCAAATAGCACAAAGCATAAACAACCCCAAGCAGAAGACTGGTCAAGTCCCTCCCCTCCTCATTGGCTCAGTTCTTGGAATACTGGGATTACAGCTGAACAGATAATGGAAAGAGAGAAACAATCTCTACTCATAGCAGTTTTAAAGAAGCAGGCAGCCAATCAGAGGAGGCCACCCCATCGATGTGTTGGAGGACAGAGGGGGCTGGGTACTTATTCAAGAAATATGGCACCTTACCTCAGCAAAGACATGAACCTTGTGGAAGTGGGTGTGGAAAGGGTTACAGCTTGTGAGTGTTACTGTGAGGTGGTTATCCAACTTTGCAGGAAAACATATAGTCTGGTGTTATTCAATCTTGCGGGAAAACATATGAGGTGAACTGAGGTAGCTAATTGGTGTAGGAAGTGTATACATGTGAACATTTTGTGCTTTGTTCAGCTGGGTGTAGTCTTCTGTCCCTCACTGACAAAATTGTACATAAGGAAATGTGAAATTTGCATTATACTCAAATTGTTCCCTGATATATCAGTCCCATTGGAGCAAATTTGCATTTTCAAAAGAAGTATTATAGCAGAACTGCCTACACATGGTAGCCACCTAGGGGGAGATATTTTAAAAGAAGCCAGGATTTGGGTGATCCTGAAATCATATCAGGTAAGCTAGATGCATTTGGAAGCTGCTAGAAATTTTCATGCTCTTCAGAAATGATCCCTGGGAATTAGTTATAGGAAGATGCAACATTTCAGAATTTTAAATTATTGAGAGTTAATCTTCACTATTCATCTGGAAAAATTGTAAGATGAAATTTGGTAGAATTTATTAGAATGAAATTCTAACCCCTCTAAGGCATGATCTGAGGTTTCATTGTGGCATGGACATGACCTTTGGATCTTGAAGGCTGTGCCAGTGGAACAGGATCTCTAGCAGAATCTGCCAATTTCTAATCTAAAGGTTTTGAGTCTGAACTTAGAAATGGGAAATTATAATAATGATAACTAGTATTTATATATATTTATATTATTTGTATTTTTATATTTATATGTATTTAAGTTTGAAAAACAATTTACATATATTATCTCAATTGATCCTTACTGGTAAGGTAGGTGCTTTTATCACCTCCATTTTACAGCTGAGGAAACTGAGTCTGAGAGAAGTTAAGTGACTTGCACAAGGTCATACAATTTGTGAGATTCTGAGGTAGGATTCAAAATCTGGTCTTTATGATTCCAACCTATACAACCTAGCTGATTATCCTCTAAGGACCAGTCTAGTAAAGTTGGGAGAAACACCGGATGGTTGGTAATATGATGAAGAATTTTTTTGGCCACAGAAATTTATTGAATAGTCTACTAAGATATTAGGGGATTATAATCTATGTTTGTGGAGGGAATGCCCATTTTGACAAAAAATTGTGAATTATTTAAAACAATCATTTCTAGCCATTTAATTATTTTTTTAATGCAAATACTTTACACTCAGTATTAGAGAAGTCATGTAGTAGGTAACATTATAATAGCTATATAAGTATTATTCTCAGTGGGAGAAAAAATCAATCGTGTATAAGAATATGGTTTACAAAGAAAATGGCAATGATTTGAATAAAGAAAACACATGAAGAATAAGAATGACAAGCCCCAAATCAAGAGATGGGAAATAAGGTAGGTGAATCTAGGAAACAAATCTTAGGTCATCATTCTTTGCAAAGAATTTTCACCTTCTGTTTTGTTCCATAATTATTTTTCTTCCGTTTTGACCCTTTAATTATTCAGACTTTCAGATAGACATGATGACGTCTGTTTGAGGTGTCTTGGGTTTCCAGCTCTGTAGTCTGTGATGACTAATCCCTTGTATGCAGCTTGCATATAGTAAGGGCCCACTGCCCTTACCAGAAACTGCCACTGAATCATAATTGAGTGGGAACAGGAAATATCTGAAGTCTATGAA
Organism: Gymnobelideus leadbeateri; assembly: GCA_011680675.1. Classification (NCBI taxonomy): domain Eukaryota; kingdom Metazoa; phylum Chordata; class Mammalia; order Diprotodontia; family Petauridae; genus Gymnobelideus; species Gymnobelideus leadbeateri. The sequence continues at coordinate 501,125 of WOXC01004630.1, forward strand.
AAATGGATGGAATTACAAAAATTGTCTTTGGGATTTTCTTTTTACCAGAGCATTTTAAAATTCTCATAACTTCATAAGCAAGCTAGTTATAGTCATTCAAATTAAATGGAACACTCAGTATGTACATTTCATTTAATGTTATCAATTCAAGACTGTTATGCATATCGATTTTATAAAAGTCATTAACTATTTCCTATAGTCATGCATCATAAACTATCAGATATCTTGAACTGGCTATCTAGTAAACATTTCAAACCCAACATGTCCAAAACACTTATTCTCTTACCCCTCCTAACCCTGGCCAAAACCTTCTCTTTTCTCAACTTTCCAATTATTGTTGAGGTTACCATTATCTTCCCATTTCATAAGGCTCACCATGTCTGTATTACCCTTGACTCTTTGCTCTTCCTTGCCCAAGCATGTGCTGTAGCCAACTTCTCTGTCCCCCAAGCCTGGAATGCTCTCCCTTCTCACCTTCACTTCCTAGTTTCCCTGGCTTCCTGTAAGACCCACCTTCTGCAAGAGGCCTTTTCCAGCCCCTCACTTGCTAGTGACTTCCTCACTAAGACCATGTATGTATCAAATTTGCCTCCCTCATTAGAATGTGAGCTCCTGGAGAGCAGGGACTATTTTTTCCTTTCTTTGTAATATTCAGCACTTAGCACAGTGGCTAGTACATAGTATGAATTTAGTAAATGCTTTTTGATTGATTGATTAAATTCTCCCTAATTCATTTCAAATCACACTTAGCAAAATAGACTTTTTCTTCTGACATTAGCTTCTCAGACCTTAAAGTCCCTCCTCCCCAATCCAAATCTGATATTATCTATTACATCACTTTAATCTTTTTTTCTCAAGGTACAATTTTTAAACTTTATTCAATATGTTTTTATTGAACACTTGCATACAAAGCATGATGTTTCAGGCAGGGTGTTTGTTGGAGTTAGCTCTACACAGTTTGTGAGAGTTGATTATTAAATTTTCATTTTGAGCATTTACGTCATGGAAATGAGCAAACACTACAAATCATAGCAATATTGGTCATTTTGTTGGTTGTTTAGAGTGAAGAAGTGATGCAGAAAATATTAATGCATATTAAACTTAAAATCATGCATGCACACATCTTGTTTTAGAGAGCTGCTTATTAAACATTTACCAGCACACTATTGGTTTCAAGTGTCTTTGATAACCATAAAAGTGGGAGTGACTTTGCAAGATAATTCTTTCCATGTCCTAGATGGAAACCCAGCCAGACCTTTAGGGAAAAAATTATGCTGATTTCCCCAGTGAGTCCAATATTTGAATAATTTTGGTAAGCATATGAAGAGTATAATTAAGCCAACTCTAGATGGTTCAGGAAAAGCTTTGACAAAGTTAGCCTCAAGCTACAAAATCTATAAACCTGTATAACAAAAATTTTGAAGAATATTCAAGTTAGGTTAGTACTAATCATATTTCTGAATTGATCCAAAACTCATAGTCAGTTTCTTCTTAATTGGAGGATACTGGTTCTCTAGGGATCTTCCAAAGCTATATTCCATGTTGGTGTTAAAGTTTCAATGAAGGCCAACAAAAGTCCAAATTCTATGATTAGGGTAATGTATCTAGAGAAGGAAGGTTCCTAAGAGATCATTTAATCCAAACACCTTATTTTGTAAGTGAGTTAACTAAGGTCCATGAAGGTTAAGTGATTTGCCCAAGGTGGCATATGGAATAAGCACCAGAGGTGGATCCCTCTAATGACAGGGCCAGTATTCTCAGCTCTGTTCTATAGCACCTTCTGGTTTCTAAAAGAGATAGGAAGGGACTGGGTAGTGCCTCTTGGACCATGCACTTTTTGGAAGGCAAGTTCACTGCACAAATGGATTAAGTTCCTACTATTTTTCTTAAATTGAAAAGCATAAGACCCCACTAACTCTCAACTGCTTTGCTGTCATGATTCTGTCTTCCTTAGTGGCCTCAAATTCACACATTTAAAATCACACTTCTGGGAGTGATGGCAAGCTGTATTAACTCCAGAAGGTCACATTTATAATATTCATGTTAACTAGGAGAAGAGGGAAGATCCTAGGAGTACTTTTTAGGGTGTTCACACGAGCACATTAACATGGATTATTTTATCTGAGTAGCCAATTGTCAGTTTTGGAGGCATAAGGGTCTCAACTTTACAGTGGGATGAAATGGGGACCTGTACGAATATTGTGCAATTAATGTATCATGAGGACGCTGGGGAAGGAAAGGAAAGACCTAGGGAAGATCTGGGACCCTAAAAGGGAGAGAAGACCTAAAACCTAACTTGAATTGGGCTATTCTAGAGAGGGAACCCAAGCCAATGAATATTTATTAGATGTCTGCTATGTTCAAGATAAAAGTGCTAGGTGCCAGGGATAGGAAGAGAATTGATAGATTTTCTGTTCTACCATGAGAATACAACTTGTAAACAGATAAATATATAAATGATAATTTGGAGGGAGACAGAGACAGAGACAGAGTCTTAGAATCTGAGCCTTGAAGGAAGCTGGGGATTGTCAGAGATACAGATGAGGATGCTTTCTAGCTGTAGTGGGTAGGGAGTAGTCTGTGAGAAGCCACAGAGGAGGCCAATGTGGTGTTGGAGCTGGGGAACAACAAGCAAGCCAGTTTGTCTGGAATGTAGAGTGCATAATGGGAATCAGGCTCAACAAACCTGGTCAGTGGCAGGCAGACCATGGAGGTCTTCACATGCTAAACTTGTATTTTATCCTGGAGACAATATGGAGCCATTTATCATCATAACTTCCACCATAGACCATTCCAATAGTCTCCTACTGGGGGTACCTGCTACAGCTTGCACGCAGCTGCCAAAGTGATCTTCAAAAAGCACAGTCTGACCAGGTTACTCTTCTGCCCTTTAAACTCCTGTGGCTTCCTGTTAGCTCCAGAATCAAATATAAAAATCTTGTGTTTGGTTTTTAAAGCCCTTTATAACCTGGCTCCTTCTTACCTTTCCAAAATTCTTATACTCTATATGCCACCATGTGTCCTATGATATAGAGATACTGGTCTTCCTTCTGTTCCTCACACATGACCCCACTCAACCCATCCTCCCACCCCATTCTTTTTCACTAGCTGATGCTTGGAATGCTCTCCCTCCTTGCCTCCCTGACTTCTACAAGTCTAGCACAAGCCTCATCTTCTGGAAGAGGTCTTTCCCAACTTCCCTCAATTCTATTTCTTTCCCTCTAAGTTTATCCCCATTTTACCCATCAACCTCTTGTATCTTCATAATTGTTTACATGTTGGGGTGGCTAGGTGATGCAGTGAATAGAGCACTGGCCCTGGACTCAGGAGGACTTGAGTTCAAATCTGGACTCAGACATTTAACACAAAAGCTAGCCATATGACCTTGGGCAAGTCATTTAACCCCAATTGCCCTCCAAAAAGCAAAAAATAAATAAAGAGAAAGATAGTTGTTTATATGTTATCCCCCTCCTTAGAATGTGAGCCCCTTCCAGGCGGTGAATGTTTTTGCCTTTTTCTGTATTCTCAATGCTCAGCAGAGTTTCTGGGACATAGTAAGCATTTAATAAATACTTCTTTGACTTTACAAGTCAGCAAATAAAAACAACTTTACTTCTTTGCCTGTGTTTATGCTTTTAATCTCTTTCTGTCCTTGCTATCACTGATATTTTTAGATCCATGTCAAAGTAACGGAGATAAGAAGGCCATGTGTAATACTTGTATAGGTTTTGGTTGGACTCATCCAACCCCAATTCAACTGGAAATGTGAGTTCCCAGAACAAGGCTATTGCTCTAGCTCCTCTTAAGGTTTTAGGGGCCCCTTTGTGGGACTGTGGGGCTCTTCAAGTACTATTGCCTAGATCCCCCCATTCCAGTGTGTTCTTCTCATTAGTTATTTGTGAAATGTAATCTATTTGCCTTGCTACAAACCACTGCATCAGCCTTTGATGATTAGGTGAATACCACTCTCAAAACAAAGTATTGCGGGGGTGGAGCCTAGATGGCGGAGTAGAAACAGCACTTCCAAGGCGCTCTGCCCCACACAACTTCTAAACAATGTAAAAGGGGACTCTGAACAACTTCTGGAGCCCCAGCACCCACAGAACGACACAGAGAAGCTAACCTCCTGCTGACGACAGCCCAGCAGCCCTGCAGGGATCAGCCAGCACAGCGCTCTGAGAGCAGGCAGCACAGCATGCTGGGAACCAACAGCACAGTGCTCTGGGAGCTGAGCTCAGGCCCGCATGAGCCGGGGTTTTAGCCCTAGGGCAGCTGGGCCAGCAGCCGGCTGGAGGGACCCCAGAACACCAGCAGCTGTGGCGATTCCAGAATTATCAGCACAGATATGCCTAGGACAAAGTGAGAGGTTAGTGCCCTATGGACTTTGGGACCAGTATTTGGGGAACGAGTCAGCTTCCTCCCCTGGGGGCAAAAAGCTGCTGAAGAAACAAGGCACAGAAGCCATTTTGCAGTGTCAGTGGTGGCTCTAGCTCCTGGTCTGTGAACTGTAGGGAGATCCAGCAATCAGTCTGGGGGTTAATCACTCTTGCTTTAAACTGCCTGGATCTGGATTGTGGTCTAGGGGGGAGGTCTGGGGTGGGCATCCAACTTGCCAGAGCAGGTGGAGGCTTTACAGAGGCCACCCAACCTGCGGAAGTTGTGAAGACCCCACGTTTGGGACAGAAGCTCTCCTGTCTGGTGGCAGAGTCCTACTGTGGCAACAAGCCCCAAAATCAAGTAATTAAGTGGCAACATGCCTAGGCAAAAGAAACAAAATAAACAGAAAAATTCAACATTGGACTCCTATTTTAGGGGCAAAGAGGATCAAAGCATGGAGGAGGACTGTGAGGTCAGAACTCCTGCACCAAAAGCCCCAAATGAAAATACAAGCTGGCTACAGGCCATAGAGGACCTTAAGAAGCAGATAAGAGAAGTGGGGGAAAATTTGGGAAGAGAAATGAAAAAGATGCAAGAAAAGTATGAAATGACAGTCAACAGCCTGACTGAGGAAAATAACACCTTAAAAAATAGACTAACTCAAATGGCAAAAGAGGCTCAGAAAGGCAATGAGGAGAAGAATGCCTTAAAAAGTCGAATTTGCCAGATGGAAAAAGAATCTCAAAAGCTAACTGAGGAGATTCATTCCTTCAGAGTTAGACTGGAGCAAATGGAAGCTAGTGACTTTATGAGAAATCAAGATGCTGTTAAACAGATCCAAACAAATGAAAGAATAGAAGGTAATGTGAAATATCTCATGGGAAAAAACCACTGACCTGGAAAATAGATCCAGGAGAGATAATTTAAAAATTATTGGATACCTGAAAGCCACAATCAAAGAAAGAACCTAAAAATCATCCTTAAAGAAAACAAAGTATTGCATTTGGTCTAGGTATCATTTCAACACTCACATTCACAGCATAAAAACCAAGTGAGTTAGCCATAATATTAGGAGAGAGACAGAGCTAGCCTTGAAATCAGGGTTTAAGTCAGGCCCCATTGACATATCGTGACAATGTGACTTTTTTCAAGGCTCTGGGTAATTCTCTGAAACTCCAAGTTGACAAGCAAGTGCCAACATGTATTAGTAGGGGGTGTTTCCTTCTTGGGAGTTCACAGTAGTGATGAAATCACCAGTCTAATAAAAAGGAATTATAAGTTGGTTTCAGGATTTTTTTTTTGTATTTATGATGTTTACAATAAAAAATTAGTCTCCAAGCTCTTCCTGCCTAATCAGTGAGAAGCTAGCTGATTCAAAACCTGAAATTCTTTTTGTCACATAACTTCTCTCTCCCTGTTCCTGCAAATGAATATTACATTAAATGCTTTGGAGAATAAGAAAATGATATTTCATAATTTTCAAGTAATAGGAGCATTAGGGTGTTATCTAACACTGTGATTCAGATCTCAGACCTTTATTTCCTAGCAATTTACCGTGTTGCTATATTTCTAGCAAAACCAAACTCTCTTGCCTAGTTTTGCCTATGGTTCCTGCTCTATCTTTCCAGCTTTCGGAGACCAGTGGCAACCTTGGTGAAACCCATTCCCTGGAGACTGATGTTCACCTTCAGCTCCTTCTAGCTGGTCATTAATTCTATAATAATGCTTCTGGAGGACTGGATTGCTATTGCTTAAATCAAGAAAATGCGAAATCACTGTAAGCCATGAACAGAGACTATTCAAGTTTTTTTTTTGAAAGACAGAAATGTATTCTTGCTCTATTTAGAAACAGAGATAGGCAATTCCCAAACAACTGAAAAGAGAAATGTTTTATCTCCTAAGTATATATTGCACACAAAACTGTTATGGTACTTCTAAATATTTCCCAGCATTCAGGATATTTCAAAATTTTGTTTTGGAAAGTTATGCATTGCTTATCTGCATGTGTTTTCACCATTATTTTCAAAAATATTATAATGAGAAACAAAAGGCAATAAACAAACAGAAATTAATCCTTGAGACAACATGTCATACTTTCTAAACACAAGTTGTAGTACTTATCATTATCTAATTGTTTGGGAGTATTGACTTGCAAGAGGGCAGCAAGGTGACTCAACAGACAGAGTGCCAGGCCTGGAGTCAGGAAGAGCTATCTTCCTGAGTTCAAATCTGGCCACAGATGCTTATTAGCTGCATGCCCCTGGGGCAAGTCACTTACCCCTGTTTACCTCAGTTTCTTCACCTGTAAAATGGGAGTAATAGCACCTATTTCATAAGGTTGTTGTGAATTTCAAAAGATATTATATTTGTAAAGCACTTAGCACAGCACCCAACACACCCTAGGCATTATCATAGTTATCTGTATATGTTATCTATATAGTTATATAATGTTATAGTATATAGTTATCTATCTATGTAGCATATATATATATATATATATATATATATATATATATATATATATATATATATATATATATATGCTAAGGGATGTACTAGATTTAGCTCAAAATGGACTCAGGAGAGCTGATTGTTAAATTACTATTGTGAGAATTTATACCTCAGAAGTTGGTAAATGGTTGTTTTTTTGTTTTTTGCTTTCTTATTTGTTTGTTTGTTTGTTTATTTAACAAATGCTTTATTAACTTCTGGTTTACATCATTCATTTATTAGCTTCTGGTTTACATCATTCATTTCCACCAGATTTTGAGTTACAATTTTTTCCCCATTTTTTCCCTACCCACCACCTGAGAATAGCAGTCCCACAAGATATCCCCTCATCCAATCTGCTCTCTCCCATATCTTCTCCCATACCCTCTTCGACTTTGCTATTAGGGCAAGGTGAATCTCTGTGCCCCAGTGCCTGCACATCTTATCTCCCAATTACATGCAAAATAGTATTAATAATAGTATTTGTATATATTTATATTTTTATATATTTATATTTATTTATATGGTTTTGCCTTTTTGCCTTCCTGTTCTTCCCCTCCCCTGCAGCCACTTCCCCTTACTTCTTCTATAGGAGATAGTTTACCCTACCCTGTCTCTCCTCATCTCCTCTTGCCACTTTCCTCTCTCACCTCACAACTTCACCCCTTAAGTATCATCCCTTCCCACCAAATTCAACCTGTGCCCTCTATCCATGTATACCTGTAAACATATATACACACATTCACACATGTATTCATATGCCCATATGCCCTTCTTCAATTATTTTCATAATGAGGAAGGTTTCATCAATCACAGGTATTGGGTGCTGGAGCTCCAGAAGTTGTTCAGAGTTCACCTTTTACATTGTTTGGAAGTGGTGTGGGGGGGAGCACCTTGGAAGTGCTGTTTCTACTCCGCTGTCTTGGCTCCGTCCCCCAGAAGTTGGTAAATGTTACAAATCAGAGTTTGCTTTATGGTTTTGTTGGTTATTAGGCTTAAGAATGTAATAGAAAAAATGGTAATAAAACATATTAAATTTATTTATTTATTTATTGTTTTTTGCTTTTTGGAAGGCAATTGGTGTTAAGTAACTTGCCCAAGGTCACACGGCTAGGTTTTTTTTTTTTATTTGTGTGTGCGTTAAGTGTCTGAGGCCGGAACCGAACTCATGTCCTTCTGACTCCAGGGCCGACGCTCTATTCACTGCGCCACCTAGCCACCCCAAGCATATTAAATTTAAACATTTGTTATATGTATATTTTTTTCTCCCTAGAGAGCTGGTTGTTAAATATTTACCAACACGCTACTGCATAAACTCCATCTAGACTGTAGCTTCTACAACAGCAAGAACTGTGTCTAATCTAAACCATGAGACAGTGGAAATAGAATGCTGAACCTGGAGTAAGGAAGATCTGAGTTCAGATCCAGCCTTGGACCCTCAGCAAGCCACTTAATCATGGCCTCAGTTTCTTCAACTGTAAAATGGGAATAGTAATTACACCTATCTATTAAATTGACTAATTCCATTTAATTCAATTTGCCAATAATTTATTAAGTATCTACTACATTCCAGGTAGTATGCTATGCCCTGAAGATATAAAGATAAAAACTAAATAATCCCTGTCCTCCAGGAGATTAAATTCTACTGATCAGTTGTTTTGAGCATTATATAGGAATAATCCTCAATATTAATTCAATTAATTGGTTTCTCTGAGGAAGGAAGGGTGAAAAAAAAGAAATAGAGACTTGAGTTTTTTAAAAATAGGCCTGAAAGTCCCTGGTGAGGGGAAAACCCAACCTCCCAATGTAGACTACTGCAACTGGGCACAGCTCTAAATCACGGGGCCATAGACCTAGAGCTGGGAGGGCCCTTAGAGGTCAACTAGCCCAATCTCTTCATTTTTCAGAAGGGGAACTATGCCCCCAGGGAATTTTAGTGACTCTTAGCAAGTTTTCCCACTTATTATTATACTATCTTTTAATAATAACATAAAGATATTTAAGAGGGACTATCAGAAAATGACACTGCTGCATTTGCCTTTAGTTGCATTAATTAGTGAATTTTCTTGTGGGGTTATAGGATAAAAGGGGGAGGACACAGGGATGCATGAGTTATGGTACAGTGGGAAGATCAATGGATTTGGATTCAAGGATGTGAATTGAATCGCACCTCTGCTTCTTACTGCCTGCATGACCTTGGGCAGGGCACTAAACCTCTATAGATCTCAGTTTCTTTATCTGTAAGGTTGGACTAGACTAATTGTAAAGTCTTGTCTTGCTCTAAATCTATGATCCTAAGTTGGTTCTACTTTTTTGTTTGTACAGCAGTAGGCAACATTATGTTTGACACAAATTTCACTTTAATACTTACTGGTAATAACTATGATAGGAGTCTGGTGCATGTGCTCATGTGGAGGACACCAGGAAGTTGCTTTTGGGAAAATCACAATGTCTGAAACATCATGGATACTCTGTGACTGGTTCTGGTTGGCCTACAACACAAATGCTTGGGGGTTGACCATGTAGCCAGAACTGTTGGCTTCTTCCAAGGGCCTGATTTGGCACTACCTCTTTCTTTGCTGTATTTATATCTGGGGAAACAAGGTGACTCAATCCTTCATGACTTCTGGTGAGAGAACCCCATGTTAGAGGAAGAGCCATGGCATCTTTCCCATCCCCTCACCAAGGCCATATGACTTCCTGAGAAATGGACCTGGGTTCTTTGCCTTTTCATTCATTCTTCTCCATTCTAGGTTCAGGGAGTAGAGTCTCCAGTCTCCAGTCTAGGTCAAGAGAATGAGTTGCAGGAATCTGATAGTTGGACTCCAGCTGCGTGTTGCAGCCATTATAGTAGCATTAATGCCCTAAAGAGTATGGAGTACTTTGGGAGTTGCCTTTGCTACCCTAGCCCAATGGAAGGGTTCATCGGGAAATGATGCCACTTTGGGATGTGTCATCCCAAATTTAAGGAGTTAAATTGAGTCTAATTCTTCTCCTCCATAATTCCCAGATCAGTATGGTATCTGAAGGGATTATACCCCAGAGGTGTTAGGGGAAATGTTTGTACATTTGTTCTCACTCTATAATAGTCATCCAGTGTTAAGTGATTTAATGGAACTGGGATTCTAGTAACTGGCCCCCTAACAAATGGAGGAAACACAGCCAATGAGGGCTTAAGCCAAAGGCAGAGAAAAGAAATACCCCAATTCCCTTGGGGTTTCTGAGAAACCTGAGCAGGGACTGGCCTGGCCCAGAATGAAAGGGGCCAGAGTGAATACATCATACAATTAACATTTATATAAACTATGCTTATATCAGTATGATCTTATTCAGTCTTAATAACAACCCAGAGATAGAATTAGTACAAATATTACAGTCACCAATTTTACAGATGGAAAAACAAAGGCGTAGAGACCCTAAGTCATTTGCTAGTGTTCACATGGCTAGTAAGGCAAAGAATGGAGTTTGATTTCAGTTTCCTCCTGACTCCAAGATCAGTATTCTTTCCACTCAACCATGGTGCCTCATTCCCTTCTCAGGTTCAATAAACATGGCTACTTTTATGAGCCGAATGCCATTGCCAAACTTATAAATAGTATATCTGTTTAACACCATCAGTAAGTCTCTCATCATTCCCCAAGGAAAGAGCCCATTTGGAATCACATTACACAATTTCTGCAGTTTATTGGAGTGTTCTTGTTTTCTACTCAGCTATTGCCTTATTTCAGCAGTGACAGCTTCCACCAGACAAGGTTTTCAGACTGGGTATAATTACAACAAACTTTTATCGTTCGTGTTTACCCCAAGGGGGAAGCAAGTTTCAGAAAATGACCAAGCAGGCTAGCTCCCTGAATGAATTTCTGTAGGGGGCAAATCTTATTGCAGTTATAAAAAAAATAGCAAGTTGAAGTGTTAAACTTTGAATTTTCAGAAACGTATTTTGCCAAGGAAAATGACTTTTAAGGTACTATTTGATTTTGCACATCAAATATTTAAGTCATGTCTGCATTTCTTTGAATTGCAGCTTAGAAATTATAGCTATTTTCAGGAAAGGAAGGGCTCTGAACTGTTTTTAACTCTACCAATGAATATTTTTCAGTTGTTTTTTTTTATGACCTTGGCTCTTGGTATTGTATCATTTCCCAGGAGACTGAATTTTCCAGTTCGAACTTCTTATCAATTGACCCATGTGATGTGGCCTCATGTAGACAGTAAATTCCTAGAGGGCAGGAAGCATGAAGGTTTATCCCCTTGCATGACTAGGTAATTGTGTTGGGGCTTTAAAAATGCATTTAAGGAAGAAGAGAATTTGACTTTTCTCTTTTTGACTTAGTTTCTCCATCTGTGACAAAGGAACCACAATGACTATTCACCTTCCAGAATAACAACAACAAATAGTTGATGATGATGATTATGATGCCATTTATATAATGCTGACTTTGTGCCAAACAGTGTGCTAAGAACTTGGCCAATATTATCTAGATCTTTTCAACAACCCCGGGAGATAGGTGCTATTATTATCCTCTTTTTACAGATGAGGAAAATGAGGCAAACAGATATCAAGTGATTTACTCACGGTCAAAAATCTGGTAAGTATGTGAGGTCGAATTCCAGCTCAAGTCTTCCTGACTCCAGGGCCAACACTCTAACCATCGTGTCATCTCTAGGTCTACCTTTTCGCCTTGATCTCAGAATCAGAGAAAATCATTGGTGGAAGGGGACTTAGGGATCATCCACTTCATAAATGAATAACAACATCACCTCCACCTCTCACTCCCTGCCAACTATGCTCACAGGTAGTCACTCATTCAGCCCCAATGTGAAGACTTCTAGGAATGGACACCTCACTACCTTCCAAGACAACTTTCTCTGGTTTGGCACGGCTCTAATTGTTAGGAAATTTTTCTTTTCAGCCAGAAGCAATCTGTTTCTCTACAACTTCCACCTGTAGCTATAAATTCTACTTTTTGGAACAAAGGTGAGGGTGGGAGGGTAGGGAGGTGGAATGTCTCTCCCTTTCTCCTCCCAATATATTCCTCTTAATTTTATTTTTTAGATATCATCCCTTAATATTTAACTCATCCTATATCCTCTGTCTATTATATATGTAAACATATACACACAAATATATACATATATACACATATACCTCTTATACATACATACATATGTATGTATGTGTATATATATATATATATATATATATACATATACATATATATTCCCTTCAACTATACTCATACTGAGAAAAGTTTCATGTTACAATTATCATTTTTCCATGTAAGAATGTAAATAGTTCAACTTTAATAAGTTCCTTATGATTTCTTTTTCCTGTTAACCTTTTCATGCTTCTCTTGTTTCTCATATTTGAGACTCAGATTTTCTATTTAGCTCTGGTCTTTTCATCAAGAATGCTTGAAAGTCAGAGATGGAGCCAATATGGCAGAGTAAAAGCAGGAACTTGCTTCAGCTCCCTCTCCAACCACCCTCAATACCTGTAGAAAAAATGACTCTAAACAAATTTTAGAGCTACAGAACCCAAAAAGTGATAGAGAGAAACAGATCTCCCTTTGAAACAGCCTGCCAGGCCAACAGGAAGGGTCTATTCTACCAGGCTGGGAGCCAAGTGCAGTATCTCATGAGCTGCCCAGACCAGCAGCACAAACCAGCCAGAGCAGACTCCAGGAGTGAATCACCAGTAGCTGTGGTGGTTTCCAGAATTCTCAACCCATAAATACCAAAGAGAAAGAAAAAGGTCAGTGGGGAGCCCTATTGGAATAGTGAGAGAAGAGCATGCTCTGGCCTCTGCCCCTGGGGCAGCAGAGGTGGCAGCAACATGTAGGAAGTGGAGGAAAAATTGGGAAGAGAAGTGAGAATGACACAAGGAAATCATAAAAAGCAAGTCAGCAGCCTGACTGAAGAAAATAACACCTTAAAATGTAGACTAACTCAAATGGCAAAAGAGACCCAAAAAGCCAATGAGAAGAATTCCTTAAAAAGCCAAATTGTCCAGATGGAAAAGGAATTTCAAAAATTCACTGAAGAGAATAATTCCTTCAAAATTAGATTGGAGAAAATGGAAGCTAATGAATTTATGAGAAATCAAGATACTATATAATAGATCCAAACAAATGAAAAAATAGAAGTCAATGTGAAATATCTCATTGGAAAAAAAGCACTGACCTGGAAAACAGAACCAGGAGAGATAATTTAAAAATTGTTGGACTACCTGAAAGTCACGATCAGAAAAAGAGCCTAGAAATCATGCTTCAAGAAATTATCAAGTAAAATTGCCCTGACCAGAGGGGAAGATAGATGTTAAAATAATTCACCCAACACCTCTTGAAAAAGATCCCAGAAAGAAAACTCCTAGGAATATTATAGCCAAATTCCAGAGTTCCCAGGTCAAGGAGAAAATATTGCAAGCAGCCAGGAAGAAACAATTTGAGTATTGTGGAAACACAATCAGGGTAACACAAGATCTAGAAGTATCTACATTAAAGGATTGATTGGCTTGGAATATGATATTCCAGAGGGCAGAGGAGCTAGGATTAAAACCAAAAATCACCTACCCAACAAAACTGAGTATAATGCTTCAGGAAAAAAAAATATGATTGTTCAATGAAATAGAGGACTTTTAAGCATTCTTGATGAAAAAAACAGAACTGAACAGAAAATTTGATTTTCAAATACAAGAAGCAAGAGAATCCTGTGAAGGTAAACAGGAAAAAGAAATCATAAGGAACTTATTAAAGTTGAACTATTTACATTCCTCCATGGAAAAATGATAATTGTAACTCATGAGACTTTTCTCAGTATGAGGATAGTTGAAGGGAATATATATATACATACACATATATGTATTTGTAGGATGGTGTATGTGTACATAAATATATGTGTGAGTGTGTATATATGTGTAGGTGCTTATATACATAGACAGAGGGCACAGGATCAATTGAATATTAAAGAATGATATCTAAAAAATTAAATTAAGGGATGAGAGAGGAATATATTGGGAGAAGGAGAAAGGGAGAGATAGAATAGGGTAAATTATCTCATAAAAAAGAGGCAAGAGAAAACTGTTACAATGGAGGGGAAGAGCAGGAAGGTGAAAAGGAATGGGTCAACTTTACTCTCATTGAATTTGGCTTAAGGAGGGAATAACATACATACTCAATTGGGTATCTTACCCTAAAGGAAAGTAAGGGGGAAGGGAATAAGAGGGGGGATAATAGAATGGAGGGCAGATTGGGGGAGAGTGTAGTTAGAAGCAAACACTTTTGAAAGGGGACTGGGTCAAAGTAGAGAATAGAATAAGTGGGGGACAGGATAGGATTTAGGGAAATATAGTTAGTGTTTCACAATATAACTAGTATGGAAATGTTTTGCACAACTACACATGTGCAACCTATATTGAATTGCTTATTTTCCCAGTGTGGGTGGTTGAGGAGGGAAGAAGGGAAAGAATCTGGAAATAAAACTTTTAAAAACAAGTGTTAAAAAAAATTTTTTTACATGCAACTTGAAAATAAAATATACAGGCACTGGGGTATAGAAATCCATCTTGCTCTACTAGAAAGTTGGAGGGTTTGGGGAAGGATATAAGAGAGAACACATTGGGTGAAGGGGTATTCAATAGGCTCACTGTCTTGGGGTGGGGGTAGGGGAAAGATGGGGAGAAAATTTGTAATTAAAAATCTTGTGGAAATGAATTTGAAAACTAAAAATAAATAAATAAATTGAAAAAGAAAAAAAAGAATGCTTGAAAGTCCTCTATTTCATTGCATGTCCATATTTTCCCTTGAAATATTATACTCAGTTTTGCTGGGTAGGTGATTCTTGGTTTTAATCCTACCTCGTTGGACCTCTGGAATATCATATCCCAAGCCCTTCAATCCCTTAATGTAGATACTCCTAGATCTTGTGTTATCCTGATTGTGTTTCCACAATACTCAAATTGTTTCTTCCTGAATGCTTGTAATATTTTCTCCTTGACCTGGGAACTCTGGAATTTAGCTACAACATTCCTAGGAGTTTTCTTTTGGGGATCTTTTTCAAGAGATGGTGGGTGAATTATTTCAACGTCTATTTTCCCCTCTGGTTCTAGAATATCAGGGCAATTTTACCTGATAATTTCTTGAAAGATGATGTCTAGCCTCTTTTTTTGATCATGACTTTCAGATAGTCCAACAATTTTTAAATTGTCTCTCCTGGATCTATTTTCCAGGTCAGTGTTTTTTCCAATGGGATATTTCACATTGCCTTCTATTTTTTTTTATTGTTTAAATCTTTTATAGTATCTTGATTTCTCATAAATTCATTAGTTTCCATTTTCTCCAATCTAATTTTGAAGGAATTATTCTCTTCATTGACTTTTTGAAATTCCATTACCATCTGGCCAATTTGGCTTTTTAAGTCATTCTTCTCCTTATTGGCCTTTTGGACTTCCTTTACTATTTGAGTTAGTCTATTTTTTTTTTTGGAGGGCAATTGGGGTTAAGTAACTTGCCCAAGGTCATATGGCTAGGTTTTTGTTTGTGTGTGAGTTAAGTGTCTGAGGCCGGATCTGAACTCAAGTCCTTCTGACTCCAGGGCCAACACTCTACTCACTGTGCCACATAGCTGCCCCCTAGTCTATTTTTTTAAGGTATTATTTTCTTCAGTATTTTTTTAGGTCTCCTTTAGCATGCCATTGACTTGTTTTTCATGATTTTCTTGCATCATTCTCATTTCTCTTCCCAATTTTTCCTCTACTACTCTTACTTGATTTTCAAAATCCTTCTTGAGTTCCTCCATGCCTGCAACCAGTTCTGATTTTTCTTGGAGGCTTTTGATGTAGGAGTTTTGATTCTGCTGTCTTCTTGTTCTAGGTTTTGATCTTTTTTGTCAGTAAAAAAATGATTCCATGGTTTGATTTTGCTTCCTCTATTTGCTCATCTTGCCAGCCAATTACTTGACTTTTGAAATCTTTGTCACAATAGAACTCTGCTCCAGAGTGGAGAGAGCTGTATCCCAAATTTCTGTTGTCAGAGCTTTTTCTAGGTACCTCCCTCAGAACCGTGAGGATGACTGCCTCTCCACAGTCTCAACAAGCTCTGCCACACTAGTGCTCCTCACCCCATGCCTACCACCCAAAGCTGTGACCCAGATCCAAGCAGGGCAAAGCAAGAGCAATTACCCTATGAAAGGTAGCTTGTTCCCCTACGATCTGTAGGATGAGAGCTCAGGAGGCAGCCGTATGACAGCAGCTGCATCAGTTGGCTTTACTGCCCTGGGGACGGGGGACAGACCACACTCTTCTCTCACCCAGTTCTGAGTCCCCCACTGACCTTTTGCTTTCTCTTTCATATTTATGGGTTGAGAAGTCTAGAAACCGCCACTGCTGCCAGTGATTCACTCTCCTGAAGTCTGCTCTGGCTGGTCTGTGTCCCCGGTCTGGGCTGGCATGGCTCATATCAACTGTGCTCCGCTCTGAGGTTGATGCAATAGACCTTTCCTGTCAGCCTGCCAGCTCCCTTCAGTGGGAGATTTCTTTCTGTCATTCTGTGGGTTCTGTAGCTCTAAAATTTGTTTAGAGTCATTTTTTCTTACAGGTACTGGCGGTGGTTGGAGCAGTTGCTGAAGCAAGTTCCTGCTTTTACTCTGCCATATTGGCTCTACCCCCTTCTTTTTTTTTTTTTTGGAGGGCAATTGGGGTTAAGTAACTTGCCCAAGGTCACACGGCTAGGTTTTTATTTGTGTGTGCATTAAGTGTCTGAGGCCAGATCCGAACTCAGGTCCTTCTGACTCCAGGGCTGGCGCTCTACTCACAGCGCCACCTAGCCGCCCCTTCTTTTTTTTTTTTTTTAATAAACATTTTTAGAGCTGACAGCTTTTTTTTACATTTCAATTTATTTATTTATTTTAGTTTTCAACATTCACTTCCGCAAGATTTTGACTTCCAAATTTTCTCCCTATCTCTCCTACCCCATTATGGTAGATATTCTGATTACCCTTTCCCCCAATCTGCCCTCCCTTCTATCATTCTACCTCCTTTATTATCCCCTTCCTCTTCTATTTTCCTGTAGGGTAAGATAGATTTCTATACCCTATTGACTGTGTATCTTATTTCCCAGGTGTATGTAAAAATAATTTTTAAGATTCATTTTTAAAAGTTTGAGTTTCAAATTTTCTTTCTTCCTCCCCCCCACCATCATTGAGAGGGTAAGCAATTGAATATAAGTTGTACATGTGTAGTCATGCCAAATACTTCCATAATATTCATGTTGTGAAAGATTATATTTCTCTCCATCCTATCCCACCCCCAGTTATTCTGTTCTCTCTCTTTACCCGGTCCTTCCTCAAAAGTATTTGCTTCTGATTACCACCTCTCTTAATCAGCCCTCCCTTCTATTACTCTCCCTTTCTTGTCCCCTTTCCCCCTACTTTCCTGTAGGGTAAGATAGATTTCCATACCCAACTGAGAATGTATGTTATTTGCTCCTTAAGCAAATCCAGTGAAAGTAAGGTTCATTCATTCCCTCTCACCTTCTCCCTATTCCCATCTACTGTTAAAGCTTTTTCTTGCTTCTTTTGTGTAAGATAATTTACCTCATTCTACCTCTTCCTTTCTCTTTCCCCTGGTACATTCCTCTCTCACCCCTTAATTTTTTTTTTAGATATCATACCTTCATATTCAACTCACCCTGTGGTGTGTGTGTGTGTGTGTGTGTGTGTGTGTGTGTATGTATTCCCCTCAACTACCCTGATAATGAGAAAGGTCTCATGAATTACAAATATCATCTCTCTACTTAGAAATATAAACAGTTCAATTTTAATGAGTCCCTCATTATTTCTCTTTCCTGTTTACCTTTTCATGCTTCTTTTGAGTCTTGTATTTGAAAGTCAATTTTTCTATCTAGCTCTGGTTTCTAAAGAATGCATTAAATTCTTCTACATCATTGAATGTCAATTTTCCCCCACATGGATTATATTCATTTTGCTGTGTAGGTGATTTTTGGTTTTAATCCTAGCTCTTTTCACTTCTGGAATATCATATTACAAGCCCCCAATCAGTTATAGAAGCTGCTAAATCTTGTATTATCTGGATTGTGGTTCCACAATATTTGAATTGTTTCTTTCTGGCTGCTTGTGATATTTCTTCTTGACCTGGGAACTCTGGGATTTGTCTATAATATTCCTAAGAATTTTCCTTTTGGGATGACTGGTAGATTCTTTCAATTTCTATTTTACCCTGTATTTCTAGAATATTAGAGCAGTTTTTCTTCATAATTTCTTGAAAGATGATGTCTAGACTCCTTTTTGGTCATAGATTTTAGGTAGTTGAATAATTTTAAAATTATCTCTCCTGGATCTATTTTCCAGGTCAACTGTTTTTCCTCTCTCTCTCTCACTCTCTTTTTTTTTTTGGAGGGGGGAAGGCTGCACAATTGGGGTTAAGTGACTTGCCCAAGGTCACACAGCTAGTAAGTGTTAAGTGTCTGAGGCCAGATTTGAACTCAGGTCTTCCTGACTCCAGGGCTGGTGCTCTATTCACTGTGCCACCTAGTCACCCCCAGTTACTTGACTTTTAATCTCTTTGTTAAGATAGGGCTCTGCTTCTAGTGTGGAGGTAGTACTGTCCCAAGCTTCAAGAGTTTTATGCAGCTATTTTCAGAGATACTTCTAGATATGTAAGTTTTCAGTTCTTCCAGGGTGTTATGACCTAAGGTGAGGTGTTTACTCCTTTCCTGGTCTGTGCTCTGGTCTGTGAATGACCATAAGCACTCTTTTTTGCCCTGGAACTGTGAGGAGGGTTCCTTCCCCACTGCTACCACAAGCTCTGTTATGCCACTTTTCCTCCTCACACCAGGAAATGGGCAAAGGAACAGACTGTCAGTGACAGCAAAGAGACCCATGTAATCTATTTCTGACAAGTTATTCAATCTCTTTATGATCTGTGAACAGAGAGCTCCAGAAGCAGTCGCTGCTGCCACTGCTGCTTCCACCACTGCCCCAGGGCTGTGTGGGAGCCAGTACTGGACTGTGCTCCTCTCTCACCCTGGTCCAACAGACCTTTCCTACTGACCTCCTAAGTTATCTTTAGTGTTTGTGGCTTGAGAAGTCTGGAAACTGCCTCATCTGCCAGTGATTCAGTCCCCTGAGGCCTGCACTGGGTTTGCTGGGTCCTGGTCTGTGCCAGTGTGGTTCACACTGGACTCTGTTCCTCTCCCAGCCATGGCAGAACAGACCCTTCCTGTTGAACTTCCAGGTTGTCTTGGGCTGGAAATTTGTTTCACTCTATTTGTGAGTTCTGCTGCTCTAGAATGTGTTTAGAGTAATTTTTTTTAACAGGTATTTGGAGGAGTTTGGGGGAGAGCTTAAGCAAGTCCCTGCTTTTACTGTGCCATCTTGGCCCCACCCTGAGTTAATTTTTTAAAAGAATTTCTTTGACTCTGTCCCAAAATGTTGATATGTTGCTTTATTATTGCCACTATCTTTAATAAAATTACATATAATTTGCTTTTGACCCACCAATTTTTGGTGATTAAGTAAGTTTTTTTAGGCTCATTCTTTTTTCAGTGGTCCTGTATTTATTATAATTTTATTGCATTTTGGTCAGTAAATGGTCTATATGATATTTCTGATATTTTGTATTTATTTATGAGGTTTTTTTTTATGTCTTAAGACTTAATACCCAATTTTTTCAAAGGTAAAAGTATGTATACTCCTTTCTCCTTCCATTCAATAACTACGAAAAGTCTATCATATATAATTTTTCTGTAAGTATATACATTCTCAACTTCCTTCTTTTGTTGGTTAGATTTATTTAAACATTGATAGGTATAAATTTTTATCACTTTCTGTTATACTTTTATTATTTCTCCCTGTAATTAATTTATTAAAGTATTTTGAAGCTATACTATTTGGTAGATATATATTAAGTACTCAAATCAATTCATTGTCTGTGTTACCTTTTAGCAAAATTCATTTTCTCTCATTATCTCTTTTAATTGTCTGTTTTTGCTATTTCCTCATCTGATCTTAACTGCTACCCTTAATTTGCTCCATACCCTTGTTACTTCTCTAGTTTTTTATGCTTCATAGCTTTCTTATAAACAGTAATTGTTGAATTTTACTTTCTAATCCATTTCCACTAACCTCTTCTGTTTATGGGTGAGTTCACCCTCTTTATAGTCATAGTTATGATTGTTAATTGTTTCTTTCCCTACATCCCGTTGTCTTATAATCTTTATCCTCTTTGCTCCTTCCTCCCTATTTATTTTGTTACTCTTTTTTTCTCTTAAACTTCTCTTCAGGGTGCCTAGGTGGCACAGTGAAAAGAGCATCAGCCCTGGAGTCAGGAGGACCTGAGTTCAAATCCAGCCTCACACACTTAACACTTACTAGCTGTGTCACCTTAAATCACTTAACCCCAGTTGTTCATCCTTTTACCCCCCCAAAAAGCAAGAAACAAAAAATTTCTCTTCACTATTTCTTCTCCAGACTTAGAGTTTATTTTGCTTATGACTAATTCCTCTTTGAATCTATCCTTCCTCTTATCCTCCTCTTTCTCTTCTTTCAGTTCCTATTTCTATTAAGTCAAATGTATTTCTACATCAAACTTGTGTCTATGTGTGTTTGTGTTCTACTGACCTTTGATGAGTTTAGATGAAAGTCAATTTCAAGCAATGACTGCTCCCCTCATTCTTTCCATATTTATATATATAGGTCTAATTATGTACCCCAATTTGTATATTAACAAGGTCCTATTGCATCAGTTCCTATTCCCCCTAATGTATGCTTGCCTCACCTTTTCTCTTTTTCTTACAGCATCCTCAAAATTCAATGCAACTATTTATAAGCATTCTGCCTCAGTTCTCTATATAATAATAATATAGCATGACCAGATGTTAAAGTGAAAGACTTTTGTAGCATCGAGTACTAGAAATTCCTGAAAGTGCTGTATAATTTCCTACATATGATCAAGCCTGCTCTTCTCCTTCTTCTTAATTCTTGAACTAATCCATTGGCCATCAGCAACCCTGTACAAGGCATATATGTCTGTGTCCTTCATCCTGAGGCCAAGTTTCCCATCCTGGGATCATGGAACTTAGTCTTAATTTAGAGATAGCCTGCTCTAAACTTCTCATTTTGTAGATGAAGAAATTGAGGCACAGAGAAAGTAATTGACATGCCCAAGGTTAGAATATGAACCCACCTTCTGACTCCAAATATAATGTTCTTTACACTACATATACACATACATCATAGTTTGGACATTATGTTCTTTTCGGTCTACTTGCTTTTTTTTATAATTAGTTGACGTGATTATTTCGTTGAACTCAGTTTGATATCTGACTTTTGCTTAGCAATTTATACTTTTTTCAAAGCACTTTCACACACTTATTTCACACTTTTTTTGAGCTTCACAATGATCCTCTAATTAGGAAGATAGTTAGAGATAAAACCGCTACTTTTCAAATGAAGTGGATTAGTACCCTAGAAAGAGTTCTTAATCAGAAGTCAAGAGACCTGGGTTCTAGTTCTCATCTTGACACTAATTAGCTGCCTCATTTAATAAATGAGAGGGCTGAAGTAAATTAAATCCTTCCAGTTCTGTATCCTATAATCTAGGTTAGGAT
Source organism: Gymnobelideus leadbeateri (assembly GCA_011680675.1). Classification (NCBI taxonomy): domain Eukaryota; kingdom Metazoa; phylum Chordata; class Mammalia; order Diprotodontia; family Petauridae; genus Gymnobelideus; species Gymnobelideus leadbeateri. Next base: position 522,616 of record WOXC01004630.1, read on the forward strand.
CTTTCCTAGCCCTAAAATTTTAGACAAATAACCCAAGGTCACAAACTTTTCAATGTCAATGAATAGAGCTCTTCATCTGAAATTTTTTTCTACTGTATTCCTTATTCAATTTTATGATAGGTATCAACTTGTTGAAATTGAATAAAGATAACTATTTTTAAAATAAAGATTGTGTTTCATGGCAGAAAACCACAGGTTTTTCTGAGCCTAGTGCTTCTCTAAGAAGCTGTCTAGATACTAAAGATACCCCCTTCTCTTGCCTGACATCTCCACCCAACCTTGGTGGAAAATTCTCTCTCTCATACATTCTCCCATTCCATCTTAAATTGTCTTCTCCTTTCCTACTCCCTGACAACAGAAGTGGCAAACTAGTTAGATGTACTTGAGTAAGAACCCACTCCTTACAAATTATCTGGACCTCTTTAGAATCAGGAAATGACTCTGTTGTGTGTGAAAGTCTAGGTGTTCTACATTAAATAATGCTGGCTATTGTTTCTTGCCTGGATTATGGATCCTTTTCCTCTTTCTGCTAAGTCCGAAGAATATTACACCTAAGACCAAGACCATGTGAGGACAGGTCCCCTTTAGGTAGATACTGAGTGACAGTGATTCCAGTGTATTCTTGCCCATCTTCCTTTGCCCCACTCCCCATATGCCTTCAACCCCTACTAATGTTAAGCTTATTTTTTTCTGTGGATTCCCAAAATACTTGCAATGGACTAGATCAAGGCTATTAGTTTAATAGTCATTACTGTGAGGGTTATACTTGGGCTAAAAAATCAACTTTACAAGGACAAGGAGAATGGGGTACAAGAAAGACAAAACTAAAGAATAGACGGTGATATCATTATGGGATTTGTTCAGAGGAGATTATAAATGCTGCAAGAATATGGAAAGAAGGGAAGTTCAAGGACTCAGTGTCAAACTCTGTGTTCACTGTTTGGGGAAGGAAGAGGATCTAAGTACAGAGCCATGGTACCAATTTTTGACGAACTTCAGTGGATTCTATGGGGCCAGGCAGAGGCAGAAGATCAATGGCCACATAATCAACTAGAGACTCGCAGGTTGTGGGTGCAAGTGGGAAATACTATGAAAGTCTGTGAGGATGGGTTGGGGTGTCCATAGGGTCTATAGTGCTCTATCTCAGCACATCATGAGGAGAGGCTATGGTGGTGATTTTATATATGAAAATTTAGGGATGCCATTGCTCATAGATTGTGTTCCATTCTGAAATGACTTTCAAGCTAAGTTTTAATTGTTAGTATCATCAAGTCTGTCATTTCTGTTTTCCTATTTTCTTTCTTGTCTACCCACTGCCACTGACTCAGACTCCCTCTGACAGATGAGAGATGTGTATAGTATAGAGGAAAGAGGGAATAAAACCTGAGAAAGTGATGGTGCAGGGACCTTGAAATTCATGGTAAACCACCGATGAGCCCCAGGATATAATTTGAGGAACTGAGTAAGCACTAAGCTCCCACCAGAGTTACACAAAGCAAACAAACAAAAAACAACAGCTTTTTAAATGCTTTTGTTCTTGTAGACATTACCTATTTTTATTTTATTTTTCTTTCTTCTTTTCTCAAAAAACAAAAACAAAAACTTGAGTTGTGTTCTTTGTATTCCAGACTCAACTCCTAGTTTAAGCTTGAGATCTTTGGAACATCCCTTTTCTCTGGCGCCCTTTGGTTTGGAAAAAACTCCCTTTGTTTGGTCTGAGAGTCAAACTATCTCTGTTTCTCATTCTGAGATTAAGGCTGGCTAGTTTGTGTCTATGGCTTTGTAGGGCCCCGGGGATCCAATGTTTGTTTCTTTTTTTAAATAGCTTTTAAGAACACCAGCTTCTCAAATTCAACAAGTTCTACAAAGGCACAAGTGTATTTGATGACATCATGCTATTTATTGGGGACTTTTGTTTGTGTTGCTATTCTTGCTTTTGCTTTAGGAATATAAATGAATGTAAATATTATCTGCCAAGAAGTCCATAGCCCCGCTGTAAAAAGATTTGTGAGACCTAGGTTAGCAATTCTCGTCACTGTACTTGTAACAAAACCTTTCACTCTTAAATGTTCTGTTGTCTTTTAGTGCTTTTTTATTGATACCTTTTGTTTTTACATCACCTAAATTTTCCTCAGTTCTTCCTCCTCTTAAAGAGACATCTGATATTTCAAAAACATTTTAAAAAGAATATTGGAAAGAAAAAATCATCAAAACCAATCAATGCATTGAAAAAAAAATCTGAAGCTATGTGCAATGTTCTACACCTATATACCTCCCACTTCTTCAAAGGGAGCTGTCTTCTCATATCTCTCCTATGGGGCCATGTTTGTTATTTGTAATTTTGCAACATTCACTTTCAATGAACATCCTATTTTCTTGTAGAATGTCCTGATTGGGGTGAGAAAAAGAATTAGGGGTCAGAATTTAATCTTTGCAGCACAGACATATCATGCTCCACATTCCCTGCTACATCCAATCCTAGCTTGAAAATAACAATGAAGAGAATCCAGTCATCCAGTTTTCTGGGGAGAATTGAGAAGTAGCCAGTGTGGAAATTAGAAAATGGATTTGCCTCACACTCCTGAGGATGAATGCTGCTCTGAGAAAGCCATTCCCTCTTTCCCCCTGCCCTCCCAACCCCTGCCAGAAAACTAACTTGGCTTGCTTTTCTTTGAAGGAAGGGTGGTTCATAAGTACCAGATGAGAAGTCTTGGATAGACATGAGCTGTTCTGAATAAAGATCTGGAGGTTCTTTAGTGGACTATGAGTTAAATAGGAGTCAGCAGTTTGGATTGTATGGAGAAGGGCATGCAGAGGTTCCAGGAATGAAGAAGTGATGGTCCCATTGCAGTCTGCCCTGCTCAGACCTCGTTTGAAGTGACAGGTTCTGTTCTGATCATTGATAAACTGAAGTGTCCAGAAGAAGGTAGCCAACATAATAGAGGGCCTCGGGTGGATGTCATATGAGGATTAGGTGTAGAAACTGAGGAATGTTCCATCTGGGGAAGAAAAGACTCAGGGTAGATAGGATGGCTATCTTCAGGTATCTGAAGAACTGTCATGTAGAAGACAGACAAGATTTGCTCTGTTTAGTCCCACATGGCAGAACCAAGAACAATGGTTAGAAGTGAAAAAGAGATAAAGTTACACTTGTTATTAGAGGGAGCTTCCTAAAATTAGAGATGTTCAAAAATGATAAAATAGGCTGCTTCTTGTATGTATGTACATACACATGTATGTATGTATACATGTATGTATGTAATGTTCTTTGTTGGCTCTCTCCCCCATTGGAATGGGAACTCCATTGGGGGTTCCGTATTGAACAGGAGAACAGGTAGCGTAGTTTTGCCTCTCTTGCCTTTCTTTGTGTCCCTAGCACTTAACATAGCTTCTAGAACATAATAAATGCTTAATAATGCTTGTTGACTGACTGAATGACTGACTGACTGGTGGAGAAGTCTTCAAGCAGAGTCTGTTTACTGGTAGTGGGTGGAGCTACTGGGACCCCTCCTCCTCCACCCTAATGCTACCAGGGAGGCCTCATGTAAGCTCTTTGAGCATCATTTTGAAAAGAAATAAATTAGAAAGGGAAAATTAGAGAATGAGGGGTGAGTCTGCAGCAAAGTAGATGAAATATGGGTTAGACTAAAGAAACTGGGAGGCAGGACAAGAGCAGAGGATAGTTGGGGTTCCTTTGGGTTGGAATAGAGAACTGTTGAGGTTCCTCTCTCTCTCTCTTATCCTCCATTTTCTCAGGTCAGGTGAACAAGTCTTTATAATTCTTCAGTCTTTCAAAGACATCTTCCCAGTACAAAATGAGATGCCTCTATTATCTCCTGCTTTCCTCTAACCTCATCCTAGAGGTGCTTCCTCTTCTTTCCCTTCTGGTCAGCCCCATCAATCAACTACCATTTATTAAATATCTGCCATGCAAGGGACTATTCTAAGTCCTGGGTACTCAGAGAAAGGCCAAAAACAATCTCTGTTCTTAAGCAGCTCATAATGCAATGCAAAAAGTTTTGTAGAAACAAGATACATACCAGATAAATTGAGGGTCATCTCAGAAGGAAAGCACTGAAGCTGCTTGCAGAAAGTTGGACTTCAACTCATTCTTGAAGGAAACCAGGGAATTCAGGAGACAAGGGGGGAGAAGAGACAGACAGACACAGAGAGAGAGACAGACAGACAGAGAGAGGCAGAGCTAGAGCTAGTTCCAGGCATGGAAAACAACCATCCATTACCATGTTCATACCAGGGCATATATATGCACTCTCCCATTATTTAAGTGGGAAAAGGAGTGGAAAGGGACAGATTTCCCAGCACTTGCTATAAGTATAGCATAGCTATTCTGACCAGAACCTGAGAGGATAAGAAGCCAGAAGGACCCTATTTAGATACAGCTCCTGTCTCTGCCCTAGCCCCACACATTCAAGCTCATTAAAAGATCAATTAGGTTTAGACTATTGTGACACTTCTTTAAGATATCTGCCTTGACTGGAATGAACTCCACCCTCATATCTGCCTTTTATAATGTCTTGTCTCCTTCAAAAGTCAGTAAAGACGACAACGACGATGATGACGACGACGACGATGATGATGATGATGATGATGATGGTGGTGGTGGTGGTGGTGGTAATATTTATGTAGCTTTTTAAGATTTGCAAAATGCTTTGCAAATATTTTATTTTATTCTCACCACAAGCCTCAGAGGTAGGTGCTATTAAAATCCTTGTTTTATAGCTGGGGAAACTGGAGCACGGCAGCAGACAGCAATGGGTGAAGTGACTTGCACAGGGTCACACAGCTAATAAGTGTTAGAGATGGGATTTGAGCTCAGTTCTTTCAGACAAGAGGTCCAGTGCTCTGTGCGCTGTGGCAGCTCATGCCACCTACCTGAAGCTTTTATCGAATCCTTCAGCTGGAAGTGTCCATCTTTTTAAGGCTACTGCATATTTATTCTATATATATATATATATATATATATATATATATATATATATATATATATATATATATATATATATATATATATATATATATATATATATATATATATATATATCATGTGCATGTTGTCTCTCACACAGAATGTAAGTTCCTTGAGGGCAAGGACTATTTAATTTTGTCTTTGTATCCCAAGTCCCTAGCCTAGTTACTGGTATATAGTAGGAGCTTAATAAATGCTTATTGACAGATCATTCCACCAACCCCCCCCCCCAAAACTCTAGGTGATAGACACATTCTCAGAAGAAAGTATTTATTTCTGCCATGTGGGGCCAAACAGAGTAAATCTTATTTCTTCTACATGACAGTTCTTCAGACACTTGAAGAAAATACATCAGAGATATTTCTTTCTCTTTGAATTTCATATTTTTGCATAGAAGTCTCTGGAAGTATAGCATATCTACTAGGAATTCCAGGAACCCCAGTAATATGGTTTAAAGACCACAGTTTTCAACTGCAATTGTTTCCATAGTATTTCCAAAGGTTTCCTAACAGTAGCAGCTTTAAAACAATGATAAAAGGGAAACTTCCTAACAATCAGCACCATCCCAAAGTTCAGTAGGCTATCTTGAAAGATAAGAGGAGGTTTGCTCAGAGTGGAGTATAGCTTTCCCGAATCATAGAATGGCAGAATTGTTAAAGTTAGATGGAGCCATCTAGTCTAACTCCTGCCTGAAGAAAGAATCCAGGCCAAAATATGCTTAATGAACACATCTAGTCCCAGCTTAAAGACCTCCAAAGAGGGGAAAATGGTAATCTTCTAAGGCAGTCGATTCCACTTTCAGATAGCTCCAATTGTTGAGAGCTTAAGCCTAAAATGAACCTTTTTTCTATTTCCATCCATCGTCCCTAGTTTTACCTCTGAGGACAAAGAGAGAGAGAGAGGGAAGGGAATAAGCATTTCTATAATGCCTACCACATGTCAGATACTGTACTAAATGTTTTACAAATATCATCACATTTGATACTCACAACAAACCTTCAAGGAAGGCACTTTTATTATTCCCTTTTTTACAGCTGAGGAAGCTGAAGCAAACAGAAGTTAAATGAGTTGCCCATGGTCACACAGCTACTAAGTGTCTGAGGCTAGATTTGAACTTTGGTCTTCCTCACTTCAGACTCAGGGCTTTCTCCCCTGAGCCACCTAGCTGCCTCTAATCAATCTGTCACATGATAGCCCTTCCAATACTTCAACACAATTATCATGTCACCTGAATCTTTTCCCAACTAAATAATTGTAGCTCTTTCCATCAGCCCTCATCTGGAATGCCCTCAAAAGCTCTTCCCTGTCCTGGGTTGCTTTTCCCTAATTTTGGGCTGCTAACCCTAATTACAGTGCTCTCCAACTTATCAATATCCTTCCTAAACTGTGGTGCCCAGAACAGAACTTGATATTCTAGATGTGGTCTGAGTGTACAGGGAAGTGCACAGAGGGACTATCGGATTCTTGTTCCTGAAAACTCTGCTGATCTTAATCATGTTCAGTATTATATTACCTTTTTAGGCTGCCCATGATATGCTTCTGACTTGTATCGAGCTTTCAGTTCAATAAAACTCCCATAGAATTTTTGGACAGACTGTTATAAAACCATGTCACTTCCATTAGTTTCAACTCAATATTCTAGCCTGTGAGTACCTTTCAGGATTCTGTCTTTGTCATTCAGCTTGTTAGCTTTTCCTTTCTGCAAATTTGACAAGTCATGGATGAAGTTGTTCAACAGCATCAGGACAAGTACCAGATTTCTATGGCACTCTACTGGAGACTTCCATTCCAAATTGATATCAAACCATTAATGACAAATCTTTTAGTCCAGCCATTCAACCAGTTTGGAGACCATTTAATTGTACATCTGTCCTATCCTCATCACTCCAGTTTGTCCAGAAGAATCCCTGAGTGTCTTTATGAAATGCTCTACTAAAATCTAGGGAAAGCATAATTACAGGTTTCCCCTATTCTACCAGTTTAATAAACTCAAAAACAAATATTAGGTTTAGCTTGGGCTGTTCTTGATGAGACCAAGCTAGTTCCTTATAGTCATTTCTTCTTTTCCTAGATTTTCTCTATCATTTAAATGATAGAGAATTTTGCTGTCTGTCAAAGTTAAGTTCACTGGCCTATAGTATGTAGTTTTTATTCTCTTTTCTCTCTCTTTTTAAAAATGGTCTTACATTTGCTCTTTTCTGGATTGGTGGTGCCTCTCCTATTCTCTTATGACCTTTCAACCATCACTGATGGGGCTGAATAATTATATACACCAGTTCTTTTAGTGCATGAAAAGTTGGTTCAACTGGATCTGAGCCAGGTTCACTTGTTTGGTTGACTTGAGTTTTTGAAACTGATGCTCTCTACTATCTTCTTATTTATCCTGGGTATCAAGTCTCTGTTCATCATTTTTGCCCTATCCTTTCCAGTCCCGAAACTTTTGTTTTTCTGTTCCATGCTCTTTCAGCTAACCTAGGTTGAAGATTACTACTTGTCCTCTTTGCTGGGTAGTGGTGTCTTCCTTCTGTGGTCTCCATCTCCACCATAAGTCAATTCTCAATTCTGTGGTAGAATTGTGATATCATTTTTCCTCCTCTGCATTAATTTCATCTCAGCAAGTTTTCATTCAATTTATACTTATATCCTTTGTGGTAGATAGTGGCTTACAACAAAATTTAAGGCAGAAGCCATACCTTTGTGGACCTTAAAAGTGTATCTCTGGCTCTGACACTGTCTGCATGAATATGGTAAAGTCGTCACACTCTTCTGAGGCCAAATGGGTGATAATATTTGCATTGTTGTTATGAAAAAGAATGTTTTATAACCTTAAAGCATGTATAAAAATGTGAGCTCCCTACAAAAATGAATCCATAGCTCCAGTCCCTATCTCTATCTCATTATTATGGCAATACTGACTCTACACCTCTTATCTGAGAGTTCCAGCCTTGCTGAATTCAAAGCTGAACAAGACATGGTTGGCCTCATGGTTATGAACTTTTTAGCCATGGCAGCTCTTGAAGACCATTTCCTGACTTATGGAGAGCTTGCCGTCTCTTGTAAATGGTGGTGGGCATGTCTATATCAATAAAATTTCACATCCTTAAAGATTCAAAGTACTATTTTTTCTCTTCCTTATGTATCAGTTGCTATTTACATTAGTTTTTTTTTTTTAATTGAAGGAAGAAATCTTCTGTGTTTTCTTTTTAAACCCCGCCCTCTGCTCAGTACATTCATCAGACTTTCTCTGGGGAGCCTTGTTCCATAACAGTCATCTTAATCTGCACCTCCTCTGCTTTTAGAGTACTCTTCCCCTTCCCAATTGCTTTTAGTCAATTGACTATCTTACTTTTCACTTGTCGCAATTTGTCATTCAGTCAATCAACAAGCATTTATTAAGTGATTACTCTCACTCAGGCACTGTGCTCAGAAACACTAAGAAAGGCAAAACCAGTTTTATTTTTGAGTGGCTTACATTTTAATGTAACTCTAATTGCTTCCCTTTCTTTCTTCTAGTTTCTTGTCATTGACTTCTCCCCCTCCTTTTCCCCCCAATTTCTGTGCATAATATATGGACTTGTGCTTTCCCTTGATACCAAGCAACCCCTCTTTTCTTTTGGAAATTTACTTCTAAAAGTAAAAATTAATTTCTCACTTGAAGTCTTTATATGACTACTCTAATTTTTTCTTTTCATTTTAATCTTAATACCAGGAGAGGGAAAATATGCATATTATTAAAATACATATTGTATATTATTTAATCTGTATTAATCTGTATATGGTATATGTTAAAATACAAGTATATCCATCATCTGCCTCACTCCATTTTCAAAATACAAAAAGACAAGCATTCTTAATTTCTGGGAGAGGAATAATGAGTTACTTACATGAGGAACCTAGAATTAGACTAGGGAAATGTGTTCTTTGCTTGACCATACAACAGCCTAAGCAAAATCATAGTCTCCATTTTTTTCCTTTCTCTACTATGTTATCTTGTCTTGTATGTAACTAGAGTTAGAGTGTATTTTAAATCAAGTAGAGATGCTGGTTGTGAGGTTCTTTATGATAGATCAGCTTCACTGTCTTTTTAATAAAAGAACATATCCTTTTTAGTGTGGTATGGAGGCAATCAACGTTCTGGAATTAGAGAATAAATAAAGGTGCCCATTTTAAAATTTTTGTATCAACAGCATTTTGCATGCAGCAGGTGCTTAATAAACATTATGTCAAATTGAGCACCATTATGTTTATTGAATCTCTACTGGAAAGACCTTTACTTATGTGAACCCTGTTTGAAGCAGACCTTTGTATTTTTTTGGACATCTCTAATTGTTAGAAATTGTAACAAGGTACTAGTCATCCATCTTTTATGGGTATGTGGCAAAAGAGGCCCTCTTTGATTGGCTGCTAAGTCAAAATTGAGCATGCACATGAAAGAATCCTACTGGGCAAACTTGAGTCCTTTTTTTCTTGGTGGTGAGCAAAGCAAGAATTGCTATGGGTCTTCTGATGGAGGTGTTTATATAGGGCTTTGTGAGTTTCAGTTTACTGAATATTGAGCCCAGAGGGAACCAGCAAAACTCCTGATTGACCTAGAACATTGATAAATCCACAGGGTAGTTAAGATGCCATTTTCTGCAAGCCAGAAGAATCATTTCATCCACAGGCCATGCTGCCTTTGGAAATGGACTTGGTGGATCTAATGCTTTGTAGCAGCTACTTTATGTTTGACCCCACTCTCCTTAGGGATTGAGATGATATATGAGAGAATGAGAGATGTGGTTAGGTTGGGGTGTTTTTGTACTTTGATTTTTGCTATGTCTTTTCAGTTAATATTCTTTTTTTTTTTTAAAGGAAGAGTAAAGAATTTGTTTATTAGCTATTTGGTATGAGGGAAAAGAAGTATATGATGATTTAGCTTTTTATTTTTATTTATTATTTTTTTAAACAAATACTTTATTAACTTCTGTTTTACATCATTCATTTCCGCCAGATTTTGAGTTACAATCATTTTCCCCCGTTATTCCCCTACCCAACCTCCCAGAATAGCAGTCCCACAAGATATCGCTTCCTCCAATCTACTCTCTCCCATACCTTCTCCCATACCCCCTTCGACTTTTCCATTAGAGGAAGGTGAATCTTTGTGTCCCAATGCCTGCACATCTTATCTCCCAATTATAAGCAAAAGAGTATTAATAATAGTATTTATATATATTTGAAACATTTAATGTTAAGACCTCGAATTTCAGATCCATTTCCTTCCTCCCTTGTCACCCATTCCCTCTGGGGAGATAAGTAATTCAGTATATGTTGTACATGTCTAGCTATGCAAAACATTATCATAGTAGATATATTGTACAAGGCTGCTTATAATTCCCTCCCACTCATCCCACCCCCCACCTGGTCCATTCCCTACATGATCCTGTCCCTCTTCTATAGTGGGTACTTCCAACCTCCCCTCCCCCCAAGGATACCCTCCCATCCATCTTCCCTCCTCTCATCCCCCTTCCCCCTATTCTGCTGCAGGTTGAGATATCCCATTTAGTATGTATGTCATTCTCTCCCTGAACCAAATTCAATGAGAATGTGGTTTTGCCTTTTTTGCCTTCCTATTCTCCTCCTCCCTTGCAACCACTTCCCCTTGCTTCTTCTACATGGGATAGTTTACCCTACCCTGTCTCTCCTCATCTCCTCTTGCCACTTTCCTCTCTCACCTCATAATTTCATCCCTTGAGTATTCTCCCTTCCCAACAAATTCATCCTATGCCCTCTATCCATATATAACCATGTAATCATATACACACACATTCACATATGCATTCATATGACCACACACCCTTCTTCCATTATTTTCATAGTGAGAAAGATATCATCAGTCACAGTTATTGCTTTTCCATATAGGAATGTAAATAGTTCAACTTTGATAAGTTCCTTTTGATTTCTTTTCCCTGATTACCTTCTCAGGCATCTCTTCCTTCTTGTGTCTGGATGTCAAATTTTCTATTCAATTCTGGTTTTTTCCTCAAGAATGCTTGAAAGTCCTCTATTCCACTGAATGACCATATTTTCCCTTGAAACAAAATACTCAGTTTTGCTGGGTAGGTGACCCTTGGGTTCATTCCCAGTTCTTTTGCCCTCTGGAATATCATATTCCATGCCCTTTGATCCCCCAGTGTAGAAGCTGCCAGGTCCTGGGCTATTCTGATTGTGTTTCCACAATATTGAAATTGTTTCTTCCTGGATGCTTGTAGTATTTTCTCCTTGATCTGGGGATTCTGGAACCTGGCTATAATATTCCTGGGAGTTTTCTTTTTGGGATCTTTTCAGGAGGTGATCTGTGGATTCTTTCAACCTCTATTTTGCCCTCTGGATCTAAAACATCAGGGCAGTTTTCCTTGAGAATTTCTTGAAGGGTGATTTCTAGGTTCTTTCCTTGATCATGGCTTTCAGGTAGTCCAATAATTTTTAAATTGTCTCTCCTGGATCTATTCTCCAGGTCAGTGGTTTTTCCCATGAGATATTTCACATTGCCTTCTAATCTTTCATTTGTTTGGATCTGCTTAACAGCATCTTGATTTCTCATAAAGTCACTAGCTTCCATTTGCTCCAGTCTAACTCTGAAGGAATGAATCTCCTCAGTGAACTTTTGAGATTCTTTTTCCATCTGGCAAATTCGACTTTTTAAGGCATTCTTCTCCTCATTGCCCTTTTGGGCCTCCTTTGCCATTTGAGTTAGTCTATTTTTAAGGTGTTGTTTTCCTCAGTCAGGCTGTTGACCCTCATTTCATACTTTTCCTGCATCCCTCTCATTTCTCTTTCTAATTTTTCCTCCACTTGTCTTATTTGATTTTTAAAGTCCTTCTCAAGGTCCTCTGTGGCCTGCAACCCACTCATGTTTTCCCCTGGGGCTTTTGGAGCAGGACTTCTGACCTCACAGTCCTTTTCCCGCTCTATGCCCCCAAAATAGGAGTCTAGGGTTGCATTTTTCTTTTTCCTTTGCCTTGGCATGTTGCCACTTAATTACTTGACTTTTGGGCTTGTTGCCACACTATGGCTTTAAGGCCAGATAGAGGAATTTTCGTCCCAAACGTGTAGGGGGCAACTTCCGTTTCTGGCAAGCTGTAAACCCACCCACAACTTCCACCCTAGATCACAATCCAGATCCAGGGAGGTTAAAGCAAGAGCGATTACCCCCCAAGACTGATCGCTGGTTCTCCCTACAGTTCACAGGCCAGGAGCTGGAGCTGCCTCTGAAAACTACAAAATGGCATGTCTCCTCAGCAGCTTCTAGCCCCCAGGGGAGGGAGCCGATGCATTCCCCAAATACTGGTCCCAAAGTCCATAGGACACTAACCTCTCACTTTGTCCTAGGCATGTCTATGTTGATAATTCTGGAGTTGCCACAGCTGCTGGTGTTCTGGGGTTCCTCCAGCCAGCTGCTGGCCCTGCAGCCCTGGGGCTAAAACCTCAGTTCACGGGGACCTGGGCTCCACTCTCGGCTCGGCTCCCAGACCGCTGTGCTGGTCCTTCCTGCAGGGCTGCTGGGCTGTCCTCAGTGGGAGGTTAGCTTCTCTGTGTCATTCTGTGGGTGCTGGGGCTCCAGAAGTTGTTCAGAGTCCCCTTTTACATAGTTTGGGGGGAACCTGGGGGCAGAGTGGCTTGGATGAGCTGTTTCTACTCCTCAGTTAATATTCTTAAAGTAAAATCTATTTTTGAATAATTTGTTAATAACAGTGGAATACTAATAACTGGTGATTGATATTGGAAAGAATAAAGTGCATGGGGGTTCAAATCAATAGTGTTAGAAAGAATAATTTCAACCCCTCGGGGATAATCCTAGAACTTACAGAGGATAATGATATCTAAGATCAGATTTGTCAGTGAGTACAGAAGTTGGGATAAGGACCCCCAAAGTCTATATCTCTCCATTATTTGAAAGATCTTATTCATGAATGAGCACTGGAGTTAGGATAAGGACTACCACCAGCACCACCCCACCCTCTGAGTCTATAGGCTACAGAAGTATTTCCTTACATTGAGCTAAAATATGATTCTCTACAATTCCACAACTGCTCTAAGTTCTGTTACATAAAGGCACCTGGAAAAGATCAAATCCCTTGTCTACATTAAGATAGGTCTCTTATTTCTCCTTAGTCTTTTCTCCTACAAACTAAGCATCCTGAAGCATCCTTTAATGAAACCTTTTATGACATAGTTTCTAACCCCCTTAATATTCTGATCACCCCCTGCTGGACATGATCCAGTTTGCCAATTTTCTTTCTAAAATAATGGTTCCCAGAATTGAACACAATGCTATCAAAGTGGTCTAACCAGAGCAGAGTATAATGAAATTGTCCTGGATGTTACGAAAGGCCAGTCACTTCCTTATTGCAGTGAGATGGCACTCCTTTGGTTAAGAGAAGATTTTAGAAAAGGGAAACAAAAGATTCTGTAGAAGTCATTGGAAAATGGTTTAATTATTTTCTAAGCTAGGCATATAATCGCTTAGCCTTTCATTGCTATATATGGCTGCCTTAAAGAAAAAGATTTGGCATTTGAAGTAAATATTTCAAATTAATAGATACATTTTCTTGGTGAACCAAAATATAAAAATAAATCACAACCAAAAAACTGCCCCAAAATAGGACCTTCTATAGTAAGCATTTGTATATGGATGCATTTTCCATTTGCAATTATTGGTCATATTTGACTTAGGGAAGCTGTGATTTTGGAGGGCTGGAAATAAGTGCAGGAGAGCTGAGAAAGCTACTTTTGACATTTAGTTGGATGCTGGCCTTAAGTATTTTGATGACCTTTTATCTTCAAATTACTATTATTTCCTCCTGGATATTGAAGCAGGAACCAAAAAGGAGCAACTGATAGTACTGCCAGTTCCAAATACTACTGGTGTTCTTTCAACAAGTATTTATTAAGTTCCTGTTATGTGTGTGCCTAATAAACACTGTGTTTAGGTCCTGAGAGTCATATAAAAGAAATGTAAAAAGGTGATGTCTACTTTCTAGATAATTATAATTGCATTGGGATGGGGGATACTTAGAACCATTATCTCCAATACTTTAATCCATTGTCTCATCAATGGGGAGGGGTGGAAAGAAGGGAACAAACATGTATTAAGCACCTACTATGTGCCAGGCACTATACAAACATTTAGTGCTCTACAAATATTATTTCGTTTGATCAGTGTGATTACTCTCTTCAGAAGTGCATACTGCATTCTCTTAATACCCCTTTTGATTCCAATATTTTTCATGTTTCCTCATAATTCCTCTAGAGAAGATCTACCCAAATGATAATTACCTTCTTCTGGTTCTTCTAAAGTGACAAGGCTATCTGTATAGCACTAGGACTCTTGACATATGCATTACCCATAATTTAGATTCTTCTGAGATAGTGGTGTTCCATGATTCCAAATAGAAAAGAAATGCCCCTATAGTTAATGAGGTTCTTTTGATGTTTGCAGATGACATGATATTGGTAGATTGAATCTAGCAACCCTGCATTGCTTCCGTTGAGATCCAAGATATATGCAGGATAAATTGGGGATGATCTCAGAAGGAAGGCATTAAGATTAAGGAAGATTAGGAAGAGTTTCTGTCTCAAAACAGATTACCCTAAAGATCCATGCAAGAAAGATGTATTTATATTGTTAAATTTATAACATGCCATGACTGCAATGTATAGTATACATCAGATTACTTGGCATCAAATTACTGTGTTGCCAGTAACTTTGACTTGAGTTTACTTTGTTCTAGACAGGCCAGATGAGAACTGAAGAAAAACAAAACAAAACAATTTCTACATGTGCCAGATAGAAAAAGACCAAATTAACTCTCTCCTTCTCTCTTCTTCCCTCTCTTCTCCCCTTCTCAAATTTAAAGTGTATTATGAAGATAAGAGAGTGGTTTTAAAAAGACATGTAAATCCTTGACTATGAATGTCACCCAACTCTTAAAAAGAATGCGAAATAAGCAAACATTGCCCAGATTCTCCTCTTTTTAGACAAGGCTGCCTGTTTGAGCATCACTGCACATTGTTTAATCTTTGTCCTTGAAGTTAACAAATTAATTTTCTTTGTGATTTCCTCCTTGTGACACATTCTTACTGGATTTTCATTCCCTTAACAGCCACTGGCAGGATGCATATCTCCCACATTTACTACAAAGTAAACAGGAATTTGGTCCCAGGGTAATTGGCTCATCTCCAGGCTAAGAATGCCAGTTATTCATAAATACAGTGGACTCATTTGTGCTTATCACTGGCTGTTTTCACTAGAAAGCCGGTATACAACAAAAAAGTTGTAAAATCTTGAGAATCCCTGGGGGTAATTCCTTTCATGTGTGTGAGAAACTATGATTCTCTTCTCAATCCTTTTTGTACACATTTGTCCTTGCAATCCCTTTCACAGGACCACCCCATCCCCCGCCCCTGCCCTTACTAGGTGGAAAATTACTAACAATGCTGTTAAAAGATATCTTTTTTTCAGAAACATAAATTTTGTTGAAACATAAAAACATGGAAGTTTAAGCAGAACTTGAAAATGTTAACACTAGGGGTTTGGAAGTTAAACCTGTAGACTAGATATCGGGATAGGAACTTGGATTGGACCTAGAATTTCTCAGCATAGAGAAGGCCCAAATGAGAAAACTTCTTCTAAGACAGGTAATCATCTTCTCTGCAAGTTATAGTCTTAGAGAGGATTGAGAGGTTGAGTAATTAAACCAGAGTAAGAAACATAACATCCATATGGACAGTACTGTATCCTTGATTCATCATATTCCAGGTTGTGGAATGTCTCCTAAGGCTTAGTGCTGGACTTTGTACTCTTTTTCCTCTAAATTGTTTCTCTAGGTAATCTCATCATTGCCCATGGATTTAATCATCATCTCCATGCAGGATAATTGTCAGATCTATTAGTCCAGCCCTGACCTTTCTCCTGACCCCTAGTCTCAAAACTCTAACTGCCTATTGGATGCCAATAGATGTCTTAAACTCAAAAAGTCTAAAAGTGAACTCATCATCTTTCCTGTCAAACTCTCCCTTCTTCCTAAGCTTATCCCATTACTGTTGAGGATACCACTAACTTTCTTGTTACTTAGGCTTATCACCTAGGTTTTAGAAATTTCATTTCATTGCAAAGATTAGAAATCTCAGCCTTACTCTTCACTCCCTTTCATCTCTAGAACTATGATCCTATGGTATGCCTCATCTAAGAGCTTTATACTTGAGAAGATGAGATGGGCTAGTCACATGGAGAACTACAGGATAGGCAGCTTATGTGTTCCCCTCATACCCAAGAGGGGGAAGAGAGGTAGAAAAAGTGCCAGCATGTTGGGGGGAATCTTGGGGAAATCTGTGGTAGGAACTTCCTGACCAAGAGTCACTTGACATGATGACTTGGACAGTTTGAGATCTATCTAATTGGAGGGAATACCTACAGTGGTGACATCATAGACACACTGAAGCATCTGCATGGTTATTTGTTATTTATCTTTTGGGGGTAATGTTGAATTAAAAGAGCTTCATCTTTTTTTAGTTTATGGGTGAATGGTTTTCTCTGTTTCCACTTCAGGTTCCTCTCAAAAAGGAATGTGCAGTGCTTTCCCCTCCCCCACAACCCATGCTTTTATTTTTTGGCTATCCCAGTGCATTTCATTGCACTGTTGTCATTTCATTGATTGGATGAGGAAGGGTTTCTGTCCATTTTTCCAGAGAGTCTAAGACCAAAAGGGGGGTTTGTTTGTTTGTTTGTTTTACCACACCCATTTTAACTTTTAGATCCAGGTAGTATGCCATTTAGAATAATGAGCATGAAGAAGATAAACATTTGACTGGGTGGTTGAGAAGCTTAAAATATACAGTAAACATCACATATAATAATAAATAGAATTTGTACAATACTTTGTAGCATCAGTGCAATATTAATAGTGCCAATGGTGACTATGAATATGGTGGCACAGCTCTGAATTACAAAATATAACAGACCATCCATAGGACAGAAGTAAAACATATATTCAGACACTAGAAAACCAAATCCCAACACCAAAAAGTTAAATCATAGCAAGAAAGAAGTTAATAATACAGCAGGGAGCCATGCCATCCTTTAGCCTTCCCACAAACAAACACTTACAAGCCTAGCTGTCTCCTTGGCTGTGTCCTTTCCTCCTTCCAGCTCTAACTGCTCTGACTCCCAGCTTCCTCTGGGCTCTCTCCACCCTTCAGGAAACTCCTCCCACCAGAGACTCCATGTGAGTACATTTGGCCTATTAGGGTGCAGGGAAGATCTTCAGAGAAGGAAAGATCTTCAAATTCCCATTCCATTACATACTTTAATGTTTGCAAAACACTTTATAAATATCTAATTTTATCTTCATAACAAATCTACAAGGTAGGTGCTCTTATTATTTTCCTTTTTAGAGATAAAGAAACTGAGACAGAGGTTAAGTGATTCATACAAGGTCACACTTCTTATAAGTGCCTGAGATTGGATATGAACTCAGGATTTCTTGACTTCAGGTCTAGCATTTCATCTATTGAGACATGGGAGTGCCTAATGGAATGACTACATTGTCATCAAATGAATTATTTCTTTGTGATAGATGATGAATGCCTGTGCATATTAAGAGTTAATGACAGGGCACATTTAGTCCTTGACCACAGAAGTACCTATTTGGAGCAGCTTAAACAAGATTAGAAATTTCCAGTTTTCAGTTTTTCCCTGTGTAGACTATCAAGATGGAAGATGACCGTTGTGGCTTTGGGGATAGTAATGACAAAGATATGTAAAGCTCTAATTCTTTATTGAGTAGTAAGATTTACTTTAGGGAGTCAAAAAAGTTAGCTTCAGAAATTCCTAATGTTATTTTAAGCTTAAGAGGTCTCCTCATTCTAACTACATAGGATTGATTTTTACTAGGCAGCTAGGTGCCATAGCAGATGGACTGTTGAGCCTGGAGTCAGGAAGACTTGAGATCAAATTCCACCTCAGACACTTAATAGCTGTATGACCCTGGGTAAGTCATTTAACCCCTGTCTGTCTCAGCTTCCTTATCAGTAAAATGGGGATGATAATAATAGTGTAACTCTCAGCCTTATTACCTCAATCCTTGGATTGAGTATCAACTGACAGAATTGTAAAGTGCATTACACACCTTAAATTACTATATACATGTTAGTTATTATTATTACTGATAAGCAAGGCCATAGATAATGCAAGGGAGTTAATTCATCGGCATCTTCTTTGATGTTCCTTTCCTTTGATTATATTTTATATCTGACTTCTCTCTACAGGCTGTTAATTGTGTTAATTTATAAATCTCTTTTCATGTAATATATAAAAGCTCTCTGAACCATGCATTGGTGAAAGAGACAGTTCAGTCTTGATTCCCGTCTCTGGCTGTATTTGATGTTCTTTGGGTGTCATAGAATTATTTTCTTTACAAATGCTGAAATAAAACAATCACTTTATCAACAAATTAAAGACTCCCTAGACCAAGATTTTTTAGCCCTTTCTGAATCATGGACCCCTTGAGCAATCTGACAAAATTTATATATGCCTTCTCAGAATAAGGCTTTTAAATGCATAAAATAAAATACATAAATTATAAAGGAAATACTGAAATACAGTTGTCAAGATTTTTTTTTTTTAATTCATGGACCTCAGTTGAGGAAACCCTGCTTTGGATAGTATCTTACTACCCATAACAACCCAATTTAAACTAGTGATCAAGAAATTGAAGCCTCACTTTTGATGGCTAAAGTAGCTCAAAGTAGATTTTGGGTAGCCAAAGCAACCAATGGTTATTTAATATTTAACAAAAAAGAGAAGAATTCATGTAGAATGACTTTCAAGAGATGAAACTATTCAGTCATTTATTCATTTCATATCTTGCAATATTTTTCTTCCAACAATGGCATCCCTTGTTGTTAGTGGCAAAAAGAAAGATTCTAAAACACAGATAGCATTTATGATCCATTGAAGAATGTAATAGTGACTTTATTGTGGTCCATTTTGGGGACATGTGACAAGGATGACATTTTTCTGTGTTCTCATCAGGTAAGAGGAGCAAGGTATTTGGTATTTGCTTCTACTCAAGAGGTAGAAAGACAGGTGTAAGGGAGGAAACAGTGGATGAGGATGTGACTGGTGATGGACTGTCCATTTCAGGCAATGGTTTGGCTCATTTATTACAGGAATTGAAAGAACATTAGAGCATACGTTTGATGTTTTTTCCAATCTTGTTGCTTTGATTAGATGGAGCCATCCTCTGTGCTGGAAATAATACTTCATGAGTTTTCACTTCTATTCATAAGAAGAGGGGGAAAATTCCACTATCTGACGAATATTGGCACTCTAACAATGACCCTGGGAGCTGGAATAAATTCAAATGTCCATTAAGTTTGATCAGTGTAAATAAGTAATAGAGGGTAGATTTAAGCCTCATTATTTGTGGTTTGCTTCACCCTTTACTGTTGATGATTAATGGCATTGTTGAGGTTGGATCTGGTCATGGGGATATAGGGCTTTAATAGATGTATAATGGTTGACTGCTCAATAAGGGCTTGTCTTGGGAGCATGTGCATTTGATAAGCTTGCTTCTGAACATTTCTGTTGATATGTAACACAGGGGACTTGATCTCTACCTCAGAGGTGATTGATATTGGTCCAGTAACTGTGGTGAAGAAAGACTTTAGATTGGTTGCTGGAACTGGTTGTGAATCTAAAAGGCAAAAACTAGGTAAGATGAGTCTCTTACAGGAGTGGCTATGTTCAAGGTAGGAATTAAGGACTTCTCTAAGCCTTCAAATAGGAAGGTGAAAGAGAGATGGGAAGAGATGGAGGGGGGAAGAGGGGAGGGAGAGAGATAAAAAGAGAGATGAGAGAGAGATGAGAAAAAGAGAGGAGAGAGAAGAGGGATGAAAGAGAGAGAGAGAGAGAGAGAGAGAGAGAGAGAGAGAGAGAGAGAAATGCAAACAAGCCAGCAGCCTACTCTCTCCTTCCAGGTCCACATGAAGCCATAACCACATGGCCTTGCTGTTGCTTCTGCACTCCTTGTGTCTATTCTTTCCTGCCTTACGTGAAGGAATATTCGAAACAGGGGATACTATGTCATGATGTGTACTTTGAAAGGTTGAAAGACAGAGTCATTAAAGATCCAATGATGGGAGTAAATGCAAGAGTTTGCAGGCAGCTAATCCCAATGAGGAGCCAAACCCCCAGGCAGCCTGCTTGAGTGGATATCAGTGGATAAAAGGCAGCCAAAAGGGAGTGACTTGTCCATTGACTATTCCAAATTTCAAAGTGAACTTGATGGTGGAAAATGATTTAGGAAACTATTTTAAGTTTGAGCTCATTCTCCCCAGGACCAAAGTGGTATAGGGAAGGGTGTGCCCCTGACTGTTGGGGGAAAATGTTTGTACTCCCATTTTTGCTCTATCTTCTTTTTTTTTTTTGGAGGGCATTTGGGGTTAAGTAACTTGCCCAAGGTCACACGGCTAGGTTTTTGTTTGTTTGTGCGTTAAGTGTCTGAGACCGGATCCGAACTCAGGTCCTTCTGACTCCAGGGCTGGCGCTCTACTCACTGTGCCACCTAGCCGCCCCTCTATCTTCTTATTAATATCTCCTTTTAAAAGCTAATTGTAATCATCTTTTTATATTCTACTATGTTATGGAAATGTTTGTTTATTCCTTAAGTTTAGAATTTTTTAAAGTTAATTGATATTCATTCGTTAAACAGTACTAGCGTACTAATAAACATAGGGTTGACCAATAATATTAGGGAGATACTAATTAAATTGCTCATTGATATTGGGCAAAGCACACCAGAATTCGTGTTGTACTGATGAAATTATAAAGAACCCCAGTCCCTCAGGGTACCCCCAGGTCCCTGAGGGAAAATCTAGCCAGACTTGCTACTCTGGGAAATCAATGCATCACTAAATATGAATAAAATTGACTTCTCTAAAAGTTAAGTCCTTGATTCCAGTCTCAACTCTGGCTAATGATGTAGGCTTGGGTCCGTCATTTTTATCTCTCTAGGCCTCATTGTCTTCATCTGTGTAATGAGATGATTGAAATAGGTCATTTCTTCTAATGTCTCTTCTAGCTATAAAATTCTGTTTCTTTTAAAAGAAGTGATTTGGTTGTTGTTTTTTTTTTTGTATGAGTAACAAACATATTTGTGTCTTCTACACTACATGCCACTTCTATTAGTTTGTGTTTACATATTTATATTACAGCTTCTCATTTTGAGGTTTTCTACCATAGACAACATATTACCCAGTAATCTATTTCCTTCCTCTTTGGTTTCTTTTACCCAAATCCACCAAATGTCTTTTCTATGTGACCTCTTTTGTTTAGAAAAATCTAAAAACAAAAATCAATCCCTTTCTTGCATGCCTTCAAATCACTCAGAGAGCTTCAAATGTAGTTAAAAAAGAAGAAAGCAAAGAAAAACCTCCCCTCACCCATATATATGTATACATGCATATGTGTGTCTATACACACATAAAAAATTGTTGTTTAGTTGTTTTTCAGTCAAGTTCAATTCCTTTTGAACCCTTTTGGGGTTTTCTTACCAAAGGTACTAAAGTAGTTTGACAATTCCTTCTCCAGCTACTTTACAGATGAGGAAACTGAGGCAAACATGGTTAAGTGACTTGCTCAGGGTCAAAAGTGTCTGAGATCAGATTTAACTCACAAAGATGGGTCTTCTAATCCCAGCCCTGGCACTCTACCCATTGGTACATCTAATTGCCCTAGCTCGTCTACCTTTTTTGTCTACTTAGCTTTCAACTCTCACCTGTGGCTATAAGAAGCTACAGCATCTGCAGTGGCCTGCAGTGGTAAATCATCTTGGCAAACAGGCTAAACTGGTGGGCCTCAAACCCTTTGGTAAGTTAGAGGGGTATCTACCCCCAGCATACGAAGACTTCTCCTGATGGAATGGACAGTTGGGAATAATTTGTTCCAATAGCCATAAAGTCAGCTGAATCAGGCATGGTGGAACACTTAGAGCTTGGTCAGATACCAAAGATGTCAAGGTCATCTAGTCCATCCTGGGCCATCACCAGTCATCCTGACTTTTGTCTTGCCACTGGACTTTGATGATTCTGGAAGAGAGAGGAAAATCGATGACTTTGCACAACTCTGACTCATTTTAAATCCAATTCATGCACAAGTCAAAACAGCATTCTGTGAAGTCATTGGTTCTCTTCAAAAACAATATGTGTGTGTGTGTGTGTGTGTGTGTGTATACACATGCACACATAAATGTATATATTTATATATATATTGAAATATGTATAATTTTTGTATATGCTTTAATGCATCAGGGATAATTTTAAATGTAAATGCAGGTTTAGAGAAAGCTAATGTATTAATGAAAGGATAATACTAGTATAGATATCTTGTGACCTTGAAGAAAGGGGCAGGGTTGAAGAAATGAATGCTATTGAAAGAAACTGGGAACTAGAAAGTACTTTGATTTGATTGAAGGTGGGAGAACTGTAAGGATAGATATGAAGGAATCCATTAACTTTCTAGTGGCAGGTCAGTTAGAAAAAAATATTTAAAATAAGTTAGCAACCATTTAGGAGAAGATTAAGAATGAGAGATGGAGTGGAAGAGGTAAGGAAGAAGTGACCGAGTTAGGGTGGCTAGGTGGTGCAGTGAATAGAGCACCAGCCCTGAAGTCAGGAGGACATGAGTTCAAATCTGGCCTCAGACACTTGACACACTAGCCATGTGACTTTGGGCAAGTCACTTAACTCCAACTGCCCTCCAAAAAGCAAAAAAAAAAAAGGGGGGGGGGAGAGAGAGATAGAGAGAAAGGGAGAAGGTAAGAAAGAGAAATAGAGAAGGAAGGAAATGAAGAATGAAGAGAAAATATGGACAGAGGGAAAAAAAGAGAAAAATGGAGAAAGAGAAGCAAAAGGAAGATGAACAGAGAATAACAGAATGAGAAAGGAAGAAGAAGAAGGAGAGAGAGAGAGAAAGAGAGAGAGAGAGAGAGAGAGAGAGAGAGAGAGAGAGAGAGAAAGATGCAGAGATGCAGAGTCTAGCAGGGAAACAGAAAAAACTGGTGAAAACTGCATTCATGCCATGCATTTATCCTATATGATTTACATTATTCCTTGTCTTGTCAGGCTACCTATAAAAGCCTAGCAAAAATTACCTTCTCTCGTTAGGTCTCTAACTCCTATATCTTATCTGCCACTTAGAATTAGAAGAACATCATAGCTACAATATTTAAAAATATATTGGAATCTGAAGGTTATTATTAACGCAGTCTCTTCTTAAGGAATAAACTGTTAAATTCAAAGGAGCCTGCCCTTTTAACAACAGAAAGCCACCAACTTTAATCCAGACAAATGACACTAAATCTTTTGGAAGACCTATTTTTCGAACTAAATCTGAGATGGGGAAAGGAATTCATTATTATATTCCCATTCCAATTAGTTATGAGATAAAGAGGCGTTGAACAAAAACTTACTATAGTACAAGGCTTTTAATGTGTAATGATATGTTGAAGACACCTTAGGAAGTATCTTTAAAAATGTAAATACTTACATAGCATTTTATAATTCATAGAATTCCTATTATTATATAAAAGGAGAAAACCGCAGTTCCAAAGTCGTGGTCTTCAATAGGGAAATTACTAATTCCATTGGGTGGCATACTATGAAATACTGTGGGGGGGGGGGTTCAATATGGGTGGTGTTTATAAGATTATTATTATTATTAATCTCATTAAAACCTATCAATGACATTTGACTTTACAGAAATACCTCAATTTTTCTGTTTTTGGGGTGAGTAGGTGGCACAGTGAATAGAGCACCAGCCCTGGAGTCAGGAGGACCTGAGTTCAAATGTGGCCTCAGACACTTAACACTTATTAGCCATGTCACCTTGGGCAAGTCACTTAACCCCAACTGCCCTGCCTTCCCCCCTTTGAAAAGCAAAAAGCAAAAAAGAATTTTAGGTTTTTAAAAAAGGAGGCATAGAGGGAATGAATGAAATGAAAGGTCCATGGACACTTTGTGAATGTCACAGTACACACCTGAAAACACTCTACTTGCTAATAGGAACCTAAATACACATGAATGATTTCTAATATTTATTATTTTTATTCTTTTAAGGTCATGTGGTTATATATGTGTTTCACAACTAGGCTAAAACACAATAACATGTAGAAACAATGTGCTTCTGTGATCACTTTGGCTCTTCATCCTGTAACTAAGCAAAGCTTGTACCATAATACCCAAAATGTGCATTGTAGCAATGATTTTTTTTTCAACAAAATGTATAATAAAAGGTGACCAGAGATCAAATGGTGTCACATAATTTCCACTCAATTGGACAGTCTATAAACATTCATTAAGCACCTGGTATATGTCAGACGCTGGGCTGAGCACTGAGGACACAAATAATCAAAGATAGTCCCTGTCCTCAAGGAGCTTCCGACCTAAGGAGGGAAGATAACACAAAAAAGGAATCTGAAGGGGAGAGGAAGAAGGTACCCACCAGGGTGGAGGAGATGTTGGAAAAGTTCAAAGGACTGCAGTCCTGTGGGAAATGAAGAGATGGCTCACCTGAACCCTCACCTTAAAAGATTTGAAGAGGAGTTCTTCACTCTGCTCTTCAATCAGAGGAGGTCTGAGTACTAAGGCTGAACTTGTCTTACAGGATGACCAGGATTCTATTGATGGGGTTGGTGAGGACAGCGATTGAGAAATTAAATTCAGCCAGGTAAGAAAGTTCAAACCTTTAGAGATAGGTTAAAAGCAAGCAAACAAACATGCATGGTCATCCTTTTATGGAACTCCAAAACAGGAATTTCAGTTGCTCAGTTCTTTCTTTCACTGTGGATTTTCTGCATGAGTTCTATCTTAAATATTTCAAGCTTCCTCGCTATGAAATGGAATCGACAAAGTAAATTCTTCCTGTGAATAAAAATAGAATATGTTCATTTTGTTTGTTTTCAGACTAGAGTCCCACTCCTATATCTGTGTCTCCTATATATTGCAGAACTCTTGGGCCCAATTTACTACCAGCTCTTTGGGACAGATACCATCCCTGAGCTAAGGCTGGTCCTTCCGTCTGAAAGGGAATTATATAGGAAAAGAAACACTAAGTATAAACTGTTCATTCTAGAACACCTAAACCTGGAATTATATAGGAAAAGAAACACTAAGTATAAACTGTTCATTCTAGTTGTATGTAAATAATCTCTGTCCTTCAATTTGTTTCTCAGAAATCCAAGTTCTGAGGGCAGCAAATTAAAAAGTATTTGGCTCAAAGGACCAAGGGATTATTGAAGTAAAAGAGAAATGCTTAAGCTCTTGGCTCCTATGAACTCTGCCACTGATCACTATGCAACTCTGGGTAAATCATTGTTCTTTAGTCAATGGGGATGAGAACTAAGGATAAGATTAAAGAAAGTTGCCAGAGGCAGTGGCAGACCAAGGCTGAAATACTCACATAATTTCTTCCACCTCTTTTTTAGAATACTCAGAAAAGAGAAAAAAAGGTGGGGGGGGGGGAGGGAAGAGTAGAACTAATGTAAATGATTTTGATAGCAGTTTTCCAATTTTTTTTCAAAGTTATTGAACTATATTTTATCAAATATACAAATCCCATCTACTTTCTGACAACATTTTGAAACAGAGAGCAGTTCCTCACTACCTATGGAGCTATGCATTCATAATATTCCCACAAAAAGTACCCTCCACGAAATGAAAAGAGCTGCTATCAAATCCATTGAAAGCTTTATAGATTCTAAAAGCAAAGGAAAGATCAGAGTTTTCATGCTAATCTCCTATTCAAATCACTTCTTGAAAAAATTTCTTATGTCTAAATGAAAGGAAAATTAGTGCTTTTTTTTTTCTGAGAGTGCCAAGCCCTTTGTTATATAAACACCATAGAAACAAACTCACTCCATTTCACTGCAGGCAGGTAACTGGGGCTGGGTAATTCAGTTTTCTTTAAAACTTCCCTTAGTATCAAACTGTTTTGAAGACAAAAAAATAATCCTAGGAATTAAGTTAGTGAAATTTCTTTCCTTATCATTGATAAATTCTGATGTTTGTCAAGTCCCTGTGTAATAAATGAATATATTAAGGCTCCTTAATTAACACAAGTAGGAGCCTTTTATTAAATTTCTTGATTTCATTATGTGTGCACCCCAAAAACTGTGTGCAACAGAAATCCTTGCCCAAATAAAACTCAAAGGTTTCTCAAGGTAAGAAGCAGAAAAGAATGGTTTATTTATGATCTCGAGAAAGGGCTACCCTCCTGACAAATGGTCAGGGAGGAGAAGCACTTTTACAAAAGGAAATGTCAAAGTTATAAAGCCCTAACACAGAATTCTCCCCCACTCTCCTCCTGACCCTTTTCTTCCATTGGCTGGAAGTTAGGTGTACAATCTAAACACAGCAATCTACCTCAAATACTGGAACAAGGAAACAGTAGATCACCCAATGTACATTTGAGAAAGCACTTCTATTCTTATTGGGCATATCTTGCACTAAGGTGGCACTGGGGAGGGTGTCCATTGCTCTAAGTCCCAGATTCCTTCAAGGTCAGTTGACTTCTTAACTTAGGCCTAGTGGATGCTGAAGCCACTCTAGATTTGATTTTTCAGAATGGGGAAACTTCACTGCAAATTATCCCTCACAATTATGAAGTAGGAACTAGAGAATATGTCCTAAAATTTAGCATAGCAATAAAATGTAACAGAAGAGGAATGAAACTAGAAGTTGAAAGGCCTTTAATTCAGCCCTGGCTTTACCCACTCTTAGCCATGATGTAGGCAGTATTTCTTAAACTTGTAGGTCATGATGCCATCTGGGGGCACATAACTCA
Organism: Gymnobelideus leadbeateri; assembly: GCA_011680675.1. Taxonomy (NCBI): domain Eukaryota; kingdom Metazoa; phylum Chordata; class Mammalia; order Diprotodontia; family Petauridae; genus Gymnobelideus; species Gymnobelideus leadbeateri. The sequence continues at coordinate 549,483 of WOXC01004630.1, forward strand.
ATGTGGGGGTTGTGAAACATTTGGCAACAGTAAAAGGTATCTGAACTCGCAGTCACCAAAAATTAATTCAAAATCAAATGCCTAATGAATCCAAGATGTTTCTGGCAGTATTGCCCATGTCGAATCATGTAACTTCACTGCAGCATTGGTCCTGAACACACAAATTTGCTCTTTGACTGCACATGCTGTCACACCACACAACACCAACAAACATCTTAGCTCAGATTTGAGACTATTGTATACAATGAATTGCAGTGTTTTTACTGTGTGCAGAAAATTGTTAAATGAATTTTACCTTGGGATTAGGATACGATTTCCAACAATTTCTGAAAATGCCCTAAACATACCTCTGCCATTTTGTACTACTAAAACAAACTGTATTTATGCAAAGCACCGTTCTCATCATTGATGATTATAAAATCAAAATCTGAAAAACGCTGAAGATGCTCTGCACCCTGCAGTATCAAATATTCCACCAAGATTTAACTCTTTATGTAAAAATAAATAAGCACCATACATCTCATTAGCATGCAAATTTGTTTTTGTCTTTAATAAACGATAAAATTATATGTATAGCAAAGAATTGTTTTTAAAATAATTTTTTCATGATTTATTATCAGTAAATTATCAGTAAGATTTATTATCAGTAAATTTTATTTGTATACCTCTTTTACATATGCCTATATACCTGGAGCACATAAAAATTTCTCAGACAAAAAGGGGTCTGAGTGGAAAAAGTTTAAGAAACCCTGATCTAGAGCAATTATATACTCTGAGATGCAGTTTGTCCTTCTTTTCAAAATAAGAATATTTCAAAAAATATTGGACCTAGAAGAGACCCTAGAACTCATTTCTTCTAACTTCTTTGTTTTATAGATTTGGAAACTGAGGTCTAAAAAAATGAAGGGACCTCCCCAAAGACAAACAACTAGTAGGTAGCAAAATTCATAATAAAAACTGGATATCTTGACAACTAGTCCAACAGTCCCTACCCTTTTTTATTTTCTGCTATAAGGGATAGCTCAATAGGAGAAGGGGTAGTAAGAGATGTATTCAAAAGGAAGATGATATGAAAAGGAGACATCAATAAAAATTAGTAAATATCATAGGTTCATATTTCAATTCATATTTCTAAATATTACAAAATAACTTTCCCATTAAGGAAAACACAGATATTATTTGTCATCATCAGAAAAGTTAAAGAAGCAGAAAAAATGTCTAGAAGGATTTTATAGATTAATGTAAATAGGACAGCTTTTTTCTAACCAGTAATAATATAGGTGTGTTCCAATTCAAATGGAAGATTGGAATGGGAAGTGACCAGATGATCTGTCAAGGTCCCTTTATGCATCATGATCCTATCATTTACACTATAAAGACTGTGAGCTCCAGTTCCTCAATTTTTTTCTCCAGTAAAGCAAGATCCTTACTTTTCCTAGTTATGCAATTTTTTAAACTAAGGGAATAAAACCAAATTTGCTAATATGTTTGTCTCCTTTGATATTCAAACAATAATAACGATAATTAGCATTTTCATAGTACCTAAAGATTTATGAAGTGGTTTACTATGTTATTTCATTTCAGAAAAGCCCTGTGAGAGAGGTATTACCATTATCCTCATTTTATAGATGAGGAAACTGAGTGATTTGCCAAGGGTCATAGAACTAGTGTCTGAAGCAGAATTTAAACTAAGGCCTTTCTGACTTCAACTCTACCCACATACATTTCCAAAACAAAAACAAAATAAGCAAATTGTTTAATGACTACAAGAATAAAAGCAAATTTCATTTTGTTCCTTCTTTTTCCATCACTAAAAGCTGCATCTGTTAAATATTTTTTCCACCTTCATATCTTTTGGAGTATGAGAGTGCCAAGGGGTGCTTAGTTTCCCTGAGGGAAGACTGAGAAAGAAGGAAGGGAATAAGCATTTATATACCACCTACTATGTGCCAGGCATGTGCTAAGTACTTTAAAAAGAGCCCTAGATAATTTGAATATCCTTATCCATATATACCCAGAATTGTTGTTAAGGATTAGAAAAAATTTTTGAATTTAAAAATCCAAATAAAATGGACATTCAAAATAAGGATTGTACATGAAAATATAAATCTTTTTTTGACAACTTGCCTTTCTTTTTAAATACATAAACAATTCAACATGTAACTTTCAAAACTGTCCTGTTCTCTCTGTTCTCCTCTGTGCATTGGGAAAACAAAACGAAACAGAACAAAATGCTTCAATGGTTCTCTTTAGCATTTTCAATTTCTTTCCTTTTCTTTTGGATACCTTATTGCTGGATCCCTCTCTGGATCCCATAGGGAGCCCAGTAGTGGTGTTGCTGGGTCAAGGGTATTCAAAGTTTGCTTAATTTTGAGGCGTAATTCCAAATTACTTTCCATCCACAGCTCTGCCAATAGTATAATCATGTGCTTGTTTTCCTGCATTTTCTCTTGTCATTTTTGCAAATTTGATGGATATGAGATTGAAACTCAGGATTGTTTTAATTTTCATTCTGTGATTATTAGCAAACTGAAAGATTTTATGTTGTTTGTGATCGTTTGGATTTCTTCCTTTGAAAATTACCTATTCGTAACCTTGACCATTCATCTACTGGGGAGTGGTTCCTGATCTTACAAATTTGAATAAATTCAGATTGTTGAGGCTTGAGAAGTAACTTTTGGGAAATTGAGGTACTTGCTTAATCATTTGAGATTATGGAAAATGCTGATATGTAAGAAACAATGCTTTAGAGTTGGAGGGAATCATTCTTTTTTTTCTTTTTTTTTCCTTTTTGCTTTTTGGAGGGCAATTGGGGGTAAGTAACTTGCCCAAGGTCACACAGCTAAGTTTGTTTTTTTTGTTTGTTTGTGTGTGCATTAAGTGTCTGAGGCCGGATCCGAACTCAGTTCCTTCTGACTCCAGGGCCGACACTCTACTCATTGCGCCACCTAGCGGCCCCGAATCACTCTCTTTCATGCCAGTCTCAGAGATGAGAGTGGTAGGATTCATCCCTAACTTCTGGGTGGACCTTTGTGAGTGACCAGTAACTGATGAATAACTATAGGCAAGAGAAGGATTTTTACTAGAAACAACCTGTTCTGGTCTTGAATTTTAGATACATTTCCAAGACAGCCTGCATTTTCTGTCATGAAAATGACATCTTTTCTTGTATTGAGCTGGGTTCTATGACAGAATTTTTTCCTCTGGAAAAGGTACCCAGAGTATCAATAACCATATTTTAAAGTGCTCCAAGTCATTAATAATTAGAGAAATTAAATTTAAAGCAAGTCTGAGATTTTGCTACATACCTATCAGATTTAAAAAGTTGATTGAAAAAGGAAAATGACAAATGTTGGAGAGATAGCTGACACCATTAATTCACTATTGATGAAAGATATAAGTTGGTATAGCTACTCTATTAAAAATTTAGAACTATACCCCCCAAATTCCTAAACAATACATAACCTTTAACCCAGAAATGCCACCCTACTATGCCTATACCCTAAAGAGTTCAAAGAAATAGGAAAAATTCTATATGTACTAAATATTTATAGCAAGTCTTTTTTTGTGGTGGCAAAGAATTATAAACTAAAGAAGTGCCTACCAATTGAGGAATAGCTAAACAAATTGCAGCATATGACTCTAATAGCATACTATAACACCATAAAATTTATAAAAAAGATGGTTGCAGTGTAACTTAGAATCTAGAATGAAATGAGCAGAGCTAGAAGAATTATTTGTACAATAACAATACCATAAAAATGAGTAATCTGAAAAACCTAAGAACTCTGATCAGCACTATGAGTAACAATGATTCCAGAGGAAGAATGCTCCTGACAGGGAGGTAATGTTATTTATAATGCAGAATAAGACATGTGTTTTTTGGATATGGCCAATGTAAAATTTTGTTTTACTTGACTTTGTATAATTATTATGAAAGTTAAGGTTTTGTTTTTGTTTTTCCAATAGAGGTGAGGGGAAATGTGGAAGAGAGAAATAATAGATTTTGTTAGTTGAAGAAAGTGATTAAAAAAACACAGAAAGAACCTAGAGATATCACCTGATAAGAGTCTGGAAAACTATAGGAGTAATGACTAGGAAAGAAGACCACCTTCTAGAAACTGGAGATAGTTGTGAAGGGGTACCATGCTCTGGGAACTTATGAGGAACCATATCAACCAAGAGTCTTATCTAATACATGACTCACGCTAAATGAGTTTATGTTGTACTTCATGGCTCATTGGAAAGTGTCAGTATTTTTGTGGGCTATGATCTTTGTTTTAAAATTTATTTACTTTTAATTTACAACATTCAGTTCCACAATCCCTTGAGTTCCAAATTTTCTTCCCCTCCTTCTCCTCCCACCTTCCCCCACCCATGGTGGCATGCAATCTGATATAGTTTCTACAAATACCTTTACATTAAACTTTAGTCAAGTTGTAAAGAAGAATTATAACCAATGGAACGAACAATAAGAATGAAGGAACAAAACAAAAAAGAGAGAGCAAGTAGTTTGCTACAATCTGCATTCAGATTCTGTGGTTCTTTCTCTGGATGTGGATAGTCCTTTCTATCATGAGTCTTTTGGAGTTGTCTTATAAACTTGCATTGCTGAGAGGAGCCCAGTCTGTCAGTTAGTCATCACAGATACAATGTGTCTGTAATTGTGTACAAAGGTCTCCCGGTTGCCCTCCTCACTCAGCATTAGTTTATATAAGTCTCTCCAGGTTATTATAAAGTCCACCATTTCTTATGGTGGGCTATGGTTTTTGATTTACATTTTGATCAGATAGAGGCATAAATGTTAATGCTTGTCAATTGTGCAGCTGACATTAAACTGGGAAAGTTAACTTGGGCTAGCTACCATAGAGAATGAGAGTCAGGATCCCAAAGGGTCTTAACCGTCTAGAATGTTTGACTGACTTTCATAATAGGAAATTCAACAGGGATGAAAGTAAAGACTTGAACCTGAATACAAAAATATCAACCTCCCTGAGCATAAGTTGGGAAAAGCAACAATTAGACAACAGTTGTTCTGAAAAACATCTTGAGCTTTTCATTGATTAGAAGTTCAATAAGAGTCAATCATGTGCTATTGTAGCCCAAAAAAGGCTAATGGGATGTTGGGCTGCGTTAGGAAGGGCATCACCTCTTCTTCTGACTATATTAGATGTTATCTGGAACACTGTGTTCGGTTCTGCACACTAGAGTTTGAGAAGGACAATGAAAAACTTGAGACTATCCAGAGGAAGGCAACCAAGATGGTGAAGAGCTTTGTTTCTATATCATGAGGCCTGGCTGGAGGAACTAGGAAAAGATATAAGGGGGCATGGAAGCTGTTATATGACAGAGGGATCAGATTTGTTCCATTTGACGCCAGAAGACAGAACCAACAACAAAATGGAGATATTGCAAAGAAGACAATTTAGGCTTGATATCAGGAAAAGAAAACTGCCCAACAATTGGAACTATCCAAAAGTGGAATGGTGCCTCAGAAGATAATGAGCTCCTCTTCCTTGAAAGTCTTCAGACAGAGGTTTGACAGCCATTTGTATATGGAATAGAGGGGATTCATTTTGTGTATGGGTTGGAATAGATGACCACTGAGGACTCTTCCCATTCCCAACTTCTAGGATTCTTTGATCTGTTTCCTTTGGCCTATAAACAAATCTTTTATTTTTTGTGCTTTATGAATCATGTACCTAAAGGGGAACTGGTGACAACACTTTGGTGCAATGCATCGAAATTTCTAGTTTGGTTTATAATTTTTTTTTCAATTGGGAATCCTATGCCAGAGAAGGGGGAAGAAAATCACTGAAGATCTACCATGTTATTTTGAGTCTGATGCATTTATGTGTAAATATTAAAGTTCCATGTATTTGGTGGTAGACTTTCAGAGAAATGAATAAGCAGTATTAAAAAAAATTAAGGCTGCCATTCATATAAGGCATAGCTTTGTTGAAGTAAAGCAGAGAATTGGTAGATGGATTCTTTGTGAACCTGTCCTTATATGGACAAGTATCTGTCTCCTAGTTTCAATAGACATTGCCTTTTTTCTGTCTCTGCTTTTTGCCTTCTTGCTGAGCTTACTTAATGAAGTAAGTAGTTACCTCCTTACTCAATGAAGTAAATGGTAAATACAATTTGAGATAGCTATTATTGAATTAATCCAATTAATCCAATAGTTAAGCACCAACATGTCTCAATGGTTAATGGTTAGTGGTTGGCCAATCCAACATTTTGGTAGAAGACGAGGGAGTATTAAATTAAAATTATTTTTCAGTGCTATCATTCTTTTGGAGGTGAATAGAGACTTGACCTGAGAGTCAAGAAGACCTAGTGGGGAAGGGGTTCCCTCTTGCCACTGTCCCTCTATTACAGACATAAGGACACTATCTTAAAGTCAAATAACTAGCAGGTAGCAGAACCAATATAACAACAATAATAATAGCTAGTATTTATATATTTACACAATGCTTTAAAAATTATCTCAGTTTATCCTTACAACAACCTTGAAAGGTAGGTTCTATTATAATATTATTATCCCCATTTTACAGATGAGGAAATTGAGACCAGCTAAGTGACTTGTCCAAGGTCACACAGCTAGTAAGTGTCTGAGACTAAAATTTTTATTTGAACTCAGGTCTTCCTGACTCAAAGTCTAGCACTCTATCCACTATACCACTTAGCTGGATCTAGTGACTCCTAGTTCAAAAACCCCTACCATGATTCATAGCATATCAAATGAGATAATTTATTTTGTAAATGTTTAATTGCTATATAGATGTGAAGTTTTTAGTTTCTGTTTCTTTTACCAAGAAGAATGATCTTTGAACTAGAAAGGATGGGGCACAGTAGGGGCCCTTGTATGTAATTGTCACTTAAGACATTTTCATTAAATTGAATTTGACAGAACAAAAATTCTTCACAGGAGATTGAAACTCAAGTTTTATATAGGATGAGATATTAAAAATCCTCAAGTCCAAGTTCCTAGGCCCAGATTAATTGTACTTCAGAGTACAAAAAAATTTACAGAAGTGATTCCTGAGCTCCTGTCGGTGATCAGTGAAATCTCTAGAACATCTGGTGAAGAGTAGACTATTTATTTATTACAAGGGAGGGATATAGGATGGGAGGGAGAAGAAGGGGGTGGGGGTTGTTAGTAGGAAGTTACAGAAGCAAAAGCAAAATAAAGAAAAGATAAATTTTTTTCTTTTTGGAGGGGGGAAGGCAGGGCAATCCAGGTTAAGTGACTTGCCCAAGGTCACACGGCTAGTAAATGCTAAGTGTTAGAGGCCAGATTTGAACTGAGGTCCTCCTAACTCCAGGCTGGTGCTCTACTCACTGTGCCACCTAGCCACCCCAGAAAAGAGAAATTTTAAAACATGAAAAAATACTCAGAAATATACAGAAAATTTTGGAAAAGGACACAAACAGGGCAATATTGTTACTTCCCTGCTAAATTTTTCAAAAGCTCTCTATAGAGCAAGTTTATGGTTTCATATACAGTCTTTTTCCATAATAGAATGTTTGTATTTATTTGTGATTATTACATTCTATAAAAATATTTTTTAAAAAGAAGAGAAAGATAGGAGAAAGGAAAATATCCTGATTTTTTAAAAGAAGAAAATCAAGTCTGTAAAGTATAAGTCAGTGATCTAACCTTTGATACCTAGCAAACTTTTAGAACAAATAATTAAAGGGATGATTAGTGAGCATCTAGCAAAGGAAGTGGTGATCACAAAAGCTAACATTGCTTCATTAAAAACAGGTCATACCAGATTAAACTCATTTCCTTTTTTTGACAGAGTTACTACCAGTGATAGGTAAGGGGATTGCTATAGCTACCATCTGCCTAGATTTTAGCAAAACATTTGACACAATATCTGATTTTTTCTTGAGGACATGTTGGAGAAGTGTCATCTAGAACTCTCTGAATGGCTGGACCGAAAGAGTGGTCATTAATGGCTATCTTTAAGTTTGGAAAGGAGTCTCTGTTGTAGTATTTTATGCTTCACATTGTGTTGCTCAAGTTTCACTTTTGTTTTGTTCTGCTCCCCCTCCCTCACCCTCTAAACATATGAGTGAAATCATAGACGGCATGGTTATAAAATTGCCAGATGGCACAAAGCTGGGATGGACACCTACCTAGCACATGGGATGGCAAGTCAGTTTCCAAAAAGATCTCTCTAGGGTAGAATGTTGACCTAAATCTACTAAGAATTTTAAAAAACAGGAATAAAAAGTCTTACACTTGGATTAAAAAAAAATCCAGATTGGAGAGGCTAGGTGGTACAGTGAATAGAGTACCGACCCTGGAGTCAGGAGGACCTGTGTTCAAATCCAGCCTAAGACATTTAATATTTACTAGCCATGTGACCTTGGGCAAGTCACTTAACCCCAATTGTCCTGCCATCCCCCCTCCAAAAAGCAAAAAAAAAAAAAAAGTCTAACGTCACAAATACAAGATGTAAAAGTACTAGCTAGTGGTTTATCTGAAAAAAATCTAAAGACTTTAACAGACTCATGCTCAATATGAGTGAATAAAGTGATATGGAAACTAAGGAAGCAAGAAGTCAAGCCAACAAACATTTATCAAGTGCCCACTATGTGCCAGCCATTGATCTAAACATTGGTATTGTGAGATTTGATGTTAAGAGGGAGGTTAGGGCTGGGTAAGTAGAACTAAGAATCAGCTACAAAATAGATGATAACTGAATCTATGGAGCCAACATGGATCTCATAGAATCTATGAGATCAACAAGGGAAACCATATAAACTGCAGGAGTCAGCAGACTATAAGCCCAGAGGCTAAACCCAGTCTTTTTTCCCATTTTTGTATGGCCTACAAACTAAGAATGGTTTTTACATTTTAAAATAAAGTTTTATTGAATTTGGTCATACTTTTTGTTACTGGCCATAGTTTCCCTGATATAAAGGGGGAAAAATAAGAGAACCCAAGATGGTATTGTGGAAACCCACCATTAGCAGAGAAGACCTGGGTGAATAGGATCAGGAGAGAGTTGTGTCTCAAAAACCTAAGAGAGTATAAAGGAAAAGAGAATGAGCAATGTCATCAAAAGCTGCAGAGAAGTCAAGGAGCATGAGGACTGAGAAAGGGCCATTGGATTTGGCAATTAAGAGATCACTGGTAACTTTAGAAAGGGCAGTTTAGCTTGCTATTGAGGTCAGAGGCCACACTTCATTGCTAAAAGAGAGTTAAGAGAGTGAGAGGGGAGTTAATTCAATCTTAGGATGCAATTTAAGAAACACATAATGTTCCCTCTTGGTTCAGCTAAGTTACCTCATTCTCAGTGGGAAATTACTTCATTGTGTGTCGCTTAATATATATTCTCTTATATGTATACTTTCTTTGATTTCTGTTTTGCTATTGACTTGGATAAATTGGTTTCTTTGAGGAAGGAAGGAAAGAAGGAAGGAAAGAAGGAAGGAAGGAAAGAAGGAGGGAAGGAAAAAAGGAAAGAAGGAAGGAAAAAAGGAAGGAAGGAAGGAGAAAAGGCATAGAGTTCAAGACTATACAAGTCATAGTTTCATTGTACTCTACTCTGGTTGGACTGAGATGTTGTGTTCGGTATTCTCATTGCCACTTACAAAACTGGAAAATAATGAGAAAATGGCATCCAGGTCTGTGAAGACTCCAAAAAGTCTATAAAAGAATTTGTTGAAGGAAATAGGAATGTTGAGCCTGGAGCAGAGGAGATGTCATGTTTTCAATGGGCTCTCAAACAGAAGAGGGATTAACTTCAATTATGATCTCAGAGAATTGAATCAGGAGGAATGGGTGGAGCTGCAAAGAGGCAGATTTAGGCTTGATGTAAGGAAAAATTTCCTAACATTTGGAGTTATCTTAAAGTTTAATAAATTGCCTTAAAAGGTAGTAGTTTCCTCACCAATGCTACCCCTGCATTGATGTCTTTGATCAAAAGACAAATGATTGTTTATTTACCAGGTTAACCATTTATGAAGTTTGCCATATAGGAATTCTTTTTCAGATGTGGGTTGGATGGAATGACCTCTGAAGTTTCCTTCTTCAACACTAAGTTTGTGATTTCCCCCACCAGTTTAAACATGGAGCAACTTTGGTCCAGAGGAGTGAAGAAATTGACTCTGATTACTTGACTAATAAGTGGCAATGGCAGGATGCAAGCCCAAGACATTTGTTTCCAAGTCCAGCCTCTTTCCGCTACGGGAGACCGCCTTTCAAAGGAAGCCGACTTAATGAGCACTTCATTCTTCTCTAGTTTCTTTGAGCATCTAATACCACATTGCAGACTCCTTAAGGACAGGGGATTAGAGAATTTTAGTGTAGAAAGACACTTCGGAGGGTTTCTAGAAAGTCTTCGAGGTGTTGTGGAAGAGTGTTGGAGTGAAACTCACTTCACCTGCATGACTTCCAGTAAGTCATTAACCTCTGTAGGTCTCACTTTTCTCTTTACTAAAATGGGGACAGGGAGGAGGTGTGGATGGGGTGATCAGTAAAGAACCATTTCAACTTTAATATTCTATGATTCTAGCCCACCTACTTTGTTGTACAGATAAGGACAGTGGGACCCAGAGAGGAGGAAATGACTTACCCCTTATCTCACAGATCAGTAATATTTATTCATCAAAATAGAAAGTTCTCCTGATTTATTATTTTCCCAAATGCTTTATTAACTTCTGGTTTACATCATTTATTTCTGCCAGATTTTGAGTTATAATTATTTCCCCATTTTTTCCCTTCCCCTCACCCCAGAATAGCAGTCCTGATATCCCCTCATGCCATCTGCTCTCTCCCATATCTTCTCCCATACCTCCTTCCACTTTTTCAGTAGGGCAAGGTGAATCTCTGTGCCCCAATGCTTGTATATCTTATTTCCCAATTATATGTAAAATGGTATTAATAATAGTATTTATATATTTTTAAACATTTGATTTTAAAACTTTGAATTCCAGATTTATTCCCTTCCTCCCTTGTCACCCACCCTTACTGGGAAGATAAGCAATTCAGTATATGTTGTACATGTGTAGCTATGTAAAACATTACCATAGTAGATATATTGTAAAAGACTGACTATATTTCCCTCCCTCCTATCCCACCTCCCACTTGGTCTATTCCCTACTTTGATCCTGTTCCTTTTCAAAAGTGGGTGCTTCCAACTTCCCTCCCCCTTCCCTCCTGCCTTCCCTTCCATCATTCCCCCTTTTATCCTCTTCCCCCCTACTCTCCTGTAGGGTGAGATATCCTATTTAGTATGTATGTCATTCTCTCCCTGATCCAAATTCAATGAGAATAAGGTTTTACCTTTTTGCCTTCCTGTTCTTCCCCTCCCTTGTAACTATTTTTCCTTGCCTCTTCTATATGGGATAGTTTACCCCATTCTGTCTCTCCCCATCTCCTTTAATTATATTCCTCTCTCACTTCTTAATTTCACCTTTTAAGTATCATCCCTTCCTATTAAATTCAACCTGTGCCCTCTATCTATGTATACCTGAAAACATATATACACACATTCACATATGTCATATGCCCATATACCCTTCTTCAATGATTTTCATACTGAGAAAAGTTTCATCAGTTGCAGTTGTTGTTTTTCCATGTAGGAATGTAAATAGTTCAACTTTGATAAGTTCATTATGGTTTCTTTTCCCTGTTTACCTTCTCAAGCATCTCTTGCTTCTTGTATCTGAATGTCAAATTTTCTATTCAACTCTGGTTTTTTCCTCAAGAATGCTTGAAAGTCCTCTATTCCACTTGAATGACCATATTTTCCCCTGAAACATGATACTCAGATTTTCTGGGTAGGTGATTCTCAGGTTTTTTTTATAATAGTATTTATATATATTTGAAACATTTAATTTTAAGACCTCGAATTTCAGATCCATTCCCTTCCTCCCTTGTCACCCATTCCCTCTGGGAAGATAAGTAATTCAGTATATGTTGTACATGTCTAGCTACGCAAAACATTATCATAGTAGATATATTGTACAAGGCTGCTTATAGTTCCCTCCCACCCATCCCACCCCCCACCTGGTCCATTCCCTACTTGATCCTGTCCCTCTTCTATAGTGGGTACTTCCAACCTCCCCTCCCCCAAGAATGCCCTCCCCTCCATCATCCCCCCTCTCATCCCCCTTATCCCTACTCTCCTGCAGGGTGAGATATCCCATTTAGTATGTATGTCATTCTCTCCCTGAACCAAATTCAATGAGAATGTGGTTTTGCCTTTTTGCCTTCCCATTCTTCCCCTCCCCTGCAGCCACTTCCCCTTACTTCTTCTACATGAGATAGTTTACCCTACCCTGTCTCTCCCCATCTCCTCTTGCCACTTTCCTCTCTCACCTATTAGCTTCACCCCTTAAGTATCATCCCTTCCCACCAAATTCAACCTATGCCCTCTATCCATGTATAACTGTAAACATATATACACACATTCACATATGTATTCATATGACCATACAGCCTTCTTCCATTATTTTCATACTGAGAAAGGTTTCATCAGTCACAGTTATTGTTTTTCCATGCAGGAATGTAAATAGGTCAACTTTGATAAGTTCCTTTTGATTTCTTTTCCCTGTTTACCTTCTCAAGCATCTCTTGCTTCTTGTATCTGAATGTCAAATTTTCTATTCAACTCTGGTTTTTTCCTCAAGAATGCTTGAAAGTCCTCTATTCCACTGAATGACCATATTTTCCCCTGAAACAAAATACTCAGTTTTGCTGGGTAGGTGACCCTTGGGTTGAGTCCCAGTTATTTTGCCCTCTGGAATATCATATTCCATGCCCTTCGATCCCTCAGTGTAGAAGCTGCCAGGTCTGGGCTATTCTGATTGTGTTTCCACAATATTGAAATTGTTTCTTCCTGGCTGCTTGTAGTATTTTCTCCTTGATCTGGGGATTCTGGAACCTGGCTATAATATTCCTGGGAGTTTTCTTTTTGGGATCTTTTCCAGGAGGTGATCTCATCCAGGAGGATGATTTCTAGGTTCTTTCTTTGATCATGGCTTTCAGGTAGTCCAATAATTTTTAAATTATCTCTCCTGGATCTATTTTCCAGGTCAGTGGTTTTTCCCATGAAATATTTCACATTGTCTTCTATTCTTTCATTTGTTTGGATCTGCTTAACAGCATCTTGATTTCTCATAAAGTCATTAGCTTCCATTTGCTCCAGTCTAACTCTGAAGGAATGAATCTCCTCAGTGAACTTTTGAGATTCTTTTTCCATCTGGCACATTTGGCTTTTTAAGGCATTCTTCTCCTCATTGCCCTTTTGGGCCTCCTTTGCCATTTGAGTTAGTCTATTTTTTAAGGTGTTGTTTTCCTCAGTCAGGTTGTTGACCCTCATTTCATACTTTTTCTGCATCCTTCTCATTTCTCTTCCCAATTTTTCCTCCACTTCTCTTATTTGATTTTTAAAGTCCTTCTTAAGGTCCTCTATGGCCTGTAACCCACTCATATTCTCCTTTGGGGCTTTTGGAGCAGGATTTCTGACCTCACAGTCCTCTTCCTGTTCCATGCTTCGATCCTCTTTGCCCCCAAAATAAGAGTCTAAGGTTGCATTTTTTCTGTTTATTTTGTTTCCTTTGCCTTGGCATGTTGCCACTCAATTACTTGACTTTTGGGCTTGTTTCCACAGTAGGACACTGCCACCAGACAGGGGAGCTTCCATCCCAAACGCTGGGGTTTTCTCAGCTGCTCAAGGTATTAGTTGAGAGCCCTCTCTGAAGCCTCCACACACTCTGGCAAGCTGGTCACGCACCCCAAGACCTCTACCCCAGACTGCAATCCAGATCCAAGAAACTTAAAGCAAGTGCAATTACCTCCAAGACTAATTGCCTGGTCCCCCTACAGTTCCCAGGCCAGGAAGTGAAGCTGCTGCATGTGTCTGTGGCTGCACTGATGCATCTCAGCAGCTTCTCGACCCCCTGGGAAAGAGGCTGATGGGCACTCCCCACTAATGAGTCCCAAAGTCCATACTGCAATGACCTCTCACTTTGTCCATGGCATCTATGTGCTTGTAATTCTAGAAATGCCACAGCTGCTGGTATTCTGGGGCCCCTCAGCTGGCTGCTGGTTGGGCCTCCCTGGGGCTAAAACCTTGGACTCACACAGGGCCTGGGCTCAGCTCCCAGAGCACTGAGCTGGCCGCTCCCTGCTGGGCTGCCGGGCTGTCCTCAGTGGGAGGTTAGCTTCTCTGTGTCATTTTGTGGGTTCTAGAGTTCCAGAATTTTTTTAGAGTCCCCATATATATTGGAAGTGGTATGGGCTGGAGCATCATGGAAGCACAGTTTCTACTCTACCATCTTGACTCTGCCCCCAGTTCTCCTGATTTCTAATTAAATTATTCCCCCCGCCTATATTATGTCCTTCTAATAGCACACATTTCTTTATATAACACTTTAAGGTTTCCCAAGTATCTTTCTCAAAACACCCTGTGAGGTAGGTAATATTATCTCGATTTTATAGGCAAGCATCTTTCTTATAGGGCAGCTAGGTGGTACAGTGAATATAGTGATGGACCTGGAGTAAGGAAAACCTGAGTTCAAATTTTGACTTAGACACCTACTAGCTATGTGATCCTGGGCAAGTCACTTAACCCTGTTTGCCTCAGTTTCCTCATCTGTAAAATGAGCTGGAGAAGGAAATGGCAAACCACTCCAGTATTTTTGCCAAAAAAAAAAAAAAACACCTCACACAGGGTCATGGAAAGTCAGATTAAACTGAAATGACAGAACAAAAACAGTATCTTTCTTACATAAGGGAAATAAAAGGTAGTATGTTATAGTAGAGGTTGTACTGGTCTTAGAATCAAGACAACCTGGGTTCAAGTGTAACCTTTGACATTTATTTTTTGCATAATCCTGGGCAAGTCACAACTTTAAGGTACCTCAGGCTGCCAAATAAGCTCCTATGACTGCACTGGAAGAAGGATTTCTGCATGGGAGGCAGACTTTTCCTTGACCAGAGTTCTGTCTGATGAACTCACAGATCCTTCCATATTTTGCAGAGTCTCAGAGAGGTAAGTGACTTTCCCAAGATAACACAGTAAGTAAGTAGCAAAACCAGAATTTGAAACCACATTTTCTCAGTAAGTGTTTTCTCTTGTCATGTTTCTTTTCACTACATCATGATCCCATCCCCCCCACCATCACATACTGAGTTGCCTCCTATCTTTGTCCCTTCTAATTTTCTCTATCCCACAATGTGCCTATAATAAGATTGGCATAGAGGAGTTGCTCAATAAATATTTGTTGATTGACCTTCATAATTTTGGAAATATGAAATCACCCAGTTACACAATTTCTTAAGGACTAGAGAAAGGGGCAGGGGGATGGCCTTCACAAGCATGCAACTTGAAAACAACCCCAAGAAAAAGAATGCTTTTCTCAGAATTGTAGAAAGCAGAAACTTAAACTAAACTTGTGGTTTTTCTCCCCTTCTTCTCTCAGGCTTCTCTTAAAGAAAATAGACTCAATAAGAGATAACAGCCAGGGTTGTTTTCCTGTTAATGTCCAGTTGTTTCATGTTTCGATATTCGGTTCCCTGGGTACAATACTCAAGAATGGTTCCCAGAGTGTATTAAGTTCCTGTGGAGTGATTATTTCATTAACATTTATGTGCCCAGATACAATGGCCCTGTAAACAATAGCTCATCACATAACCTTTCACTGCAACTCAGCCTGCTGTGGGATTGTTCCCTGTTTTATTGGAAATGTACCCTGGGTTTTCTGGAGAGTGCTAGCTAGTTGAAACAAAAGTTATAAAGCTTTCTTAAAGGCTTAGAAAAAAAATGTAATACATTACAATCCACAGGGTTCAGGAGAAATCTTTCCTTTAAAGATACTGGCCGCCTAACATTTCATCTTTTGGTTTGTTTTGTTGGCTCCTGGGTCTGATCAGAGAGCACTGAACAATGTCACGGGCTCCTTCATAGTTTCATCTTTCTTTTCTTTTCTTCTTAAGAATATACAATTTAAGCTTTAAGGTTTTGTGCAGAGTTGTACATGTTATCTCAGTTGAACTTAGCAACATATCTTTGAGGATTTTTTTTTCTTTTCAGTCATTTCAGTCGTGTCTGACTCAATGTGACCCCATTTGGGGTTTCCTTGGCAAAGATACTGGAGTGGTTTGCCATTTCCTTCTCCAGCTCACTTTATAGATGAGGAAACTCAGGCAAACAAGGCTAAGTTACACAGCTAGTAAGTGTCTAAGGCCACATTTTAACTCAGGAAGAGGAGTCTTTCTAACTCCAGACCCAGCACTTTATCTTTACACCACCTAGCTGCCCCTCTATTTTTATCTGTGTTTTGTTTTGTTTTTTGGAGAGGGCAATTGGGTTAAGTGACTTGCCCAAGGTCACATGGCTATTGTTTTTTTGTGTTAAGTGTCTAAGGTCAGATTTGAACTCAGGTCCTCCTGACTCCAGGGCTGGTGCTCTATTCACTGCACCACCTAGGCTCCACTTTATCTCTGTTTTACAGATGAGGAAAATGAGCAGAGAAAGATTAAATGATTTTCCCAGGGTTTTTCCAAAAAGGAACAGTGACATTATGGGGTATTGTCTTGGTTTTCATATGAATTGGATTTAGGTGAGGCAAAGTTGCCTAAATCAGCCTCATTCTCTCTTCCAGTCATTGGCAGTGGAGGACCTTGGTGTTTTTGATGTATGACCAGTATATCTACATATGTTTCAATCTGTATCCCGAGTCCATCAGCTCTGTCTGGAGGTGAATAGCGAATTTTAGTGTTTAGCATAGTCCTTAGGACTTAGTAAGTACTTAATAAATGCATTATCTATCTTAGAAATAATTTTTTTTTTAAAAGCAATTGGGGTTAAGTAACTTGCTCAAGGTTACACGGCTAGTCATTATTTATGCGTGGGTGCTCATTTTCTGAGGCCGGATCTGATCTCGGGTCATCCAAACTCAGAGGCCGGCACTCTTACTCACTGCGCCACCTAGCCGCCCCTTTAGGGCAATTGGGGTTAAGTAACTTGCCCAAGGTCACACGGCTAGGTTTTTTTTGTTTGTGCGGATTAAGTGTCGGAGGCCGGCTCCGAACTCAGGTCCTTCTGATTCCAGGGCCGGCGCTCTATTCACTGCGCCACCTAGCCGCCCCTATCTTAGAAATAATTTAATAAACTCTTATTCCCCATTTTAAAGATGAGAAAACTGAAGGCCCAAATACTTTAGTACTTTGGTCAAGTTGACATCACTAATTAGAAATGACTATTCAGACAATAAGTACTTAGACATCACTAGTTAGAAATGTATCACTAATATGTATTGCTAGAAATATATCACTCCTGGGATCCCCTTCACATGTAGGCTTCTAGAAAGGCTATCACAAGTTCAAAGAACTCAATGAATCAGGAACTCAGTGAATCAGCATCTACCCCAAATCATTTGTTTTGGGGACACTACCATCCTTACAGTCACCAAGGTTCACAACCTCAGTTCTTTTCTCTCTCCATATCTGATCAGTCCCTAAGTCTTGTCAATTCTATCTCTACAACATTTCTCACATCTCACATCTGTCCCCTCCTCTTCCCTTATATAATTACCACCCTAGTTCAGGCCCTCATCACTTCTTGCCTCAACTATTGTAATAGCCTCCTAATTGTCTCTCTTCTGCAATCCATCTACCATATCACCATTGAGGTGTTATTCTTAAAATATGGATTTCGTTATGTTTTGAAAGGTCTTCAATGTGAGACCAACCTTTTTTGCACCATTTCAGTGGCTTCCTTCTTGGATAAAATATAAATTCTACCTATTAGTCATTTAAAGTCCTCAATAATCTGGCTAGAACCTATTATTCCAGGCTTATTACACATTACTCACCTTCACATACACTCCATTCCATCCAGATTGGTCCACTTGCTGTTCTTTGTCATGGCATCCCACAGCACATCCCTTGTTTCTGTGCTTTAATACAGCTTAGAACATCCTCCCTCCTCACCAGCAAATCTTAGAATCATTAACTTCCTCAAAGCTCATTTTAAATTCCACTTCCTATAAGAGGCTGCTTTCATGATCACGGCCACTCCCTAGGCTGCCCTGAGCTGCTGGTCGCCATCGTCCTGGAGTCATTTCAGTCATGTCCCACTCTTCACGATCCCATTTGGCATTTTCTTGGCAAGGATGCTGGAGTGGTTTGCTGTTTCCTACTCCAGGCTATTTTATAGATGAAGAACTGAGGCAAACAGGGGAAGTGACTTGCCCAAGATCACACAGCTAGTTGGTATCTGAGACTAGATTGAACTCAGGAAGATGCGTCTTCCTTACTCTAAGTCTGGTGCTCTATTCACTGCCCTACCTAGCTGGCCTTGAGCTGCTGGCACCCCTACCTAAAACCATTTTGTATTTTCTTTGCATATATTTTGAATTTATATATTTATGCAGATGTTGTTTCACCTAAAAGAACATAAATGTTTGAGGGCAGGGACTTTTGGCTCTATCTTTGCATTCTCAGAATCAAGCACATAGCCTGGGTATGCAATAGGTGTTCAATAAATATTGATTGTTTGGTGAATGAGAGTCCAAAGATTTGTTTGCCTTTACCAGTCAACTACAGGACACATTAGTTCAGAACAAAAAGACATTTAATGAGACAGCAAATCAAGTAAAGTGATAAGAAAAGCCATACATATATAGAGGACACTCTTCCACAGGTTTTCATACTATTGGTGTATAAGGACACAGAGGCAGAGAAAATGTGTAACTAGAAGGTTAAAAAGGCCAGGGCAATTAACACTTTTGATTCTGCAGAGCCATTGATATCCTCTGGGAATGCTCTCTAGAATATAATATTCTCTCTGCTCCCTCTTCTATCACTTCTATTGGCATGGTGAATAAAATGCTGTATTTGAGTTCAGGAGAACTTGGGTTTGAATTCTGTCTCATATATTAACTAGGTGTGTCACTTGGGATGGGTCACTAAACTTCTCTGGACTTTCCTTATTTGTAAAATGGTGATAATAGTGTTCAACTCACAAAGTTGTAAGGCTCAAAAGAGATAATGTACATAAAAGATTTTGTACGTTTCAAAGTGCACCATGAACATAATATGTAATTATCATTATCTCTGCTAGTCTTGGAGCTGCTGAGTTGTTCCCTGTTACCATCAGCTAGGCCAGTTATTTCATCTTTTTCAGGAAAATCTGTTATTCTCTGCTACCCTCTACTCACATGTAATGACTAGAAAACCTCTCCATGTCAGGGGTGGAGGGATGCTCTCTCACTTAGAGGCTATGAGCACCAAATCCCACTGTGCAACTATCAAAGCTAGCAATGCCTCTGGGTTAAAATTAACTCTTCTTTTGCTACTTTTCTCTTCATGATTACTCTAAGTCCTAGCAAACTACCTCCCTGGAGATCAGAGAGTTCCTTTTATTTCCTGTTAAATTCCTGATTGGGAGTTTTTGTCCTCCAAACCCATTTTTGGAACTCTACCCAGAAAAAATTGCCCAGGAAGTATGTAGAGACAAGCTACCATGCAAATGAAATTAGGGTAAAAAAAAATGAAAGACCAGGTGATGGGCATACCCTTATCCTCTCCTTTATTTCCACACTCCTGTCTTTATTATGCCTATCTTCCAGTCACTTTATACTTCATCTTGGTCAGCACAAAACTCACTGTTCTCTCAACCAAAACAGAGATCATATCTCCTGCCTCTTCACAGTTCAGCACCATTTCCACTGCTCATAAACTTGTTGATTATTAGACATAATCTCATTGGGAAGGGAATATTTAGACATTTTAAAAACAAAGACAATAAAACAAAGCAACATATAAATAGTGTGTCAAAATGTGTGGCAACAGTTGTATTTATGAGGGAAATTATATATTTTATTACTTTTTTTTCAAAGGCTGCTAAAATACTTAAGAAGTTCTATTAATAAATCAACTTGGCCTGGAGTGATCGGAGCAGGTTTCATGTGGGAGAAGTGGCTTATGTGCTTGTTTATTACAACAGAGGAGAGAAAAGGATATTCCAGTTTAAAGGTAATACCATGAGCACCGAATCAATAAAAACTTGACTGAATTGGAAGTGAGAAGGACCTGCCCAAGGTAAAAGTTTTATCCTAATGTTGTTTAAGGTATAGAGACTCGTGGAAGGAATGGTTTGATTGTTCATTTGGGTGATGTTCCCAGGAATATATATATAGAAAGACATGTTTGAGAGAATTGTAATAATATGTAGAGAGGTTAGGAGCTGCATTGGTGAATTTGTATCCACAGAGATAAGCTCAGGGTTTCATCTACACCTCTAATATGTTAACATGGCCTGCCCCTGACCTGGTAACAGGACCCAAGGGCATTTGCATACCACACCATTACACCATCCTCTGACCAGAAGGGAGAAGGCTAGCTGCTAGTTTCCAATTTTCAGGAGCTCCTTAAAATATGTTTTCTTCTTCCTGTTTCCATTTTTTGCCAAGAATAATATTTGTTTGGTTAACAACTAAATGAACCAACAAAACTTATTACGATTAAAGAGAGTATAAAGGATAACTAAAGTAGATAGCTGTCAGCACTCTTTTGATCCTATGATCTTAATACCTTCCTTGGTTTTGACCCCAAAGGAATACTATATTGTTGTGCAAACATTCAGTTTACCTTGATACCAGGGGTTGATTCTAGTAAAGTGATGGGTTTAGATTAAAAACAAATCCTCACTTATCTCTCCTATATATCCTGCTTCCCTTTGGGACATAGTTGAAAGAATTGTCATTGTTCAGATAAGTTCAGCTTGTACCTGGGAGTTCTAATGACAGCCTTTTGGTTGTCATTATAAGGACATATACAAACTTGGAGAAGGCATTTGTGCTAGCTCCTTCCCTGCTACAGTCCACCCAGTGAAGACAGTCAAGCATCTAAGTGTCCCTTTTCTTTGAAACCCTACAGAGGAGAGATCCTCTACCTTGCAAACTGATAAGCTAGCCACCTCTCACTTTTGGGGCAGGTTGGTTTGTCTTTCCTACAGAATAAAGACTTTTTGTTTGTTTACAGCAGCTGGTTGGAAATTGGTGAAATGGCCCCCTCCTGTGGTTGGAGGCAGCTGGGTTTTTACATTTTCATGCTCCTTCGGTTGGTATTACTAGGAAGTTCTTAGTATTCCTTACCAGGAATAGTAGAACTAGGAGGCAGATCCTGTTGTTACTGCCAGCATTGGCATTGTAGGCATCACAGAATGAACCTCTAGTAGATTCACTTTTAAATTAAGTCTTTGGTCAACCATTAATCTTTGTTGATGATAATGATGCCATTTCAGTTGGACTTTTGGAGGAATACTTCCATTCATGCCCTCTCCTAGCCTCTTATTTTTTTAAACAAGGAAAAGGCTTCCACCAACAATAGTAGTTAACAACACTGGTAGTATTAATCTTGCACCTTCTTCTAGGACAACTATAATAAAATAAGTTTTTGAAAACTATTAAAAAACATATTTCTGCAGGTTAATTTAATTATCCAGCATCTCTATTGCGTAGCAGTAAAAGAGTAGTATGGAAGAAACCATAACAGAAGGAAGATCAAGAAATACAGGCTCTTTATAAATCCCTGAGCACTTGGCCTAAATGTTCC
Source organism: Gymnobelideus leadbeateri (assembly GCA_011680675.1). Taxonomy (NCBI): domain Eukaryota; kingdom Metazoa; phylum Chordata; class Mammalia; order Diprotodontia; family Petauridae; genus Gymnobelideus; species Gymnobelideus leadbeateri. The sequence continues at coordinate 571,072 of WOXC01004630.1, forward strand.
TCAGCTTGTTTTTAAATCAGCTGATGCAAATGGCAAGATATAAATACATCAGGCTTCATGCACTAGAGATATGACCTTTATATATACTGAACATCTGTTCTAGTGTTCTCTAGAGAAATCTACCTGAATAGATAATGAAAAAGGCATGATGTGTCTTTTAGGGAAAACTCTAATCTCTATTCCTTATCCTTCTTAAATTGCAGCGGACTTAAGACCATGATTGTGTTTTTGTCCTGTGGTATCTTTAAACAGTTGAAAGCTTCTGACTTCTTTCTGCTGTCAGTGTGATCATGACAGCATTATCCAAGATAACTGACATACTTATGCAAAAATAGCAATGTTGCAACCCCTATAATGCCGGGGTCCTGTTCTCTAAGAATAATCAATTCCTATTTCTATAGTGTTCTTTGCTCAAATAACCTCTAAGGTACTCAGTGTAAATGTTATTCTTCTGGGTGTTACAGATGTGGAAATAGACTTGGAGTGCTTTGTGACAGCTCCATACACATGTAGTTAGGTGTTGGAGTGAGGATTCAGTACCAGGTCTTCAGATTCTAAGTCCAGTACTTTTTCTACTATTCCGTGCTGTCACTTTTAGTTATAAAACTCTATACTTCCTTTATATACCCTTTCATTTGCTCAATAAAGACCAACATTATAGAGGCATTACAGAGAACGTTATAGAACAATATAGAAGCATATAACTACTTCTTTAGACATTCAATACAAAACTCGAGTTATTTATGTACATAGAACCCTTATCTTTGGAAAGGACCTTAGAAAGTGACAAAGTCCCTGCATTCATAGCAGGCATCTGCTCTATGACATCTCTAATAGGGGGCAGTCTACGTGAACATACTCTGTGCGAGGGAGCTCACTACTTAATGAGGCAGCACATTCCACTTTTGAACAACTCTTAATTGTTTGAAAGTTATTTTTCATATTGAGTGAATTCCACCTCCCTGTAACTTCTACCCACCCACTGGTTCTAGTTCTGCCCTTTGGAACTATACAGAACAAGTCTGATCCTTGTTCCACATGACAACCCTTCAAATATTTGGAGACAACTATCATTTCCCTCCCCCATGTCTTCTCTTTTCCATCCCACTCTCTCCCTCTTCTTTTTATACTCCTCATCCTCTTTCCCATTTCTCTCTTTCTTCCTTAGAGAGGAAAAGGGAAGAAGAGGACTAGAAATAAACAGGTGTTGAAATATAAAGAAATTCATGGAATAAAGAAGGATATGAGATATTAAAACAGTTTATTTGTTGCTGACATTCATTTCCTGTAAGTTAGAAGACTGAAATAATAACTAGTATCTGTATAGCACTTTAAGATTTGCAAAATGCTTGGCATATATCTCATTGGATTTTCACAACAACTTAAAGACAAGCTTAGGCAGGTTCTGCCATGTTGGAAAGGTTGTGAGAACTTTAAGCAACAGTTAACTGAATCCACTTACTGAAGATCAATCTAGCTAAGTACAAAGAAGTTTTTCACCAGTAGGTTGATCATTTAGTGATGAATTTTTTGGCTATAACAACCCGTGAAACAGAGAAAAATACAAAATGGGTCTCAGTTCTGTTAAACCCCTTCTATTTCTACAGTGATCATGACAGTTTTTAGACCATTTTAAAGTCGGATATGGTTAGGGGAATTCTAAATGTGAGTTTCTTATCTATTAACCAAGAAGTGGATATACTTTGGGTGCAACTGAATCCCACCAGTTGTGACGTTCTGGATATGAATAAAACCAGAAGATAAAACAAAGTTACAGATAAATGAAAGGATGGCTTACTGATTTTCCTTGGAGAAACAAATAAAGACTTTTGTGCAGTTGGTTTTATCATGCACCTCAAAGCAACAAGTAATATCATTTAAAGAGATATTTGGACATCTTGTATTGCAATACTCATGATATGTATTTGCAAAAAATATCACATTGGGAATAATGGCAGCCTATGTACCATCCTGTGCTGCAGAGGATGAAGAAGTAGGGAAATTCTATTAACTCAATAAAATCCTCCAAATTAATAAGGATGATGAATAACATGTTAGAAAATATGGATCCAGGGATACAGAAGGAGAGTACCCAAACTGAGAGTCTATACAGAAGTATCATGTCTACATATTTTTTGGAGAAATAAATATTTTTTGGAGAAAAGAATCAGAAGCTGCTAGACATAGCTACCACCACATATCATCACAGAATGAACTGGTTTGTATTTTAATAAACAAAAAACCACAAATTCTCAAATCAGTGGTCTTGGACAGTTAGACAAAAGATAGAGAATAAAGATTTTAAAATATGGAATGCAACTAAACTTCTTTCAACCTATCTAAAGAATTTAATGATGATGACAAACAGGACATGGAACAAAGAAAAGATAAAGACACAGACCACAAGATTTTCATGTTGAAGTTTAACTGTTGGAAATCAACTGCCATAATTGATTTATTATTTTCCTCATTTTATATATTAGGAAACTGAAGCTGAGATAGGATAACTAGCCTACTATAACATGGATGGGAATTGTCTCAGGCAAGACTTGAACTTGGGTCTTCCTGACTTCAGGGTGAACACTCTACAGCTGTGCTCTCTGGTTGCCTTGTTGGACTTGTGTATATCATGTTTCTCTGAATTCCTTGTATTAATAATTTCTTTCAACACTATAATATACCGTATTTTTCATATTCAATATTGATCTAGCTACTCCCCAATCACTGGCACTTGCTTTATTTCCACTTCTTAGTTAACTGTGAGTTTAGTTCAAAGAGTATAAGATTTAGAGGCCATCTAATGCAACCCTTTTGTTTTACAGGAAAACCTGGAGAATAAGTCACTTGATCAAAGTCACATATGTAGTAATTGGTGGAACTAGAATTTCAAATCCAGGAGTCTTTTCACTAAATCACACCACCTCTCTAGTTCTTCCACAGGTCCTTTTCTCTTTCTAATCCAATCCCTGCCACTCAGCTCCTCCTTAATTTTATAGATGAGGAAACTGAGGCCAGTTAGATGAAGTGACTTGCTTAGTGATAGCTATTTAGAGTCAGACGAGGGATCAGCATTCACATCTCTTCATTCCTAGTCTAGTGTTTTTTACAGTGGACCACCCTAACTGTCCACAAAGGATATCCAGAAATGAGAGACCAGGTAACTGTATATCCTATGCTTAGCATAATAATAAGTAGCACCTGCAGTGAGATAATTTACAGATTAAACTTTTTAGTGTGGGACATTTATTGGCGTAATATATTTTCATTTTATTTTAGAGATTTAGCATTTTTATTTTGCCCAGGCTGGAAGTACAGCAGTTACTCATGGGCTTAATCACAATACTGACTGGCATGGAAGTTTTAACCTGCTCTGTTTGTTTTTCCAACCTGGGCTATGTAGTGCCAACACGATATTCACAGCACCAATGGTGACTATGAATATGCTGTCATAATTCTGAATTACAAAATATGATAGATTCTCCATATAGAAGACAGAAGCAAAACATTTATTCAGTCACTAGAAAGCCAAATCCCATCACCAGAAAATCAAATTCATCATCTATATGCAATAACACTGCAGAGAGCAACACCATCCCAAAGCCTTCTCACAAACACTCACAAACCTAGATGTCTCCTTGCCTGCATCCTCTCCCCTCCCTTCATTCTAAATGCCTTGATTCCCAGTTTCCTCTCAGTTCTGCTCCACCTGTTCAGCAAGTTCCATGTGATTACATACAGCCTATTAAGGGTCAGGGAAGATCTTCAAATTCCCATTACCATCACATTTGTTTCAATCCCTTTTTAGACAGTCTGATCTCCCTCTGCTCCCAGGGGCTCATTCTACTGTTGATGGACTTCAAATAGGCACCCAACTTACTTTTGCCCTTATATAATTCAGAACTGAACTCAAGCAATCTACCAGCCTCAGCATACCCAAGAAAGAGGCATTAAGTATGAGCCAATGCATCTGACCAAGTGATATGTATTTTAAAAGATGGGTCTGGGTCTTATGTATGGGCTGATTGAAGTAGGAAACAAGACTCTAGGGCATAGAATAATGCCAGAGAGTCAGAAAAAGTCCTTATTTTTTTGAAAAGTACTTATGGTGATTATTACTTTTCATCTGGTTCCTCCAGTTTCTATGAAGCACGAAGTATAAAGGCAACAGAGTATAATGGAAAGAGGAGGAGGTTTGTTTCTATGCCCCCATATTTGCTGGCTGTGCATGGTGTAAAAGACCTGAAGTTTGGGAAACGGCTCTATCACTTACTATGACCCTAGACAAACAACCTTTTGGGGCTATGGTCTCTCCATCTGTAAAATAAAGGGTTTGGAATGGATAGCTAAAGAGACTCCTTCCCCTCCAAATCTATCATCCTTGGGCCCCAGATTTCATCGTCTAAAAATGAGGAAGCTAAGACCTTCACAAGTTACCTAGGAGGTCATTGGAAGGCTCAAATGGAATGAGGCATGTCTTTATAATATATTATATATATAATATAATATAATATAATCTCAATATTAGCTATGGTTATTATTTAATACTGATGGAAGCAGCTTTCCAAATCTTATTCACCTATGATTTGATTCATTAAAATGGCATCTATGTTGTAGTATTTGATTTGAGAGTGTAGAGAGGTGATTGTGGGAAGAGGGAGTAGAGAAGGTTCCAGAAATGTTTAAATGAACACCAGGCAAAAAATATTTGCTCAATGATTACAGGAAACAGAGACAATACAGCTGCTAAATTAATCCCTTAAACATCTACTTGACTGCTACTAATGTTATATATTTAGTAGGAAGTGGGAGAGGAAGTAAGAACAGACGAAAACAAACACTTCTTTGAGATAAAGGAAAATGAATACATCCTCTTCTATACTCCCCCACCCCTGTGAAAACCAGTCATAAGTTTGTGACAGTTTTTTTCTCACACATTTCCATTGTTGTTTTGGTTGTGGTCATGATTAAGCATTTCCTAAGAAATTTAAATGTGTTTGAATAGCCAAATGCTATACACACATTCTTCCTGCAGATCTTCATGACTATAGTAAAGGTTCCCTAATTCAAAGATGAAGAAAGAAAGCTACAGAAAAATGACTCTTTTAAAAGATCTTGTAACAATAAAAGCATCATGGGAGAATGGGGAAACTACTGGTTTGGGAGTCAGAGAACCTGGGGTCAAATCCCAGTTATGCAACTGGTCTCACCTATGTGACCTTGGGCATGCCATTTAATGTTCCTGGGCCTCAGTTTCATTATCTGGGAGAAAAAAAAACCTTGTTGAATTAGAATTTGGAGTTTTACTTCATTCTTTGCCAATAAAAAGTAAATGCACTTGTATTTTTAAAACTATGCATCTAGAAATAAGAGACATGTTTTGATTATGTGTCTACAAATAATACATGGTGGTAATATGGGTGTCTTTCAAAGCATAAAATGAAAGCAAAGTTGCAAGAAAGGATTAGACTCCTCTAGCAGCAATGATGAGTAAGGAAAATATGAACTGGGCACATAATTAGGTCACCTCAGGTCATCCATTAGCTTGTGTGCTTGGGCAAATGCATTTTGTTAAATCCCACAATTCCATTTAAAGATTATTTTATCAGAGGATCTCTAAGTACTTGGCTAACAAATGAATATGTTAAGCCTTATAGCCCCCAGACTAAGATTAGCCTTTTTTTCCTTTTTTTGGTTAGGCAGGCAAACTGAGGCCCACTAGTGTTTGAGTGAATCAAGGAAAACACTGCTCACATGAACAGTAAACATTTTTTTTTCTGTTGAGTCAGTTTAAAAGTGAGTAGAGCAAGCCTTGTGAAGAAAAAGACTCTTTGGGGAAAGATGCCTTGTGGTTCAGAAGGAAAAAATGTTCCCCCTGAGACCGTGAGGTACAGTAGAAAGAGTCAAAAGTTCAACTCTTGCCTCTTTTACTTCCCATAATGAGAATAAGTTTTAGTACCTTAATTAGATGGTAGGCATACTTGCCAAATTTGCATAACTGACTCCATTTTGTTTTGAGCCTCTGTTTTGTGATTAAATTGTTTTTTTCCCTATAAATTGATTTTCAATAATAAGTACTTAAGTGGTATGATCTAGTAAACAACATGTCTATGTTCATAAACAACTAATAAACATATTTGGATTCTCTGACACCTTTGACCACCAACATAAAAACACTATTGGTGCCTAGGGGTTACCATGGACAGAACACTGGACCTAGAGCCAGGAAGACTCATCTTCCTGAGTTCAAATCCAGCCTCAGACATTAGCTATGTGTCCCTGGACAAGTCACTTAACACTGTTTGCTTCGGTTTCCTCATCCATAAAAAGAGCTGGAGAAGAAAATAGCAAACTACTCCAGTATCTTTGTCAAGAAAACCCCAAATAGGGTCACAAAGAATCATACAGAACAGGAAGCACTGAATACCATTAACAACAAAAATAATATCAACAACTTTATCAGTAACTTATGTAACATATTACCAACAACACAGAAATACCCATAGTTAAAATTATAACAAGACCACCCAGGCCCCACCCCTCTCCTAGGTCTCTCCTGGGATAGGGCCCTACATTCCCAAACTTGATATTAGAATAACCAGTATTCACTTGAAGGCAGTGTTGACTGATGGAGACTTGTTAGATCATATCAGAGAGAAAGAGACCCACTTGGCTTTTGGAAGGATAGAGAAGGGAACTTGTCATGAGCATAGATATGAAAGAAGTTTCCTAGGACCCCCAGGAATGATGTTTGTATGTATCAGTTTAAAAAATTTGATTGTGTGCATTGAGAAATATAAGTCTAATTGTTGCTTCCATCACACAAGTTAGCATATGTCATGATAAATTAGCTATAAGCATGTACCATGTGCCAGACTAGACTTCCTACCAACTCTGTGATCTTGGAACAAAGCACTTCATCCCTCAAGATTTTACTTCCCTCTTATTTAAGATGAAGGGTAGATAGTGCTAGACAGCCTCCAAAGTGCCTCCTATTTCAAAAACAATGACCCCTGCTCACATGGGATTCCCATTCCACCTGTGGGTCATTAATCTTCACAAACCCCAACAAAGTCTGCCAAGCTATTAACCCAAAAATATAGGTAGGTAGTGATTATAAGTGTGAAAGAAGTGGAAGAGAAATGTTCTTTGACAAGTCCAAACTATCTGCATATACATGTAGCTAGATCTGCCTAGAAGCATTTCTACTACCAAGAGGGAGGAAAACTGATAGCCACTCATTTTCTTCCCCTTGAGAACCTGAAACCAAGAGAGACTCTTAGCTCATAGCCAAGGAAAACTGCCTGAAGTCTTTAGTGTATGTAGCAAGCTGGGAATAGGGATAAGATGGAGTCTGTTAATTCCTCTCATATTCACTTCTTCTAAGAGTTTTTCCTTCAGTAACCTGGAGTGAGGTTGGCCTTATTTATATTTTCTGTTAAAGCTAGAAGCTAGAAGTTCCCACATAATACATGACACATAGTAAGTTCTTAATAAGTGCTTGTTAACTTCTTGACTTATACAATGCCCTAAATACAATTTCTCATTTGGCCTTCACAATAATCCTGTGAGGAAGGTACTTATCATAGACTGGAGTTTACAGATGACAAAAGGGAAGTTCAGGAAGTTCATTTGCTTGTCCAAGGTCACACACCTAATACAATGTACTGCTTCTTGAGAGTCAAGGTTATTTTTCTTTTTATCTTTGAAATCGTAACACCTAGAACAGAGCTTTGAATGTTATAGGTGTCCAATCAATGTTTATTGAATTAAAGTGTCAGAGGCAGAATAGCCTTGAAAGTCCCTTTTGGATCTAAAACTCTGCTTCATAATTTTGTCTGGAGCTGGATCTAATTATAAAGAATTTACACTTTCCTTTTTGAAAAGTAGGTTACTCTGAATATAGAGATCAGAGAATATTCCTTAGCTAGCCCATAAATTAATTCCTTTTCTTCATAAGATCATATATTTAGAACTGGGAAGAAACTCAGAGGTCTACTCATTTTACAGACAAGGAAACTGAGGCCCAGAGATGTTATCATTTGTTCAGTCACATTCTCCCTGGGTAGCATTCTATAAAAATCGTGTATTAGTTCAATACAAATCAGATGTTCAAGGAGTTTTTTCCTTCATATTGTTAAATATGTATGTATTTTTTCCCAATAGAACAGCAAGTCATGCATGCTTTGCTTCATTGCTTCATTTTTCATGGCCACTTGGTTTATTTGCAAACAAATTGAATCTTTAAACAATTGGAGAAACAGAAAATAGCTCACACTCAGTGACTAACTGGAATCATCCAATGAACTTGCAATTGTATTTCACTAATGTGCTCACTGTTGACTCAGGGGGGCTATACCAGTCCAAGAAGCAGCTTGCTATCCTTGCAAAAGAGCAGCTCTGAATTAATTCCTGACCAATGTGCAGTGTGAAGAGAATTATTGTCCTCTAGTAAACCTTTGTAATGAGATAAATTGTAGAGTAGTCGGGAGCTTTACGGATTTAACAACCATAAAGTGGGTTGATGGACAAAGCCGCAGAACAAAATATAGATCTGCAGGGGATTATGAAAGCATGAACAATGAGGATGCCCATCACTGGAGTTAAAGTAGTGACAGATGGGGATGAGTCACTGTTTCTAGACTTGCTTATTTTTGTATTACATAAGGGTGGTGTTTTGGTAAAATAGAGATAGGTTATATTGCAAAATAATTATCTGGATAGGATACACGATGCCAAGAATGCTGTCGGGGCATATGGCATGCATGCCAACTCTGTTTTCAAAAGAATATAATTCTGGTACTACCACAAAAAATTCTTCCAGGCAATGACATATTTTTTAATCGTGAAAAACAATTCTCTTCTTTGAAATTAAAGTCTTCTTTCTCCCCAATGACAACAGTTTTACAAAAAAAAAAAAACAAAACTAGGAAGAATTATTAATTTATTTAATAATGATAGCCTCTATGAAGGGAAAATTATTTATTTAAAGTGAGTTACTAATACATCCTTAAATATACATGTATATTTTAATAATAAATAGTTAATATTTCTTATTTCTAGTTGAAGTTAGGTATGTGTGTGAGTGAATGGTCAATCCAAAAGGAATTTTCAAATCTCTAATCTTTCATCTGGTGATGAAATAGATAGCGTACATTACTTGGATGCAGGAAGACCTGAATTCAAATTCTCCCTCAGACTTGGAATAGCTGTGTAAACCTGGGCAAGTCCTTTTCCTCATCAGTAAAATGAGGATGGAATAGCACATGCATCAGGGTTGTTGTGAGGGTCAAATCAGTTAACAAATGTATGTAAAGAGCTTTGGAAAGCTTAAAGCACTATTGTTGTCCTTGTTGATCTAATTTGTCTTATGTATCATCGTTCCTATCAAATCTCCAGGGGCTTCTTATTCCCTATCTGGCTAAAAAAGATTGGATTTAGATATTGTTACTATCCTTGACTGGGATTGATAATGGTTGATCAGTCTTAGGAAATTAGTTTCTTTTTATATCATTTTCATAACATGAATTCAACGTTTAATTTTTCAATGTTAATGTTTTTATTGTAAATGTTTTTAAATGTTAAAAGGGGAGTTGAGATTTTAAGAGGTCAGTAATCATGATAATTTCTTAAGTTGATACTGTACCTTATAGTTCACATAGGACTTTGATATTATCAGCTCATGAATAGTGAAATATTTCCTATTTTGGTGGAAATGGGGAAATTACAGTTACCCCTTGTTCTAATAATATGACAGGAGTCATACATCTATATCTTTATATCTATATCTATCATATCTATCTATACATCTATATCACTTGGATGTTTCCAAAGCTTCCACATATATTATTTCACTTGAACTTTATGATGACCCAGGAGATACAGGTGTCCCTATTTTGTAGAAGGAAATTGGGATTCAAAGAACTTTACTGCCTTGCCACTGGGTCATATAGGTGGGTCTTTGGGGATATTAACTCCAAGTCTTTCTTCTCTGGGTCCAGATGCCTTCTACCACTCCATGTCATCTTGCCACATAGTGGTATAGTAGGAAGAACATACTGGCTCTATATCCTCCCTTGGATGACCCTGAACAAGTCACTTAACTTCTCTGGACCTCATTTTCCTCATCACTGAATCGATGGGGTTGGACTGCATCATATCTGAGATTCCTTTAAGGTCTATATCAATGACCCTATGAAATCTGGCCAAAGGCTTCAAAAAGTCCTCAAGGTTTTATTTATTTATTTTTTCCACTGTGTCTTTTGTCCTGTATTTATTCTCTTCTGGAATGAGAGCATGGGTGAAAATAGTAAAGTGAGCACCAGAACTGTTAAGTTATCATTCTTTCATTCAGAATTGAATAAGGAAACTCCAGAATTTCTCCAAGGAAGATTGCTTTTCCAGTTTGAAGATTAGCTTCAGATTTTTATCCAAAATAACATATCAATAGATACCCAAGATGGGGATCGCTTTGCTTTTAAAAAATATATTATTTTTGTGACCAGAAATTCATTATTTCATTATACTCTGGAGCTTAATACCCCCAGAGTATTAGACTATAAGGGCAGGGATTTTTTTTTTTTGGCTTACTTTGTATTCACAGCACTGAACAGTGCCTGACATATTACTTAATAGATACTTGTTGGATTGACTAGGCAATAGGTACATGTATATAATTACATATGTATATGCATGCATGTAATTTATATATGAGAAAATATACAAATATTGGTGACTTATGTTTATAGCATTTTTATGAATGGACTGTATAAAAAATTTAAAACCACTGGTATGTCAATCAATCAACGTTCCAAATATTCTTTCACAATTAACTTCCATTAACATGAAAAAAAAGTATCTTAAACTTTGGAAAAATTTTCCACAGTCCTTTATGGACTAATGGTGTCGAGAAGGTCACTTCCAGGAAAAAACAAATACGTATGTGAAACAGGTTTCTGACTTCATCACCACTCCAAAGATAGCAGGAGCCTTCAGGGAAACTCAAACATGAAAAGACAATAATGCTTCCCTTACATTTGGCAGGACAAATGAGTTTATAGAGAAAAATCCGTTGACTAGAAAGAAAAAAACAAGCCTGCCTGACCCTGCCTGAACTTCCACTAGTAGAGTGGATGGTTTCTACATTGTACTGATCAAATGAGAATGAGGAGGACAGCTCAGAATAATGCGGGGTAACTATGCCAAAAGGGCTGCAGTTGAAGCTGCCCCCTGGGTAGCATCACATGCACACACCCATATTTTTAAGATATTGTGAAGGAAGAGAATACGTGCCCTACAGCATCAGATGGCCTAGATGCACCTATAAGCCACTTCCCTTGTTACATAACTTCCCACTTAGGCTTCAGCAAGCCCAGTAACTATTTTAATTATCCTTGAACTGTGAAACACACCTTGGCTGCTTCTCACTGGCAAAATGAACTCAGCAAAGCCAGCTCCAATGTAGTGATGGGTGACAAGCATCACATACATTAAGCAAATTCACAGATAACCCTTTGTCTTTTCATCTGTTGTATCAGTTTCTTCCCCCAACCAAATTCTTTTCTCTCTCTTTTTTTTTTTTGGTGGGGGAAGGTAGGGCAATTGGGGTTAAGTGACTTGCCCAAAGTCACATGGCTGGTTTTTTGTATTAAGTGTCTGAGGTCGGATTTGAACTCAGGTCCTCCTGACTCCAGGGTTAGTGCTCTATTCGCTGCACCACCTACCCTCCCCTCCCCAACAAAATTCTTAATCTAGACTCCCAGAAAGAAACAAATCTGATTCATTAGTTTCCTTTCCTTTCCTTCCCTTTGGTTGTTACTTAGAAGTTGGAGGAGAAAAATGGCCAAAGAATAATTTACAAGAGAGAAAAGTGAAGGACTCTGATTAATCCCTTAACTGGATAATTAGTCTCTAGGCAATTAAGGGTTGGTAATATTATAAACCTCATTAATTCAGACTGCACTAACCCAGAATTCATAATTCAGATGAGTAGCCTCATGTTTGCCTATTTTTTTAAAAAGTAGCAAAGTTTTTCTTCATAAAGAATATGCTATTTCTCATTAAAAAAAAACTGCCATGTTTTCAGATAGTACTAAGTATTTCAGAAGAGTTGTTTACATCCAAATATTTTCTATACAAATTATGTCATTTTTGTCTATTAGTTAAGGCAAATTTCCAAGGGATGATTACTTTCTATACTTTGAATATAGTTTTGTTTCTTAATTTTTCTATGCTTCAGACATTTCACTAAGTTATGATATAAACACTTGAAATCTGAGTACCTGGGATTTGTCGCTGCTCTTAGTTAGAGATGGAAGGGTCCTTGGTCCATAGCTGCCATTTGAGTCCTTGGGTCATTGAGAACAGCATTCTCAGTTTACAAACAAGGCAAGGAAAGGGGATGAGCTTTATATAACGTCTAGTATGCATACGGCACTGGGCTCAGAGGGCTTCCCGACTACAGGTCTAGCTCTCTAACCACTTTGCCATCAGCTGTCTCTAGTGAAGAAAGTGAAGAGAACAGAATGAAATACACACTTATATACCAACTACTCTATGCCAGGCGCAGTGCTAAGCACTCTACAAATATTACATCTTGTTTGACCCTCACAACAGCCTTTCAAGGCAAGTACTACTATTATTCCCCTTTTATAGAGGAAACTGAAATAACCAGAGGTTAAGTGACTTACTCAGGGTCACACGGCCAGCAAGTGTCAGAGAGTTGCTAGACTCCAGGTTCAGCGCTCTATCCACTTTGCTGTATCAAGGCTAAATAATTTGCCCAGGATGACCCAGCTAGCAAGTGTGTGAGGCAAGATTTGAACCTAGATCTTCCTGACTTCCTGAGAACTCTATTCATTACCCTAATGATGCTCAAATGTTTTGACCTCAGGATCCTTTTACCCTCCTAAAAAACTGAGGATTCCCCGAAGAACTTTTGTCTGTGTGTTATAGCTATTGATACTTACCAATCTGAAATCAAAACATCAGTAATACTATTTTTAAAATACTGTTTTGGTCTCACAGACCCCTCAGAAAAATTTTAGGGGCCTTCACATGGCTCTGGACCACATTTTGGTCTTTTCATGACCCTGGGCAAGTCACTTAAAGTCTAATTCACCATCTGTATAAAAAGAGGGAGTTAACCTCTATGTCTTTCCAGTTTTAAGTGTATGCTTCTAATTGAGGCTTGTCTTTCTCACAATTTGCGCAACTAATCAAATTATACTTGTACACAAAAGCCCTTTTCAGTAGCATGGTTAAGTGGTAAGAACCTTAGATTTGGGAGTCAGGAGACTGGCATATAATTTTTGGCTTCAAAGCTTCTTAGCGGGCTGACTGCACAAGAAATTTAACCTCACTCAACTTCAGAGATAATGGAGATTTTTACATATATGTGTGTATTTATATGTGTATACACATGTATATGTGTATGCATGTATGTGTCTATATATATTTATATACTTATACACGTGTGTATTTGTGTATACTTACCTCTTTGGGAAGAAAGTACTCCGCAAATAGTTTTTTAAAGCTATATAAATGTAAGCATTTATTGTATTATATAGGAGCTGTGGGTAATTTAGACTAATAATGAAGTTTCAGATTTCATCTTGTAATTCCCTGTTGTGTCTAGAATAAAGCAGGAAGTAATGGGGGATTTGTTAGGGCATCCTTGGCAGACCTTAAGTAGAAGGGTGGGGTGAGGCAGGGATTAGCTGGAGTTCCACAATACCATAGAAGCTGGAATGCAGGGAGGGAATAGAGGCCCACTGCCAAAGGGTGAGTCAAGAAACACTATCAGGGAAGCCAAGTTTGTGTTCAATGCCAGGCTTGAAAATTCCAAGTTAAACCTAATAGTTGTCAAGAAGGAGGTGACTACTTTGAGGCATTTACTTTACTTTTAGGCCCATACCAAGTTCCCATTTACATGTTCAGAGAACTAGATTGTGCAGTAGATAGAAAGCTGGGCCTGGAGAGAAGACTTGAGTTTAAATATGGCCCCAGAAACTTTAACTATGTGACTCTGGGTTAGTCATTTAATCTATCCGTACTTCTATTTCCTTATCTCTAAAGTGACGGGGTTGAACCCAGTGGTTTCTAAGTTTTCTTTTACAGCTCTCAATCTGTATTCCAATGATCTGATTCTCAAAGGGTGTGTGGTGGGAATTCCACACATTGGGTCAATGTGAGAAACACTGAACTCTTTAATAGTTTTGCAGAAATGAATGTTGCTAGTGTAGAAACATGGTACTATCAGATATTATTGTCTCAAACGTGTAGAATCTTCAGCTATTAGACTTGAGAAGCCATTAAGCCAAACTAGTTTTCCCTTTTCTGACTGATATTCTTTGCGGCAGTTATTGCTAAACATTTAATTTAAGTCAACAAGCATTTTTATTAAGTACCTATTATGGACAAAACACAGTATTAAGCCCTAGGGATGATACAAGAATGGCAAAAGACAGTTCCTTCCCTGGAGGACCTTACATTCTAACAGAAAAGACAATTCTCAGACAGCCATGTTTGTCCAAGATATAGATAGATAGATGGATAAATAGACAGAGATATCTATAAGTATATATAGATTGATATATACTTACATATATATATAATATATACATATAATATATATTATAATATTATAATTATATAGTATATATATAATATAATAGTATATAGTATAATATATAATATATATACAATATTATAATTATATAGTATAATTATATAGTATAATATATATACATATAATATATATATATTATAGGTATATCTCTCTATAGCTATATAGGTATATATATAGGTATATCTATCTATAGATATATACTTATAGGTATCTCTCTCTCTCTGTCTCTGTCTCTGTCTCTCTCTCTCTCTCCACATACAGGTTAAACTGTAGGCAATCTCAGAGGAAGGGCACTAGCCTTTAAGGCAATCAGGAAAGTCTTGTTGCTTAAGGTAGGATTTTTAACTGAGTCTGGAAGGAAGTCTGGGAAACAAGGGATTAAAGATAAGAAAGTAGAACATTCCAGGCCTGGGGGACAGCCAATGAAAATGCCCAGAGTCAGGAAATAAGATGTCTAGTTTGAGGACAAGGATTTTATTGAATGATATTAGATGGAAAGTGAGTGAAATCTATTCTTCCCTGAATGAAAAGTGTTCAGTATTTGATGTGAGTTCTTCCTGGCAAGACCATTTGACAACAGAAATGAATGAATGGAAAGCATTTATTAAATGCTTATTGGGTGCCAGCCACTGGAGATTAAAATACAAAAATGCAAGACAATTCCTGCCCTTGGGGGCCTTATGGAGGAGATGAAAAGAATTATGGGAAATGACATCGATGGTGATTAGGACGATAGGGCAGCCCTTTGATACTCCCTTTCCAGAGGCTCTGGTAGTGTTGATTTGATTACAATTTTCTGAGCAAGAGGGGAAAGATAGGAACAGAACATTGATTTCAACTCCCTCATTTTATAGTTGAAGAAACATGTCCAGGATCACAGAGCTAAAGAGTCTGATGAAGGATTTGATCTCAGGTCTTCCTGGCCTGTTGTCCAGTAGGAAGTGGCCCAATGAGAAGGGGTCTGTATGTTCAGGTAGTCCTGAGCCCATTGTCTTACCTCCTCCAAGGTACAGTTCACCAAGGTGAGTCCACCCAATGTTCTTGAGGCCTTCTTGCCTGTCTCCTGACATCTGGAGGATAACAGCTGTACACTGTACACTCATACTATCTAGCTGTCATTGTATGCCCTCACCATTGAACAACCCATCTTTCCTAGCATATATTTCCCTGATCACATGATTTAGTCCTAGAATTTCCTTATTTGTTCTAGGCTGCAGCATATTCACATACATTGTATGACTCCCCATTGCTTATATTTGTGAAGTTCATTTTCAGTTTTTCAGAACCTGATATGTTCCATGACACAGATATAACACAATGCTGGTAGAACACTGATTTCTTTAATGAGCTGTTTATTTTTTTTCCAAAAGAGACTTGGTGTCTTTAAATGAATTTTGTGGTTTTCCTAAAGCGACTCCAGTTTGTTCTCTCCCTCCTTTAAATTTTGGGCCCAGTTTGTTCATCTGTACTGTCTCAGACACATGTACAGAATTTATACAAAGCCAGAAGAACCATGATAATAACACCACCAGCAGCAATAACTATAATATCCAACATCTTTATGGTACTTTAAATTTATAGAGTGTTTTACATACATCCTTTTATTTAGTCCTCATATCCTTGTCAGGAAAGTACTTTAAAAATTAAGGCAGATGGAGTCTAAACATAGTATTTAATGAATATGGGGAATGCCCAGATGAGAAAACTTCCTTTATCAATAAAGGCCAGCACCCTCTCTGTAAGTTACAGTTCTTAAAGAGTTGCCTGTAGCTCCAAGAAGTGACCTTCTAAGGGTCACTTTCTGAGGGAGAGACTTGATTCCAGGTATTCATTGCTCCAAGGCCAGCGTTTGCTTGGTACTGCCTTTACAACTAGAGTTATCCCTTCCACATTGTGACTTTCCCCATTATAATTCCAATATATCATGAGCTGGTATAGGAATTTAAATGGGAATTTTTTTGGAATTTTGTGGAAACCTCAAAGGACACACAAATGCCAACAGATGACACAGGAAAAGTTTAGAAACTCATAGAGATTCATAAAATATGAAGTATTGTATTGTATTGTATAATATCAACATACTTTATCTTTTAATACCATAATAATTCAGACTTCCGTGGTATGAAGGGAGGGCCAAAAAATTTTGTGTGTATCTTCTAGATCAAAAGGGCACTGTGCCCCTAAGCCCTGTGATATGAAAGGGTTAACTATATTAGTGTTTCTATTTTATGGATGAGGAAACTGAGGCTTAGAGAGGTTAAGTGACTTACTAGGGTTAGAGGTGGAATTCAAATTCAAATTTTCCTGACTCCAAGTCTTCTACATGATCTATTATGCCCTATTCCCCCTCCCCCCAAAAGATAACTTGTTGGAAAGGGTATTTTTGTCTTAAATCAAGTTATATTCTTCTACCTTGGAAGAGATGAATTCTAAGAGAAAATGTCATTTGCCTTACTATGGCATAGGATTAATTTTATTACCCACACTTTCCTTTTAACAAGGGTATAAGTTAAGTAGTGATTCCATTTAAGATGTCAGTCAGTGGACTTATTAAACACTTACCTGTGCCAGATACTATGCTAAGTACTGGGGATATGAAACAAGGCAAAATCATGATACCTGCCCTCAAGGAGCTCACATTCTGATTGGTGACCTAATATGTGAATAAATATGTACACATAAGATTATATACTGGGGGAAGTAATCTCACAAGGGCACCCCATGACATGCCTCTTCTGCCTGTCTTTCTGGGATTTCAAGAATATGGAGAATGCCCAGATGAGAATACTTACAATAATTACCTCTAAGCTAACAACAAATACTGACAATAATTATCTCTAAGCTAAAAACAAAAATTATTGATTGCAAAAGAAAAAAGTATTACTCATTCCCACTAAAAGAATACAAAGAGTCACATGCTCCTACCTTGCTGCCAGCAAAGGAAATAAAGTAATCAAAACCCATTCACTTGGATCTTTTGATTGAAGGATAGTGTCCTGAGAAAATTAAAGGTGGATCATTCTAAGGAGGTAGACAAAGAGTACTGGAATTTAATATAAATGTATCAGAATAGATAAAGAGTCCTTTCTTAATTTTTGTGTGTGATGTCTATCACCTTTAGCAATTTTTTGAGGCCTATAGACCCCTGCTCTGAATAGTATTTTTAAGTCCATAAAAATATACTATGAAGGAAAATTGACATTTGCTAATGAAACCAATTACAGGTAGCTGTGCTATCACCAACATTTGTATTGTACTGTCCCAAGCCAAACTGCACAATGAAAACCACAGAGCTCATGAGGAAAATTGGATTCAGGGAAAAACACTCAAAAACTTCATTAGTAACACATTGGAAAAAGATAGGAGTCTAATAAAAATGGCACCATAGTTTTATATGGTTAAGAAACACATAAATACTATAATAAATAACAATCAACTCCTCAGCCTTTGCCACTGCAGGTTGGGCAGCCCTGAGAGGGTTGCACTCCATGTGCTTGGAGACCCCTTCCAATTCTCAATCTATGATCTTCTGATCCTTTGATTGGGGGATGGATGAACAGATTGTGTGCTACTGATGTCCTGGAATATTATTGTGTCATGAAAAATGACCAATACGAGAAATTCAGAGAAGTATTGGTATGCTTGTATAAAATGATGCAGAGCAAGGAAAGTAGAATGGGAACATTATATACCCTAAACAGAATTGTGTAAATTAAGACACCATTAAAAGACAACTCAAGGACTCAGATCAGATGAAATAACAAATGTTTGTTCCAGGTGAAAGGAGGAACAAAAATACTACATACATAATGATTACAATAATTGTAAAGGAAGGGCAGGCTATAAGGTAAGAGATGAAATATAAAAATCAGTGGTAAAACACACTTCTTCTTTGTTAGAAATACATTCTACCAATCAAAATATTTGAGAATCATTCTATCAGTCACAATGATTAAGTATCAGGGATACCAGCAACGGCAAAAACACTGCCTCTTTGCCACTGTGGAGCTCACATTTTAATGGGGTAGATAACCTGTAAATAATGTCTATATGATAAATACACAAGGTTGATGCAAGATTGTTGTTTAACCTTTGCTTTTGAAGAGGATCAATGACGTCATGGGGTGATGTCTTGACTGGTGTCAGACTGTATTTAAGTGAAGCAGAATTTCACAAAGTCATTATCTTCACTTTCTTTTCCTAAGTCAATGAAGTCCAGTAGCAAGACAAAGTTAAGATGACTTGTGGTAGCCCAGATAGAGCAGATGACCTTGGCATCCTCAATGTCTGACCAAGCTCTAAGTGTTCCACAGCACCTGCTTTAGTCACCTTCATGGTCACAGGGACAAATTGTTCTTGTCTGCCCATTCCACCTGGGGACATCTCCACATGCTTGGGGTGTACATTTCCCAACTCACTAATGGATTTGAGGCCTTTCAGTTACCTTCAACCTGGCTTAGACCTTTAACCAAAATGGTTTACCATGGTGTGGCCACTGAGTATACTACAGTTTCTTGGAGTTGCATTTGAGAGTTGGGTGAAAGGTGGATGAATAGCTTTGAAAAGGACTCATCAAGCCCTTATGTCAGAGGGGCTAATCCTCCTGAACCCTCCTTGAACACTTCCCTTAAAGAGGAAGGCTGGTAGATGGGACAGTGGATAAAGTATGGCATCAGGAAAGTCAGCAATTCAAATCCATCCTCAAATATTTACTAGATATGTGATCCTGGGCAAGTCATTTAACTTCTTTCAGTCTTAATTTACTCATCTGAAAAATGGGATCATATTGGGGTGGCTAGATGGTACAGTGAATAGAGCACTGGCCCTGGAGTCAGGAGGACCTGAGTTCAAATCCTGCCCCAGACATTTGACACAATTACTAGCCATGTGACTTTAGGCAAGTCACTTAACCCCAATTGCCCTCCAAAAAAAAGAAAAATGGGATCATAATAGCACTGGCCTCCTACGATTGTTGCAAGGATCAAATGAGATAATATTTATAAAGTACATTTCAAACTCTAAAGCACCATAAAAATGTTTGTTGTTTTTGCTAATCTCAGAGGAAAGGCATTAGGAGCTAGGGAACCTGGAAAGACCTCCTGAAGAAAGTAGTACTCGGGCTAAGTCTCAAAGGAAGTCAGGGAAATTAGAAGATGGTGAGAAGGAGGAAGAGACAGGAATGGGGGATACCCAAGGTACAGACACAGAGAGTGAGGAACTGCATGTAGGCCAGGGTAGTTATATTGAAATGTACTTGAAAGGGAGTAAAGCAGAAAACTAGAAAGTTAGGGAGCAACCAGGTAATGCAGCTCTTTAAAACCCAGAAGATTTTATTTTTGAAGCAATAGGCAATGGGAAGTCATTGGGGTTTATTGAGGAGGAAAGGTTATATGGGCAAAGTTACGCCTTAAGAAAATCATCTTGGCAGCTGAGTGAAGGATGAATTGGAGTGAAGAAAGACCTGAGGGAGGGAGACCAGTTAGGCTCTCTGAGAACCTCTAGGAGAGATATTTGAAGCTAGAAAGGAAATATTTTGGTAAGATGATAATCTACAAACTGAGGAAGAGTAAGAAGTTGAGGGTGACAGTGAGCTTGTGAGCCTGGGTTACTGGCAGAATGGTGGCACTCTTGACAGTCGATGAGGAGGAATGTTATGGTCAAAAGATAATTAGTTATGTTTTAGACATGTTGAGTTGGAGATGCTTTTGGGATATCCACTTTAAGATGTTCAAAAGGTAACTTGTGACTTGAGTTGGCAGCTCAGGAGAGAGATTAATGCTAAAAAATATAGATTGGAAAATCATCTGCATAGAACTGATACATGAACACATGGAAACTGATGAGATGACGAAGCAAGATTATACAGAGAAAGGGTTAGCAAACTATGGCCAACAGGCCAAATCTGACCCACCACCTTTGTTGTTATTACCTTTGAGATAACAATGGTTTTTACATTTTAAATGATTCTTAAAAAAAACAAGAATAATATTTTATGAAATATGAAAATTATATGGAATTCCAAATTTCAGTGTTGATAAAGTTTTTTTGGAACATGATTCACTTATTTATGTATTTAACTGTAGTGGCTAGCACAATGGTAGAATTTGGTAGTTGCAACAGAGACTATATGTGGTCCTTTCATTTCTTCCCACTGCTGCTTGTCATACTACAAATCACAGTCACACCGTTATAACTTTACAGTGTTTTGAATAGCATGTGTGTTTCCATACTTTGATTTCATTTTTTTCTATGCATCATATCATGGAGAAAAGTCAACAAAACTTACTTTGGTTGTAGCCTCTTTCATTTTTGTCAGGAAATTCTACTGTGATGAGGTATTCTGTTTTAAATTTTCTAGTTTTTCTGACTGTTGCTTTCCTGAGTTGGGAATATTGTGATGAGAGCTTAATCTGGTAAGGTTGATATTACATTCTTTTAGTATAGCTAAATACACACACCATCTAATTTGATAAGAAAATAATCCACATGCCATCGTGCCTTAAAAAGCATTAATTTATGAGCATATAAACGTATTTTTACTAATTGTGACTGAGGCCTAGGCTTGAAGAGAAAAAAAAAGATATAAGAAAAACATGGTAGGTGGTAGTAGTGATAGGTGATGTGCAGAGAGATCTTGAGTAAACACTCAGATCTGTTATTGAGTTCCACTATTCAGTGAAGAAATGTAGATTCGCTGTTGATTCCTCTTCAAACTTTGAAAATGTCTCTTACTATTTGTAGATGTGACTCTGCTGTTAGCTCAGACAATTTTGCATTATAAGGAATTTCACTCCCACTTTAGTAAAATTTTTTACTTTAATGAGTTCAGATAAGGTGCCTTGCATGGCATATTAAGCTCTGTATCAATCACATTCTGCCTCATAGTATAATCATCTATCTGTATGTCTTATTCCCTACAAGTGAACTATAGGCTTCTAGATCAGGACAAACTATAGCCCATGGACCAAAAGTGGCCTGAGGCTAATTTTTGTTTTCCCCTACCGGATAAGAATGATTTTTCCATTTAAAAAAAGTTTTATTGTGTTAAAAATATAAAAATAAACATTCTTAATTCATAGGTCATACAAAAACAGGCCATGGGCTAGATTTGGCCTTCTGCCATAGTTTGCTGACAAGTTCTAGATGGTATGCACTTATTTGAGATACTGTTAGATTGCATATATTTTATACATCTTTTTTATTCTCCTATGTATATATTCAATAAGTGTTTGTTGAGTGAATGAATGAATTAATGAATCCAATGTTTAAATTAACTATAGAATATTTGTTGAAACTCCTCATTTGAGCCAATCACCAAACAGAAGATCTATGCTAGAAATAGTCCATGTGTTGTTCAATGATGTAAATAGAGTAACAAAGGTGTAATTTTAATTTTTGTCTTTTGAATTATTCCAAGAAGGAAAATTAAACTGGGGTAGGGGGAAGAATAAAAAAAAGCCACAGAGATCCTATTTCATATTAGACTGTGTTACATATTTATTAAACTATTAATTTTCAAGTCATGTGTCTAGGGGTAGTGTTCAAGCACAAATTACAATATTTGTTCATCAAGGTGATACACGAAGCAAGCAAATAGAAATGCAAATCAGTCCCACAGATAGTAACCTTTTTTTCTCAACTGTTTCATGAAGGGACCACCATAAAATCTTTGTTCAACAAGGACTTCAGGTTTTAAGTACTCTACACTCCAGGTTAATTCATTTCTTGTTTTTGAGCGGTCACACAATTTTGTGGAGAAGCATCTCCAAATCTAGTTTTTTTATCTTCATTCTCCCTTCCTCCTTCTGCCTTTTTCATCTTCCTTTGAGAGAGAGAGAGAGAAAGAGAGAGAGAGAGAGAGAGAGAGAGAGAGAGAGAGAGAGAGAGAGAATTGAAAGAGAGATTGAAATGGACTGTTGGATCCCTGTAGGCATCTTGAAATGGAATAGAAACCAAAGCTAGTGTTTGTGATTGCCTCTTCAAGAATTGAAAGAAGTGGGGCGGCTAGGTGGTGGAGTGAATAGAGCACTAGCCCTGGAGTCAGGAGGACCTGGCTTCAAATTCGGCTTCAGACACTTAACACAAAAAACTAGCCTTGTGAACTTGGGCAAGTCACTTAATACCAATTGCCCTCCAAAAACAAAAAAAAGCAAAAAAAAAAAAAGAATTGAAAGAAATTTCAAAAGAATCTACTTCTACCTCAATTTCCTTTTCTTGAATCTGTCCAGCAAAAGGTACTGTTATATACTCTTCTTGCTTCTCTTATATGTTTCCTTTATCCTAATTGTGCTTCTCAGAGGTAGTCTTGAAAGTCTATATTATTGCTTAACCTATGCTGATAAAGGAGACTGGAGAAGTGAGGAATTGACTGGAAATAAACAAAATTTAATTTGGGATAGAGCACCTAACCTCGATCTCATTTTTAGCAATTTTCCTAAGGGGGTCTGAGCTTTGAAAATTGCATTAATAAGCTTTTCTCTGATTTGAACTGCATAAAATAGCAGAGAAAGGGACCACAAGAACCTGTGAGCCATTACATTGCCACTAGACTAAAAGTGAGACAAATGCAACAGAATGTGGTTGATTAACTCTCCAGCCATTGATATAAAAAAGAAAGGGAACCAGGAGGAAATGAGGATAACCTAAGAGGCTATACCCTAAACCAGAGATGTCAAATTCCCCCTCAGGATCCCACAAATCAATTAAAATGTAACTGAGAAATACTGAACCAAAAAATACAATATGAAATAGATGATGTTAATTTGTGTTTTTTTTAAGTCAATATAGGGGCAGTTAGGTGGCTGCAATGGAGACTCCTCTTCCTCAGTTCAAATTTGCCATAGACACTCAATAGTTGTGTGACTCTGGGCAAGTCACTTAACTTAAGCCTCAGTTTCCTCATCTGTAAAGTGAACTGAAGAAGGAAATGGCAAACAACTCCAATATCTTTGCCAAGAAAATTCCAAATGTGGTCATGAAGAGTCAGATATGACTGAAAACAACTGAACAAAAACAAAAGTCAATATTCAACCTGCAGGGATCTTGAGTTTAACACTACTTTCCTAACCCACTGCTCAGGGAATAGATAAGTGAGCTGGGAATAAAAAGGATTAAATACAGGAAGACCAGCCAGCACTACTCTTCACAGTGATATCTACTGATATTAAAGCTTTGCGGTTAAAAACCTTATGGTTTACCCAATATATCTGACATTATTGAACTTCAACAAGTCACTGACTGAGGATATTTCATATAAGCAACAAAGCCTTCCTAAAAGGCCTTAACCTTCTCTTTCTGCTTGTCTCCTTCACCATAAAAGAGTCAGTAAATCAATCAATAAGCATTTATTAAGCATTTACCATAGGTCAGGCACTATGCTAAGCACTGAGGATACAAAGCAAGGCAAAAGCTCTATGCTCACAGTCTAATGGAGGAGACAACATGCTAACAACCACATACAGACAAGATACGTAGAGGGTAAGTTGGAGGCAATCCCAGAGGGAAGTGATAAGAAGGACTGGGAAAAGTTTCTCAAAAAAGGTGAGATTTTTAGCCGTGTCTTCAAGAACCCTCCAGGTACTTAGCTATCATAAGCCTCAGATTTCTACTGTGTACCTCAACCCCTTTATAAGCAGGTCAGGGGCTCTGGCTAAAACATGGGATCAAAAGTCCTCCTTTATCTCAGAATTTTTAGCCTCTTTGAGCCACGGTCTACCTCCTGCCTTGAATTATTATTTGTGTATATATCCTATATCCTCTAGTAGGATGTAAGCTTTTTTAGGCAACTGTATGTTTTTAAATTTTTTCTAATTTTTAATTCTATTTAATTCTATTTTTAATCTTTCTATTGCTAGTTTCTATTGTGCATAACAGATGCTTAAAAATTGAATTGGTGAATTAAAAGGAATTATTTATATCCTTATTCTGGTTTTTAAAATATGATTCTTTTGTATTTAGGTCTGAGATTAAAAAAAAAATCCCTGTGGCTTCTGTACGATCTTCATTTACTTTAGATGAATCTATTTAGAAACATTATTCCTTTGAAGAAGGAAGAAAATTTACCTGTTCAAAATAGACTTAGTATCATTATGAAAAAGTAACAACTTCCTGTGACTGGCAGCCTCAAAGATAAGAAGATCATTTCTTATTTTTAGAGAGACCTTCAACTTGCTAATGCAGTCTTATACAATAAACTATATATGTATAGTTAAACTCAAGATCCCTGCAGGTTGAATATTGACTTTTGTTTTTGTTAGTCGTTTTCAGTCATATCTGACTCTTCATGACCCCATTTGGGGTTTTCTTGGCAGAGATATTGGAATGGTTTGCCATTTCCTTCTTCAGTTCACTTTACAGATGAGGAAACTGAGGCTTAAGTGACTTGCCCAGGGTCACACAAACTATATATGGACATATATACATATATGTATATAAACACATACACATACACACATTATACACACACACACACACACACCCCTATAATAAAACCCATTTGAACTCTATTAAAAATAATGCATCCTTCTCAAATGCCTGAAAGAGCAGATGGGCCCAAGCTCTAAGTTTAGAGTTCTGAAAACTTGAAATATAGAAAACTTAGAGTGTGAACCTAACAAGCAGAGTTCAGCTGCCAAAAACACCCTTTCTCTCCATGCAGAAGATGTCAAACTTAGACACTACTATTAGAAGCATCTCAAGCAATGCCAATCAATTGGATAATTCAGAGAGAAAGAATTAATATGAGAATTCAGCTCATTCTGTATAAGGTAAAAAAAATATTTAGCTATTCTGACAGTAACAAAGATCTTTGTTTTCTTGCTTTTTTAGCTCTGTTTCAGGATTGTTTTCCACAGTGACTTGCAGTTCAAATAGAATCTAGAGATTTTTATTTTCCAAATGCATTTTAATCCTTCCATCTGTTTCTTCAATTAAATACAAATGTGACATCAAGGATAGAATCCCTGATTAGTACCTTGCAGAGGTTGTTTTAAAGGTTACTATATTTGGATTTGAGATTTAACTTGATTTGTATGCCTTTGCTTGCATTTTTTAGAAGCCATTCTACTTTAAAAAAGAAAATAATTTTGGGATTGACATATAGCTTCTGGCAAGATTTTGGAGATGTTCTTACAATAGCATTCATTACCATTTCAGCTGCCCTTCTTCATCAACAGAATATGTGATTCTTTTTCTGAGTCTGGCACAGATTATGATTCCTAGGGCTGACTTTTTTTTTCTATACATTGTATATAGTAAACTTAGTACCTGTAGTTAAGGTACTGAGTTTAGAATATTGGGAAATTAAGTCACCCATGAAATAGGTATAGAAATACTCTCTCTTAAGGAAAAGGCTCACACCTTCTCTGTTAGTCTAGTCAAATTAATAAATATTTATTAAATATTTACTATGTGCTAAACACTAGAACTACAAATACAAACAAAAAGAAAGAGGATCCTGTACCTCGAAGAGATTGCATCCCAATGGGAGAAGGCAACAAATAAAAAAGAAGCTTAAAAAAGTGGGAGACAGAGAGATTTTGGGGCAGTTTTAAAGTACAGTCCTTTAATTACGTGCCCACTAGGTTGGTAACTTCCTGAGAGCAGGGACTGTCTTTTGTCTTTCTTTCTATCAGCAGTGCTTTGCACAGTACCTGGCACATAACTGATACTGAATAAATGCTAGTTGACTGATAGTAATTAATTGTAATTAATTAAGTAATTAAACTGGCATGTTTAATAGAGTGCTTTTGTTAAGTTTTAATAATAACAATAGCTTGCATTTACATAGAAATTTAGAGTTTGCAAAACAAGCATATCATTTAATTTCACAACAAACCTGAGAGGTAAATGTTGTTATTATCCCCCATTTTACAGATGAGGAAACAGACAGACAGAAGTTAAATGACTTACCCACGGTCACACAGCTAGTAAATGAATGAAGCGGGGATTGAATACAGATCTGCTTTACTTGATGTCCAATACTTTATCCACTGTGCTACCTAGCTGTGAGATAAGAGAAAGTTTCCTCTTTTAAAAAAATTACTTTTCATAGTTGTGGATCAGGAAGCTTTTTGTTGCCTTGTATTTCTACCAAACCAGTCTCAAGTTGACTAGCAATACTTCCTCAGTATGTTACTTCTGAGTAAGGTAGACATTTATCATGTTAAGATTTTCAGGTCCTGCTGAAATTGTCTAATTCCATGCATAGTCTGATAACCTGGAAGAGTCTGTGTTCCTGTTCTCTCTCCCTCTCCCTGTCCTTTTTCTCTTCTCCCTCTCCTCCTTTTCCCCTTATCCTTCTTCTCCCTCTCTCTCCTCTCATCTCTTTCTCTCTCCCCTCCTCTCTTTCTCTCTCTCTCCCCCTCTGTCTCTGTCTCCCTCTCCATTTCCCTTTCCCTCTCCCCATCTACTCTCTCTCTCTCTCTCTCTCTCTCTCTCTCTCTCTCTCTCTCTCTCTTTCTGTATACACATATATGTACATATGTATTCATAATAATAAACATTAACTCATCATTAGTGGCTGTGGCCTCATTAGATTGTGAGTTACATGAGAGCAAGGACTTTCATATTGTCATTTGCTTTTCTTTGTATCCCCAACACTTAGCACAATGCCTGGCACATATAAGTGGTCACTTAAATGTCGTTATTTGACTGACACCACCTCGTCCTGCTAAAGTAACTAATCAGAATCTGAACTAACTTCAACACAAGTATTGTGTTTTCAAAAGATCATTAAACTTTTAATCTGGTTTGCATTTTTATGTTTTCCCACCACTTTTGCTTTGGTCCTGGACAGGAAGTGGAATTTCTAAACTTCCAAGATAGCTGGTTGTTTTCTTGGTATGTCTGATCCAGCTGAGGACAGAAAGCTACGGAACTGTCAGCACATTCTTGTGAGATTTCCAGGTTGATTCCAAATCAAGGTGCACAAGATCAAAGATCTCTTAAATGCAGACCAGCGTCCCAAACTTTGATGTTTATCTAAGGAAAAAAGATTGAATTTCAGTGTTGCCAGTCACAATGCAGGTAGCTGAAATAATTCTGTTCCTTTGTGATTTGGAAGAAAAAATGAAAACAACCCCAAACAATACTTTGTGTTCTTATGTTGTGTTGCTAGCACCTGTATTTTAGATTTAATTATGGGTGGATTGCCAAGACTTTTAGGCTTTTAAATTTTTATTTATTCTTTTGTTTATTTATTAGCTAATTTGGAATGGAAGTTTTTAGGGGAAGAATTTAGGAAGAAAAACCTTTACAGAATATTAATGCTTTATAAGCTAAAGCTAGGACTGGGTTCTAGACTTAAATGATTTGAAAGTAAAGGAACACATATAAAAATGAGAAGGAGACAGAGACAGAGACAGAGAGAGAGAGACACAGAGAGAGACAGAGACAGAGACAGAGACAGAGAGAGACAGAGAGAGAGACAGAGAGAGACAGAGAGAGACAGACAGAGAGAGAGAGAGAGAGAGAGAGAGAGAGAGAGAGAGAGAGAGAGAGAATGTAATTAAAAAAAACAGAACAGTTTACTTATTTGGAAAAGGAAGACAACTTCCTGGTGTATCAATGGTATAGAAGAACTCAGTAGCACTGGTTCATTTATAGTAAAAGGAAGGGGAGAAGAGGAAGCACTCAGGACAAATCTAGTTCTATCAATCAAAAACGGGATGGGATTTCACTTAATGAGTGTTTATTGATTGACTAATTGTTGCTATTATAACCATTGTTTCTGTATTGTCATTCCATTCTTCAATATAAATGTGTATAAATATAAATTCTTCAATATAAAATATATATTAAATTGTAGAGATATTTTAGTCAAAGATTATAAGCCAGACCAAGAGGTACACTGGCCAGCTTTGACAGACTTAGCTCTTCTCTGCAATACAATGATCCAAGAAAATTAAAAAAAACACTCATGATGGAAAATGCTAATCACATCCAGAGAAAATACTATAAAGTCTGAATGCAGATTGAAGCATATTATTTTCAGTTTTTTTTTCCTTTCTCATGGTTTTTCCCTTTTGTTCTGATTCTTTCACAACATGACTAATGTGGAAATATGTTTAATGTGATTGTATATGTATAACCTAACCTATATCAGATTGTTTAATATCTTAGGGAGAGGGAGAGAAGAGAGGGAGGAAGAAAAATTTGGAACTCAAAATCTTATAAAAATGAATGTTGAAAATTTTTTTACATATAATTGGAAAAACACAATAATATCAAGTACAAAATGTAAGATGTGCTGAGCCACTGTCCATTGTTCTTTTTAAAAATCATTGAAAACAATGGGTGCCCATCAATTACAGAATGGCTGAACAAATTGTAATGCTTAAATATAGCTGAATGACATGATAGACATGAAGAATTCAAAGAAATAGTGATGGCTTTATCATGTGATGCAGAGGGAAGAAGGAAGAACCAAGAGAATAATATTGACTATAATAATGTAAATAATAACAGTATTACCGAGTCATCAAATTGATGAATTGTGATGAACAGTCTAGGTTCAGGCAGTTCCATAATGTGTTTCCAAAATGTGAATTTATTCTAAGGCAATTGAGATGTTAGGGGACATTTTATCATAACATGAATTTTGAGATTGCTTCTTTGAGAAACATCAAAACGTTGAAAATACAGAAAACTGTACCACTTTACAATAACCCAAGCTACAACCCTCCTGAAGCACACTTCCACTACCAAACAGCGTTGTTTTCAAGGTAAAGTGCCATATTTATTATATCACTTTTGGTCCAGAAGCTGTGAGAGAAGGAAGCTGATCCAAAACACCCCTGACCCCATCCCCATGACCAAAGAGTTCCTTCTCCCTGAAGCCCATGATTGAAGGAAGCACTGAAGCCCAAGGCCTCAGATGCAGCCAGTTTATTCTAGTATTTATGTATTTCTTAACCATTTAACATGTATAAAATTGTGCTACTTTTTTCCCCTTAGGTTCCTATATTTTTTTACATGTCATTGATGAAGTTTTTAAGCATTGTTCCCTTAATCTCATTTTCCCCATAAATTTAGAGATTTTTATTGTATGATTTTGCATAGGGAAAAGTGATAAAGGAATGAAATTTTTTACTTTCAATGGAGAGATAGGGAAAATGAGTGCAATTTAATATTCATTGTCAGATCAGTGACTGTGTCAGTTAGCTCTGCTTAAAAGTTTTCTATCATATAAAGAAGGGTTCAGTGTTGGGAAGAGATTCAGTTAAGGGAAACTAACTTTACCATGTTGTAAAGCCAAGCAGAAGCAGCTTTCCAGAGGACCGCTGCAGTGAACAGCTTCAAGGTTCTGATTACATAGGATAGTGAACTCTCTATTTATTCAGTAACAAACTAAGACAAAACATTGACAGAAACTAAATTACTGCATCCACAATGCTATAACAACAACTTATCACTAAAATGGCCACATAGTTTTCACCAAAGTGGTCACATAGTTTTAAGCAAAAGATATTCAGTAAGAACTTAACTCAATCATCAGGCAAGCCTCCTTAATGGACGCAAAGTACAAAGGTCAAAGATCTCCACCCCTAGGTCACAGTAAATCAGTATCCAACTAAAGTCTTCTTTCTTCTTATTTTATTTTTTTAAACAGTTTTCAAAGTATTTTATTTAAAACTGTAAAGACACCACACTGCCAGGTAAATGGCCAAATCTTCACACATTTTCTTTGTACAAATACAATTCTTCTCTCTGCAGTTCTCATAACTGCTACCATAGTCTGCCCAGAGTTTTATAATTGCAAACCACTGTGTACTATTATAAGAATGCAACATGATATGAATTATGCAAAGAGGGCCAGAAAAACAATTGATTTTGGTAATTTGCTTGTTAAAGACTGAAATAAAGTCTTGGTTTCAACAACTTAGTTTGTCATCATTTCTAGTAATGTCACCCCCATTGGATAGGCCAGAGACACATTTCAGTAAGCAAGAATGGAAACTGGAAAGGGAATTTGGGCAGCCCAACTGATTTGTAAACTGAACAGATGTGGGGAATGTCCCATACTTTCTCCATGCAGCTTTCTTTCTTTTTTTCTTTATTAACTTCTGTTTTACTTCATTCATTTCCACCAGTTTTTGTGTTACAAATTTTCTCCCCATTTCCCCCCTACCCACCTCCCCAAAATAGCAGTCCCCCAGTATATCCCCTCCTCTATTTCCCAACTAAAATAGTATTAATAACATATATGTGTATATATTTATATTTAAATATTTGGTTTTAAAACTTTGAATTCCAAATTCACTCCCCTCATCCCTTATCACCCACCCCCACTGGGAAGACAAGCCACTCAATATAGGTTGTACATGTGCGGCTAACGCAAAACATCACCATAGTAGATATACTGTAGAAGACTGACCACATTTCTCTCCCTCCCATCCCACCTCCCACTTATTATACTCTCCACTTTGGTCCTGCCCCTTTCCAAAAGTGTTTCTCACTTCCCTCCCTCCCAGCCTGCCCTCCCTTCTGTTATCCCCCCTCTCATCCCCGTAAGGTCAGATACCACATTTCGTGCCCATGTCATTCCCTCCCTGAGCCAAATTCAATTATTATAAGGTTGACCCATTCCCTTATGCCTTCCTGTTCTTCCCCTCCACTGCACCCACTTTCCCCTGCCTCTTCTACATGAGATAGTTTGCCCCACTCTGTCTCTTCCCATCTCCTTCCACGACATTCCTCTCTCACCTCTCGACCTCACCTTCCAAGCATCATCCTCTTACATCAAATTGGTCCTGTGCCCTCTATCTATGTATTCCTGTAAACTTATATACACACATTCACATATGCACTCCTACACCCATATACACTCTGATAAAGACTATATATATATATATATATATATATATATATATATATATATATATATATATATATATATGTAAACATACATATACATATACTTCTATTCCCTTCAACTATCCTCACACTGAGAAAAGTTTCATCAATTACAATTATCATTTTTCCATATAGGAATGTAGATAGTTCAACTTTGATAAGTTCCTTTTGATTTCTTTTCCCTGTTTACCTTCTCATGCTTCTCTTACTTCTTGTAGAATTTTCTCAACTCTGGTTTTTTCATCAAGAATGCTTGAAAGTCCTCTATTCCACTGAATAGCCATATTTTCCCCTGAAACATGATACTCCTTTTTGCTGGATAGGTGATTTTTGGCTTCAATCCCAGCTCCTTTGCCCTCTGGAATATCATGTTCCAGGCCCTTTGATCCCCCAGTGTAGAAGCTGCCAGATCCTGTGTTACCCTGATTGTGTTTCCACAATATTTATTTGTTTCTTCCTGGCTGCTTGTAATATTTTCTCCTTGATCTGGGAATTCTGGAACCCGGCTATAATATTCCTAGGAGTTTTCTTTTTGGGATCTTTTTCAGGAGGTGATTGGTAGATTCCCTCAACCTCAATTATGCCTTCTGGTTCTAAAACATCAGGGCAGTTTTCCTTAAGAATTTATTGAAGGATGATTTCTAGGTTCTTTCTTTGATCATGGCTTTCAGGTAGTCCAACAATTTTTTAAATTCTCTTTCCTGGATCTATTTTCCAGGTCAGTGGTTTTTCCCATGAGATATTTCACATTGCCTTCTATCCTTTCATTTGTTTGGATCTGTTTAACAGCATCTTGATTTCTCCTAAAGTCATTAGTCCATTCTAAATCTGAAGGAAAGATTCTCCTCAGTGAGCTTTTGAGATTCTTTTCCCATCTGGCAAATTCGACTTTCCAAAGCATTCCTTTCCTCATTGCCTTCTTCAGCCTCTTTTGCTATTTGAGTTAGTCTATTCCTTAGGGCACCACTTTCCTCAGTCAGGCTGTTGACTCTCATTTCATAACTTTCTTGCATCATTTTCACTTCTCCTCCTAATTTTTCCTCCACTTCTATTATCTGTTTCTTGAGGTCCTCTATGGCCTGTAACCAGCTCGTATTTTCATTTGGTGCTTTTGGTGCAGGAGTTCTGACCTCCCAGTCCTCCTCCTGCTCCATGTCTCAATCCCCTCTGCCCTCAAAATAGGAATCTAATGTTGAATTTTTCTGTTTATTTTGTTTCCTTTGCCTAGGCATGTTGCCTCTCAGCTGCTTGACTTTTGGGCTTGTTGCCACAGTAGTACTCTGCCACCAGACAGGGGAGCTTCCATCCCAAACACTGGGGTTTTCTCAGCTGCTAGAGGTATTAGTTGGGTGCCCTCTCTGAAGCCTCCACACAGTCTGGCAAGCTGGCCACACACCCCAGGACCTCGACCCCAGAATGCAATCCAGATCCAAGCAGGTTAAAGCAAGGGAAATTACCCCCCAAGACTGATTGCCAGGTCCCTGTACACTTTGCTGGCCAGGAGCTGAAGCTGCAAAGTGGTGCCAGCTGTACCTAAGCACCTCAGCAGCTTCTTACACTGGGGGAAAAAGCCTACACTCTCCCCCCTACTGGTCCCAAAGTCCACAGGACACTGACCTCTCACTATGTACTTGGCATCTATGTGTTGACAACTCTGGAAACTGCCACAGCTGCTGGTGTTCTGGGGTCCCTCCAGCCGGCTGCTGGCCAGGCCGTCCTGGGGCCAAAACCTCCAGCTCATGCAGGGTTGGGGTCAGCTCCCAGAGTGCAGTGCTGGCTGCTCCCTGCTGGGCTGCCAGTCTGTCCCCAGTGGGAGGTTAGCTTCTCTGTGTCATCACGTGGGTTCTGTAGCTCCAAAGTCTGTTCAGAGTCCCCCTTTACATGGATTGGTGAAGGTGGAAGCCAGAGCCATGCAGGAGTCCCGTTTCTACTCTGCCATCTTGTCTCTGCCCCCCTTAAAGTATTCTTTCATCTTGACTTGAGGCTGGCTCTTGGCTTCCATGGTTCCTCTTCCATGGTCCCAGCTCCTGCCCAAATCTACACAACTGTCACCTGGGTTCAAAGGCAGGCAGCTCCCAGTTCCTTGTCCAGCTCCTTGTCCAGTTCTTCATCCAGTTCCTATTCCATATTGAAGCTCACAGTGTCCAGTCCATCTCAAATCCTCCACAGTTTCTGGGAAGACAAAGCTTAACAAAGTCACAATAATATTCATGCACATTGCCAGCATCATCATCAATTCACTATCTGCCTGTGAAATCAACTCAGACCCACCAGAGAACTCAACACAAATCATCAGTATAGAAATCAACACAGACCCACAAACAAGGTCCAAAAGGTCAACACAAATCATCAACACAGAAATCAACAAATACCCATAAACAAGGTGTAGCAGCAAGCACCACAGTGTCCCTGTGGTGGCTGCCAACATAGGTTCTTATTTCTGCTTTTCTAAAGGAAAGCAACTCAAAATGGGTTAACAATCTTGCTTTAATCAATCAAATATATAATTTACCTTGTTCAGGGGAGAAAGTCAGCACCCCAAACTTCAGAGTATACAGACAGAAGTTACAAGAAGACAGAGAAACAAACAGATCAAGCAGACAGACCTCCTACTGTCCAACCATTACATCCATACCTAGTCAGTTACCAGAGAGGGAAACATCAACATCTGGGTTTTTCAAAGCTGGGAGGCTCTCAATGGCTGCCCAGAGTCTCTTCTGGTCAAATCACACAACACTTCTCAAAGTGGGCCCCAAAACAAAGTCTCACAAAGTTGTTTATATAGCCTTCTCCTGGCTCAGAGAATATAACAACTCTCTTGACCCACTGCCCAATCACAAAGTATCTCCAGAAAAACAAGCCTCCCACCACAGGCTCCAGGTACACTTAACCTAGGGGCAGGGAAGATCTTACACAATACAATCTTAGAAAGATGGCAACAATATAAATTTACATTCCCATTACACAAGGTCAAAGAGGTCAACACAAATCATCAGTAAAGTCCTAGGACTTCCAAAACCCTCCTCTAGGACTTCTGTAAAGAGACAACCAGAAAATCCTCTTTCAGGGCTTCAAGTGAGGTCCTTCAAGGGCATCTATAGAAAGTATCACAAACAAACATCAACACAGACAGAACAGATAAACATAGAATGCCGGGATACCACAAGTTTTCTCCTCCACCACAAGAACTCCCTTCTCAGTTCTGCTCTCTCTAGCCTGGGCCTCCCCTTATATATGATCATTAGCTCCTCCACTTCCTGTTGCATCAGCAACAGGAGTTCACAGGTTCACAACCTGTGGTGTTCACAAGTTCTGTTTCTCAATCATGGGCAAGGCTGAGAAAAACACTTGAACTGAAAAAAGGTGCCAACTAAATAGCTGAAATAAGGTGTGAACTACTTCTTTGCTTGCCATTACATGTGTAAAGGGGCTTTTGGTACATGCCAGTGGGTGGTGGTACCAATGTGAAAGACACATACCTGCTTCTAGAGGACATCCTATGTTTCCACTGGTTGTTGTTCTTTGTGCTGAAGTGGACCAAAATGACATCACTATGTTGGAGTCAAAGTCTGATTGTGGCTGATCAGACCAATACCAGTTCAGAAGGTGCTACCACAGGTTGGGTACCAATAGTTCTTATGAACATTTGGAGTGGAGATATCTCTAAATTTGTGCATCTCACATTTCTTTTAAATTATTGTAATTCTGCTTTGCTCATGGAGCACAACACCTTCTTTGATGTGGTCACATCAGGTTTGGTGGTTCTGTGCCAGTGTCTCCCATGTCTCACAATCCATTCCAATATTCTTCAGAGATATCTTGAGAATGTCTTGGCATCACTTCTTCCAACCACTATGGGAACACTTGCCTTGTGTGAGTTCTCCATTAAATAGTCTTTTAGGAAAATATGCTTTTGGCATTCAAATAGAGTGGCCAGCCCATCCGAGTTGCACTCTCTGCAGTAGAGTTTGAATGTTTGGCAGTTCAGCTCAAGAGGGGACTTCAGTTTCTGGTACCTTATCTTGCCAGGTGATCTTCAGCATCTTCCTTAGGCAATTCAAATGGAAACCACTCGGTTTCCTGATATGGTGCTGGTAGATTGTCCAGATTTCACAGGCATACAACAATGAGGTCAGCACAACAGCTCCGTAGACCTTCAGTTTGGTAGGCAACCTAATATCTCTTTTCTCCCACACTTCCTTTCCACACTCCCATACTATGTGGGTAAAAGCAATCTTTATAAGTTACACAGCCAGAACTAACACTGTCTTTCAGTCTGCTTGTTGGAGGCACAATACTTCTTTATTTCCAGTGGCATCCATAAATGAAGATTTCATTCAACCACAGCATGGACACCATATACTAAGCTAAGTGGGGGAATGGCCATATCTCCCTTACCCTTAGGCTCTGGAGTCCAGAAATACAGGCTTACAATCTGGGTTTCCTTTTACTTGTCTTTTTTAGTTCTTTGTGCAAGGGGTGAATTCCCTGGACCTGCGAATTCAAGCCATGGGGATCTTAGAGGCAGGATTCCAAGCTAGATGTTGTAACCAGCGTGGCAAGGAAACCCTGGAAAGGCAGGATCCAAGGCCACAAGGCCAGAGGGTGCTTTGGATTTGGAACTTGGTGAGATAATGCTATATAGGAATTGAGTTTCTCAGAGATTGAGAGAGAATTATTGCTCCTAGATTTTGGAGAGAGGGATGATACAATTATTTGTTCTTGTTATATTTGAATATCCTTTTGTAAAAGGATTAAATGGTTAGAGTAGTTAAATTGCACTGGGGCCAGAATTGGTCTTTGGCTTTCAAGAGTATCACTGACCCCTTTTGCTAATTATCTGCTAGCAACAGTTAATAAAATGATTAATTACCCAGAAACTATGTCTCTTGGACTTCTTATACATCACATTCTTGTCCATGTTTTCCCATGAGTTATAGTAGACTGCCTCTGCTATCAGAATTGAAAAAAAAAACCCACAATCAGTGATGGCTTGAGACGAACAGAGAGAACAGACACCCTTAACCTCCAGAAGGGTGCCAGAGAACCTTGAGGGAGAAGTGAAATCTAAGATACCTGGCTCTCAGGCAGTGGGGACCAAAGTAATCATTGTGACAAGTGTGAAAACAAAAGGCGACAACTGCACTTTGTTTAAAAAATGGGCAATGATAACACTTAAAAGACTAGCAGGCAAATTTCAGAGAAGGAAGAAAAGAGATGAAAGAAAATGAAAAAAAAAAGATGAAAGAAATGAAAGGAGAAAATAGGAAAAGATAGAAATAAAGAAAATGAAAGAATTTTTTTAAAAAGAAAAAGAGAATAGGAAAGTAGGAAGAACCAGACAGAAGCAATTTTAGATTGCCAGATCATATTGCCTTTGGTGGTCCATGACTGAGGTCAGAGTCTTACAAAGAAGCTGATTCTTTAGGAATCAGCTTTTTTCTGAAAAGTTAGCTTATTTTAATTGGTTGGGGTAAAGGAGGGAGCATAGCAATAATGCCAAGAGAAGCTCACTGCAGCATGAATTGTGAAAACACTGAGTAAAATCCTAAAACTAAAATTCCTGGGAAAATGAAAACAACAGGATAATTAAAGGGGGGGGGCGGAATTAGATGTCCACTCTCCCTTGCTATCATCTGGTCAGCACATTATTACAGGCTAAACTAAATGTGAAAGTTGAAAGAGAGAAAGAGGATCAACAGCGTCAAATACTTCAAAGATCAAGAAGGATCATGATTGAGAAAATGGAATTAGATGAAATAGATAGAAAAAAATGACCATCAGATCACCGGTCACTTTGGAGAAAGCATTTTCAATTGAATGATGGCATTGAAAGCCAGATTGTAAAGTGAGAAGAAAGGAAATGGAAACATCTTATATAGGGAGCTTTCTCCAGCTGTTTAGCTATGAAAGGGAAGAGAGATAAGTAGATGGGATGGTAGGATCAATGGAAGGTTTTTGAAGGATAGGGGACACATGGGTTTGTTTGTAGGCAGCAAGAAAGGAGCCAGTAGGAAGGAAGAGATTGAAAATGAGAGAAAATAAAGATGATAGCAGAAGCAGTCTACTATAACTCATGGGAAAACATGGACAAGAATGTGATGTATAAGAAGTCCAAGAGACATAGTTTCTAGGTAATTAATCATTTTATTAACTGTTGCTAGCAGATAATTAGCCAAAGGGGTCAGTGATACTCTTGAAAGCCAAAGACCTTTCATGGAATCCATTCCCTTATATGCCCTTGGAAGTGGGTGTTCCTAAGGGTGTAAATCAACTTTGATTGGTTGACAATTAATGAAAGAATGAATATTATAATGAGAGATGGGATTATTCTGATGAGGAGCCAGACACACTGATCATCCAGTCTTGGACAAAGAGACTTAACTACACCCATACCAGGCTGGATAATGTAGATAAAAGGGAGAATCTACTTCTACCCAGACCTCTCTGACTAAGAGACAATGGGCCGGAATCCACCATTTCACCTAAGCTAAAATTTCTTCACCTTTTGATCAGATTTAAACTTTCCCAGTTGAGTGAATCTCACCCAATATTTTAATCTCATGCTCAGCCTTGCACTTCAAAGGCTGATCAATAGCCAAGAGAGGTTAATTTCTAAATGAGGAAAAGGAGGGGGAAAAACCTTAGGGCTAATTCAATAACTGGTTATTAATATAGGAGAGAAATAATCACTTCTCTCAAGAAGGGCATTATGAGAAGAAATAGAGGGGTAGTGACCTGTGGTGGAGTGTACTGTGTTCTGATCAAATAATAAATTTGCCAAAGTGCCATGTATGCATACATGTATATATGTGGACATATGCATATATATATGTCTATGTATGCATATAGTACTTTAGTAGCTCTGTGATATACATACACAAACTCACAGAGAGGCAGCATGAAGTAGTGGATAAGGAAAATGGCCTCAGAACTAGGAGGACCTGAGTTCAGGTCCTACCTCTGATACACACCTGCTGTGTGACCTCTGAATGCTCTAAGCCGGAAGTGTTAAACACTTCACTCCACAGTGGGACCTGAACCAGACTAAAATGTAATTGGGAAATATTTGCCAAAATAAGTAAGTATACAGTAAAACATAGGTAACATTACATTTTAAAACTAAGACAACATATTGCCTGCAGGGATCCTTATATACCCATTTCTATTTGAATTTAACACCACTGTTCGATGCTATGTTCTATGTTCTTAGAAGTTGCAGAGACGTTACAGAACTACATTGGTTGAGAAAGTTCCTCAATAGAAACTCCATTCCCTAAGGAAACCACAGCTCCAATCCCCAATACCAGCATAGACATAATATCATAGCTCTGCTTGAGGATTCATGCAATGATTTAGTGAACTAGTTTCTGGCTTCTGTGAGAGGTTTCATGAGAAGGGTGGAGAGAAAATAGGATATATGCCAAAGAAGGAGAAGAAGAAAATCATTTAGATCAGGGATGTCAAACACATAGGCCACAAAACTCCTAAATACAGCCTGACTCAGATTAAAATGCAGTTCCTTACTATTTTCATGTGTTGGTGTATTATCATAAATGTGCATTTGTGTATATATGATATAATCATAAGTATGTGTGATATTCTAAGTCAATATGTGCCTCACAATGATCCTTTTGTATGGTTTAGTGGACCCCATTTCTATATGAGTGTAACACCACTGATTAAGGTGACCTGGAGGGGTTTGGACTAGCAAAGTCAGAGGTTGAATATAGGGAGGAGAAATTTGGGGAAAATTGAGGAAAACTTGGAAAATGATCTCCAGACCTGGATATTCATCTGGCTTCTATTTCCAGTTATTAGAAAAGAACAATTAAATAGGATATTAAGGTTTTAAGAAGGCTCAAGACACATTAAGGAATAAAATATGAAATTGTAGACTTTAAAAGGAGGAAAGGGTAGTTGGCAGGACAAGGCAAATAAGAAAAGATAAGTGAAATAATTGAATCAAATTGATGGAGTGGTTGGTGGGATAAATTTATGGCATAGATGGGAAACCGGTATCAGGGTGAAAAGGGGAGTTGGGTGTGATTGTTCCTATGAAATTATTGAGATAAAGGAAAGGGATTTTTCAAAAATGTATTTCATTTTTATTTTATAGAATAAAATAAGCATTTCCATAACATAGTATAATAAGATGATTGCACCTGACACTGCAAATCTATTATATACGAGTTGCTATTCCTTTTAAATATATAATAAAGCTATCATGTAAGTTTCCTTTTTTCTTTCTTTTTTCTCCTAGAAGATGTTGCCATTAGACACAGATGTGTTTTTATATATGTATAATATATATATATATATAATAATTCTATGCATACTTCTATTTATCAGTTCTCACTCTGGATTCGGATAGTATCTTCCTTCATATGTCCTTTTGTAGTTAATTTGGGTATTTATAATAGTCAAAATGTCTCTCAAAGTTGTTCTTACAATAATATTGCTGTTACTGTGTATAACATTCTCTTGGTTCTCTAATTATCTCTTGCAACTCTATCCATGTTTTTCTAAGATCACCAAGCTCATTGTTTATTATAAGACAATAGTACTCCATCACAATCATTATTCCACAACTTGTCATTCCCCAATTGACAGGCATCCCTATAATTTCCAGTTCTTTATTACCACAAGGAGAGCTGCTATAAATATTTTAGAACATATATGTTCTTTTCCTTTTTCCCTAATTTTCTCTGGAAATACACCTAGTAATGTTATTGCTGCTGGGTCCAAAGGTCTAGGCAGTTTAATAACTCTTTGGGCATAATTCCAGATTGCTCTCTAAAAATGGCTGGATCTATTCACAATTCCACCAACAATGAATCAGTGTCCTAATTTTCCCACATCCCACCAATATTTGTTGCTTTCTTTTTTCTTTTTGTTGCTTTCCTCCTCAATCATTTTAGTCAATCTGATAGGTATAAAATGATAGATTAACATTATTTTAATTTTCATTTTTCTAAACAATAAAGATTTAGAGAATTTTTTCATATGATTATAAATTGTTTTGTTTTTTATCTAAAAACTGCCTGTTCATATCCTTTGACCATTTATCATTTGGGGTATGACTCTTTCTTATAGATATGACAATGATATTTATACATTAGAGATATGAGACCTTTATCTGAGGAACTGTCTATAAAAATTTCCCCCTGTTTTCTGCTTTCCTTCTGTTTTTGGCTACATGTGTTTTATTTGAACAAAAACTTTAAAATTTAATATAACCAAAATTATCCATTTTACATTTCACATCACTATCTCTTCTTTGTTCATAAATTGTTTACCTTTCTATGTCTAATAAGCAATGTGTTCCATGTTCTTTGAATTTTCTTGTGATATCAAAAGGAATTTAAGTGGTGTCTCTAAAATGTTTAACATAGGTTGCACAGGGTTGAGGTGTAAATGCCTACACATAGTTTTAACAAGAAAGAGTGAAATTCTAAATCATTTTGGAGAATGGCTTCATATGGGAAACTGTTCACTCACTTGCAATGTGTGTGATGTTTGTATTTCTGTGATAGCCAAGTAGCTGTGGTCCAGATATAGGCTGATCTCCCTCCTGGAGGTCAAGAGACCAAAAGAATGCCTCTCCATGCTCCAGTTTGTTTGGGAGGATGAAAAATTAATGCTAAAAAATACTGAATGGAGACTTCAGTGGGGAAAAGAA
Source organism: Gymnobelideus leadbeateri (assembly GCA_011680675.1). Taxonomy (NCBI): domain Eukaryota; kingdom Metazoa; phylum Chordata; class Mammalia; order Diprotodontia; family Petauridae; genus Gymnobelideus; species Gymnobelideus leadbeateri. The sequence continues at coordinate 612,234 of WOXC01004630.1, forward strand.
AGGCATATGAACTTGAGGAAAGAAGAACTGACCTTTAGCAGAGTGATGCAAAATGGAATAGTGTTAGGCAGAGAAGAAAGGGAAACAAAAGAACAACTTTGCAATGAGTGCTTAAAATAAGATTTAAGGCTCTTCCTGAGAGGTGCAGGGGGAGGAAACAGGCATTTATCAAACAACTCTCTGCCACATACTATGTTAAGCATTTTGCAAATGTCTCATTTGAAGATAAGAGATACAGATGCTCTTAAGAGGAAGATACTGCTTAGCCTTGCCTCTCTTTCCCATGAATGATACTGTAGAGTCACAAAAGCAATCAGGGGAAAGAGAACATCAAGGAGCAGAGATGGATCAGAGTAGCAGTGGCAAGTTAATCCCTGCTTAGGAGTACTAACACAGGTATCTCTCACCATGGTAACAATAACAGAGGCATCAGGGCAGCTAAGTGGCTCAGTGAATGGAGCACCAGCCCTGGAGTCAGGAGGACCTGAGTTCAAATCCGACCTCAGACACTTGACACACTTTCTATCTGTGTGACCTTGAGCAAGTCACTCAACCCCAATTGCCTTGCCTTACCCCCTCCAAAAAAACAAACAAACAAATGGAAGAAAAAAGCACAGAGGCATCTCTGGCCCTTCTGGGGTGTGTATCCAAAATATAACATAGAATTTCCCCTCCCCCCCCAATAAATAAGAACTTCCCAAGATTTATCAAAGCAGATGATAGCACTACACTTCATTCCACATCACTTCTGAGGATTTGCTTGCTCTCAAATGATACTTTCAAGAAAGGTATTGCCAATGATTAGGAAATCCTAGGCAAAAAATGTAGAACATGGAGGCAGAGTGATGGCAAGGGATGGAGAAGAGAAAAATTAATTTGGTAAGTGAACAGTTGGCTATGAAGGTTTCCCTCCACTCCTTGTCAAGGAAAACCTCTAATTGGATTCCTGGATTATAGCTCACAGTACAGGGTTGTCAGATTCCTTGTCTAAAAAAGATTAGTGAGAATATATTTGACAGGTATCTTGTAAATCTAATTAAAAGGATGCAAGGAAGGAGAAGACTGCTTATGTATATGTATGTGAGGCATCTAGATGAGAAAGTTGATAGAATATCAGACTTGGGATCAGGAAGATCTGAGATCGAACCATGCCTCCAGACACTCACTGGCTGTGTGACCCGGCCAAGTTCCTTAACTTTTCTCAGCCTCAAATTCGAGATGACTATAATAGTCCCTAACTCATGGGGTTGTTGTGATGATTAATTGAGATAAATTAGGTTAAATTACTTTAAAAACCTTTATTCTTGACTGGGCCTGACTTGGGAAAATCTCCTGGTAGTTTAGGTTTGATAATGGAACAAAATGGAACACTGACAAGTCATTCAATGCTTAACAAAAGGCAGTTTACTCAGCCATAGCAGAGGAAGTATATTGAATAAGGAAAGACATTGAGGATACTCAAGTTGGTCCAGCTGAATGATGCTCCCTTGCCTAAATTGCCAATCATTTTTCCCCACAACCAAATATCAGAACCAGGAGCTCCTCATGGCTGTTTTATAATCATCCAACCAGAAAGTACTATCAAAAGCCTGAGACTTTAGTCCCCTAAGCCAAATACACCTTGAGGAATGTTCAATACATTTAAAAGAAAAACCAGCTTAACTTGTATGGGACAGAAGTTAGGCTCTTACTCCTTTCATAACCTTGAAGCCTTAGATGGTAGTTGGTGTGGTTTGTTCAATCATGCCTGACTCTTTGTGAGCTCAATTGGGGTTTTCTTGGCAAAGATAGTGGAGTGGTTTGCTATTTCCTTCTGCAGCTCATTTTACATATGAGGAAAGTGAGGTAAAAAGGGTTAAGTGATGTACCCAGGGTCACACAGCCAGTATCTAGGCTGGATTTGAAATCAGATCTTCTTGACTCCAGGCCAGGCACTCTATCTATTCCACTACCTAGATGCCCCTATATAGATGGTTATAACAATAACAACAATATCTCTTAAGTTAAATACAATAAAGAATAACCAAAATAAGAAAGAATAGCAGTTGACACATCTAGTAATTCACAGGAGACAAAATCTAACACCCTAAAATGGCTATGTAAAAATGTCCAAAGGTTTGGCAATAAGTGAGATCCACAGGTCATGAGTCAAGGAGAAAAATTTCACTTTATAGATTTCATTGAGGCCTGGAAGGATGAAACCAATGACTCAACCCTGTGGCAATAGCACCTACCTCCCAGGTTTGTCAGGAAGATAAGAATAAGATGAAATTTGTAAAGCTCCTGGCACAAAGTAGGTGCTAGTGCTGGCTATTATTGTTGTTGTTTATTATTATAGTTTATATTATTATCACCTATTAGATTATAAGCTCCTTGAGGGAAAGGACTGTTTTGATTTGAATTTGTTTCCTCAATGCTTAGCACAGTGTCTAGCACATAGTAGGTGCTTAATTATCTAATTTTGCTTTGATTTGAACTACTATTTTCTGGATAAATATACCTTATTCATTTTAGATAAGTGGGGATGGGGTAGCCCTGTGTACTAAGAAGATTTACCTGTGAGAAGTTCAGGGACCAGAGGAAAGAGGCATGGAAGAGAAGTATTTGGCTGAAGGTCAAAGAATTAACTGAAGCCATTTTTTGTCATTGGTTTATACAACAGGACCTCTGGACAAAAAGATGAAATAACTGAAGAGTTTGAGTTATAGATCACAAGCCTGACAAAGAAGTTGATATATCAATGATGGAAGACTTCCATTATGTAAGCATCTTCTGAAGCTTTTTCACTCTACAAAAAGCAGAACAGATAACTTCTTGACTAGCCTTAATGATAACTTCATCCTTCAAAAAGTTATGAGAATTAATGAGAAGAAATTCTATTTTGGATCTGATTCTCACTAACAGGAAGGAACTGGTTGCTTGGGTTGTTGTTGTTTGTCCTTCATTTTCCAAGAGGACCAATGACATCATGGAGTGATATTCTGACTTGCTCATGAATTGGATTAAGTGAGGCAGAGTTGCACTAAGTCACCAGAATTACCTTCTCTTCCAGAGTCATTAAAGTCCAGAGGCAAGACAAAAGTCAAGATGACTGGCTATGGCCTAAGATGCAGTGGATGACCTTGGCATCATTGATGTTTCACCAAGCACAAAAGGCTCCAGAGCTCCTGCTTTAGCTGCTTTCGTGACTATTGAAACAAATGGTTCTCACCTGCCCATTCTGCCAGGGGAAGTCTTCACATGTTTTGGGTAGACAATTCCCTAACTCATTGACAGGTGGAAGTGATGGAAACCTTGGGTGAGTGAATGGGGAAATGACCACTTTTTTTATCATGGTCTGTGATAGTTTGATCTAAATTTCAGCAAAATTTTGATAAAACATGTAATGTTTTTTTTCCCCCTATGGACACTAATTATGTGACCATGGGCAAGTTGACTAACCTATCACATATGATAATATAATCTAATGAATTTATAATTGGTTGGATGGCTAAATTCAAAAAATAGTTGGTCATGATTCCATGTCAATATGGTATGATGTCTCTAGTGAGGTGCCTCAGGGATCTCTCCTTGGTCCTATGCTTCTTTTTTTGGAGGGCAATTGGGGTTAAGTGACTTGCCCAAGGTCACATGGCTAGTTTTTGTGTTAAGTGTCTGAGGCTGGATTTGAACTCAGGTTCTCCTGACTCCAGGTCCTATGCCTTTTTTTTTTTTTTTTGCTTTTTGGAGGGCAATTGGGGTTAAGTAACTTGCCCAAGGTCACAGGGCTAGTTTTTGTTTGTGTGTGTTAAGTGTCTGAGGCCAGATCTGAACTCAGGTCCTTCTGACTTCAGGTCCAGCGCTCTACTCACTGCACCACCTAGCCATGTGGTCATATGCTTTTTAATGCTTTGATCAAGGGCTTGGATAAAGGCATAGATGTTATATTCATCAAATTTCCAGGTGACACAAAGCTGGGAGAGATAGCTAACACACACTGGATGACAGACTCCAAAAGGCTTCAATATTGTGCTGAATTGGAACACAATGAGATTCAGTAGAGAAAAATAATATTACACTTGGATAAAAAGAACTGATTTCACAAGTATAAGATGGGATAGCTATTGTTAATAGTTCTGAAAAAGGTCTCAGGGGTTTTAGTGGACATGCAAGCTCAAAAGGAGTATTGTAACTTGGCAGCTGAGAAAGCTAATTGGATCTTGGGTCTTAATAAGAGGGCATGGCTTCCAGGTGTAGGAGGTAATAGTGTATCCTACTCTCATCAATCCTCATCTGGGACATTGTGTTTTGTTTTAAGGACACTAACTGAGTATCTTGAAAAGAGCAGCCAAGATAGTAAAGGGTCTTAAGTTCTTGACATATAAAAATTGGTTGAAGAGATTGGGAATGTTTAACCTGGAGGAAAGAAAATTTAAGTTATCTTCAAGTGTTTGGAAGGCTGCCAGGTAGAAGTGGGCTTATATTTTGTTCTATTTGGACCCAAAGAGTTGAACCAGCAGCAATTAGCACAAATCACAAAGAGAAGAATTTTGGTTTGATGTCAAGAAAAGCTTCCTAAGAGTCAGGGTGGTTAAAAAAAATCAACTGCCTGGAAAGGTGGTGGGCTCCTGGATCGTAGTAGGTCCTCAAGGGGAAGCAGGCTTACCATTTCTAGACTATATTTTGGTGGGGATTCCTTTTGTATATGGGTTAGACTATATGGTTGCTAAGGTTCCTTTCAGATCTCAAATTCAATGATTCTGAATCCAAGAAAATCATTCATTAGCAGAGATGAAAAAAATACACAGTAATAGTGTAAGGGCAGCTAGGTGATACAGTAGATGGAGTGCTGGGCCCAAAGTCAGGAAGACCCATCTCCCTGAGTTCAAATCCAGCCTTATACATTTACTAGTTGTATGACCAGTGAATTTGTATGACTATGAATGACCAATGGATTCATAATCATTGGTTGGATGGCTAATTAAAAAAATAGTTGGTTGTGATTCTATGTCAATATGGTATAAGGTCTCTAGTGAGGTGCCCCAGGGATCTCTCCTTGGTCCTATGCTTTTTAATGTTTTGATCAATGGCTTGGATAAAGACACAGATGTCATATTCGTCAGATTTCCAGGTGACACAAAGCTGGGAGAGATAGCTAACACACACTGGATGACAGACTCCAAAAGGCTTCAATATTGTACTGAATTGGAACACAATGAGATTCAGTAGAGAAAAGTAATATTACACTTGGGTAAAAAGAACTGATTTCACAAGTATAAGATGGGGTAGCTATTGTTAGTAGTTCTGAAAAAGATGGGGTAGATGGGCAAGTCACTTAACCCTGCTTACCTCAGTTTCCTCCCCTATAAAAATGAGCTATAAAATAGCAAACAACTCCAGTATCTTTGCCATGAAAACTCCAAATGGGGTCAGGAAGAGTTGGACACAGCTAAACAATAAGGTAAGATTTTGTTAAGTCAATTCACGATCAGACAATATTCATAATAATGTTGTTTTCCCTAGTATAAATTCATTGTGTGTCTCTGTATGTTTTTAATTTATTGGTAGAAAAAAAGTGATCAGAAACACTTGGAAGTAAATGTTGGAGGAAAAGACTCCTTACATGTACTCACCTTGCTTCCTTCTAACTCAGCATGATAGTGAATCAATTTGTGGTGCCATATCAGAATGCTCCTAGTGCTGACTTTGATAAATAGTTCCTACAGCAATAGTAACAGCTCGCATTTGTAAAGGACTTGAGAGTCCACCTCAAGTGCTGAAGACCAATCTTTATCCCAGGTCTCCACCTTGTGGCCAGTTGGGCTAAATGTAAACTCCTTTAGGATTTCCCATCCCCTTGCTCTGCTTCACCTTGGTTTATCTTAGTTTAAGATGACTCCATTCATTGTGTATTGCAATTTCCATTTAGGGTTTTAATGCTTTATGTTTCAGAGGAAAGATAATCTTTCAGAATTAACTTGTCACCATTTTCTTGAGTCATACCTAGAAAAATGTGCTCTAAGAAGGCAAAAGATTTGGAATTGGAAGGGACCTCAGAGATCATGGTAAAAGTTTTCTACTTCTTTAGTGAGGAAATTAAGGCCCAGAGAAGCTAAGTAAGAGCCTAAAAACATAATGGGTTGGGGTTGAGAGATAATTGAGCTTAAATATAATTTCTGACACAAATTGTGTGACCATGGGCAAGTTTACTAACCTTTTTTGAACCTCAATTTTCTCACCTGTGAAATGGATATTATAATACCTGTAGTACATAACTCACAGAATTTTTGTGAGGTTCGAATGGCATGATATATGTGAAGCATATAAATGTCAGCTATTTTAAGTAATAGAATCAACATTTGAATCCAGGTCCTCTGACTACAAATTGCATTTCTCTTTCCATATAAGTAGGAACTAATTATCATTAGACGATAATGATAAGGTTACAAGCTTCAGACTTTGTTATTTCATGGTCAGGTTAATAAGGATGGGGAAAGTAGTTTAAAATCATAACTTTTTTCCTTCCTTCTCTTTTTACCTAGTGTGAAAACTAATGCTTTTTACCAACTTTACTGATTCGTGGTGGTCCATAGGCACTTTTCTCTATATTCTCCATCATTCATTTTGTCCCATAGACCAGGAACACTTCCCATTCTTCCTTGAGAAGGACTCATTTTCAGTGAAATTATTTTATAGTTTTCTAGGGAAACAAAAGGCCTTTCCTGGTCCTTCTCTTTTTCCTACTGACCTACTCCTTCCCATCCAAACTCCAATCCCCTCCCATTTTCACTGTTATATATCTTGAATCTTCATACTTGCTTGCATATATCTCCCTAATTAGTTAAGCCTCTTGAATTCATGATTTTGCCTTTCTTTGTGTCTCCAGCTCTTAGAACAGTGTCTGGCATACATTAAGCACTTAATAAATGCTCAATGGCTAATTGTCTGAAATTACCTTCAAGCCCCAAAAGGACTCCATCCTAATCTTTTAAATTCTTAGTCTCTCCTTATAGTCCATGAAAACACTTCATGATTTTGCCTTTGATAAGAGTCTTGGGTTCATAGTGCTTTTTACCAAACAATAATAAAATGTTATGAACAGAATCTTATTAATCTTCATAATCCCATGTAAGTGAAAGACTGTAAAAGCTAAAGCTTTATTGCAATTCCAGGCAAATTCTAAAAGTTAGGAACAAATAACAGGCATGGAAATCATTGGACTATAATACTGCCTTAAAGATTAAAAAACAGCGGTCAAACTTTGAATATCTCCATTAGTTCATTCTGTACTTTAACATTGTTATATGGCAGGGTTGTGTTAGTATGTTAATTAGACTGTGCCTAGTTCTAGTTACACTTATCATCAGAACCATAACTAGGGTGAGGAACTAGGGCTTTTTCCCAGGGCACTGGGATTTAGAGAGCCACAAAAATAACAATTGTACCTACTTAGCAAGAACAATTACTTAAAATAGGAACCTACTAGAAGCTATCAATCAGGCTCTATTAAGGCACCCATCTCTTGGGCATTATGGTACATTGGTCTCCTTCCTGCTTGACTGAATTTATCTTAATTTCTTCCTATATTATTATTACTTAACGAATAAAAAATTTTATTTGAAGGGGAATTTTGTTTTGCTTATCTGAGTACCAAGATTGCAAGCGGTCATTTTGACTTGCCTATTTAGAGACCATAGAATTTTAGAGGAAATTTTTTTCTAAAACACCTCCTCATTCTATAAATAAACAAAGCCTAGCAGGATGAAGTGGCTTGACTGAAGGCACACAGTTAACAGCAAAAACTGGTCTTCGGTCTTTAATTGCAACATACATTCCATTTTACCATGATATATTGTCCATGTGGACTCATCCTTAGAATGGCCTTTTTCTTACCCAACTAGAATGATGGCAATTGAGGCAATCTTTCACTTTCATGGGATTATGATGATTAATTAAATTCTGTTCATAACATTCTATTATTGTTTGGTAAAAAAACACTATGAACCCAAGATTCTTATCAAAGACAAAATCATGGAGTGTTTTCATGGACTAAAAGAAGAGACTAAGAATTTAAAAGATTAAGATGGAGTCCTTTTTTGGTCTTGATGGTAATTTCAGACAATTAGCTATATAGCTAAAACCTAACTTTTCATAATGTGTAGTGCCATGGACTGCTCAGTGTCCAGCACTTAGCATGATTCAGAGATGTGAATAAGAAATGACCAGGCCATGTGGGTAGTTCAAGGAAGAACAATGAACTCCATTTATTGATCCTCAGGACAAGGTTTTTATAGAGCAAGGAGACAAAGGAAGGGGATTCAAGTTTTCTAATCGTTACCTTAGTCTGTTGTATCCTGGAAGTAGCATGGAATAGATAATTTGATAAGGATTTCTTATCTAGGAAACTAAAGTCTTAGGGTAAGCCCTTTGATCTAGGCCTCACATACCTGCTAATGCAGCCAGATACAATTGAGAGCAGACTTCAAGGCTGAAGCGCAATCCTCAAGAGTCAACATGTTTAGAGCTGGCCACCCAAAGATACCTGAGTGCAAAATCAGATATGTCTTGGGGCAAAGCCTTTAGCCTCAGAACTCAAATACCATCCTTATAAGTGTAACCCATAGAGGGGCGGAGCCAAGATGGCAGAGTAGAGACAGCTCCTCCAAGCCACTCTGCCCCCAGATTCCCCCCAAACTATGTAAAAGGCGACTCTGAACAACTTCTGGAGCCCCAGCACCCACAGAACAACACAGAGAAGCTAACCTCCCACTGAGGACAGCCCAGCAGCCCTGCAGGAAGGACCAGCGCAGCACTCTGGGAGCCGGCAGCATGCAGCGCACAGAGTGCGGGGAGCTGAGCCAAGCGGAGCCCAGGTCCCCATGAGCCGAGGTTTTAGCCCCAGGGCGGCAGGGCCAGCAGCCAGCAGGAGAGACCCCAGAACACCAGCAGCTGTGGCGACTCCAGAATTATCAACATAGACATGCCTAGGACAAAGTAAGAGGTTAGTGTCCTATGGACTTTGGGACCAGCATTTGGGGAATGCGTTGGCTCCCTCCCCTGGGGGCTAGAAGCCACTGAGGAGACACACCATTTTGTAGTTTTCAGAGGCAGCTCCAGCTCCTGGCCTGAGAACTGTAGGGAGATCCAGCGATCAGTCTTGGGGGGTAATCGCTTTTGCTTTAACCTCCCTGGATCTGGATTGTGATCTAGGGTAGAAGTTGTGGGTGGGTTTACAGCTTGCCAGAAACGGAAGTTGCCCCCCACAAGTTCGGGACGAAAATTCCTCTATCTGGCCTTAAAGCCATAGTGTGGCAACAAGCCCAAAAGTCAAGTAATTAAGTGGCAACATGCCAAGGCAAAGGAAACAGAAAAATGCAACCCTAGACTCCTATTTTGGGGGCATAGAGCGGGAAAAGGACTGTGAGGTCAGAAATCCTGCTCCAAAAGCCCCAGGGGAAAACATGAGCTGGTTGCAGGCCATAGAGAACCTTAAGAAGCACTTTAAAAATCAAATAAGAGAAGTGGAGGAAAAATTGGAAAGAGAAATGAGAAGGATGCAGGAAAAGTATGAAATGAGGGTCAACAGCCTGACTGAGGAAAACAACACCTTAAAAAATAGACTAACTCAAATGGCAAAGGAGGCCCAAAAGGGCAATGAGGAGAAGAATGCCTTAAAAAGTCGAATTTGCCATATGGAAAAAGAATCTCAAAAGCTCACTAAGGAGATTCATTTCTTCAGAGTTAGACTGGAGCAAATGGAAGCTAATGACTTCATGAGAAATCAAGATGCTGTTAAGCAGATCCAAACAAATGAAAGATTAGAAGGCAATGTGAAATATCTCATGGGAAAAACCACTGACCTGAAAATAGATCCAGGAGAGACAATTTAAAAATTATTGGACTACCTGAAAGCCATGATCAAAGAAAGAACCTAGAAATCACCCTTCAAGAAATTCTCAAGGAAAATTGCCCTGATGTTTTAGATCCAGAGGGCAAAATAGAGGTTGAAAGAATCCACCAATCACCTCCTGAAAAAGATCCCAAAAAGAAAACTCCCAGGAATATTATAGCCAGGTTCCAGAATCCCCAGATCAAGGAGAAAATACTCCAAGCAGCCAGGAAGAAACAATTTCAATATTGTGGAAACACAATCAGAATAGCCCAGGACCTGGCAGCTTCTACACTGAGGGATCGAAGGGCATGGAATATGATATTCCAGAGGGCAAAAGAACTGGGAATGAACCCAAGGGTCACCTACCCAGCAAAACTGAGTATTTTGTTTCAGGAGAAAATATGGTCATTCAGTGGAATAGAGGACTTTCAAGCATTCTTGAGGAAAAAACCAGAGTTGAATAGAAAATTTGACATCCAGACACAAGAAGGAAGAGATGCCTGAGAAGGTAATCAGGGAAAAGAAATCAAAAGGAACTATCAAAGTTGAACTATTTACATTCCTATATGGAAAAGCAATAACTGTGACTGATGATATCTTTCTCACTATGAAAATAATGGAAGAGGGGTGTGTGGTCATATGAATACATATGTGAATGTGTGTGTATATGGTTACAGTTATATATGGATAGAAGGCATAGGTTGAATTTGTTGGGAAGGGAGAATACTCAAGGGATGAAATTATGAGGTGAGAGAGGAAAGTGGCAAGAGGAGATGGGGAGAGACAGGTAGGGTAAACTATCTCATGTAGAAGAAGCAAGGGGAAGTGGCTGCAAGGGAGGAGGAGAATAGGAAGGCAAAAAAGGCAAAACCACATTCTCATTGAATTTGGTTCAGGGAGAGAATGACATACATACTAAATGGGAAATCTCAACCTGCAGCAGAATAGGGGGAAGGGGGATGAGAGGAGGGATGATGGATGGGAGGGCATCCTTGGGGGGAGGGGAGGTTGGAAGTACCCACTATAGAAGAGGGACAGGATCATGTAGGGAATGGACCAGTTGGGGGGTGGGATGAGTGGGAGGAAATTATAAGCAGCCTTGTACAATATATCTACTATGATAATGTTTTGCATAGCTAGACATGTACAATATATACTGAATTACTTATCTCCCCAGAGGGAATGGGTGACAAGGGAGGAAGGAAATGGATCTGAAATTTGAGGTCTTAACATTAAATGTTTCAAATATATATAAATACTATTATTAATACTCTTTTGCCTATAATTGGGAGATAAGATGTGCAGGCATTGGAACACAAAGATTCACCTTCCTCTAATGGAAAAATTGAAGGGGGTATGGGAGAAGGTATGGGAGAGAGCAGATTGGAGGAAGTAATATCTTGTGGGACTGCTATTCTGGGAGGTTGGGTAGGGGAATAACGGGGGGAAAATGATTGTAACTCAAAATCTGGCGGAAATGAATGATGTAAAACAGAAGTTAATAAAGCATTTGTTTAAAAAAAATAAGTGTAACCCATATCAAAAGAACTCCGGAGCTGACTTAGTGAAAAGTCGCATCTCGAAGAGGTCTTTGTTGTTCAGGTCCACTGATATCAGGGTCATTATCTGAAGTCCTGGATCAGGCCTCTTTGGCTCACCACAGTGTAGGTTCCTGAAAAATTGTATGCACTTCATAGAATGTTATTAGTGTTAGAAGGGAGTTTATTGATCATCTAGTTTAACACTCATCATTTTATAGATCAGAAAATCCAAGCCTTGGTGAAGGGCAGTATCATCGATGGAATTCACTCAGTCTTGGGCAAAGCCAGACCAAGGATGGTTAGGAAGCAGAAATCAGACAGTCCCTCCAAAACAATGTGATGTGATGTAGTTCCCAGACCTAGTATCAGGCTAGCTGAATTCAGATCCCAGATTTGCTACTAACTAGCTGAGTGATATTAAACAAGTCACTTCTTCTTTGTGGACCTCATTTTTCTCATCTGTAGATGGTTCTTCAATCCCCATTAAGCTCAAAAATCTTATGGCAGCCAAAAAGAGAAAGTTCAAACAGTCTGAGTCATCAGTCATCCCAGCAGTCCAGCAATACTTAGCAGGCAGATGTCCCAGCAGGTGTGCAGAGTATGAAGTCAGTGGAGTTTATAATAATAGTATTTACAACAAGAATAATTCACATTTACACAGCACTTTAAGATTTCGAAAGTATTTGCCCACAAAACCCTTATGAGGTAGGTAATAAACAAATATTATCCCCATAACAGATGAGATGTAGTGATTTAAGGTTTACAAAACATTTTATATACATTATCTCATCTGATCTTTCCAGTGGCCTTGAGTATTACATTTATTATTTCCCTCTCAGAGTGATTGTCCAAGATTTCATACTAAATGCTAGCGCTAAGACTTGATCTTACATCCTCTAACTAAAAAAAACAAAACAAACTAGTGTTCTTTCTTCTACACTACGTTATTTCTTAGACTAGATAGTAATATTTTATATATATATGTGTGTGTGTGTGTGTGTGTGTGTGTGTGTGTGTGTGTGTGTGTGATTTGGGACAGGTAGGTGGCACAGTGGATAAAATGCTGGACTTCAAATTAGAAAAAACTAATATTCCTAAGTTCAAATACAGTCTCAGATGCTTACTAGTTGTGTGACCCTGAGCAAGTCACTTAACCCTGTTTGCCTCAATTTCTTCACCTGTAAAATGAGCTGGAGAAGGAAATGGCAAACTATTCCAGTATCTTTGCCAAGAAAACCCAAATGGGATCACAGAGTCAGACATGACTGAACAAAAATAAAATGTATGTAATTAACCATAAGTAGAGGGTTAAGTGACAGAGATTCAGTCATGGGAATCAGGCAAGGACTTATTTACTAGAACTGGGGTATAAGTAGGGTCTTGATCTGGATGAGAAGGGCAAGGGTATTTATCAATGAAAGCAAGTTACAAGATCAGAGCAGGACTAGGGGCAAGACTAATGAGCTAGTGACCCATGGTTTTTTAAATTCCCCCGAACTAGGAATAGGATTGGTTTTAGAGTCTGGGGCAAAGCTACAAGCACACAATGGGGCTAAGTAGCAGTTTGCACTTCTATCTTATTTCCTCAAAGGATCATATATTTAGAGCTAGAACGTGCCTCAGGCATTTTATAAAAGAGGAAATTGAGTTACAATGAAGGCAAATTATTTGCCATAGTTTACACAGGTAGTAATGGAAGAACTGGGTTTCTTAATTCAGAACTTGACTTCAAATCCAACCTTCTTTCTGCTCTAATGGTAACTTGAGTAAATCATTCAATAACTTTTATTAGGTGTCTACTATGTACCTTGTCCTATCCTAGGGATGCAAGCACAAACAATTAAACAATGAAAATCACAAGGAGCTCATATTCTAATGGGTGATACCAGTTATCTGTAAAATATATACATACATTATATATGTATATATGTACATATATACAGCATGAATATATTGTTGACTTTTATATAGTGCATTAAGGATTTGATCCTAACAATGACTCTGTGAGGTAGGCTCTATTATTATCTTTTCATATGTCAGTATATTTATTTTATCATTTTATGAGTAGGGAAGGTGAGTATAAAAAAGAGTAAGTGGAATTGTCCATGGTCCCACAACTAGTTAAGTTCCTGATCTTCCTGACTCCAAGTTTAGCATTCTATCTGCTGAGCTACCTAGCTGCAGAAATGTAAATATATTTGTTGTTGTCCAATTGTTTTCAGTCATGTACAACTATTTATGACCCCCTTTGGAGTTTTATTGGCAGAGATACTGGAACAATTTGCCATTTCCTTCTCCAACTCATTTTACAGATGAGGAAAGTGAGGCAAACAGGGTTAAGTGACTTACCCACGGTCACACACCTATTAAGTTTCTGAGGTTGGATTGAACTCAGGTACAAATATATGAAAGGTAACTAAATACAAGATAGTTTGTATCTTGGAGGACATTTGAGCACCTGAAAGGGCTGGGAAAGTCTTCATGCAGAAGATGGTGCTTGAACTATGTCAAACTCTGTGAGTTGAAGGTGAGGAGGAAGGGCATTGGAGGTATGTGGAATGGCCAGAGCACAGAAATAGGACATGGAATGTCCTCTGTAAGGAACTAGAAAGATGAATTAGCTCGATCAAAGAATGTGGGAGGAGGATTGATATCATATGAAGCTAGAAACATAGAGGCTATGTTTTGAAGGGCATTAAAAGCTAAATAGGATAGAAAGATAGGGGCCAGGTTTTGAAAGATTTTAAAAGCTAAATAGAAGTATTTCTTTTTTATCCTAGAGATAAGAGGAAACCACTAGAGTTGATTGAGCAGGGAAATAGCATTGTCATAGCTGTGCTTAAGGAAAATTTTTTTCCGCAGCATAATAACTCTTTGGCAGTATAAAATAGCCTGAAGTGGTAAGAGAGAAAAGTCAGGAGTCCATTGCAATGATCTCAGCAGAGCCAGGATCAGATCATCCAGTCCACTATTTTCCCATTATTCTGTTCTACCTCAAAGAATTATATTTTAAGTTCATTAGGAAAGCTTATTTAAAAGAATCCTATTTTAACCATTTTGTAAAGTGAAGATTTTAAACAAATAGTTACTTCCTACTATATATCGTTTGCTCACTTAAAGGTTGTTAGAACTTCCTTCCCTGAACTGACTTTGTATTTTCTTGGTATACATTTAATATTTACTTAATAGTATATAGATTATCCACCCTTCAGTTTAAGGGGGAGAGGGAGTTGATGCATTTTTATAGCCTTTATAAGCTCTGGGGGTCTTTATCCTAATTCCCACTTACAGTCATGAGTTATGTTCCCTACCCCCAGAGTAAGCTGGCTACATTTCTCTCTGTCTCTCTCTGTTTCTCTCTCTCTGTCTCTCTCTGTCTCTCTGTCTCTGTCTCTGTCTCTGTCTCTCTCTTTCTTTGAGAGATTCCACTCTAAAAGGGTTATGATGTTCTTCTCTAATGCCGTTGGCCCAAGACCCCATTATGGCATGCTCTCTCCAATATTAATAATGAGCTATAATTAATATCTTCTTTACATCCTTAATTTCTTCTAATGATTAGTCCCTAGTATGATTTAACTGATTAACAGCAGTTCATTTTGACAAAGGGATATAGACTGAGAAGATATAAGAAGGATAGAAATTCAAACAACACCCCCAACCAAGGTGCATGCTCCTCTCTATATTACCTCAGTCCCTGAGAAGAGTAGGTCCAAAGTTAAAGAAATTGCTACAAAGCATTCACCTTGCCAAATTCACTTTCAAGGGCAGGATAACGGATGGATGAATTTACTACAGGAAATAATGGTCTTGCTGCCAGGTCTGATTCATTACTAGGTTGGATCCCATAAGTGAGTCCTCACCACTGCCCTGGCTTCAAACTTCAGTAATAACAAACACCCATCTCTGGACACCTGGTGGTTCTTCTAATCTTTGGAAGCTCACATGGTCACTGCCTATTTTCTTCTTTCTTCATTACTCTTTTACCTGAGGCAGAATCTTAGCACAATGCCTGGCATTTGGTGTGGGCTTAATAAATATTGATTGATTGATTATTGACACACAAGCAATAGTGGTTTATGGCAGGCCTTGCCTTCTCGCTGGAGTTTAGCCAGACAGAAAAGTGAGCTGTATCATCACCACCCTCAGTTTTGGTACAGAAGCTGATCAGAAGTCTTCTTGTTCCCTACGTGCAGGCACATAAGAAACAGTTATAGGATAACTAACTGACCATGCTCTGAAGCAGAAAGCAGGACCTTCCATTACCTGTCATCACACATTTCTAGAAGGCTCACCAAGCCTCCTCATGCAGTTGGTATAATATGCAGCCTGTGCTCAGGGCTCTGATTGGCCAATCCCTGTTATATATCCATATGACATTGGCCTAGTGTCATTGGTCTGGCATGTAGTAGGTGCCAACTAAATGCTCACTGAATCAAATTAAATTCAATCCAGATGTTCATAGAGCACACCAGATTTTTGCTGTAGTAATTTTAAAGCAAAGTGTACCTGTGTCATTACTTCGTTTCGACTGTGGAAACATGACATTTTGGATCACGGCATCTATTTCTGATATTTGTGAAAATTTGAATTTTCCACAGCTTTATTTATTTTGAACCTTGAGTCCATGGCCCCATAATAGTTCATATAGTTAAAAGTGCTCAAATACTAAGCAGGAATTTGGCTCCAAGCACTGCCAAAATGGTTGCTTTGTTGATGAGTATTCTATGTTAACAAGGTGCAAAGCAGTGTAAACCACACGACAAGGGCGGTTGCTTCAGAGGCTAGCTATGTTTATTCTGTTGGCAGAGAAATCAGAATAAGACTGTATCAAATAACTTTGAAGTTACCCAGACATTGCATGCATGTAGTGATGTGGTTCTTATCTCTAGGACTTTCAATAAAGATTGAAATGGGCAGAGACATGGGAGGAAGCAGTCTTCAGTCATTATACTGAACCTGAATTAATTACAGACACAACTGGAAAGAGAATTAGGTTAAGGGAGTCAGAGGACTTGGCTAGAGACTAGCTCTGTTGCTAACTAACTGTGTGATCTTGGACAAGTCACTTAGATTCTCTGGGCCAAAGTATCCTCATCTGCAAAATGAAGGGGTTAGATACCCAAGATTGATGAAGCTTCAATGATTCAGTTGCAAAAGAGACTATAAAAGCTTTGCCAGTTTAGTCTGTATTGATATAAGAACCTAGAAGCATAAAGGCAATCCAGTTTTTAAAACTCCAAGTTTATAAAACAGATACATTAAGAAAATGATCTCTTATCTTAGAGTAATTTTTCACTTTACGAAAGGATTTACTTCATCATTGCTTTAAGTCATAAGCTCCTTTAGGACATTTGAAAAAATTATGTTCTTTTAAAATTAATTATATGACTTTTCTTGGACATGAAGTGACATATAGCTGAAAGCAGAGTGAGGGAAATTTAAGCCATCAGTTTGAAGAGATAAGATTGAGGGAGAGAGCAAGAAAGGACTTTGAAAAACTTGAAATGAGTCAATAAAAACTAAAGTACTCCCTACCAGGGAGAAAAAAAATTATTCCTAAGGGAATCCCAAGGGACCAATGATGAGTACCTTAAAATTAGATTTATCTTACCTTTGTAAACCATACCTGAAGGTAAGCCAGAATTTTAGGTGATAGTAAAAATCAGGAATGCAGATTTGAATACTCTTCTCTATTGCCAAATCTTATCTAAAAACTCAAATGTCTCATAGAACACTATTATTAGCATCTTTAAGCACAGTCTCTTGCCCCAAGGGACTTAGAATCTAAAACAGATCTCATCAACAGAATAAAATAAAACAATAAATTTACACACACATAAATGTTGGCCTTTGTCATACTTCGTAATCTATGTAAAAAAGGTGGATTCTTTTCCTCTCTTTTCCCAGTACTGTCAACCCACTCTGGACAGATTTCTTGGCCTCGTGTCCTTTTAAAGACATATTCCTGGCCTCCTAACCTCTCACTGGATAGCTTCCTTCTAAATGAGGACAAATCTTGGCCTCCTGTACATTCACTAGACATGCTCCTAACTTCCCATCCACTTGGGGCCAGATTTTTGGCCATCTATCTTACACTACAGTTACTGATCCTCATGGAATCTTTCTATCAGCTCATTTGACCTCACTAGTTCCCTGACCAGGGATTGCTATGTCTTTTACCTTGAATATAATAAATAAATGACAAGTAAAACATAACTCAGGTCCTTGGCATCAGGAGAGATCTGGGTTTGCATTCTGATTTTAATATTAACTATTGTGTGACGAGTAGCAAGTCACTTAAATTTTCTGAGCCTCAGTCTCTTTATGTGCAAAATTGGGATAATATTAATATTTATAGTACCTATCCTATATGGCTATTTTGATGTTCAAATGAGAGAATATGAGTAAAGCACTTTACAAGGTTTAAAGTATATGAATGTTAACAAGGATGGTGGAGATCACTTGTGATTATTTTTTCCTTAATATTTTATTTTTTCCAATTACATGTAAAGATAGTTTTCAACATTCACTTTTATAAGATTTTGAGTTCCCATTCCCCCCCACCCCAAGACAGCATGCACTCTGATATAGGCTATACATGTACAATCACGTTAAACATATTTCCACATTTTAATGTGAAAAAAGAATCAGAACAAAAGGTAAAAACTACAAGACAAGAAAAAATGAGGAAATAGTATGATTAAATCTGCATTCAGATGCCATAGTTTTTTATGGATGTGGATAGCATATTTCATCTTGAGTTCTTTGGAATTGTCTTAGATCATTGTATTACTGAGAAGAGCTAAGTTTATCAGAACTGATAAGTCTATCAATATTGTATGATACAATATTGCTGTTACTGTGTACAATGTTCTCCTGGTTCTCTTCACTTCACAATGCATCAATTCACATTAAGTCCAGGTTTTTCTGAAATCTGTCTACTCATAATTTCTTATAGAACAATAGTATTCCATTACATTCTTATACCACAGCTTGTTCAGCTATTCCCCAATTGGTGGGCATCCCCTCAACTTCTGATTCTTTGCCACCACAAAAAGAGCTGCTATAAATATTTTTGCACAAGTGGGTCCTTTTCCCCCTTTTTATTATCTCTTTGGGATACAGACCTAATAATGGTATTTCTGGATCAAAGGGTATGCACCGTTTCATAGCCCTTTTGGCATAGATCCAAATTGTTCTCCAGAATGTTTGGATCAGTTCGCAACTCCACCAACAGTACATCGGTGTTCCTATTTTCACACATCTCCAACATTTATAATTTTCTTTTTTGTCATATTATCCAATCTGATAGGTCTGAGCTGATACTTTAGAGTTATTTTAATTTTCATTTCTCTAATCAATTGTGATTTAAAGCATTTTTCATATAACTATAGATAGCTTTGATTTCTTCATCTGAAAACTGCCTGTTTATATCCTTTGACCATTTATCAATTGGGGAATGACATATTCTTTTAAATTTGACTCAATTCTCCATATACATTTAGAAGTGAGACCTTTATTACAGACACTTTTATTTCCAACTTTCTGCTTCCATTCTAATTTTGGTTGCATTGGCTTTGTTTGTACAAAAACCTTTTAATTTAATGTAATGAAAATGATCTATATTGTATTTTTAGGTTCTCTGTCTCATTTTTGGTCATAAATTCTTCCCTTCTCCATAGGTCTGACAGGTAAACTATTCCTTGCTCTCCTAATTTGGTTATTTATCACCCTTTATGTCTAAATCATGTACCCATTTGGGCCTTATCTTGGTATATAGTATAAGATATTGGTCTCTGCCTAACTTCTGCTATACTATTTTCTAGTTTTCCCAGCAGTTTTTGTCAAATAGTGATTTCTTATCCCAGAAGCTAGAGTCTCTATAGTTTGTCAAACAGGAGATTCATATTGTCACTGACAACTGAATCACTTGTGATTATTGACTTGGAAGAGATTTATAGACTTCTACTACCCACTCAATATAGAATATCCTTCTATACTATTTTAAATAGATAGCAATTCAGTTTCTGCTTCAATATTTTGAAATGCCCCATATTTTATTGCTAGATTTACAAATTCTTACAAAGATCATTCTTACAAACAAGACTGGGAACAGTCTTATAAGTATTCCTCTAAAAATGTGATATCCATAGCTGAGCATAGTATGTCCCTCAACCTGAATGTTTTACTTGAATTGGTGTAATCCAAAATGGAATTATCTTTTTTTTTTTGTCATCCGTGCCAACCTATTGTCTTATCTTGAGTTTATGGTAAATTAAAATTTTCGGATAATTTTCTTATGAACTTTTGTCAAGCCAGATCTTCTATACTCTTTATTTATTTGGTTGATTTTGTAATCTTAAATGTAGTACTTTATAGTCCTCACTGTTAAATTTCACTCTTAGAGACAGCTGGGTGTGGCCTTAGAATCAAGATCTGGGTGCAAGTCAAAGCTCCCAGACTCTAAGTGGTAGAATAGATGTAGATCTGCATTGACAGGAGAAGTTTTCTTACCTAGAATTCACTAGAAACTGAAGAAATTCAAGTTCTAAGCCAATTTTTATATTGTTGGTTTAGCTTCTTGTTCCAGTCTACTGCAACTGCTCTGAATTTTCTGTTATTCAATGCTAACAGTTAAATGTTGGTATGGATAGAGTGCTGAGACTGGGGTCAAGAAGACCAAAGTTCAAATTTAGCCTCACCTAACTTATCAGCTGTGTGACCTGGGCAAGTCACTTAACCTCTACTTGCCTCAATTTCCTCATCTGTAAAATGGGGATAATAATAAATGGCACTTACCTTCCAGGGTTTTTGTGAGGATCGAATGAGATAATATGTGTAAAATTCTTAGCACAGTGCCTAGTACATAGCAAGTGCTATGTTACTTATTAATACTATCATTATCATTATTTTTGTTGTTGTTACTATTATTAGCTTAACTTTGTACTATAGGCCAATTTGCTAAGTGTATGAGATAGGACTGAGGATAAAACCCTGAAGTATGTAACCTTTACTAAAGGTTTTCCACTGGGTCAAGTGATCCATTAAGCAACAGTCTTTGGGTCTGGTTGTTCAACAGCTTAGAAATTCACTTTAATTCAATTCAACAGGTATTCACTAAGCACCCATTTTGTTCCAGCTCTCTGTGTTAACCACTAGAGGATACAAAAGCAAAATTAAATCATCCCTGTCCTCAAGAAATTTGTATTCAACTGAGGTCAGTAACATGTATACAGATAAATCATGAGAGTCTAGATTGAGATCTGAAAGAGAAAATGAGTCATCAGTTCCAACCCTTTAATTTTACAGATGAAGAAATTAAGTCACAGAGTAAAGTGACTTGGCCAAGGTCACATAGTTAGTATCTTAAGTGGGATTTGAAATCAGATCTTCTTGACTCCAGTCAGTATGCTATCTACTTCACCATGCTACCTTAAAGATATAAACATGTAAATCCAAAATTACTTTCTGGCAAGGGAGAGGGAACAAGGGCAACTGGATAGAAGAAAGTAATCCTCTCTTACTTAATTGTACTATGATCCATGTTATATTTCTCTATCTGGTGCTTTGCACATGATTGATGTTAATACAATGTTTGTTGAACTAAATTGAGATTAAGATATTCTATGACTGTATACATTTTTCAAAGTATAATCTAATCTTTTCTCTTGCACCTTTTTAATTCATGGCTCAGATTGCTGTTCATCTTCAGTGGCAGTCCTAAATATATGTATTAACTCAATGGACTGGCCATCTATCTAAGTGATAGGCATTTTTCATTCATTCCATTTTTCCTGTTTGGATTATAAGCTATATTTTGGATAGTTAAGAATCTCGTTGGGGAGGTGCTATAATGTTCTGGGACTTAACATAATTAGCACAATATCATCTGCAAATATGAGTATCTGTAAGACATCATTGTCTATGGTCATTCCTTCTTCCTTTCAGACCCTGAAGAATCTTCCATGACAGGAATATCATACCATTGGCAAGTATATTCTGTGTATCCTCAGCACAAAGACCCGTCTTTTCAACTTAAATGCTCTCTGATGTTTTCTGGTTGTGAATTTTGTACTTTCACTATGTTTACTTGAGGAATAGAACTTTCAGGTTACTCATTTGAGCAGTAGAGAAATGCATGTGAGCACGCAGGCCACAGCATATTTCCAACGAACACATGCTTATAAAGTAGTGTAGCAGATGCCATGGAGAGAATGTATGATTGGTCTTGTGGTTAGAATGAGGAATAACAGATGAATCTTAGTGCCTGGAAGATAGATGCTTAGTGAGTTCTTGACTTGAATTACTCAAAACACTATAATTTCTAGAATCCATCTTTTTACTCTTTAAAAAAATAAGATGTTTCCCAGATTCCCCCATTCTCTTTCTCCAAAACTACTAATTGCAGAATAAAAATTTATATTTTGTGTCAAAAAGGTAGAGAAGAGGTAAAGGGGACAGGAAATTACCACCTCATTGTCAGTCAGGAAAGGCTATATTTTGGAGGTGAAATTTCAAAAAGTTTTAAAAACATGAGACAATTTTGAATTTTATTTATATCTCAAGTGGATATTTTTGATGTCCTTAAAAAGGTGCCATAAAATTCAAATAAATTGCTAAAATGTCCAGATTATATACAATAACTTGGAATTAGAAATATAAACAAAACAACCTAGTCTGGGAATCATGTGGTGGTCATTATTATTAAAATTTACTTCATCAATAATTCCTATTAACATTTTCATTTTTAAAACTGTTTTGATATTCTATAAACATATGTAATACCAACATGAAGAGTCTGATGGTATCTCTTGTATTCAAGAAATACATTTCATACATTTTATTATAGTGATAATTTTTTCCATCTAAATAGTATTTTATATCCTAGTTGTTATGCTGTTAAATATACAGAGATTAGTATAAACATTGAAACAGCAGCCAGTCAAGTATAATTTCTCTCCTAATGTAAGTTGCTAGCATCACATCACTCCTGGTTTGGCATCAATTTACCTTTTACCCATTCAATAAAACCAGAACTTAGTTAATTATACTATATATTTTTCTTATTGATTAGTATATACATTGACTTCCTTTTCTCCCCCTGTCCTATTCCCCACTGCACTGTATGGGAACTTAGAAGTCTTTTAAGGTTAAAAAGCACCAGACATTGGATGGAGCTCAGTAGCTGCCTGGCTTCGCATCCATTTTTAGCCCTCTTCAATTCTATCATTCAAATCTTCCTAAGTATTGTTAGCATCTACTCAAGGCACTTTTCACAGCTTTTTCTTTTCTAACCTTGTGTACTGCTAAGCCTTTGCATACCATTTTAGATCAGGTAGTCCAGCACCTTCTGGGACAAGAATTCCAAAGACTCTAATTAGTGTGGACTCGTACCAATACCTGGAATGCCTTCCATTCCTATCTTTACTTATTGAATTTCTACCTGTCCTTTAAAGGAAAATTCATATGCTACTTTCTTTAAGAAGCCCTTCATGACTCCACTTTAAGACTTCATACCAGATTTTATTTTGTGCTTCTTAACCTTAAAAGGTAATATTGTATCTCATTCTCATTTTAGACAGTAATTTCTAGGAGAGGAGGGATCATGTTTTACCTAAACTTTGTACCTTCCAGCTCTCTGCATATAGTAGGCAGTTAACAAATTTTGGTTGAATGACTATTCTGACTTTCCTGGAAGTCTAATCAGGCCACTTTCTAGGTGATAGACATTGTTTTTCAGCAGTTTTCCTCATGAGACTGGAGATACCATTCTCAGTCAAATGGAATGTGTAAATATACAACCATAGCCTTTCATAAAAATTCTAGTCTGTGGTCTATAAATGGAATCAAACAGGTTTTGAACTCATGCTATGGTCCCAACTTATTTTTCATCTCCCCTTTTATGTTATCCTTACTTCCTTCTTAAGAAGATCAATTTTGATGTTTCATTGAAGTCTTGAGATGGCCGTGGAATCCTAAAGAATGAACTCTGTACTATTAGACAAATACAGGCCTAGAAATGAACTCATCTATCTTTTCTCCAAAGACAATACTAGTTAAGCACCTTTATCAGGTGATGATGGGATACATATTTCAGCCCTAACTCATGAAACCCATATAGTAAGGTGGTGCTGAATTGTGATCTACATTAATGAAGGGATTATTCAATAAGTGAGCTTGAGGTATTGTAGTGTCACTAGTTTATTTGCCAGATTTAATCTGTGACCCTCTTGATGGTTAAAAAAAAACATCCTGGTCTCCAAATAATTATTATTCCCATTTCACTGAATATGAATGCAATGTCTGTCTAGGGGGAAAAGATTAATCTTCTGGCTCAGTCTTTTTCACATCTGAGAGGAAGAAATGGATGGTTCTCACTTAAGAGTAAGGAAATGAATGAATGGATTGGCTGGGTAGAGGAGCAGCCAGTCAATACAGTCAATAAGCCTTTATTCAGCTCTTGCTGTGTGCCAGGTACTGTGCTAAGTGCTGGACCAGTAGGAGACAGGTGTTGCCCATCTTTCCACAGAACATTTCTTGATGGGATGGGAGCTTCTTCAATTAAAATATGATGAGGACAGCTGGCCAGCAGCTAGCACTGGCAAGAGGACAAGAATGTCAATAAATGGATCAGAATTAAACTTACAGGCACAGCTGTTTCTCATGAAGAATCTGGTACTGTAGCCTTACACACAGGGGCCTCAGCTTTTCCATTCCACTCACGCTTTGCTGTAGCATCTTTCAAGTTGAGAATAAAATGAGAACCTCACCAACATTGTTAAAAATGCCATACAGTGCGGTCAAACTTCACAAAAGTCCTGGTAAAGTCATTAAATCCCAATGACATATCACGTGTCCCATGAGTCACTGAGAAAGCTGGAAAAGGTTCCATGACTCGTGACACTGGCTTGTCTTATTTTACCAGTAGACCATATTCACATGGAGATGGAAGACACACTGTTCCAGGATTCAAAACTCAAAACAGAGTGTGAAGAATAACAGAAAAGACTGTTACAGTAATTTCTGAATGGGAACACGATTTATTCCTCTAGGAGGAATAGTGGATAGAGAGCTAAACTTGGTACCTACCTTGGATCATCACTTAATCTTTCTGAGTTTCAACATACTTGCCTCTTCCTTGGGTCTCAGTTTACTCATCTGTAAAGCTGCAATGCTCCCTTGTTTGCACCACCACATCCCTAGGCAAAACACTCAGATAAGGAGGGTTACGTTAGGAGAAGGAGCCAGACAGAACAATAGATAGTGCATAGATAGTGCACTCAACCTGGAGCCAGGAGCTCCGGGTTCAAATACTGCCTGAAATACTTATTGTGATCATGGGAAAATAACAAGCTACAGAGCCTCAGTTTCTTGACGTGTAAAGTCTTCACTAAATAGTAAAATTTAAAAGAAACTAGAATTTTTTGAAAGTGCTTTGTAACCCTTAGAGTGTTATATAAACATGTTATAGTTAAGACAATTTCGAGGGCGTTGTTGATTTTCTGGTTTTGCTTATCATCGTTGCCTAGATTTGACTATCTTTGTTTTGAAAAGAATTCCAAGGTTAGGTTTTGTTTTTTTTTTAATTAGGCTCAAATTTTTCAAGTTCCAAAAGATTAAGAATTTGGATACAAATATAAAACTCATGGAGAGAGATTGAGTTAGGAGATGATGCCTAGTCACCTGTAGCAACTTGATTAAGTCACTTGTAAATTAAGTCATTTGCAAAGTAATCAAATTCAGATTAGTTGTACCCTAAGATGTCTCCCACCTCTGAAGTACTAGGATACAAAAAACAAACGATTTCCAAAGCACCCCAGCAGTTTACTTAAGGAATCGACCAGCAGAGGGCAGTATTAACATTTGTAGTTTAGAAAAAAGATAAACCGTGGTTCACTGCTAAATAAATACTCGTCATTTGGGGTTTAGTATATTCAGCTATAAAACAAAAGATAAGCTTTTCAAAGAAAGTGTAGGGAACAGCAAGAATTAATGAAATCAACCTTGATACATAAAAGCAACTAGACCAACATCTCTGAAAAGAGATTAACTGATTGATTTCTATCTTTGTTTAAATTGTGGAATATTTACTGAACTCTTTTCTTGTAAGAACTTTACCCTTTCTTTGCCCAGAATTAAGAAAACTTATGAGAAGGAACGCCTCCTCTTTCCATATCTTCACCTCCTCTCTGCCCCAGAACCTATCACTGGCACAAAGTTCAGAATTTCCTGTGTAGTATCTCTGAATGCTAGCTAGCCCTGCAGGAATTAAGCTTTCTGGTTCATCTCACCAATTTTAGAGCAACCTTAGTCAAGCTCTTCAGGAACAAGAGTTTTGTATTTGCAGAGGAGAATGATATTGTTGACCCATACAGAGGAACTGAGGCTTAATTAATGAATGTAAGATCTTTTTTGCTGCTGGATTAGTTCAAAACACTACTAAGAAAGCGATTCTCTATTGTTTGCCAATTGCTGGTGAAGAAAGTATTCCACTTGGCTAAACTTAAATCAGAGAGATTAAACCCTAATTAAGATTTTTCAGGTTGAATTTAGCTAGAAACTAATTTTAATTTAAGTTGCCATTGAACTAAATGCTGCCTTTGAAGGATATCTATGAATGTGGTTCCATAGATTACATGATGTCAGAGGTCCCTCCTAGCTCTAAATTCTGTCATCTCTTTTTTTTTGGTGTATGAAGTTATTGTTTTTGCTTCTTACCTCCATATGAAGTTTCAACAATGTTTCTAGTCTGAATTGGTTGTGTCCAAGTAGAACTTCTGTTTTTTCTTTTTTTCCTTTAGGAGTATGTAGCAGCAAGAATCCTAGCATACCCAGGGTGGCTGCCAACACAGGTTCTTAGATCTGCTTCTCCAAAGGAAAGCAACTCAAAATGGATTAATAATCTTGCTTTAATCAAACAAACATAGACAGAATAAAAACAGAAGTTGCAAGCAAACAGAGAAACAGATCAGCAGACAGGGCTTCCCACTGTCTGACCATTACATCCATACCTAGTCAGTTACCAGAGAGGGAAGCACCAACATCTGGGTTTTCAAAGGGGCGGGGGGAGCTGAGCTCAACAGCTGCCCAGAGTCTCATCTGGCCACATCACACAACTCTTCCCAAAGTGAGCCCCAAAGCAAAACCTCACATCAGGGTATATATAGCCTTCTTCTGGGTCAGAGACCATCACAGCCCTCTTGACCCACTGCCCAATCACCAAGTAAGAAGGTGTGGGTGTTCCTGAAGAACAAGCCTCCCACCACTGGCTCCAAGAGACCGCATTCAGCCCATTAGGGCACAGAGCATACTCTCAAATCAGGGAAGGTTCTCAGTCACCTAAGCCTATCAAAGGGCTAGGGGCAGAGAAGATCTTCAGATTCCCATTCCCATAACAGGGTAAGAGTGGGATTTGTCATCTTTCTATTTTAATATATGGCTAAATGTTCAGTGATGCCATATCCAATAATTTGGTATGCATTTATATTTTGGGAATAGCCTTTGAGCTGAAAACTATGAACACAAGTCTGGAAGAAGAGTCAAAAACTCTTGTACATTTTCCTAGATTCAATATTTTTACCTCGTTTGTACAACCATAAACCAAGGGCCACAGTAAAAATCTTTCAGTGAAGGACAGTGAGGAGATCCTGGGGACTGGAGCTCATCTAAAGCTTGGGAAAGAAAATGGCCTTTGAACAAGAACACCAGAGTGGAAGAGTGTAATTTACAACAGTCCTAACCAAGCATACCTCTTCTTAAGATCCTGGCCCAAGCTCATAGAATCATTGTAAGAGTCATCCACTTTAATCAGCTGCATTATACAGCTGAAGAAACTGAAAGGTTCTCAAGGGCAGATAAGTAGTAAGGGGCAAGGCAAAGTTAATGTAGGCAAGTTCATTTCCATACCCACCAAAGAAGAAAAACTAGTAATAACAAATATAAAATCTTTTGTTTAAGAAAATGGTCTTATTTTAATAATCATAAGGCATGTGCTTCATTCATTTAGTCTTTTTCTCTTATTATTCTTTCTCCACATAGCTGCCAAATTAATATTTGCAAGACAAAGCTCTGACTGTTATTTCCCTAGCCAAAAATCTTCAGGGACTCAGATACCTCTAGGATAAAGTTTTGTTACTGTTCTGTCATGTCCAACTCTTCATGACCCCATTTGGGATTTTCTTGGCAAAGATACTGGAGTAGTTTGTGATTTTCTTCTCCAGTTCACTTTACAAATGAGGAAATTGAGGCAAATAAGGGTAAGTGACTTGGTCCCACAGCTAATAAATGTCCAAGGCCAGAATTGAACTCAGGACTTTTTGACTCCAGGTCTGGTGCTCAATCCACCTCACTCTTAACCTGGCATTAAAAATCCTCTACAATCTGGTATCCATTCTCCTTGTCAGACTTCTTTTATTTCACCTGGTTCACTCTGGCCACATTGGCCTACAGCTTGTTCTCCGAACTTGACATCCATCTCCCATGTCTCTGCTTCTGTGCATGCTTTCTCCCATGCCTGAAATGTACTTCTTCCTTATCTATTTATTTTTCAAGATCCTATCTTCCTTTAAGGACAGCTCAGGTGCTGTTTCCTCCTTGAAGCCTTCCCTCATTCCCTCCAGTTATTACTGCTCCTTTTCTTCTCAAATTATCTGGTATTCTTAGTTGTTGTACATATTGTCATCCCCAATAGAATGTATGATCCTCAAGTGCAGAGATTGTCCCCTTGTCATTTTATCCCCAGAACCTAATATAATATCTTGTCTATTGCAGACAGTTTGTAAATGTTTGTTGTTTCTTCAATTCATTCATCATTCAACAGATGTTTATTTTAAGCCTACCAGAAATTCTTTTAGATGCCTGCTCTTGTAGAAATAACATTTTGTTCTGTGGGTTTGTAAACTCATGCAATTAGCATGACTGATTTAATCCATCCCCAGCAAACTGTATAGATGACTAATAGTGCCATCATCTTTCTGCCTCATTAAAATGGCTCTTGTGGGTAGATTGGTTTTTTCTATTACATCATCAGGTCATATACTTACAGCAGAAAAGAACCTTAGAAGCCATCCAAGCCCCTCATTTTACAGATGAGGAATCCATGACCCTGGGGAAGCCAAGTGATTTGACCAAGATCCCATACAGAGTAAATAGCAATCTTAGGACATGAGCTCCTCTGACACCAGAGCCACTCTGCTACTTTTGATTACAGAGGTATTTTTTAAACCTAAAAAGCAAACAAACAAAAACCATTCAGACCCCCAAAGACTCAAAGTTTTTATTTTACTGAGTATAGAAAAACAACGAAGGCCTTTTATAATGTTTTTCCTGATTTCTGGTAAAGAAACCAAATTTGTAGTTGTATGATTAATGGAACACTGGACTAGAAACAGAGCTGCAGAAGGGAAAAAAATCCTATACAAAACAAGTCACTGCATCCTTTCTACTTTTATTCTCAATGATGCCCTCATAATTTAAAAAAATGAAAAGATTTTTTTTTTAAAGAAACAGGAAGTGTTAAGGTGATGACCAGCTGGTCTTCTTCTGAAACAGAAGAATTAATAGAATTGAACTGTAGTGGGAGAGATGTCGGGGGGAAAATATTCTGATAATGAAAACTGTTGAAGACTGGAATGTGTTAAGGAGGGAAGTTGTAGAATTTTCTCATCTTCTTTAAAATTAGGACAGATCCTCATCTGTCTGGAATAGTTTGTCTTGTCCTGACTTTCCAACGTTCCTTTTATTCCTTGAATTTTATGATTCTCTAAGCCCATGAAGGTCATTTTAATTTAAGGAAGCTCCAGTTCTGAGGAGTGTGGGAGTTCTGTTGGAAGGGGTAGAGTGGGTTCCATAGCACTAAAAAAAAATCACCCAAAGTTTTTGGCCCAGGAACTTAGAAGGCTTCTCCATCGGGAAGAATAGTGAAAGGAGGAAACAAATTACAGCATCCATTAAGACCTTTCTTTCCAATGCTCCTTCAGTGTACTAGCACTCAGCACAGTGCCTAACACGTAGAAAGCACTTAACAAATGTTTATTATCTTAAAATCTGAGGGGGTACACTGAACATTTGCTACTTTTCCAAGTCACTTGTGGCTAACTAATAGAAACTTCTCTGCCACATTGATTGAGTTGTCCAACCATTGAGGAAATGAAAGAGAAAGAGAAAGAGGGAGGGAGAAGGGAAAATGGGGGGAGGGAGAGAAAGGGAGGAGGAGGAAAAAAGAGAGAGAGGAAGGGAAGGAAGGAGGGAGGGGAGATTGTGTGTGTGTGTGTGTGTGTGTGTGTGGCTTTATATTATCTTGATTTCCTTTACCATTAGAGCCAGATTATCCTTATGTGGTTGTTGTTCTTGTTGTTGGTGGTGGTCTTTCATTCTTGAAGAGAACCAATGACATTATGAGGATGATGTTTTGACTTATGCATGAAACAGATTTAAGTGAGGTAAAGTCATCAGCCTCACTCTCTCCCGAAGAGTCATCAAATGTATGACTGGTGGTGGGTAGTGGATAAGTGAATCAACTAATTAAGAAATCACTAATCACTTAACCCCAATTGCCCTACCTTCCCCCTTCCGAAAAAAAAAAAAAAAAGCAAAAAAAAGGGGCGGCTAGGTGGTACAGTGAGTAGAGTGTCGGCCCTGGAGTCAGAAGGACCTGAGTTCGGATCCGGCCTCAGACACTTAAAGCACACACAAATAAAAACCTAGCCGTGTGACCTTGGGCAAGTTACTTAACCCCAATTGCCCTCCAAAAGGCAAAAAAAAAAAAATTACTTCCTTTGGCCGTGTAATGTGTTTTCAGTTTTTCCTCCAAATATCTCCCACGCTCCTGCCACACACAATTTGCCTTTTTGAGTTATGTTTTATTCAGGCTGATAATGAAATTAGGTGAGTTTTTTCCTCCCTGAATGTATTGGCTAGGTGGTGAGGGAGACCGCACAGAAATGTATTAATCTTGGTGAGAAGGTGATTCAAGATCAAAACTATATCATGGACAAGTCAAGTATAATAATTTGCATGGGGAGAATCATCTGTGGCTAAATTCAAGAAGCACTTATTAAGCATTTATGGGAGGCTGTGTAGTATAAATAACAGAACTGACCCTTGAGTCAGAGGATCTCTGGGTGCTACCTGTGTGACCTTGAGCAAATCCCTTAACCTCCATGGACTTCAGCTTCTTCATCTATAAAAATGGGAGCTTAGACAAAAATTGTTTCTTAGGATCCTTCTAGTTCTAAATCTATGATACTATTATTTGCAAGGTGACAGGTACCAATGGAATAAAAGGATAGAGGGCTGGACCTAGCATCAGTAAGAGCTGGGTTTGAGTCCTGTTTCTGATTTATATTAACAATGTGACCTTAGCTAATCATTCAGTTTCCTAGTGCCCCAGGCATCTCCTTCAGACTTTAAGTTATAGGCAAGTTGCTGATATTTACTGGGTAGACAGAGTTCCCCTACACTGTTATAATCACACACACAGAATCCCCCCTGCAAAACATTTCCAGGCCTGGAGATACAAATATGGGTATGATACAGTCATCATTTAAAATGATTACACATAAATAATCAACATAGAAAGAATAGGATAAGTGTAAAAAAGGGAACTAGGGAAACCTTTTGTGAGAAATTTGAAGAGGCAAGGATAACAACCCATTGATCTTAGCTCTAAGTTCAAAAGGCATAGTATCCATAAGAGGAGTATTATAATCCTAAAATGTTTTGTCCTTGTCAGCCCATATCTGGAGAATTGTGTTCAATTCTGGATACCACATGTTGGAAAGAATATTGTCAAACTAGGGAGGACCATGAGAATATTGTGGGACTGTGACATTTGAGGGATGGTTACAGGAACAGAGCCTCATTAGCATGGGAAAGAAATGACTTGGGGGAGGGGAGCTATGGCTGTGGCTGCTGCCTTCAAGTATTTGGGGGACTGTCACTTTGGAGAACAGAATAGGCTTAGTTTGTCTGGACCAGGGGGCAGAAGTTGGAGCAATGAAGAGAAGTTATGGAAAGGCAGATTTAGGCTTGAGACAAAGGAAAACTTCCTAATAACTAGAACTATGTAACACCACAATAGATGGTCTTGGAAGGTTGGGTGGATGAAAATTTGTTGGGTCTATTACAGTGGGGATTCAGCTATGAGTTGAATTGATTTGCATCTGAAGTCTAGTTCTAAGATGCTATGACTTTTACTTGAAAGGGGGTGGGAAGAAGTCAACAAAGTCTTTTTGAGTAGTTAGCACATTGACTGAGCTTTGAATAAAGGGAAGTACTTCAAAATATGGAGTTGGTTGGAGTGGGGAGAGTTCATTTTAGGGCATGGTGTGGAAAAAGTGAACAAAGTTATAGAGATGAGAGAAAGCAGAATAAAGAATGGGAGTGTAAATCTAGTCCAGTTTGACTAGAATGTAGAATATGTGAAAGGGAATTGTATGAGATAAAGTCTAACAGTTAGGTTGGAACCAACTTGGGAGGGCCCTGAATGCCAGAGTTAGACATTTCTTGGAATTGGACATACATTCATTTTTCTACTGTTCATAAAACATTAAACTTGGAACACTAAAAAGTCTAATAATGAGAGGAATAGTAAAAGCAAAGAATAGAGGCTGAAAGAGAAGCACACAGGGTAGGGAGAAGCATTCAAGATTCCTCCTGGGTGTAGTTCTATTGTCTCAGAAGGTCTTGGCATCAGAAGATCATTTACATGGTGTGATTTGAAGAAAATAGCTGCCTGTTCCAAAATGTACATTCTCCAGGCCTACCACAGAGAATCAGTTTGGTAAAGTAGAAAAGTCATAGGGCTAGTTTATAATCCTGACTCTCTCTCCTCCTGGATCATGCAACCTTGGTGAAGTCACTTTACTTCCCTTAGACTGTTTCTCCACCTATAAAAATGATGATTAGAAGAGCTTCAAGGTCACATCAGATGCAAAAAAGGTCACCAAAAATTTGGTGGGATTGAGAGCATGGGAGGGATGCCATGGTGGGATAAGGGACACTGAGCCCTCAGGAAAGGAGAAGGAAGAACAAAGAGGTAGAGATGCATTGAAAATAAATCCTCTCCTGCTTCACAATTTTGCCAAGAACAGACTTCATTCTCAGTCCAAGTGTCTTCCCCCACGTCCTCTTCCCCCAACTCTCTCAACGTTCTGTTCTCCTGGGTGCCATGTCATCATTAGATTAAAGCATGCTGTAAACACACCCGTAGGCTCTCCTCCTGGGGGCACTCCTGAGGATCTTCCAGGGAGAATAATGATTAACGGCAGATCCAAATCAGAACCACAGAAAGTTCTAGGGAACTGTTGTGTGAGATGAGCCAAAAGGGAGCCTCCCTCTGGACAAACTACCAGACATATGTTGTCTTTTGTCCTCTCCCACTTTATTGTGAGCCAATTCTCTATTCCTTTGTAGCATACTTCCCATTCCATTACAGCTGATGGGGATTTTGCCTATATAAGGAGCATGAGACTAGGTCTCATGTTCTTTTTCACCCTTTCCATCCTTCCTACTTGCTGACCACAAGTTTTGTGGCTTCATTTGAAAAATAACGCAAAGTGTTACATTCCCCAAAGTTTGCCATGACACAGTCACTCTGTGCTCTCTTCTCTTGACATTAGTACCAAAGGAGAACAAGAATGTAAACATCTGTTTTTTATAAGTCCATTCCAGACTTATAACTTGATTAGTATAGGGGAATATTGGACATGATTAATTTTCCAGTCACAACATCATGATGGTTTTGTGTCCTTTTATTGCCTCTTTAAAGGATACAAAGCAAGAAAAATAATATTCTAACTTGATTTTGGTCTGTTTTTCAGTTTCTTAATTGTGCCAAATGTCTCTACTATAGCTGGTTCATGAATATACTATTTTTAATGCAATTAAAAGCAGCAAATTTCCCTGTAGGAATGTGTGTTACAAGAGACATAAAATTAACTTAAGTCTAAGTTTGTGACTAATCACTGTCTCTGGGAGAAAATTAGTATCTGAAGTGCAAGGGTGTTACATTGTGCCTTGAAATCAATGATTTTCCATAAGACAACTTCTTGTCTCAAAACCTGTTTTCTTTCTTTAAATTATTGTCCTTTTCATCCTTCAAATTCCAGTCAAATCATATTAATTTAAAAAGTGTGTATTCATTTCTTTGTATGTAGGGAAGAAAGGTAGCATGGTATAGTTGATAGCCCATCAGCCTTTGGAGACAGGAGATCTGGGTTGAGTCTTACATTCACCTACTAACTTTGTGACTATGAATAAATCACTTAACTTTCACTGTCCCAGAAAATTATTTTAGGATTTTAAATTGCACATGAGTTGCTAATTTTCATGGATAAAGGGAGTTTCCTCAGAGGTATGGATCTCTCTGTCAGCCCCAGATTTGTAAAAGTCACTAGTCTAGGCTGGAGATGAAAAACAACTGAATCCCTACCCTCAAGGCATTCACTGTCTATTTCCATCTTTGGCATTCTGACATAGTTGAAAGAGTACTTTGGTGTAAGAGAACCTGGATTTAAGGCCTGGACATCTTATTCTGTATGACATTGGGCAAATCTTTTAATCTCCGCAAGTCCAAATTTCTTCATCTCTAAGATGAAGATTTTTGGCCAGAAGATCTCTAAAATCTCTTCCCATTTTAAATTCTATGCTCCCTGTCAATATAATTGCATTAAGAAAACATTTTACTGAGTTGGGGAGGCTATTATAGAACTAACATGGTAAGTAACATGGTAACATCATTATAGAATGTTTATCTATTAGATGTCTCAATTTTCCCTAGATAGGCAATAGAGCTTCAGAGTAGAACACTGTATAATAAAGATTCCAGTTCTACTCTGGCGGATGGTACATTTTATCGTATAATTAAAAAAAATCTTTGTCCTATTCCTGTCTCACTTTCTAAGATGAAACATTATGTACACTTAATGATCTAGTCTATTTTAAGAGAGTATTTAGAGTGTAGATTTGGTGATAGTGAATCACTATAATATTGATATGTTACATATTAATAATAGTTAGCATTTATATAGTGCCTCAAAGTTTGCAAAGCACTTTACAGTCATCGACATTTTGTCCTTACAACAACTTCAGGAGCTAGGTGCTATTAATATCTCCATTTATAGTTCAGGAAACTGAGGCAGCTGGAGGGTAAGTGCTCAGAGTGATGTAACTAGTAAGGGAACCTGGATTTGAACTCAATCCTTCCTGATTCCAGGTCCAATTTTCAATCCATTGTGACACCTAACTATTACTTAATATTATACTATATAATGTTAAGGAAATATAGAGGATCCTTTAGAATAAGAGAAATTTGAGGGAGGTAGCTACTGAAATTCAGCTCTAGGCCAGCTAAATCCATCCCCTCTCTTTTTTCATTCAATCATTTATTCATTCAATTGATTAAAAACATTTATTAAATAGCTATGATACCCTGTACTGGATTCTGAGAAAAGGAGATATTAAGTTCCTGCCCTTCTGGAGCTTACAATATTATGTAAGTGCATTACAGAGGTAATGGCAAGATATTTAGTAAGGCCTGAAGTAAAAATTTGTTATTGACAGGGTAATCTAAGAGGGCTTCATAGAGGTGGTTACATTTGTATTCTACTTTTGCTTTTAACTTTAAAGTGCAAATAGAAATTGAATAAGTGTAGAGATATGTCTGGATATTCCAGACATAGAATGAAATTAAATGCGTGGTGCAAAGTGTGTTCTGAAACCAGAAATTAGGAAAGTTTAGCTGGAACATAGTGTAGCAGGGAGTGATAGGAAATTAGGCTGAAAAAGGTGGTATAAGATAGTGAAGGGCCTCAAGTGCCAGGGAGAGTAGTCTGAACTTTACTCAGAAGTTAATGAACAGTCCCTGAAGATTTTTGAGACAAACAGTGACATAATGTCATGAGAGCATTTAGTTTGCCAATGGAGTGACAGATTGGGGGAGAGAATGGAGGTAGATAGGAAAGGCCTGTTAGAAAGCTAATGTTATAGTCCAGCTAGTTGGCAAGGAAGGTTCAAAGTTGGTTACAGTGGGGATAGAGGGGGAGGAGATGTGTGAGATGTTGAGAAATTGACAGGATATGACAATGGATGGAAAAGTTTGAGGGGAAAGAAAGTGCCAAAAGCAATCTCAGTGTTATGAACAATAGGAGACTGAGTAAATGGTGGTGCCACAGACAGAAGTTATGAAATCAGGAGGAGTAGGTTTACAAAG
Source organism: Gymnobelideus leadbeateri (assembly GCA_011680675.1). Classification (NCBI taxonomy): domain Eukaryota; kingdom Metazoa; phylum Chordata; class Mammalia; order Diprotodontia; family Petauridae; genus Gymnobelideus; species Gymnobelideus leadbeateri. Next base: position 647,857 of record WOXC01004630.1, read on the forward strand.
AAGAATAAAACATATAGAGTTTACATGCCACTGGGACATGCCTTCAGTGCAATTTGTTGGCATTTACATATATGAATCTCAATCTCTGAAGAGGAGTCAATACTGTGGATATAGATTTGGGAGTAATCCACAGTACTGACCCCTCTTCAGATAACCACTTGATGCCATGAAGGTGAAAGAGATTGTCAAGAGAGTGTAGACAGACAGAAGAAAAGAGAGCTAATCACCAACTCTGCAGAGTAGAGGATTGGGAAGAAATGAAGAGCCAGTGAAGGAAACAGAAGGAATTGTCAGAGAAGTAGTGGTAAATTCAGGTATGTGGAGCCTCCAAAACCAAGGAAGGAAATGGTATGAAAGAAGGAAGAGGAAGGGGGGAGGAAGGGAAGGAAGACTAAGGAAAGGAAGGGACTGATCAACAGTATCAAGAAGAGCAAAGAAGTCAAGCTGGATGAAGACTGAAAAGGGGGTCACGATTTGGCAATGATGAGTGTTTTTGGAGAGAGAAGATTCAGTAGAACAAAATATTTTATTCTTAGCTCTTTCTTCCAATCTTAAAGATAATTTTTAGTATGTGTTTAGGTAATAATTTTTTTCATATAGGCAATTCCTACTTGAGATGGCCAGGACCTAGATATTCTGACTACTAACTAATACATTACTATTACTATGTTATTTCATTGTGAGTTCTTACTTTCATTTATGGAAAAAAGAGGTGAGGGTGTAGGTAACAAGAGACAGGAAGAATGTGAATTAGAGTTTGTTTTCAGATTTGTATGAAGACAATTCCATCAACTTAAATACCAATTGTCCCAATGTTCTCTTTCTATCAAAATCTGCTCTCAAGAAAGAATCTGAAACTCATCTATGCTTAAATGTAAATAATTGGTTTCCATTTATGCGAACAGCCTCTCACAGGGTGTTTCAGCATTTAACAGCTATAAACATTTGTTAAGGGTCTACTGTGTTAAGAACTCTGCCTTAGGTCTAGATTTGCAAAAGCTTTGAATTGAAGTTAAGAAACTTTTATAGCAGAATTTTTTAACCACCAGGAATATGGCTTTAGATATTCTTCTAAGCAGAAGTGAGTCTTTTGGGTGCCCTCAATCACACAATTTAGCAATCAATTCATGAAGACCAGGGAAGATAGGGAGGGAGTAAACTCTCAGGACTGAAATGTACTCCATCTATTTTTCCTCCTGTTCTAAACAAACTACTGCTACTTTGGCAACTATAAAAGTAATCCTGAGCTTGGTGACACACTAGTAATCATACTAGTAGGGTGATGAAATCATACAAGAATGCTTGCTTCAGACATATGCCCCTTCAGTGGTCTGTCTTACATACAACTCTCTCTCTGTCTCTCTGTCTCTCTCTCTTCCTCCCTCCCTCTCTCCCTCTACCACACACACAACCCCTAGCTCCCTTTGTTCCTAGCATCATGATACCTGGCTCCTTGAAAATTCTAGAAAGGATACATAACCCCTATCCAGGTAAACAGAGGAGTTATTCACTTAAAAAAAAAAACAAAAAAACAACAAAACCTCTAGATGCTACTCTGGAAGAAATTAGATTATTACTGGGGGTTTTTCCATGTCTATCTTCACTCCATCCTTCTCCCCAGATCCCCCCACACATATATACCTTCCCATTCCCCACCATTTCATGCCTTTTGTAGCTCCTCTGAGTGACATACAGTAGAAATACCACAAAAGCAGAATGGCTGGCCTTGGAGAAAAGATATTTAGCATAAAATCAAAGGCTTTAAAAAAAGTTCTTTCCAAGACATATGGTCCAGTGCCCTCTCTGTACAGTGGTAGAGATTCCTTTTCTTAAATTCACTTTGAAGCACTACATACTCCTACCTCAGGGGGGAAAATTTTTTAAGCAACAGAAATCCTAAGCTTTTCCCTCAGCTTTGCCCACCCTCTTACCCCTGTTAGTAATAATATAACGTGTGTAATAATAACAGAGAAACTTTGTAATGTTTTCCAAGGGACTAAGTCTCCTTAAAGTTATTGGCAAGAGAATGATATGGGGAGGGGGGTGCAGGGAACACCATTTTCTCGACCTTTGGCTGAGACTTTAAAAAGGGCTGTTATATATGGGGAGAGTGGGAGATTTAAAATGAGGGATGTCCCAGTTAAGCTTTACAGTAAATACTCTCCCCAGTTCTTTTCCCCTGAAAGGCTTGAATGTTCTCAGCAAATAGAAATCATGGTAGTTAAGCTTTCCAAAGCCATCCTCCATTGCTTTCCTTTAACTTCAGGGTTCTTCCACATTTCTTTATCCTCTCATCATGCTTAGCTCTTTTCCTCTGGCCCTCTGCCCTCAAGTTTTCAGCTTCCATCCTCTCATTCCCTTTTGACTACAATCAGCAAACATGCGCTGTTCTCGCTCCTCTTTATCCCAGCCCCTGCTGCCTTTCCCCTTTCCCCCAACAGTCTTTTCCTTTTATTCAGGCCTTTCTCTCCTCGCTTTACCACACAGCCTTGTAGTCCTCATAGAGCTCAAAGATCAAAGAACAGAAGTGTGGCAGCTGCCCAGCTGGGAGCTTTCCTGAAGTGGGGAGTCTCGTCAGCTCCCCCTCCTGGTTGGGTCGGGTTGCACTGGGAGCTTGGGGATGGTCCTAGGAGGCTGTACTGCCTGCGGTCCTTGGCTCCCGGAGAGAGTTGTGAAATAGGTGTTTGAGACAGTTTTGTAGACATCAGAGAAACTTTCCTTTGTGTTATGTCCCTCGGGTTTGGGATTTTGCCACACATTCTTAGAAGCCATTGTTTACGCTGGTATTTTTGCAGGTTAGGCACGCTGCCTTTTAGAGGGAGCTCCCCAGAAGAGTGTGAGTGCTTCTCTGGTACTGAACTGACCCTAAAATCAGTTTAAAGAAGTCAGCCTAAAAGAGGGGCCTCCAAAGCCAAGGAGGAGGTGGGGGGGGGGAGGGAGAGGAATGCAGTTGACCAATCAGAAGTAGAGGCTGAGCCAGGATTCCCCTCCTTGATTCTGAAGTGCAGCAGTGGAAAGTTGGGAGCCTCAGCCTCTGGCCAAAGCCTCTCAGAACCCCAGCAGCAGCAGCCGCAGCAGCAGCTGCAGCAGCCGCAGCAGAGGCAGAGGTGGAAGCAGCAGCAGCAGCGGCGGCAGCAGCGGCAGAGCGGACTCGGGACTCCCGCCAAAGGCTTCAGGAGCTAGCAGCCCACAGCAGCATGCAGGGGGCATAGATGGGGCTCTCCCCCCTCACTCCTTGAGGCGCTGCCAAAGACCTAGCGGGAGAGAGTCAGGAACTACCTTCAAACAAAAACTGCAGCATCTTTACCCTTGCCAACCCCCACCAGGGACTGAGGCTTTCGGGCTTACACCAATTTGAGCTTCAGCTCCAAACGATTACATCCCCCACCCCGCCCCCCGCCCCGGTTCAAAGAGATTTAAAAGATCTAATGAATTACTCTGAAAGGAAGCTTTCTGTTGGTTATTGAGAACTAAGCACATCGCTTAGGCACTCGGAAAAAAACATGATTTCCTGGGAAATTGTCCCCGGCTGGGGAGTGGGAGTCCACACCGTCCTCTTGTTGGCTCTACTTTCTTCTTCCCTAGCTCAGGATAGCAGCCCAGAGAAGGAGCCTGGTGGCGCTGAGGAGATCCCAGAGGGGGCATCCACCTTGGCTTTTGTTTTCGATGTCACCGGCTCCATGTACGATGATTTAGTTCAAGTTATTGAAGGGGCCTCCAAAATCTTGGAGACGTCTTTGAAGAGACCCAAGAGACCACTCTTCAACTTTGCTTTGGTGCCTTTCCATGATCCAGGTAAGTAAAAGAAAAAAAAAACATAAGTGATTTTTCTGTTATTTATTATACTCTGAGGACCAGTCTTCCTTCTGAGTGTTTCAAACGTGCAAGATGTTCCAGCAATATTTTAAAGGGTTTTCTGAGTAAGTGCAAAACAGACAAGGAATTGTTCTCGAGTTTAAGACTGTCCCATACTCATCTTCTAGGCACTAGACTATGGGGGATGGGGTTGGGGGAAGGAACCTGTATCGTGCCTTCCTCAACTCTGGAAACATGAACTTGCCTCAGGTCCTTTAAGGCAACTGTGTTTCAAGATTAATGGCTTTTAAATACATTTTTTAGATTTCTATGTTTCATTATGCAGTCAGTTGCTGACAAAGACATCCAGTTGCTTTGCCGTTAGCCAGTGTCCAGGTTGAGTACATGGACTCTCTCCTATAAAGGACAGCCCCTCTTAGGAGAGAGAGAAAAGCTGGTGTGTGGAACAAGAAAAACTTTCAGTTAATATTGGCATGTGCAATTAGTGAACAGGAAATAGATGAAATATTTAAGTCTGTATTTCCCTCATCCTCTAGGCCAGTGCCACACACACAGTAATAAATAAATGTTTGTTGCCTTAAGTTGAATCTATTCACATTTGTATTCATTTACCATTAATTATCTCTGCTTATGGGGGTAGACAAAATGCCTGTACCTTTTTATCATTCTTGTGGAGGTGTGTGTGTGTAACATGGTATGTCTGTACTTTAAGAGTGCTTGAACCAAAATATATTTATGTTTGCCCTCTGGCCACGAATTTCATCGGCTTCATTGTAATATGATTCTATTTACTTTTCAGTTTCTCTCTTAAGAAGTGGCACCTCTCTGTGAGGCTCATGGGAGCTCTTATTATCCATGCTTAAGGCAGCCTTTCCTTTTGAGCCTTGTCTACCTGAGTTTCATTAATACACATTACCACTAGTTTTAAGAAATAAAATACTGGCTCTTTAGAATCTTTCTCTCTTGCAGTCCCACATTTTTCTTGCTTAGTTTTTTTTCCTCTCTGTTTCCAAGATAGAATCTTACACTCAGGAATCTTACACACAGGACCTTAGAAATCTAAATTTTGTACTTGTTTCTTTTATAAATGAGTATAAATTGATGTGGTTTGTTAAAAGTAGCTGGCTTAGTTATTTTATTTTATTTTTTTGCTTTTGGAGGGCAATTGGGGTTAAACCGTAACTTGCCAAGGTCACATGGCTAAGTTTTTGTTTGTGTGTGTTAAGTGTCTGAGGTCGGATACGAACTCAGGTCCTTCTGACTCCAGGGCCAGTGCTCTACTCACTGCGCCACCTAGCCGCCCCTTTCTTAGTTATTTTTAATGAGTTGTCAGCTTTAATACAGGGTACAAGAAGGAATTTGTAATGTGGAAAGAGACTTTTCTGAAATTTTCATTTTCATTGTAGTACTAAAGACACTAATTTGCCTCATCTAACTTGCTATGAGGATTAGTATAATATAGTGGGGAGGGCATTGAATTTGTAGTCAGAAATGCCTAAGTTCAGATTTTTCCTCAGATCTTTATTAGCTGTATGACCCTGAACAAGTGACTTGACTTCTTTGTGCCTCAGTTTCCTCATCTGTGAAATGAAAGGGTCAGAATCGTTGTTCTCTGTGGTCCCTTTAAGCTCTAAATCTGTGATCCCATAATATAGTTTAGTGGTTTCTACATTTACAGAAATGTTATAGATTTAGATCTGCAAAGACCACTGAGGTCACCTAGTCTAGTTCTCTTATTTTATACATAAAGAAAGTGGGGCCCCAGGGTGGGTAGATGGCACAGTGAATAGAGCACCTCCCTGTAGTCAGGGGTACCTGAGTTCAAATCTGGCCTTAGACACTCAACACTTACTATCCATGTGATCTTGGGCAAGTCACTTAACCCAAATTGCCCTGCCTTCCCCCCTCCAAAAAGCATAAAAAAAAATTAAGTGGGGCCCAGAGAGTTAATGACTTGCCCCAGGTATATATTTGTAGGTAGCATCAGGATTTGAACTCAGACCTTTTGACTCCAAATCTAGTCATCTTTTTACTAAAATGTCCAAATCATTGTGTCATTCACCCTTATTTAATTCAGTTTCTTAATCAGATTATCTTTATTGTTGGTCAGTCATATTTAACTCTTCATGACTCCATTTGGGGTTTTCTTGGCAAAGATACTGAAATTGTCATTTCCTTCTCCAGCTTATTTTACAGATGAGGAAACTGAGGCAATTTGGGTTAAGTGATGTGCCCAGGGTCACACAGTTAATAAGTATCTGAGGCCAGATTTAAATTCAGGAAGATGAGTCTTCCTGACTCGAGGTCAAGTACTCTATCTACTGCGTTACCTACCTGCTCCCTCTACCACCTCAGTTTTATTCTAGTAAGATCTCTCTTATGCCTTAGAGTACCCTGATCTATTAGATGTCATGATCCTAAATCTGAGGTGTTCACTTGACAAGGTGCAAAGATTTTGTTATTTTTAGTATCCCTTTTTCCATAGAAGAGCTTTATTTTTCTTTGAGAATAACCAACTCCTATAAATAATTTAAGAAAAAGACTTTATTCAAATGTTTTGACTTTTAACCTTGTTGAATTCAACATACAAAGACAACCTTATTAACAATATGTGGAAGTTGATTTGTCCTGATCATTTGAAATAATCTTCAAAATGTCTGGAACAGAAGCTTTGTGATGAGTATCTTCCAATTGTTACCAAAGGTTAATTATTGGTTAAACTAATACAGTATTCTTAAATTTTAGCAAATATGAGATCAACAAATACCCAAAGGAAAAATCTGTTCTAAGTAATATAGAATTAATAAGTGAAAACACATGGAATAATTAGACTTTAGGATTATAAGATCATAGATTTGGAGTCAGGCTTTAGAGAGAACTTTGTCTTACAGATGAGGAAACTGAGGCCCAGAGAGGTTGTATAAAAGTCACACAGGAAAATACATAGGAGATCTGGGATTTTTGAGCCTAGGTCCTCTAACTAGAATTAAGTTAATATTAGTGAAATGATTAATTCAAACTGATTTTGTCTAAGTGTTCTCTCTTGTGAGAGCTCAATTGTCTATAGTTTCTGTCATTATTTAAAAAAAATAAAATAAGAGCATATCCTCCTGAACTAAGGCTATAATAAGAAATATTCTGAAGTAAAGGGGAAAGAGAAGAAATAAAACTCTCACTAGCTTACATCTCTTTCATTAGCTTACATCAGTTCATTTATCACCTCTATACACATGATTCCAAAGTCTTTATATTGCTAGATCTCATAAAACCAGTTCTCTGATAGACATCTCTGTCTGGATGTCCTTTTAGTACTTCAAATTCAGTATGTCCAAAATGGTAATTGTTTTTCTCCTAAACCCACCTCCTTTCCAAACTTCTCCATCCTTCTCTTCACACAAGTTCATAATCTCAGTCACCTTTGACTCTTCGCTCTCCCTCACCACCATCTTTCAATATGTACTGAGTCAGTTGCCAAGTCTTGTAATCTCTAACTGTATTTGTCATATCTGTCCCTTTTGCTCCACTTAAAAGTCTGCCACTCTTGTTCTGGCTCTCATCATCTCTTTTCTAAATTATCCCACTAGTCTATTAATTGACCTTCCTATTTCTAGTCTCTTCCCTTTCAATCCACCCTCCATAGAGCTGCCAAAATAATGTTCCTAAAGTACAAGTCAGACCATGTCTTTCTATTACTCAAGGATATTGAGTAACTCCCCATTGCTCCTAGGGAAAAATTCAAATTTCTTAGCTTGACATTTAAAATCCTTAACAATCTCCTCTTTCTGACTTATTTTATATCACTCTTTTTCAAACATTCTCCATTTCAGTGAAACTGCTTTCTTATTGATCAAATGAGATGACCACTTGGCCCAGTATTTAGCAGATAGTAAGGACTTAAGAAATGCGTGTTCCTTCCCCCCCCCCCTTTGCTGTTTCCCAGGATTCAGCATTCCATTTTCAAACCCCTGGCCCCAGACCTAGAACTGGTCTTTGCTTACCTTATTTTCTTTCCAGTCTCAGATCAGAGGTCAACTCCTAAATCTTTCCAGATCTTTTTTTGCATTCTCTTCCTTCTCAAATTAACTTGTATTGGCCTACCTATATAAATGTGTTTTCTCTCCATTAGAATAGAAATGTCCCTGAGACTGGTTTTTTTTTTCTTTCATTTTTTTAATCCCTAGCATCCAGCTCTGGGCATTAGCAGTTGTAGAGGCTTAATAAATTCTTATTGAACAAACCAATGAATAAACGAAACATTTTTCTGCTGTCTATTTTGTCATCAATATTAATGTCTTCACTGTTTATTTATAGTTAGAATGAGTTGTATTGCTGCATTTCACAGCTGCTCAAAAATGTCCCTGTGACAGATAGGCATTTGTTGTCCTTAATCCGAACACCAATAAAAAATCATGTTAAGGAGAATAGAAAATATATTTGTACAATTCTTTTAACTTGTCAAAACATCTTCACATCAATTCTCCTATTTGCTGATGAGATTTTTGGTACCCTGTAAAAAAGTTTTTCATGTAGGTAAATGTTGTTTTGCTAGTCTTTGGAGTTTAGTGAGAGAAGAAAGTGAAACACAAGGATATTGTAGAAGAGGGAGAAAAGAGTGAGGTGTGAATATGCCATTCCGTGCAAGAAATATGTCCACACTAGGGCTTACCTAGGAAATGAGGCAGTGTCAGAAGGATATACAAGGGGGAAAGAGGAAAGCCACAACATCTTTTTGATGTTGACCAAACCAATGATGATATTAACACAATCACCTGAACTTGCCTGCTAAGACAATTACCTAACATCTACCTTCCCCAATCCACATTGCTTCTGCAGTGTCTACTTGTAATGCTAGGTTCCAGCTGATTACCTAGATCACATTTACATTACCCCTATAAGGGAGATATAGAAGAAGATAGGAGAGACAGAAGTGAAACATTTTGTCTTGATTGATTTGCCTGATCTAGAGAAATAGCCCACACATAAAACTCTCTCCTCCCTGCAGCCTAACATTTTGGGGAGAAGTGGATAAGCTATTGTGCCATTCAAATGGCATGAAGCATGGTTTCATGTAATAGTAGCACTGTTACTACTATCTTCATCGTTAAAAGTATCTATGTGGCCAGTATGCTCGTAGAATCATAGATTGAGATCTAGAAGGGACCTTAGAAGCCTTTGATTTCAACTCCATCATATGACATATTTATTTTAATTGAGATTAAAAATAACTCATCCATTTACTTGTCTTTTGGCTTTTTGAAGCAGTGGGTTAGACAACACTTACTACTATTATGTTTGTCAGGATGGGTTGACCATAAAGACTCCAGCAGCACAGTACCGCTTTTATCAGAAGAGCATTCTTGCCAAAGGTGGTTAACTTTGCCATTTGCATTTACTTCATAGTATTTTAGTACAAGATTCACCAATTTCTTTTATGGTTGTTCTTTTAGAGAGTTTTGTAAGACTTCTTGCTTTTCTTGTTATCACGTCTGAAGCCTTAGCATAAGATGAAGGGTAGACTCCTTCTGAATATTGTAGTCAGATAGAGACTGTCCATCTTCTGGATGCTTGCTGGCAAAAATAATTCTTTGTTAATTGGGGGAAATACCTTCTTTATCTTCTATCTTAGCCTTAATAGTATTTGAAATTATGATCTCAAAAGTAATGGTCTCCCCTGTCCAAATCTTCATGAAATTCTGTACCATGGCACTGGCTTCACCTACTTATGGCAGCTCTAAAAAGCAACCCCATCATTTTACAGATGAGGAAAGCAGGCATTGAAAGATTAAATTACTTATTCAAGGTCATCTGGGTTCTTGGACTTCAACAAATTAAATGTGTCTGATAAATCTGATCAAGTGAACCAACTAATGTTATACAAAACAGAAATGTGGTACAGTGTAAAGAATTTGGAGTTAAGAGATCTGTGTTTGGAGCTGTCTTCTGACATTATCTAGCTGTTTAACTTTGGAAAGTCATTTAATGTCTCTGGGCCTTGCCCTGTTTCTTCTGGAGAAGTTAAGAGTAGGACTAAATTATCTTTAAGCTACTTTGTAGCCCAAATGTTCTTTTGTCTACCTTTAGAATGTATTGAAGGGTAAGTCACTGGGATAGCATGGTGAATATTACAGATATGTTAGGAAGACTAATTTTGTGTGTGTGTGTGTGTGTGTGTGTGTGTGTGTGTGTGTGTGTTATGACAAGATGCTTAAACACTAAGTTTCTTAATTATGAATGGTATGGCAAGACTTGAATTATGTTTTAAAAATCTTTCATTGATGTATATATTTATACATATTTATATGCTAATAAAGAACAGTTTTCTGAGTGGCTACAATATCAACATACCTGAAAGTATTGTTAATTAAATAGTCACACTATTTGAAAAGAAAATACTATATAATCAGGAATTTAAACTAGAACTTTGCAAGATATTCTTCTCAAATTGAAATATTTTTGATATCTAAGAAATGTGGGAGGCAGAGGTGTTAGAGAGATGGAATCAAAGTTACATTACCTTCAGAGCTCAACTCCCTGGCAAAAGAATTTTGATGAGGAGGTTGTCTGCATCTATATTAGATACAACAGGAAGAAATGGACCAAAATAGGAGATGTTTCAGTTGAAGATAATGAACTTTTTGATGTTACTTTACACAGTACATGCATTCTTGAAAAGTTGTATTTAAATAAAATATTTACTGAATTGAACTTTTAAAGAGGGGCTCAATATTTAAATGAATCATCTAGTGAGGCTTGTAAAATGAAGAATTCTTTTTTTAAAATCCTCAGTTTTATCTTGTTTTTAGTTTGGATTTCTCTCCTTCCTAACATCTCATCTTCCACCTATTGAGAAGGCAAGGAAAACAGAACTTGTTACAAATATGTATTTTCTTTTTTCTCTTTCTTTCTCTTCCTTCCTTCCTTCCTTCCTTCTTGCTTTTTGGAGGGATGAAAGTAGGGCACTGGGGTTAAGTGATTTGCCCAAGGTCACACGGCTAGTTTTGTGTTAAGTTTCTGAGGCTGGATTTGAACTCAGGTTCTCCTGACTCCAGGGCTAGTGTTCTGTTCACTACACCACCTAGCCACCCCCATATTTCTCTTTTAAACTACTCAGGAATATCTGCTGTGATTCTATACTTTCTTGGGAATCCACAAGGTCCTCTGCCTCATCATGTGTTGATTCATTTTCCTTTGTCTTATCATATTTATTTGTAGATGCCTGAACTCTTTTACCTAATGTAGAGGCCATTTCCCTTCTCTTTTAAAATATCTTTCCTGTTAGTTTGTTTGCTTATATTCAAGGCCTTTGAGGTTTTTCCCCTATGGATGTCTTTGGTAATTTCACTCTTTTTTTCTTTATTTTCCCTTTCTGCTCACTTTCTAACTCATTCTCAAAGCTTTGTTGGTATTTTCCCTTGGGACCTACCTCTCAAAACTATCTCAGCTTCCCTCTATGCTGTACAGTTCAGTCTGACAGACATGTCTTGCTCCAGTTCCCTCTGTTCCTTAATTCTCTGGATGAGCTTTGTTGAGACACAGCACACAGTTCCTTGTTGCTTTTACAGCCTGAGCACATTTATACAGCTTGGATTTCAGAGGCAATTGGGGAGAAATGGGAGCAGTGTAGAATTCTGTTGCAAGCACCGCTGCTTGCCACAACATAGTGGGTGGTAGAGAAGGGAATACTGACTGGTTGCATTAAGGGTTAGTGAGTAGTACATTAATTCAGTGGATTTTTACATTGTTTGGGGTCTTGGTGTCCTAGACTTTGGAGAAAGCTGAAATTGCCTTTTCTCTTGCTCATAAATCCTATTTTGGACAGGTGGTAAGGATTGGAGAAAATGTCTAATCCTCAATCTTGTTGGTCATGTAATCCAGAAGTTTCCAGAAGTTTGATTTAATTAAAGTATAGTTCATCTCAAAAAAGGAGTTCTGTTAACTCTAGGCTGATATACAGACCCTTCTGTTTGGCATTCAAAACCTTTCACAGTCTAGCTCCAGTGTCTTTTTCCAGGCTTATCACCTATTACTCCCCTTCACAGATTCTACATTCCAGTCAGACTGGTTTATTGTTGCTTACTATACATGACACATCTCCAATCTCTGAGCCTTTTTACAGGCTTCCCTCCTTTCTCAAACATGCCTTTTAGAATCCCTTATTTTCTTTAAGGGCATTATTAAGTCCTAGCTCCTCCATGAGCCATTTTCTGAAGCCCCCTTCTCCATTGTTCGTGCTCTTTCCCTCTGACATATTACTTTGTATTTATTTATTTGTGTACATTGTTTTTTTCCCCATGATAGAATGTAAGCTCTCTGCGCACAAGGGCTGTTTTTAATTTTGTTTTCTTTGACTCTGTAGTGTCTATCACTGTTTGTTACCCAATGGCTACTGAATAAATGCTTGTTTAATAAATGAATGGCTGAATTTATTAAAACTTAATCGAAAATGAATTGATCAGTTTCTGGGTCTGCTACTAGCTAGTAACTAGGAACTGACAGTACTGATGAGAGAGTGAGAAATTAAGTAATTACTACATAGCTTTTTAAGTCTCTCCTGTCTATTGGAAAGGTCTGAGATTAGCAGCATAGGGTCAAGGAAGAAAACCTGAAAAGAAATTAACTTCTAAATTCTATGTAAATTGCAAATACACATCAAAAGTAGTGGTTGCAAGTTTTCTGTGGAATTCTATATCGTTTGCTTCTTCTAATTCCTACCACTTATATTTGTTCTTATCAGATAAGGCTTCATTCTCACCAGAGTTTTTCTTATAGAGACCCACAGAGAACAAAATGAGAAGAAATGGGTTTATATTGCAACAGGAATAAGTTTGATTAGATTTCCTACCTCTAACATATGTGAATATATGTGGATCCTATGCTGAATTTGAAATTAAGATCACGATTTAGATCCTGCCCTTGACATTGCAAAAGAAGGGAAAACTCCTACCTTTGATACAGTAGGATTTCAGGGCCATCAACATATTCACACTGCTCCTGCTATAAATTTGGTCCTATATCTGTCAGATGCAGCTTCATTATTTATTGTTGGATAAACTTTAGCTGTGTTATCTGCCACCTCTAGCTTGTAACTCAGCTGGAATACTTGTCTTAATACACGAAGTAGAATACCTTGCAAAACCACATTGACTTCTTCAAGGAGGAGGAAGTATCAGAAAATCTCTTTCTATAAGGTTCAGTGCCTAGAAACTCTCAAACTTAGGAAACTTAAATATGGAGTTTCCGCTAGGCAACTCTCGAAGTTGGTCATGTATTGGAAATTTCCTTTGCTAGAAAGCTTGATCTCAGAATCATTATATTTAGGGAATTCAGAATCTACCTTCATGTATAAAAAGGCTAGGATTCAAGATCTTTGAATTTCCCTCATGGCTGCCTGCAATCTCCAGTCTCCTATGGCCATGTACTTCTGCTGCAAGTCACTATTGAGAGAAATCTTCCTGGGACTTTCCCACACTCTGAGCAAAGAGCTCAATACTTCCTCCAGAGATGACTCCTTATACATGATTTTCCTCCCTTATTGTTGACTCTTAGAATGAAGCCAGCTTCTTGCATTTTAAGGGTAAGAAGAAATGTGTCTTTTCTTCAGCTAGCCAATGAGTTGCTTTCATCTATTGAAAAACAACTTATTAATGTTATCAAGTTGATTCTACTATGTTATTAGTATATTTATGAAATTTCTTTACATTATCTCATTGTTTAGGAAATTCCGGAGTTTGATTAGAAACTGCCTGAATTTACCTTCTTTATAATTAAAATTGTAATTGGCATATTTTGCAAAAGGACAACCTTTCCCATCCATTATTCTTTTTCCTTTTCTATCTTCAGTGATTGATTTCAGGTATTCTTATATTTTATATATTAATTAAAATTGAATAGATGTGTGATTATAGAAACAGGTTAAGGTGACTGCTCAGGAGCTGACATAAAGTAGTTCAGCTGGTGTTCACTGGAAAAGCATAATAGGAAGTATTTAATTCAGCTCCAAGCAATCTGAGATTTAATACCTTTTTTTGGACGGGGTCATTTACTGTTGAGAAATTTTACTCTTTGTTGGCACATGGGAAATTAATTTCTTTTTTGGTACTATTGAAGTTCTAGCCAAAAATTAAATTTTTATCTGTGAATAACAATTTTATTAATAAATTATGATTTTCTTCATAAAAAGCTTTTTGATTCTCCCCCCCTCTCTCTTTCTCTCTCTCCTCACAGGGAATTTTGCTGACATTTCAAAACTTCTGAAGTTCTAGAACTGCTGAGTATACTGGGGATTATATGTAGATTCAAAGACACTTTGCCTAAGCACACTCCTGGGTTTACTTTTTGGAAGTTCAAACACACTAATTGAAGCAATTTTCCCATTAGCACCAAAGCATTGGGGATTTTCCTTTAAGTAGTTTCCTGGAGCAGGTGGGAGGAATTCCTTGAAGTTCATAGACACAGAAGGTGCAGTGGATGCCATTGCTTTAGGGCAACCTATAGTTGATTTTGCCAAGACTTGTTGGTAGATGTTGACAATGTTAAAGGGGATAGACTGGGAGTGGGGAGATATAGAATAGTATAAATACAGTTAGGTGGACCCTGTTCATGAATATTTCATTGGGAGGCCAATTGGCCTTCAGACAAAATCTCATCTCATGAAATCATAGAAATCAGTGTTAGCAAAGAGGGATTGGACCTATCTAGAAGAAATATTGGGTTTTGGGAGTTAAATTGAACTTTTTTGTATTTAAATTTAGTTGTTTTTTTTTTTTACTCTCAATATCCCATTAATCATTTCATCATCATCCTTCCTTGGAACTTTCTCCTAAATCACATCTTATTATTGGAACATCCTCCCTAATTTTGCTTGTCAAACTTTACCCCCTCTGGGTGAATTCTTTTCTGAATCACCACCTCCTCCAAGCTGTCTTCTCTGACTAAATGGAAAAGTGATAATGCTTCTCATAAACATGTAGATTTCACACCTTTCTTTACTAACAACCCCACTAAATGCATTTAGATTTTTTGCTCATCTATAATAAACTTAGCTTATTTATTATTTGTTTTATTGATGCCATGTTATTATTCAGTCTTGTCCACTTCTTTGGGATACCACTTGGGGTTTTCTTGGCAAAGATACTGGAGTAGTTTGCTATTTCTTTCTCCATCTGATTTTATAGATGAGGAAACTAAGATAAGCAGGGTCAAGTGACTTGCCTAGGGTCATATAGCTAGTAAATGTCTGAGGCCACATTTGAACAGCACTCTATCCACTGCAACATCTAACTTTCCATTAAGGCCCTGAGCATTCTTACTTATAAACTGGTATTGTAACAAGTGTTTTCTAAGATACTGTGTAGTTCTAATATTTGCCGGTGGCTTTTGGGTCATTATTGTTGCTCTCAGATTAAAAAAATTCTAGGTATTGTACTTATAAATTTCAAGTCCCCACACAAAGGAAAAGTGAACAACCGGGGTGATTTCAGTCACAACAAAACAAATTCCTTTTGTTCATATGAAGATAGAATAATTTCTCTCCAGGTGAGACAGAGAAAATGGAGTGTATTCTTCTCTATATAGCTCAGAGTTTATAAAAAGCTGTGCCCCATGGAATTGGAAAACAATAAATTAAATCAAAACTTACCATCGTCATTGATGACATTTTGGGTACCTGTAGAGTTCAACACAAAGCAGCATGGCTTAGCAGATAGAGTGGTGGAAGTGAAGGAGGATGAGCTCAGTTCAAATACTGCCTTTGAGACTTGCTAGATATATGACAGTGAGCAAATAACAAATCCTCTCTAATCTAAAGACAGCTCTCAAACACTATATAAGTTATAGATGAGTTGGTCTTCATTCTTTGGAAAAATTCAATGAAATAAACTCTTGGAGATAAATTTTCAGACTTACAGGGGTAACAACACTTTTGAATGGGACTATGGCAAATATTTGAAACTGAAAAAAGAAAATAACAAATCCCTAAAGAGGGAAAGAAATAGACATGGCATATGGACCAGATCAAAAGACATTATTTGTAGAAATCATCAAGCAAAGTAAGTTTCACAGTTGTTTATTGGGCCTTACTATGATTGCAACCTCAAATCAGAGATCATCAAAGAGTATCCCTCATTCCTAAAGCTGGAATTGACCACAGATATAGATCACCTTTGAATCATAGTTTGGGTCTTATGATCTCTTCTCTCTGATCTATTAAGAACACATTTCCCTGATTCCTCTCCCTTACTTAGGTTGATCACTGAATCTATAATGCTATTCTATTACCACTGCCTGTCAAAATCAACATAGCCTTCTTCTTCCTGCCAAGTGTTTGTCAAAGATGGAAATGAGGCAAGTCTGGCATGACCTGTTCTTGATGGAGCCAGAGTGGCTCTTTGTGATAATTTCTGATTCTTCTGGGTATTCACTAACTGTCTTTTTAGTAATATATTTTAGAGTTTTTCTAAGAACTAAAGTCAATCTCCATGGATTATAGTTTTTAGACTCTGTTCTCTCTTCCTTTATAAAAATCAGGTATACATTTATCTTTCCCTGGTCTTATGTTTCAATAATTGTTCAATTCTCCACAGCCTTTCAAATATTACTAAAAATAGCCCACAGCCCCATCCACCAGTTCTTTCAATATGTGGGGATATAATTATTCTGTATTCTGTACTAGGTGACTTAAATTCATCAAGGGTGACTGAGTGATCTTTTACTACATCCTTGCCTATCTTGGGGATCACTATCCTATTAACTAGTTTTGTTCTGTTTTTTTTTAATCCAATGATTATTCTTCTTAGCGATAACAAAGGTAAAATCAAATTAAATGGCGTGCCCTGTTAGTTATCATTCTATCCAGCCTAAGGTGTGGTCTTTTTTTTCTGCTTTGATATTCCTCTTTCCCAAAATATGTCTTTTTAAAAAAATTCCACACACAGAGCTCCATCATGTGTGTCATTTCACTGCAGTACTACAATATCACTATCAATTGTTTCAGACTCTGCTAATCTCTCGATGCTCTTCTTCATGATCCCCTTGTCTGCTTCCTTCATTTCCTCATTCTTCATAATATGAAACTGTATTCTACCATCACCCCCTATGCCTTTTGAGTACTTTCCAGTACAATATTCTAGTAATTGGTCTCATCAAGTACCACTGATACCCAGAAGGTCAATTTTGTCTCCTCGTTTAGAGTAACTAACCCACCTTTCTTTCTGACTTATTCCTGAATCTTCCCTTCCGTAAAGCCTATACGATGACTCTAACCAGAAGTTATCTTGACGCACTATGACCTTGAGTTTTTACTTATATTTTATTTTGTTTAATAATTGTATCTTTATTTGTCAGTTTCTTGGGGGCAGAGGCCAAGGCTTATTTATTTTCATATTTCACTCAGCACCTTATACATTGACTTTCATTAAATAAAGGACAAGTGAGTGTCTGTTGAACGAATGAATTAAAAAGTAAGTGAATGAATGAAGGAGTAAGCTGGGGAGAATAAATCCTATTTATACAGTACAAGTCTAACACTTGTGGTGGTGTTATAGTGTTCTTCTTAGCACTGTGGTAAAGCTTGTATTAATGGCTCTATAGGGAATGTGATTTTTATAGTATGTTTGTATATAGTATATTATAGAATGTTTTTTCTTGACTTAATGTCTACTTGGTATTCACTGGAGGAAAATCACTTTTTTATTTTTTCAAAAATGTTCAGAATTATAGTTCTACTGACTAAATCAGGAATGAATTTGAAGTAATGATTTAGATTTTATTGACTATAGCAATTTCTTCATTTGCAGAGTATGTTTATTGTGTATCGGATAATATTTCATTAATGGCAGTCTAAATGCTGGTTTGGTTATTATTCTCTGATTGAATGAGGCATACAAGAAGTCCCATTCTCTCATAATCATTAATCAGTATTAGAAACCACCCTCATTTCTTTTCTGGGAAAGTGATTAGGGGAATGTTGATAAATAATATTAGGTGTTCTTCTTCCTCATTCAGGCCTATCCTGTCCACTTCACCTTGATGGCCTTTTGGGACAATGAACACAATTAAGCAATGATAATTATAATAAATGGTATGGTCAGTCTGGAAATCAAAATATCATGAATAATAAAAACAACAATAATGATATTTGTAAAATACTTTTAAGGTGTGCAAAAAACCTTACAAATATTATTTCATTTGATCCTCACAACAGTCTTGGAAGGTAAGTACTATCATTATCCCCATTTTATAGGTAAGGATACTCCACAGAGGTTAAGTGACTTGCCCAGTGTCACACAGCTAGTAAGAGTCTGAGGCAGGATTGAACTCATGTCTTCTTGGTTCCACATCCATCTCTGTATCCACTGTATCACCTAGCTTATAGCCATACAGCTGCTTATAACTACCATATCCTTATCCCAATCCTATGAAGTTGTGGTCAAATGTTTAATCATTTCAGCTGTGTCCAATTCTTTGTGACTCCATTTGGGGTTTTCTTGGCAAAAAGTGGTTTGCCATTTCCTTCTCCAGCTCATTTTACAGATGAGGAAACTGAGGCATGCAGGGTTAAGTGATTTGCCCAAAGTCACACATCTATTGAGTGTCTATGGCCAAATTTGAACTCTCAAAGATGAGTCTGCCTCATTCTAGGCCCAGCACTCTATCCACTAACTTCCCCCTGTGGTAAAAATGGATGGAGTCTAAATTAACTTACTCCATAATACAAACTCCGAATCAGGTGTCAAGCCTAAGAAACTGTAATCACTCATGGGCACCATATTATAGGAAGGACATTAGTAACTTGGAATACATCTAGAGGAAGGTGATGGAATTCAACATCACGTGATAGAAGAGTCAGTTAAATGATCTGGGAATGTTGAGCCTGAAGAAAAGAAGATGTAGGCAAGATATGATAGTTGTTTTTTAAGTATTAAAGGGCTATCCTGTAGAAGAGGAATTAGATTTTATAAAGTGGAGAAATAGGAACAATGAGTAAAAATTGCATGGTCAGATTTCATCTCCATGTAAGAGAAAAATTCCCAACCATACGAGCTCTCCAAAAGTAATATAGTAAACTGTCTTCTGTGGTAGTAAATTTCTCATCATTGAAAGTTTTACATCAGTGGCTGGATGACCTCTTTTGGGGGACTTCATTTCAGATATGGATTGAACTCTGAGATAACTTCTGAAGTCCTATCTGATGGCTAGTCTGTGAAAAGATATTAATCCATCAACAAGCATTTTTTGAGCTAGAAGGATAGATAGTTGGAAAAGTATTCTTCTCCAACCTCAGAAGATCTGGATTTGAATCCTGATTAGGCCACTACTAGCTGTGTGGAATTGGGCAAGTCATTTTGTCTATTTCTCAGTTTCCTCAAATATTAAAGGGGGATTATAATTTTCATCCTACCTAATTTATAAAGTAGTTATGGTTATCAAAATTCAAAACTTCTATAAAGTGATTTGTGGCCTGTTAAGAGTTACTGTTATACACTGGGAGAACAACACATAATTTCTTTCTTTTTAATTTTGAAGTAAGAAATGCTATCAGAGCTATAGTCAACACTTATGTGCAGAACAGACCACAGAATGAGGACTATTCAGGCTTTTTTTTTTAAAGAAAGAGATTATGGATTGCATCTGTTGTTTTAACTGCTCTGGTGAGAGAGAAATGTAGATTTATAAACAAAGGAAAACTTGACTGGAACCTGTTTCTTGCACTATCTTTGATTATAAACACTTGAGAATGCTGTCTGTTCACATTACTTTCTTCTCGCCATGTGGATACTTTTCATTGTTTTAACTGTAGAAGTAATATGAGTACATTGTACAGATGGGAAGAACTTATGGAGAATACAGTTACATTATTGTTTTAACTCCTTTTACATTCTCTGGAGTGGCAAATACCATGGCCTTTATAATGAACTGACTGTTCTACTATACTTTTATCCTGACTCAAGTACTAAAGGTCATATGTCTTTTGCATCTGTACTATATATTTTTGGGGAAACTCAATAGTGAATAATGTACCACAATGCAAATAATTTCTCAGCAGCTACTTTGTAAGATCAAGACCTCACTGAACATGGGAAAATGTATTCATTCTTTATAAGGGAGAGCTAAATGTGAACATGCTGTTCTTATTAGATACTCTGAAATCCTTAATCAAATAACGTGATTTTGTACCCTCCATAGATGGAGCTGGTATGCAGCAAGCCATACCCCTCTCCATGCCTGATTAACATAGTAACCTTATTATTTGGCATGGTCCTCAAAATAGGATTCAGGAATGCTTATAAATATTATGGTTAATAGAGTGCATTCCATGGATTATCAAAAAATTTAGATTGAATTCAGTAAAATACATTTGATAACTTAGTGGATTTTAAAATTTCATTAGTGTGGATCCTTTGTTTACAGATGTAGATAAATTCTCCAAGCTGTCATAGCCTATATGATCCTTATCCATATTTTCCCATAAATCTCCCATGGAGGATTTATTCAACAAGCCTTCTTGTTTTCTTTGGTCTTTCATTCATATGAAGCTCCAATTCCATTAGGTATGTGTATGCATATACACATCTATCTATCTATCTATCTATCTATCTATCTATCTATCTATCTGTGTATGTGTATACATTTATAAAATACATATACACATACACACATATGTAGCCATACATACACACACACACACATATTTCACTGGGTAGGCATTGTTGGCTTGATACAAAGCTTGATGGAAAGTACAAACTCCTTTGTCTATTTAGTCCCTATCTGTTTCCAATCATTTTTCCAAACCAGTTTCACATCCCTGACCTTTACACACTCACCTCCTTTTATTGCAACTTCTGGTCTTAATGAAGCTCTAGTTTCTACAAGAAAGGGTATTCAGATGTTTATTCAGTACTTTTGGGTTTGCTACAGAATGCCTTTGAATGCATAATATTCTGAGAGAAAATTACCTATGTCTGTCTAGTAAGCTAGATATCATCAAGAGCATATGACACAACCAATGCAAAGACATGGAGATGGGAGATGGAATGCTTGTGACCAAGAAGCAGCAGAAAAAAAAGCCAGTTTAAATGAATTGCAGAGTGTAGGAGGGAGATTTTCCAATAAGGTTGGAAAACTTGATTGAGGCCAGGTTGTACAGGGCTTTAAAAGGTAAATAGGAGTTTATATTTGATCTTAGAGGCAAAGGGAATCCATTGGAGATTGAGTAGGTGAGTGCATGAACAGACCTACAACTTAGAAATAATTTTGGCAGTTGAGTAAAGAATGCATTGGAACAATGATAGACTTGAATCAGGAAAACTAATTATGATGCTGTTGCAATGATATAGGTGAGGGGTAATGAATGCTTAATTCAAGGTGGTAGCTTTATGAGTAGAGAGCACAGGTCCGACATGAAAGATGCAATGAAGGTATAAATGGGGAAATTTGGAAACTAATTGGCTATGTGGGGTGAGGGAGGAGTGCCTTGCTGCCTTTGGTGGGTTTAAATCACTAAGCCCAGGCAAATGTGATATTCCAAGATATTGAAAACCAAACAAACTAGTGGGTAGAATGTTGGGACTACTCTTATGTGATCTTTCAAAGATCATGGAGAACAAGAAAGGGGCAAAAGACCAGATGTTATTTGTTGATGTTAGCTTGGAAGGATCACTCTAGTGGAGTACCTTAGGAATCTGTCTCCTTGACCTTGTACAATTTAACATTTTTATGATTAACTGGAATGAGAGCAGACAGATGGCATGCTGATCATGTTTTTTGAGAACTACAAGTTGGAAGTTATAGCTAATGCATTATTTGTCCCAGTCAGGATCTAAAAGGATTTCAGAAACCTAGAATAACAGGCTGAAGCAAATAAGTAAGCATGTAATAGGGATAAATATACAGTACTTTATCTAAACCAGAAAAAAAATCCCTCAAGTAGGTAATTGGATGACATGACTTGATAGCACTTTTTCTGAAATAAAGATTGGGGTGAGGTTTGCTGTACTGTGACAGAGGTAAAAAAAAAATCATGTGCTCTCAGGTTGCAATAAGAGAATTATAAAATCTAGTGAACTATAGGTGATGGT
Organism: Gymnobelideus leadbeateri; assembly: GCA_011680675.1. Lineage (NCBI taxonomy): Eukaryota > Metazoa > Chordata > Mammalia > Diprotodontia > Petauridae > Gymnobelideus > Gymnobelideus leadbeateri. Next base: position 669,747 of record WOXC01004630.1, read on the forward strand.
TTCTGTAGATTTTGCTGAAGTCAGACAGATCTGAAGTATTTTGTCCAGTTATAAGCATCACATTTTAGTAAAGGTACTAATAAGTTAGATGCTGTCTATAATATAAACAGTATGGTGAAAAGCCTTCAGTCAGGCCATGCTGTGCAAAAGTTGAAGGAATCTGGGATATTTAACCTAGGGAAAACACCAAGCAGGGATTATTCTGTTATTTTCCAGGACAAGGAGGACTGTCATGCAGAATAAAAGTTGTCCTTTTTTCCCTCTTTTAATTACTGAAAATAACTAAGAGCAATGGGTGGAAGTTAGGCTTGATGTAGGGAGAAATTTCCTAACAATTAGAGTTATCTGGTAGTAGAATAGGTTTCTCATTCTACAGAAAAATGGGTAAGAGTGTGGATCCCCTAAAGAGAGGTCTTCAAGGGAAGCCTAGATAACTTACTGAGGATATTGTTCAGATATGGGTTGTACTAGAATGGTCTCTGAAGCCCTTCAATATTTTTTATCTGTATTATGTTTATCTGAAACTTAAACTAAGGATCAGCCATATCATGACTTCAGTACTTGTGCACCCAAATAACATAGTGGTTTCTGTTGGTCTGGTTTCAAGATAATCACCACAGTTTGTCTTCAAAAATTAGATTGGAATTCAGTAACCCCAACCAAGAAGGGAAGTGGGGGAGCCAGGAGTACCAGTCTGAAACTAGCCCTTAAATAGAACTAAGCTGTGGAAAATGAAGTTTTCCATATGAATAAATTAGAATGATATTTTAGTCACAGGTTGGTAACACTTGGGGTATCTCCCTTAAGAATAAGGCTCCTAGAAAATCTGCCATAGATTAAAGATAATGTGTGAGTCCGTAGCCCCTCAAAACAATAGCTCATGTGTCTCAAGCAGTGCATTTATTTTACTGGTCTTCCAGAGGACAAAATTAGTTCAAAGCAAAAGGATAGAGTAAAATAGCATAGTAAGAAAAGTAGCAATAGTCCTTTTTCTTTCTTTTTTTTTTTTTTGGAGGGCTATTGGGGTTAAGTAACTTGCCCAAGGTCACACGGCTAGGTTTTTGTTTGTGTGTGTGTTAAGTGTCTGAGGTCAGATCCAAACTCAGGTCCTTCTGACTCCAGGGCCAACCCTCTACTCACTGCACCACCTAGCCGCCCCAGCAATAGTCCTTTTTCTATGGGGCATACTATCCCACATATACATACCAAAAAACAACAAAATGCAACCCTGTACCATCAATGAGAAATGTGATATCCCGTGTATGTGTTACACACACACACACACACACACACACACACACACACACACACACACACACATTTTTTTTAAATTTAAAGATCCCAAATCCTATACCATAAATGAGAAAGGTAGGTATACATAGGAACACATATGCCTAGGGCATGTGCATTCGGAGGCATGTTTGTAGGGTAGATATATAAAGATATAGATATATAAATAAGTAGATAGATAGATAGATGATAGATAGATATGTGATTTGTTATATATTTTTGCAGGGCTGATGACAATTTTAGTGGTGTCATCATACCAGCTTCTTTGGGTCTCCTCCGTACTAGTATCATGTGTCATATAATCTCTTCTGAGTGTACTTTCTTCTAAGAGGTTCTCCAATGGTCTTGTGGTTTTTGCTAGGCAATGCTCTGCTGGCCTCGTGTTCATAGAAATTCTTTCTGTTTGTAACTTTTAGCTTCAGTTAGAATCCTCAGTTGAGATGCTGCTTCTTTTCCACCAGGCAAGAAGTAGGTTCTTCCATAACGTTTTTAGTCTCTTCAGACACTTAAGCCTCATTTTTTTAGTGAGGGAGGCAGGCTTCATATAGCCATTTCTCAGAATAGGCAAAAAATCCTGTCCTATTTTCTCATTATAAAGTTCCCAGATTCTTAGTTTTATGTGACTTTTCTCTTCAGTCAGTTATCCCTGTCAACTATCTGATTTCAGGTTAGAAATGCCTTGTGATTCCAATTTAAAGCATTATTGGGATCATGCATTCTAACTCATTTCATTTCGGACTCTACCAAAGCAACCTCACAAGGACTATATAGTCTGAGACATCTCAGTTTTCCTTCAATTTTAGGGTCCCCTGTATCAATGCAAATGAATAGTGGGGGGTGGGGAAGCAACAACAAATAGACAAGTAGAGCCTTTGGTAAATATCACCCTTTTACTTTAATCCTTTATTTCAAATTTATGTCTTTATTTTGAATATATGTCTGAACACAAACACCCCAGAGATTAAGGTATCCTACAATTTAATAAATAGAAAAGGTTAGGGGAGGGAAGGAGAACTTAAGGACATAATGTAGCTAGCCCTCATCTAATAGAACAGACTCTTCCTTGTCATTTTATATTTTCATTCCAGCCATTCTTTTGATATAAAACATTTTTTATGTATCTGGGAATTCCCAGATTTATATTCAGAGTTCCTGAAACTTAGGTCTCTTCTTTCTCTTTTCATCAGAGTTTCCAAACATCTAGTATAACCAGTATCATATCTACCCCTTAAGTGCTTATCGCTAACACATCAGGTACTGAAGTAATTTTTAGGCAGGAATCAACTAAATTCAATATTTTATTTTCTCTAACATGAGCTAATGGCATTCCTTATTAATTGTGTGATTTTAAAATTCTGTGAAACAAGCTTATTTTTTTGGGGGGGTCACACCTTTTAATAGAAAATACAAAGATCTCACACAAAACAGCTAGAGTAGAAAAGAAGGGGGGGTTGGGTGGGGCAGCGACAGCTACTTGGCAGCTACTTCCTTTTGTTTGGGGGGAGGCCTGTAGACGCCCACCACCACAGCATGATCTCGATCATAAGGCTCCAAGGTGAACTGTTCCTGGGGCTTCATGTTTTCCTGCTGCATTTTCTTGACTTCTGAGGCAAACACGGCTTCTGGGGAGGCTGTGGAGTCTATGCAGTTGGCCTTAATGGAGATCACAAAGTGTCCACCATTGCGCAGGAAGTTGTGTGCATTGAGAGCCACAATTCGGGACTGGTCCGGTTGGGCCACATCAGCAAAAATCACATCCACCATCCCAATGAGCATTCGGTATTTGTGGGGATGTCGTGCATCTTCAATGACGGGAATGATGTTTGTCCTCTTCTTGGCCATGTTGATGAGATCTCGGCCAGATCGATGAGAAAATTCGACAGCATTGACCAGACCTTCGGGACCCACGATGTCAGAGACATGCGAGACAGTTGTGCCTGATGCTGCTCCTAAGTAGAGTACTTTGGCCCCAGGTCGGATGTGGATCTGATCCACTCCACCCAGGATGGCTGCAGCCAGCTTTGATCGGAAGGGGTTCCAGGCTCGGTACTCCAACTTCGCCTCACCATCCTCCACAGTGATTCTCTTTTCACCATAGACTGACTCCCCGGGAACCATGTTCTTTGTGACCAGGGCATCCTCCTTTCCTCGACAAATAAAAACCCCCTCATGTCGATGAGGCTCCACAGTGACCTTCTTTCCTCCTTGGAAACCTCCTCTACCGCCCCGGCCTCTGCCCCTACCGCCAGGTGACTGAAACCCTCCTCGGCCACCTCCTCGGCCCCCACGATCTCCAAAGCCACCACGGCCACGTCCCCCAAAGCCTCCTCGGCCCCCTCGGTCACCACCTCTTCCACGACCTCCGAACCCACCCCGACCACCCCCTCGGGGGCTGAATCCTGGCTTCATGGCACGCGGCTCGCTCCGCGGTCCGTATCGTGGCCGCCGGCGGACACGCGGCTCCCACGAGCCACGGGGCCTCAACAGCCGAAACAAGCTTATTTAAATTGCTCAGTAGTAATATTTCATTAAGACTTAGTTAAGTCACCTAGGTCAGGTAGATGACTGAGGCTCTAAACCTGTGAAGAAGCCGGTTATCTGACTGGGGAATCAGGCTATAGAAATAACGGTGACCTTACAGCTCTCTTACACTGTTGCTTGAAGAGAAGGATGCAGTTGTTAAAGAGGGGGTTCATGACATGGCATTATGAAATCAGATAAGGCACTCTAGCTATACAGACAGAATTCTTTTATTGCATATAGTTTTGACCAAGAATAAATTGAATAACAGCATTTCATACTTTTGCTTTACATATATGCAGTGAATCTTCATAACATTTTTGAGGAGTCTAAATGGGTAGTTAAGACATAAGTGAATGTTTGCTTTTTATACTTTTTTGCATGAAAGGTAGTGATGTGCCTGAAATTCACTGAAGAGGTATTGACCCCAAATATAAAAAGTTTTGGGAAGCGTTAATTATTAATTCATGGATGATAGTTCCAGAATAAGTTATTTTGTAAGGACTCAGGAAGTTTCAGGCCGGATCTCTACATTTAAGAATCCAATCTAATGATCCAGTAAACATTTATTAAGTACCAATGATGTGCCAGGCAATGTATTAAGTGCTGGGGATATAATTAATAAAAAGAAAGACAGCCCTTGCCCTCAGTGAGGTTACAGTCTAAAGGGGAGACATTACACAAAAGGAAGCCAGAAAGGGGGGAGGAACAGTACAGTAGGGGGTAACTAATTTAGGGTTAAAACCAGGCAAGGAAGCAGATGCAAGTTGGACTGATTCGTGAATTCAGCTTCTGCCCTCTATAAAGAAAGGAAAAAGGAATTTGGCTCTTCCCTCCAGCCCTCAAAACAGAGGGAAGAGGATGCTGAAGGAGGCAGTCAATTAAGTAAGGATTAAGTTAGCAGCATACTGGTGAGTTTAGAAGTGATGAGCTTATTCTGGGAAGAACATCTTGTTCCATGGAGTTAAAAATCAGGCAGGACAGCAGATGAAAAGTAGAGAGAATGATATCTTGTACAGCAATTTTCATTGGGTACCATGTAATGCCACGTAGTGTAATTGTCATAAATCAAGAATTCTTATCTTTCTGTGTGTCATAAACTTTTTTCACAGTTGAGTGAAGCTGATAAGACACCTTCTTAGAATGTTTTTGGATGCATAAAAATAAAAAAAAACAGGATAACAAAAGAAACCAATTATAATATCGTTATCAACATAGTACAAAAACCCAACTTCTTAACGCTAGGTTAAAAACATATACCCTGGGGTGAGATTGGATTAGTATTTTGACCCATAATAAAATTTCTTTTTTATGTGTAATTGCATGAAGAATTTTTATCGTGTATTATTTCTTTGTCATAGAACCTCTACATATAAATAAAAGAGAAGTTGAATTCTTATGAATCCATTAGAATTTAAACTCCCTGAGGGCAAGGGCTGCCTTTCTGCTTATGTTTGTATTCCCAAGTGCTTAACACTCTATCTGGCATATAGGAAGAATTAAATGCTTGTTAATTTGACTTGAATTCTCTTCTTGTGAGTAATAATTCCTCATATTAATATAATACTATATAAAACATTCTCCTAAGAGCAACTCCATGTGGTAGGTAGTTCATGTATTATTATTCCTATTTTACATGTGAAGAAATTGATTCTCATAGAGAATGAGAATGTGACTTCTCCAAGTGGTGGAGCTGGGACTCAAACCCAAGTCTGACTGGTTCCAAGTTGACTCTTCTGAGTCTTCAAAGACTTCCCATTACAGAATGCTTTTTTTATGTCTCCCTGAACTCCCATGACTGCCTTTAAGGATTTATAGCTATAGACAGTGTTCACAAATCCCAATAATGTTGATGCTGCGTGAAATGAGATACAATTAGTTGGGGAGGTAGGCAACCCAAGAGAGAGCTGGCAGGTCTAGAATGTATCTAATTATAAACCCCTCACTCTACAGATGACAAAACCAAGTCTAAGAGCTGGGAAGTGAGTTGTCAAGGTTATATAACTAATTCATAGGATCTAGAACCATAGATTCAGAGCTGGAAGAGCCCTTAGCGGTCAAGTAACACAACTTCCTATTTTTTCATTTTAGAGGTGAGGAAACAAATGCCAGGAAGGTTAAATGACTTGCCTTGGTTTACAAAGACAGTAATTAGGAATAATACCAGACTACCAAATTTGTGCTCTTCAGGGTAGTTTCTGGCAGAATTCATCTATTACATATAGTTTTGACCAAGAATAAAATAAGTAACAGCATTTCATACCTTTACTTCTTTTTTTTTAACAAATGCTTTGTTAACTTCTGATTTACATCATTCATTTCCGCCAGATTTTGAGTTACAATTTTTCCCCATTTTTCCCCTACCCACCACCCCAGAATAGCAGTCCCACAAGATATCCCCTCATCCAATCTGCTCTCTCCCATATCTTCTCCCATACCCCCTTTGACTTTACCATTAGGGCAAGGTGAATCTCTGTGCCCCAATGCCTGCACATCTTATCTCTCAGTTGCATGCAAAATAGTATTAATAATAGTGTTTATATATATTTGAAACATTTAATTTTAAAACTTCAAATTTCAGATCCATTCCCTTCCTTCATTGTCACCCATTCCCTCTGTGAAGATAAGTAATTCAGTATGTGTTGTACATGTATAGCTATGCAAAACATTACCATAGTAGATATATTGTAAAAGACTGCTTATATTTCCCTCCCACCCATCTCACCTCCCACCTGGTCCATTCCCTACTTTGATCCTGTCCCTCTTTGATAGTGGGTACTTCCAACCTCCCCTCCCCTCAGAATGCCCTCCCCTCCATCCTCCCCTCTCTCATCCCCCTTATCCCTACTCTCCTGCAGGGTGAGATATCCCATTTAGTATGTATGTCATTCTCTCCCTGAGCCAAATTCAATGAGAATATGGTTTTGCCTTTTTGTCTTCCTGTTCTTCCCCTCCCCTGCAACCACTTCCCCTTGCTTCTTCTACATGAGATAGTTTACCCTACCCTGTCTCTCCTCATCTCCTCTTGCCACTTTATTCTCTCACCTCTTAACTTCACCCCTTAAGTATCATCCCTTCCCACCAAATTCAACCTGTGCCCTCTATCCATGTATACCTGTAAACATATATACACACATTCACATATGTATTCATATGCCCATATACCCTTCTTCAATTATTTTCATACTGAGAAAGGTTTCATCAGTCACAGTTATTGTTTTTCCATGTGGGAATGTAAATAGTTCAACTTTGATAAGTTCCTTTTGATTTCTTTTACCTGATTACCTTCTCAATCATCTCTTGCTTCTTGTGTCTGAATGTCAAATTTTCTATTCAACTCTGGTTTTTTCCTCGAGAATGCTTGAAAGTCCTCTATTCCACTGAATGACCATATTTTCCCCTGAAACATGATATTCAGTTTTGCTGGGTAGGTGATTCTTGGTTTTAATCCCAGCTCTTTTGCCCTGTCGAATATCATATTCCATCCCCTTTGATCCCTCAGTGTAGAAGCTTCCAGGTCCTGTGCTATTCTGATTGTGTTTCCACAATATTGAAATTGTTTCTTCCTGGCTGATTATAGTATTTTCTCCTTGATCTGGGAATTCTGGAACCTGGCTATAATATTCCTAGGAGTTTTCTTTTTGGGATCTTTTTCAGGAGGTGATCTCATTCAGGAAGATGATTTCTAGGTTCTTTCTTTGATCTTGGCTTTCAGGTAGTCCAATAATTTTTAAATTATCTCTCCTGGATCTATTTTCCAGGTCAGTGGTTTTTCCCATGAGATATTTCACATTGCCTTCTATTCTTCATTTGTTTGGATCTGTTTAACAGCATCTTCATTTCTCATAAAGTCATTAGCTTCCATTTGCTCCAGTCTAACTCTGAAGGAATGAATCTCCTCAGTGAGCTTTTGAGATTCTTTTTCCATCTGGCAAATTTGGATTTTTAAGGCATTCTTCTCCTCATTGCACTTTTGAGCCTCCTTTGTCATCTGAGTTAGTCTATTTTTAAGGTGTTATTTTCCTCAGTCAGGCTGTTGACTCTCATTTCATACTTTTCCTGCATCCTCATTTCTCTTCCCAATTTTTCCTCCACTTCTCTTATTTGATTTTTAAAATACTTCTTAAGGTCCTCTATGGCCTGTAACCAACTCATATTTTCATTTGGGGCTTTTGGTGCAGGATTTCTGACCTCCCAGTCCTCCTCCTATTCCATGCTTCGATCCTCTTTGCCCCCAAAATAGGAGTCTAATGTTGCATTTTCTGTTTATTTTCTTTCCTTTGCCTAGGCATGTTGCCACTTAATTACTTGATTTTGGGGCTTGTTGCCACAGTAGGACTCTGCCACCAGACAAGGGAGCTTCAGTCCCAAACATTGGGGTCTTCACAACTTCTGGAGGTATTAGTTGGGTGGCCTCTGTGGAACCTCCACATTCTCTGGCAAGTTGGATACCCACCCTACAACCTCCCCCCTAGACTGCAATCCAGATCCAGAGAGGTTAAAGCAAGAGCGATTAACCCCCAAGAGTGTTCGCTGGATCTCCCTACAGTTTGCAGGCCAGGAGCAGAAGCTGCCACTGAAGTTGCAAAATGGCATCTGTGCTGTGTCCTCTCAGCTGCTTTTCACCCCCAGGGGAAGAAGCCGATGCATTCCCCAAATACTGGTCCCAAAGTCAATAGGGCACTAACTTCTCACTTTGTCCTAGGCATATCTGTGTTGATAATTCTGGAATTGCCACAGCTGCTGGTGTTCTGGAGTCCCTCCAGCAGGCTGCTGGCCAGGCCACCCTGGAGCTAAAACCGCGATTCACCCTGGCCTGGGCTCAGCTCCCCGAGTGCTGAGCTGTCGGTTCCCAGTGCACTGTGCTGCCTGCTTTCAGAGAGTTGCTCTGGTCGCTCCCTGCAAGGCTGCCGGGCTGTCCTCAGTGGGAGGTTAGCTTCTCTGTGTCATTCTATGGGTTCTGGAGCTTCAGAAGTTGTTCAGAGACCCCTTTTACATGGTTTGGAAGTGGTGTGGAGGAGAACACCTTGGAAGTGCTGTTTCTACTCCTCCATCTTGGCTCTGCCCCCCCCCCCCCCCATACCTTTACTTCTTATTCCTGCAATTAATGCTCATAAATTTTTCAGGTGTTCAAAAATTTTAGACAATGGTTATAGGAATATGTTAAACAAGGAACAAGAAAACAGAGTATAAGCATCTGCTAGGTTTTTTTTAACCACTTGAGATGTTTACTTTTGATAATGGGAAACTTACTAATTATTATATTTTTACTTTGTGGATAGTTTTGCATGTGTATACACGTGCACTTTGAGTTACAGGACTAAGTGGCAAGCTTCCTAATATACCTACTCCTTTTTTATGCTTTAACCATCAACATACACTTAGCATATTTAAGACACAATTTGCCGTTAAATCAATAGTAAGTTTGTCCTTTATTTCCCGATTTCCTTCATTATATATAGATGCACTAGTCTAATAAGTTTTACTTTCATGTTTTAGGGTGAATGAGAATTTCACAAATATTTCCCTCAATTTTCTGCTGTGTTCTGCTGTGTGACTAGAGCAGGGGTGGGGAACCTGTGGCCTCGAGGTCACATGTGGTCCTCTAGGTCCTCAAGTGTGGCCCTTTGCCTGAATTCAAATGTCACAGAACAAATTAATTAATATTTATTAATTCTTATTTATTAATAGCTAATTTATTAATTAGTAATAAAATCATTTGTTCTATGAGGTTTGGATTTAATCAAAGGGCTGCACTTAAGGACTTTGAGGGTTACATGTGGCCTCAAGGTCAATGGTTCCCCACTGCTTGGTCTAGAGTGGAAAGTTAAAGAAGGTAAGGTGAAGTCAGTGTAGTTGGTGGCAGTTCTAGACTCCTACGCTTTATTATTATGCAAATGATTGAACTGGTAAAAATCTTAAGTGATTCCAAGAGCCAATCATTTAAATGTTCACTATGGATAAAACTTGAGGCCGAGCTATGATATGTGGAAAGATTATAGCACGCTACCATTTTCTCAGTGTGAATAAAACTATCTGTTGAACTTTAAGAAAAGGTGGGGGAGTCTTCATATTTAACAGCCACATGATCCCCAGAGATGCTAATTGTTCTTTAAGAATGTGGTAATGAGGTGAAACATGTTTTGTGCCAACAGGCCAAATAAGATCATATTTCATATCGCTCATTTTAATCAGGGCATTAATTTTCATTACAAGATGCATTCAGTGATAGAGGCTGAGGCAAATGATGAATTTAGCAAGTACAGACAGCAAGCCACAGAGTATTTGGCCCTTCAAATGCTGACCTCATTTACTTACAGCCAGATTTTGTTGAAAGATGGCTATCAAAAGCAAAATAAAAATTCCTCTGGTGGTAGAATATTAATGTTAATAGCCCTTAGCAAGGAAAAAGCATAAAGTTCAGACTTAATGCCATAAAAGATAAGTCATTAGCATGAAAATGTAAAGCCAGAGTGGAGGGAGAGAAAAACTTAGTTTCCCTCAATTTATCAGCATCTGTTTTATGAATGCCAAGTATGTGAAAGTATATAACTTATACTCTATAGAAGGACACCTAAGAAAGAGGCTGAAGCTCAGAGGTGAGAGTCAATTGACATCATACATTTATCTTATTTTTCCATGATATAATTTCGATCATATACCATCCTCTTTTAGCTGGTACAATGTTAGAATAGAAGACTTACTGGAAAAAATGTAATTATGTTTCTAGGAGATGGTTGGATAAGTGGACATGAAGGGACATGCAGAAAGGAATGGGAAAATATAGCCTAGATGGCCACCAAAACATTTGCTTCTGAGCAAAAGGGAGGGAGGAAGAAAAGCAGCAGCTAATGATTACACTGAGAATTTCGAGTATTGTAAATTCCTATACTGACTTTGCCTCTGACTTAATATAGGACATCATTGGGTCACTTAATATCAATTATCCTCATTCTCTGTTCTTTAAACAGGATTGTTATAACGGTGACATAGTGTATCATGATCTAGGGCTTTGGAAATGTGAGCATGCTGGTCACATAGACCTAGGCACTGGTAACCAGAATGAAGCTAGGCTATTTTGAAATGTGGTATAGTAAAGAAAAGAGGGGCGGGTAGGTGGCATAGTGAGTAAGAGCACCAGCCTTGGAGTTGGGATGACCTGGGATCGAATCTGGCCTCAGAAAATGAGCACCCACATATAAATAATGACTAGCTGTGTAACCTTGAGCAAGTTACTTAACCCCAATTGCTTTAAAAAAAAAAAGAAAGAAAAGAAAGACTGCATTCTGTCTTAGGACATAAAAAGTTAAATCTGGAAGGGATCTTTGAAATCATCTAACCCAACCCCCTTTGCCTTCTTGCCCTCTTTTTTTTTTTAAACAGACAAGGAATCTGAGTCCCAGAGTAGTAATGTAACTTGGAAGGCAACCAAGCATTTAAATTCCCACTAGGTGACAATGCCGCTGTTAGGTGGTTAAGTGTATAGAGTGCTGGGTCTAGGGTCAGGAGGACCTGAGTTCAAATTCAGCCTCAGACACTTACTAGCTATGTGGCCCTGGGCAAGCCAGGGTTACTGCTTGCCTCAGTTTCTTCCTCTGCAAAATGTGTTAGAGAAGGAAATGGCAAACCACTCCAATATTTTTGCCAGGAAAATCCCAAATGGGGTCCCTAAGAGTTTGACATGACTGAAGCAACAAATGTGACAGAAGATAAATGACTTTCTCAGGGTTTTATGTCTAATAAGTCGCTGAGGCTGGATCTGAAATTAGATTTTCCCTGCAGGCGCAACACCCTACCCACTGCACTAAGTTAGCTGCTAGATTGGCAAAAATTGCAACCTAGTGGCAGAGTTAGAAACAGTCTCCTATTCTCAATCCACTGTTCTCTCGATATTCCATATGATGACTGTGGCATGCAAAGATGTACATTTAAATGTTTCTCAATGAAAATCTCAGTACGTTTCCATGTATCCTGGCTGGTGAGAACTTTTTTTCTTTCTTGCCCCTACAAGCACTGCAAGGGCTAGTTTGGGGGGTAGATCTGCTTACCCAAATGACGAAAGTTTAATGTTGTAGGCAACAGAAAAGGGATGGGGTGAAGAGCAAGGAGATGAAGAAGGGGAAATTGAGGATAGACTGGGAAAGATAGGGAAAGGAAAAAAGGCAGGTTTGATGAAGAAATTAAAAAAACTAGCAAAGGGACTTAAAAAGTCTAATAACACAGGGGTAATAAAACATGATGATTTTTTTGGCAACAATATTCAGAAAGGATTGGAAGGGGAAAATGAAGGTTGATAAGAGGTCCGATTTTAGGAGCCTCCTGAAGTGAAGAGAAAACCAGTATAGAGGTTAGAGTTTTAACTAGAGGGAAAAGCTACCAGAACTAGTCAAAGAAAAGCCAATAATTCCGCTACAAACAGCGTTCAATTTTTTTTTTTAAGAGAGAACAGGTTCAGATAAAAACTAGGTTGTTTGCTTAGGATATGGAGAAAATATAATGGACTCTATAAATATGAGGGGGAGTTCCTAGAAAAGGTAGATTTAAATGTATTTTCAAAAATGTCCATTTTAAATATATTTTCAGAGACATGAATAAAATGTTGCCAACTTTGGCAAATATAGACATCACTACTAGAGTATACAGTGACATGTAGGTTAACATTGTCTATGAAAAAAATCAAAATTCATCTTAACTAATAAATTTTCTTAGTGGAAAGAGCATTGAATCTGGATTCAAAAGGCTTAGATTCGAGTCCTGACTTGATACTTCCTAGCTGTGTGTCCTTGGGCCAATCAGGTTCCCCTCTCTGAGTCTCAGTTTTCTCATCTATAAAATGAGTAGGTTAGAATAGTGATGTTAAGGTCTGTCCAACCAATGACATTTGGTAACATCCACTTATATCAATAATTGAGGAGTTTATAATGTATTGCTGGTGGAATTTTGAACTTATCCAACCATTCTGGAGAGCAATCTGGAATTATGCCCAAAGGGCTATAAATAATTTCATACCCTTTAACCCAGCAACACCACTTCTAAGGTTATATCCCAAAGAGATCATAGAAGAGGGAGGAAGACCCATATGTACAAAAATAATTATAGCAGCTCTTTTCGTGGTTGCAAAGCATTGGAAATTAAAGGGGTGCCCATCAATTGGGGAATGGCTAAATAAGTTGTGGTATATGCATGTAATGGAATATTATTGTGCTATAAGAAATGAGGAGGAGATGGTTTTCATATTTACCTGGAGAGGCTTATACAAACTGATGCTGAGTGAGAAGAGTAGAACCAGGAGAAATTTGTATACAATCACAGACAAAACATATGTGTGATGACCAACTATGACAGACTGGACTCTTCTCAGCAATGCAGTGATATAAGTCAATCCCAAAAGACTCATGAAGGAGAGAGATACCTACACTCAGAGAAATAACTAGAAAGAACTGAGCTTGAATCCTGAGGGAAGAAAACTAATTGATCTTTTTCTTTTCATTATTTGGTTTTATTTCTTCTTTACCATTTTTCATCTCATCTAGTACAACACGCCTTTGTAACTTGACTAATGTCTATTGTGAAAGTATTTGCAGATCCTATACTGGACTATATGCTGTCGTGCGGGGTGGGGGGGAGGGAGGGAAGGGAAATTTGAAACTCAAGGAACTATGGAATTGAATCTTGTAAACTAAAAATAAACAAATAAACTTTTAAAAAATAATTGAGGAGTTTAGAAGTGAGAGCACGTGTAAAAAACATTTACATTTCGTTCAAATAATTTTTCCAATGTGTATGTATATATATATACATATGTGTGTCTATATATGTATGTATATATACATATAGCCATTGTATTTCTTTCTTGAAGAAGTCAATCTTTCATGCTTCAGAGACTCTCAGGAATTTATCAGGGAACTTGGGCAGGTTTGTTCATTTAGGGTGGTTGGGGAGGAAATAAATAGTTTGCTCCCCTTGGAAACTGCTTACTGATGGGACATCATGGGAGGTGGCCCAGTACATAAATTTTTGGAAGAAATTCCACTCTGTATTCATCATTGGTATTCAATCTCCTTTTGTTGGAACATGACTGATTTAACAGAAACACACCTTATATAAGCTCCACTTTGCATCTGCTGCCCTGCCTGGTTTCAACTCCAGGGAACAAGATGTCCCTCCCAGGATAAGCTCATCACTACTAAACTCACCAGCATGCTGTGAACTTAAGCCTTGATTGACTCTACCTCCCTCAGCCTCTCTTCCCTCCCTTGGAAGGACTGGAGGCTGGAGTACCAAGTTCCTACCATTTTCTTCCTTATAGAGGGAAATTGGACTTTCAGATTACTCCACTATGCATCTGCTGTCCTTCCTGACTTCAGCTCCATGGAATAAGACACCTTTATGCTAGATATCACCTGGTGTTTCACCTCCCCCTTTAATTCTTCCTTTTCTGTTTTGTCTTCCTTTTTATATTGTGAACTCCTTGAAGTCAGGGACTATCTTTCTTTTTATCAATTATATCCCCATCACTTAGCCCAGTGCCTAACACATAGTAGGTGCTTAATAAATGTTGATTAGATTTGATCGGATATAAGTTAAGCAAACAGAAAATTAAGAAACATGCAAGGGAAGGGTCATATTGAGGATGTGGTTTTAAAGTAATTGGCCATAGTCACCAAAAGTCAGTGCCTAAGTTGGGAAGCCATTCTATACCCCAGTCCTAGGTCCAAATTTGGCCTTTGACCATCTGTTTCTCATATTCTACTTCTAGCCTTGTCTTTGTACACCCATCATTTGGCAGAGGTCCTGGAACATGGAAGAAACTTAATAAATACTTATTGATTGATTGATTTTCTTTGCCCAGACCATGTTATTACCCTCAAAACTGTTCACTGAAGGTAAGACTGTATCATAGCTTGTTCCCATGATATGAAGTTAAAGAGAAAGATGGATAAGAGTCATATGATAGAACCTAATTTATGAAGGATCTGTAAAAGATAAGTAATTTCAAGAGTGGAAAACTGCCAGCATGAAAGCTCTTCCCATTAAGCAGATGACAACCTCTCTATAACTCAGTCGATAACTAGCTTAATAGATAACTCTGTAGAGTTGAATAGGGCATCTAGAGATGAAGTGACTTGACCAAAGTCATATAGCTAGAAATTATTAGTGGGATAATTTGAAGGGGGATGGAATAAGCATTTATTAAGTGCCCATTGTGTGCCAGGTAATGTGCTATGTGCTTTCTAATATCTTATTTGACTTAAAGCCAATTATTACTGATGTCAGGCCAAACACTATGTTCATTATGCAATGCTGTTTCCATAGCATGATAATTTTTTTTCTGCAATCCTATGGATCAGTGGTCTCACTGATGTTGGTATTCCCTCCAGCGTTTCAGGCATCCATACATGCCTAACTATTTTGAAGGACTCTCACTCATGCCCTCCCATAAGTTCACAGGATGTCCAATAGTGTTTGGTCCTTCCTTTTGTTCAGTTGGCAGTAGAAGATACAAATGGTGTATGTGGGCTCTGTATTTTTTTATCCCTTGTTCTCCCTGCGTGACTAGCTCATCTTCTTTTTCAATCATGCATTTCTTGGATGACATTCTTTATGGCACTTCTCCTGCATAATTGTTTGTAATGTGTTGTGGCCTGCTTACGCCCACTATATGTCTTTCTGTTGCCCTATGGGTGATGCTCTGCTTCAGTTCTTTAGAGGCTGTTGTATTCCATGACTTGCAGCTGTATATCTCCAGAAAAGCCTTGGCTTTTATAAAGATGGACCTTTGTTTTAGGGAAGCTCTTGATAATCGGAACTACTCTTCTATTGTACATTTCTGTGCCCCAGTCAGTGTCCATTCATTGAGCTTCTACCCAAGGTATATGAATACAAGCACGTGAACTCTATATCCTTTCAATTACATACGATTGTCTGGACAATAAGTATTTTTCATTCATTCTCTGGTGTGGATAGTTAGAGGAATTTGTTTTGAGTGTTTATAGATCTAATTTAGGAAATTCTTTAGTGTTCCTGGGTTTTTATACAATGAGTAAACTGTCATCTGAAAACATAAACATGTGGAAGACCTCATCATCTTTCTCTAGTGATTCTTTTGCAGCCTAGATGGCTGAACTTGATCTTTTTCATGATGGTGGTGAACCATCTTTATGAGCATACTACAAGTCCTTCTGTTATTCCTCACTTTATATTAATGGCCAAAGGAGTCATCAAAAAGGTAATTTCTGTTGTATGTTTCAAGACATCCTAAATAACATGGATATGTGCATAGGAGATACCTTGCTGAAAGAGAACCTTTAAAGCAGCACTTTGCTCTATCAAATAAAAATTTAAATAGTCTAGAAATACAATGGGATCTTATATTTATCTACACCTTTTCTTAATTGTGTGATGGTAAAGATGTACCTGGGATTGGTCTTCCTGAATTCAAATCTGGCCTTGGACACTTACCAGCTATATGACCCTGGGCATGTAACTTAATCCTTTTGCCTCAGTTTCCTCATCTGTAAAATACGCTAGAGAAGATAATAACAAACCATTCCAGTATCTTTACCAAGGGGGTCATGGAATGTTGGACACAACTGAAATGACCCAACAATAACAACTTGAAAAATATGGAGACACTCATTACCTGTAACTTGCTTTGTGAATCTTAAAGTGTTATATAAATTCTATCAATTATTATTTAAATGAGAAAATCAGACTAAATGACCTCTAATTTTCCATCTAGCACTGTGATCCCATAATCCTGTGATCCATGAGGCTAATAACTTGGTGATGAATTTTTTGGCTCTGATAACTCTGAAACAAAGACAAATATAAAATGGTCTTTAGTCTTGTATAGTCCTTCCCTTTTTGCCTACAAAATAATAGGGATAGAGTGACAGAAAGGGAGATAGAGAGCTCTAAGAATCCTAGTTTTTAGTAAGGTTACTGACATTAATAGAGCTGTTTATACTCTGATAGTGGGGTCTTTTTCCAGCGTCCAGTCAGCTCACAGCTCTACTCCTGGGAGAACTTTTCCATTAATATTGAAATTGCTACTATAAAACAAGGCTATAAGGATGTTGAAATTAAATGGAAGGATGGCTCTGCAGGATCATTTTATAGAATCAAATTAGAGTTAACAGAGTTGTTTATATTATGTACCCCCAGGCAATAAATATTTTATGATATACTTGGTCATCTTGTAGTCTCCATGATGAGCATAAGCAACAAGTCTATGTGGATAATTATAATTCATGCCTCAAAGTCTGTGGCAAAGGATGAAGATGTAGAAATAATTTTCCATACAATTTAAGATTTTGTTTTGAGAATTGATGACTTAAATGTGAAAGCAGATACAATGTAGGATGATGAGAAATATGGTGGAAATTGCTTTGAGATCAGAATGATAGTCTGAAGTTAGAGAAACTGCTTAGAAATGTGTTTTTTATGAACACTTTCTTCAAGAAGAGAGTGGCAAAGTGTTAGACATCATAAGCACCAGATGGCACCAGAAATGAAATTGACTATATCTTAACAGAAAGGAAATGATTGGTTATTTACATGAAAAGTATTTCTGAATCACCTATGTGCAATCATATTCATTGCAACAAAGGTAGAAATCAGCACTAAATTAGAAGAAAGGTCAAGTTGCCCAGTATACAATTATACTGACTTCAACTTCTTTTTCTAAAGCAAACTACTGATACCGAAAAGTGGAAAATGGGTGAAGGTAAAATCATTGCTTTTGACTTCCACCATTTCTTATAGAAGTGTATCTTATTTGTGGTGTAGTGACTTCTGTGGTGTACTGGCCTTGGAGACAGGAAGATATGACTTCAAATTTGACCTCAGATGCTAGCTGTGTGACCCTGGGCAAGTCACTTAACCCCTCTCTGCTTCAGTTGCTTCATCTGTAAAATGGGATATAAAAATGGCAGCTACTTCCCAGGGTTGTTGTAATGTTAAAATGACATAATATTTGTAAAGCAATTGGCAAATCTTAAAGAGCTCTACAAATGCTAGTAAAAGTAGTTCCTGAGATGAAGAGAAAAGCCTGGAAATCACCTTAGCCAATAAACACTTAATCTCTTTGTCAAACAGAAAAAGCTGGCTGCCAAGGTTTGTATTACAAACTCATTTGTAAAGCATTACAAAGAAAAGGGTGGGTATCAGTATTGCCTTGGTAAATAGTGAAAAACTTTGTAGGGGAAAAAGTGCATTCTGGGTGTTGGACCCAGGCCAGATTATCATTAGAATATTGATTGACCTCAAAAGATTTGTCATCATTGATGACAATATCTGATAATGCTATTAGGAAAAGTGTTATCTCCCCTCCACTCCCAAACCCTTGCCTCATTTGAACTTTATTCATACTTTCTAGGGCATCCCTATCTTCCAGTTGCCCAAGCTTGCAACCTCAGTGCCATCCTGGACTTCTCACATTGTTCCTTCATCCCTCATATCCACTATTACCAAGTTTGTTAGTTATCTGTCTTTGTGATTTCATTGACCAAAACATCCCTTCCTAACCACCACTTCCATAAATGTGCTATCTTCTCCTATTAGAATGTAAGCTCATTGAGGGCAGGAGCTATCTTGCTTTTTTGTATTTGTATCTACTGTGCTTATCACAGTGCCTGGCTCATAAGTAAGAGCATAATGCATTTTTAAAAATTAATTCATTCATATCCATTCAATCAATATATATTGAGTAGTAAATTGGTGACTTGTACTGGAATGAAAGCAAGAAAGGTACTTTTGTGTTCGTTCCAAAGTGGAATTTATATATTTTCATAGATATTGTATAAACAAAATAGTATTATAAAAAACTAAAGGGGAAAATTGCAAGGGGAAGACTGAGCAAAACTTTTTTTTTTCCAACTGTCATGTTATGGGAATTGTACAAAGCTGGATTGACTCATAAAGTCTGTCTTCTACAGATTGCCCTGCATAGTTCTATGATACAAAAATGGTGTGGATTGCTTTGAATCTGGCTGACAGCCAGGTAAGGCAGTTGATTAGGAGTCAAATAACAGGGGCAATAAAAAGGTCCAAGGAGGGAAACAAAAGGGGATTTGATGTAACTAATTGATGGTGGATGTAGCCTGAAGCAGGTAAAGGGAGGGAGGGAGGAGGGAGATCCAGTGGGTAAATATGTGCTTTCTAATCAAGAGGTTAGTGTTGATGTGAGTTCTGTTTCTGTTTTGAAAGGGACTTATTCATCAGGGGAGATATTGGGAACATGTGTTTATTAGGCCTTGAATGGGGAAAGCTTTAACATTGTTGAAAGAGGTCAGTCGTGTTACTTAACCTCTGCTGAAGTCTATAGTAATTGACATGGGCTGTTATAAAAAGAGCCCGGGTGTGCTTTGTCCTTTTTAAACTGGTTTGACTCTTCTGTGGGCTGAAGTCTGCTGCTGAAAAGACTAGTTCTCTTTTATCTGTGATCCAAATCATGGTGGAGTGCATATGGTTTACTCAGTGATAAAGACATCGGTATTTCCTGTTTATATTTATTATTTAATCAGGTTTATTATTCTCATATTTAAGGATGTTTCAAGTTCATCAGTGTATTTCTATTTTTTATGTGTATGCACTTTTATGAACTCTTAGTTTGTCTAGTGCTTTTCTTAATTAGGAGCGAATCAATGTGTGTGTCTGTATGTTTTAATGAGATGTGATTTTAGAGGCCATATGCCTTCTTCATTCCTTGGGTGACACTCCAGTCGCTGTCATTTAAAATGTCTACATATGGTGTAGTAGGTGATTAATTTTAAATATCTGAAAGAATTGTATAGAGTCTGATTATTGCGATCTTGATTTGGGCAAAGTAGTAGGACCACAATGCAAAGCAATTACGATTTAAGTCTATTCCAGTATCTCTTTTTAGTAACCAGATTCCAATGACTTTGTTTTTTCCTTGATTAAAAAAAAATCCTGTAAAGATGAAACTTGCTTTATTCATTCTTACCCTGGGGGAATTTTTCTTTTGAAAGCTTGATAAAATAAATAAGGCTATTGTTTGAAATGAAAAAGCAAAAAAAAAAAAGTATGCACAAGAGTGTGTTTTTTGTTCCTGCAAAAACATAATTAAGTATATGTGTGTATTATACATACATATTATATGCATATATGTATTATACATACATGTTATATATGTATATAGATTGAACATACATACAACATACAGGCATACATAATACACACTTAGGGGCTGTACCAGTGATTTCATTGCTGAAGAAACCCCACCCACTACTTCAGCATATTCTGTGCAATATACAGTTTCCTGTTGACACTGAGATGTTAATTAACTTGCTGATGTTAAACAGCCTATATGTATTAGAGTTAGAATTTGAACTCCGACCTTCTTGGATCTGAGACCAGTGTTTGCTCTCTCTTTCTCCCTGTGCCTCTCTGCCTCTGTCTTTTATTCCTCAAAGGTTTTTGATAACTGTTGCCTTCCTTTTAATTTCCTTTGAGGGTTCACATTTTATTGCACTCCTGACTTCAGTCACTTATCTACATGGTGATCTCATTTATTCAGTGTGATTTCTTTGCAGTTAAATAGTGCCTGCTTCTAAGGGCTGGCTTTGTGTACTGTGCTTTAAAAGGTTTCTTGACTCACAGCAGCCATTCAGTTTTGCTGTGCTGTGTTAAAGCAGGACGTGTGTGTGCGCACACACATGTGAGAGAGAGAAAATACATGTATATAGCTTCTCATGTAGTACCAAGCATCACTCAACTTTGTGTTTATAGGCTTCTTTCTTGCAGCAGAGAGACACCTAAGGACTTTCTTTTCACCTTTAGCTTTCTTTTGTAGTAGTGAGAAAGGAGATAAGAAAGAATTGTCTTGCTCTCTCTGAAGATCAATGGAGTAACCACTAAAAGATCGATTCTTTGGCAGTTCTGTTTGTATTTGGCATTCACTAATGTCCTGTCTCATTCAGTCCTTCACCCTCTAGAGCCTATATTTTCAAATATAACACAAATGTTAGAAAGAATGAAGTAGAACCATTATGCTTGTGAAATGTCAAATTAAAGGAAGGTTATTAGAGCCAGGAAGAAAGCTTTCACTCCAAGGAAGATGGTACCAAAGTGAAATTGCACTCCCATGTATTTCTGAGTTCAACAAATGATCAAGCATTCAAGTATTTATTAAGCACTTACTATGTGTCAGGCACTGGGGAGACAAAGATAACATGACCACAATCCCTATTCTCAAGGAGTTTTTATTCTAGGAGGGTAGATAATATATGTATATATGGAAGTATATTTAGAAAAACTACAAGGTAGTTAAAGCAGGGCACCTGTAGTACTGGGGGGGATTAATCAACTATGCAGCAATCAATAGAAATTTTTTGTTGCTTTTTTGGAGAGCAGTTGGAGTTAAGTGACTTGCCCAAGGTCACAAGCTAGTTTTTATGTTGTGTCTGAGGCCAATTTTTTTTTTTTGCTTTCTGGGGGGCAATTGGAGTTGTGAC
This sequence comes from Gymnobelideus leadbeateri, assembly GCA_011680675.1. NCBI lineage: Eukaryota > Metazoa > Chordata > Mammalia > Diprotodontia > Petauridae > Gymnobelideus > Gymnobelideus leadbeateri. The sequence goes on from WOXC01004630.1 coordinate 691,037, forward strand.
TTGCCCAAGGTCACACAGCTAGTTTTTGTGTTAAGTGTCTGAGGCCAAATTTGAACTCAGGTACTCCTGACTCAAGGGCCGGTGCTCTATTCACTGCACCACCTAGCTGCCCCTAGAAGTTTACTAAGGGAGTAAATAATACCCTAAATCTCTACAGCCAAGATATCCCATATCTGGACTCCAGGAATTTTCATTGACTTACCCTTTATACCTAGAATGATTTTCCTCCTGATCTCCATCTCCTGGCTTCCCTAAAGTCCCTCTTAATTCTGTAGCCTTTCCTTAATGATTATTTCCAATTTATCCTGTATGTGGATTGCTAGTTATTTACATGATGTCTCCACCAATAGACTATAAGCTCTTTGAGAACAAGGACTGTTTTTTTTTTTTACCTTGCTTTGTATAATATTCAGTAGGGACAGCTAGATGGTACAGTGGATAGATTGCAGGACCTGAAGTCTTCAGGACCTGAGTTCAGATGTAGCCATAGACACTAGCTGTGTGACCCTAGACACTTAGCTCTGTTTGTCTCAGTTTCCTCATCTGTAAAATGAGCTAGAGAAGGAAATAGTAAACACCAAGAAAACCCCAAATAGGATCATGAAGACTTGGACCCAACTGAAATGATAGAATAAAAAGAGAAATAAAAGGAGAAAAGAAAGGTGCAGTGATACTTTGACAATGACCTTGTAGGAAATCTCAGCACTAGTTTTAGAAAATGAAAGTATTTGCTGACCTCTGAGGGGCTTGGAAAATAGGGAACTTTGCTATAATATTCCCCCTTAGCTGATGACATTTCCTGCCTCTATGACACTGATCTCTCTGAATAATAAGTCCATTTGGACTGTTTGTAATTATTTTTTTTAGGTCAGTGGGGCCTAATGTGTCCACATTGTGACAGTCATAATTTGATTGTTTGTGGTTCACAGGAGTCTTTTTGTTACTGAAAACTAAGTACTTCATTAAAAACAAATATTCTTACAATAAAAATTGAAAAAAATATGTTCTTGAATGGAATATTCAAAAACACATGCCTCATTCCCCTCATTTGAGGAAAGTTATGGCACCCTATTGTGAAATTAGTTTCCTTTCAAACAGAATTGGCTATTAGATGGAAATATAGTATGTCAGATCTGGAGATCTGGTTTCTATTCATGAGTCTGTAACTGATTCTGTAGGCACCCTTGGCAAGACAAGTTTCTCTTATGCCTAAAGTTCTGAATCTGGAAAATACTGGTAATAGTAATTCTTACCTGTGTGTTCCTAGGGAATGCTTTGGAGGTTAACAAGAAGATGCTTGTATGGTATTCTTAGTTATTTGGAAAAATCATGCTTTGTGAATCATAGGCATTAAGAGGATGTTGTTATTTATCTGGCACCAAAGAGCTGATCCATTGAGTTTCCAAACTGAAGTCCCAGAAAACATTTTTTCTAATGAGATTTTCCATGGAAATACAAAAAAAAAAAACCAACCAGGATTTGGAACCTACATTTATACAATACATTCTCCTCCACACAGAATGTCCGCTATTTTGAACTTAGACTAATTAAACTTTTCCCTCAATGTTGATTACTTTTTCATTCTGATTGTTTGTAGGGAGAGGAATTACTATTTAACTAATAAGAAATGTTTCTAATTTTAGTTATAGGATGAAAATACACATAGACTAAGGAAGACTGGACTTTGTATTAAAAATGGCTCTCTTGGCTTTCTTTACCTCATCTGGGGCTCTCAAACATCTTGGCTTTCTTTGACTTCCTTGGAAATCTTCTCTATGGCTCACGCTGGTTCCAATGTTGCAGTGTATCATTGTGCAAACCTTTTCTAGCTTCAAATGTCCTCTTAGAAATGTATTTAACCGCAGATTTCAATCTGTAAATTATTAATGTTAAAAATATTTGAAGAAGGACACATTTCCAGACACAAAGCCAACATGAAGCTTTTACATAAATCAAACACGGCAGAATGAAATTAAAAATATTGAATTTTTCCTTGGTCTGAAGCTGTACTCCACAGTAATGGCCTCATTTCCCACTTACGGCTTCACTTCATTATACCCAATGTTATCTGTCACCTGCAATCCTAGATTTGCCAGCTTTACTTAGGGTTTCTTTGTTTCTTTTTTTGGCAAAGTTATCGAAGTATTAATTGTAAACTGATGAGAGTTTTTTTTTTAATTTGCTTCCTGTAACACAAGATGATACTGCTTTTCAATGCTTTTCACTTCCTTTCTTCTATTATTGTAAATTAGAAACTTGAAATAACTAATCTTACATTTAAAGCTTTCAACTGAAGGGCATGTTGTGTACAGTGTTGGAGAGGAGGGTTTGGGATAGTATATGTAATTTTTCCCCCATGAAAAATAGATGAAAAAAATCAGATAGAGAATTGTCCTATAGCATTCCAGTAGATGAAAATGATGACATGTAAATCTACCAGAGATGGGTCAGGTTGGGCCTGAAGTTGACAAGGCAGAAGTCATTCTTTGGGTGTACCATTTAGCTTTGAGGTACTACAGTCATCTGTACTATAACAACTTTCCAGAATATCTCCCAGCATATAGTTTCTCCTTTCCTAGAGTAGCTAGGTGGTGGCCTTGGAGTTAGGAAGACCTGAGTTTGAATTCTGCCTCAGTTACTTACTAACTGTTTGATTCTAGGCAAGTCACATTAAATGACTCTTTCAGCCATAGGTTCCTCAAATGTGAAATCAAGGTAATAATAGTGTCTATATCACAGTGTTTTTGTGAGAATCAAATGAGATGATGTATGTGTAAGCACTTTGGAAACTTTAAGGGATTATATAAATACTAACTACAAACTATTTTTCAATCTGTTCCTTCTAGCTTCTCAAACCATCTTAGTAGTGATGCTAATCTTCTGCTTAAAAACCTTCCATGACTTATCATTACCTACAAGATGCAATACAGACACCTTGGATTTGAATTTAAGACCTTTCTTAATATTGTTCCAATCTACCTTTCCAGCTTTTTTTCATTATGCTCCCGTTCATGCACTCTGTTCCATTATTCTAGAGTAGACAAACTGGGATATCATATATGTATCCTGAAGATTGTTCCAATCTTTCACATCTCCATAATAATAATATACAAAAAACCCCTCACATTTATATAGTACATTGAAATTTACAAATGTTTTCTGCTTCTCAACATCCATTGAGATATATGAGTATTATCCCTATTTTACAGAGGAGGAAAATGATAATCTGGAAGGTTACGTTACTTGCTTATTGTCACAAGCTAGTCAATTTCTGAAGTATAATTTTAATCTAGGCTTTTTTGAATCCAAATTCAGAGCTGTTTTTGCTATACAGCACTGTCTTTCAAAGCAGTCATCATCCCCTGTGCCTGAATACATCACTTCAGTGTGTTTTATAAAACAGTGGATAATATGCTGGTCTGGAGTCAGGAAGAGTTGAGTTTAAATGTGGCTTCCTATACTTGATAGCTGTGTGACCCTGGGCAAGTCACTTAATCTCTGTCTGCCTCAGTTCACTCATCTCTAAAATGGGACTCATAATGTCTCTTACCTCCCAGGATTGATGTGGGGATCAAATGGGACTCATAATGGCCCCTAACTCCCTGGGTTGCTGTGGGGATCAAATGAAATGATATTTTTAAAGCACTGTGTAAACCATAAAGTACCATATAAATTTTAGCTCTTTATTAAAATTCTTGTTCCTTTAAAACCTAATTCTAGTGCTACCTCTTTGATGAAATTTTCCCTAATCCTCCCAGATTCTCTCCAAGAAGGCATGAATTGTTTTGTAGCACAGTATCAGGAACAATTCTCTTTCATCAGATTTAATTGTGTGTTTCTTATCTCCTTTTAACATGGCAAGGTGGAGAGTGCTGCATTTGGACCCAGAAAGACCTAGCTTTGAATCCCATCTCAGACATTTACTAGCTTTACCAGCAATCATTTTAGTTTTGTCTGAACAAGAACAAATGAACCTTTTGCATTTGAATGAAACTCTTAAACAGTTTTCCTTTGGAAAAGCAAATTAATTTCTATCGTTATATTTTGAATCACCCAGTCATCTCAATTTTTTACTATAGCATTCTGACTTTTAAAAAGAATGAAAAAACTGGTAGTAATAATGTAATATTGAATATTATTATAATAATTATATTTACACATGAATTCACATATATTCCTATAATAAATATATTCATTTCAGTTAGAAACAGTCCTAAGACAGGTCATTATCCTACTATTACTCTTTTTCCTAATGGTCTGTGGAATATTGCACAGGTATGTAAAAGAACTACTTTTTGTAATTGGATAAAAGCAATGGGGTATAAACACATTTTCTACAGGTTCACTGAAAATATATCTGGAACATCTCTAGTAAGCAGACAGGATGAAGAGAATTGTCTAATCTTGTTCCCACATGATTTTGATTTTACTAGGTTGGTCTCTATGTTTTGGAAGTGTTTCATTTTGCATAGCTTAGAGATTGAACTTTTGGTATGGTATCATCGAGTAAGTATTTTGGTACATTTTTAAGGATCTGTATTATGTCCAGATGATTGTAGGTATCACTTCAGTCTATGATAATGGTCTGGTTCCAGGAAAGTTTATGTAGTATATTCTCAAAAGTTATTTTGATATTTTTTATTAATTTGTGAAAGATAGCCAGCTCTAGCTACAAAGTTGTATCATGCTATATAGTGCTAAACACTCCAGATGTAAGAAGCCTCTGGTGATTAGGACAGAGTACAGGAGGACAATTACCTCCTTCATTCTTAATTCTGGCTTAATGCTGATTAAGTATTATCCAGTCAGTACTAAGGCAGAGTAAGATTAAATTAATGCTGACTTGTGTTGGTAAAGGGAGTTTCTTCATATTGGAATTCCCTATCCTAATGAAATCAGTAGTCAAATCTCTGACATAAGATTGAATTATTTTTGTTCACCATTTCTTACAGTTGAATTATTTTAATTTTGTTACTCACTAAAAACCTGAGATTTTTTTACACCAGTAAGAATGTTGGTGATTATAAGAAGATCTGGGTGGAGAAGAGAGGGAAACTTGTGTAGTTGATAATTTAAACCTAATTTTAGAATTTTACATTTAGGCATTCTAAATTTCTTTGTAGTCGATTCAGCTTACTGTTTCTAATTAATTCAGCTCACCATCAGCTGTTTAGTTAAGAGTTTTCATGTCTTAGCTACCCTTCTCAGTCTTATGTAATCTGCATATTTGATAAGCATAACATCTGTGCCTTCATCCAAATAACTGATTAGAATGTTCACAAGGCTGACAGATTGCTCACATCCTGTATTATAGACCTCCCTCAAGATAATTGATCCACTAATTGGTATTTTTTGGTATAAACCATTTAGCCAGTTTAGAATCTACCTAATTGCTTTCTTCTAATATCTCTTTAACTTCTCTACATTGAAATCCTGAGATATTTTGTCAAGATTCTTGCTTAAATTTAGATAAACTATGTTAAAAGCCTTCCCTTAAACTGTTATTCTATTAGCTAGTAAAAAATAAATTCAATTCAATACACATTTGAGTCCTGTTCTCTGCTTTCCCTGGGACTACCTAGTCTCATCTTTATGCTGACCATTTTCAACCCTGTTCTAAATCCTCTGAACCTGAGTATCAGAGGCCATCCTTGAGAGGAGCCATTATGTGACTATACCACCCCTTACCATCTCTTTCTCTCAGAACTGTTATCATATTGCCACTACCATAAACAAACTTAGAAAGCATGAGGTAGTAGTGAACTGATCTGTTGTTCCTTTCACTGTCTCTGTGTCATCCTGGACCATAATACTGTACCCAGGCTAACAGTCCTCTTATATGCTTGTTCTCCCAGGAGAGTGGAAGCTCCTGGAGAGCAAAGATGGGTTTGTTTCTTGGGTTATTGTTGTTAATGTTATTGTAAAAAAGGTTAAATACTGCTTTTTAGCATAGTGTCTTATATATGGTAGACCTTGAATGAATGAATGGATGACTGACAAACTTTTAAACATTTATTATGTGCCCATCATTATTTTAAGTGCTAAAGATGTAAAAGCAAGAGAGTCCTGAGAAATTGTCTAAGAGGATGAAGAACTGATCATAGTTGTTTTATATTCTGGTATATGACTTGTGTGTGTGTGTGTGTGTGTGTGTGTGTGTGTGTGTGTGTGTCCGTAGAGGAGAGACAGTTATAATTTCTACCTCAGTTGATGTAGTCACAGAAAATCCATAATCTGATAAAATAAAAAGTTAAAATCTCAGAATAAGTTCCTTAGTCAATTAAAAGAATTTATAAGGGCCTCAGGTTATTGTATAAAGGGAACTGATGCCACACAGAAAACATTTTGCAATTAGCAAACAGAATTGATAATACTTCTTGGCCCCATATATAAAAACAAGACATTTAGCATTCTGGACTGAGGGAATTTTGGAGAGAAGACTTTTTCTCCTTTCTTTATCTCCCAGTGACTATATCATTAGAGCTACAGGACCAGTAGGATACAGTATCTCTAGCTGGGAGCAGAAGTTGACATCCAAGAACAGACACAGATCCAGAGGGAGAGTTACTTAAGGGAGGAAGCAGCTTCAAGAAGTGTGACCCCCTTATAGCAGAGAAAAGGGCCCACATAAAGAACTCAAAAAAGGAACAAATGCTGAATGACTTACCCAGCCATTCACCTGCTACACCTGAGTAGAGCTATGAGAGAACTCCATAGAAAAAGAACTTCTTGTCTGTGCAGTACAGGGAGTTGAGTTATCCATTGTTAGATATGTATCCTGCATGTGTGCCTCACCCTCATTGAGCTCTAAGTTGGAGCCCATTCTTCCCTTGGATTCTATGTGTATTTCAGGGAGAATATACCCTGTCTTTTGTTTGTTTTTGTTTTGTTGGGAGGAGGTGGATAGACTGTTCAAAGTAACTTGAAAGTTTACTAAACTGTTTTTACTCTTCCACTTGAATAAATGCCTTCATTCTAAATCTACTGGCTGATTTATTAATGGGAAGCATAATGGTAGGGGCTTGTGAACTATAGTAGCAAGAGTGACTAGTCGTTGATGGGGTTATCTCTAGAAACAAAGAGTAGCAGCTGCCTTTTTGGAACCCAACCTACATTAAGAGTGGGAGTTGGGGAGTATCCCAGAGGGGTGTATGTTGCCTATCTTATCTATCTTATTTCTGTGTATATTTATTTGACTTATCTTTGTGCCTGTTGTTTTGCCCTAGCAGATTGTAAATACCTAGAGGACAGAAACTCTTTTGTGGTTCAGTGAATCAATAAGCATTTTATAAGCATCCTCACTAGGCTAAACATTGGAGATATATTACTAATATGGTTTGTTGTTTTTAGTTTTTTTCTGTTTGTAAGAATTTTGGCTTAAAGATGAGTCAAATTAGAGGTACACAGTTAGGCCAGGGGTGGAGAATCTTTGGCCTCGAGGCCACATGTGATCCTCTAGGTCTTCAAGTGCAGCATTAAAGTACTGTTGAATTCTTAAAAAGTTGTTGAATTCTGGTTACTGCAATTTTAATCAACTCATATCAGGTAGTTACAGAAATTTAATTTATATTGTCATATTCATTGTCGAACGATCAACACCCATCAGTAGTTAGTAAGAGGATATAATTTGTGCTGTTATGCTCATTGTTGAAGACCTTTAAAAATGCTGAGAGAGGTTTAACACTTTTTTTTTTTTTTGCTTTTTTTTTTTTTTAGAGGGCAACTGGGGTTAAGTAACTTGCCCAAGGTTACACGGCTAGGTTTTTTGTTTGTGTGTGCATTAAGTGTCTGAGGCCAGATCTGAACTCAGATCCTTCTGACTCCAGGACCGATGCTCTACTCACTGCGCCACCTAGCCGCCCCTGAGGTTTAACACTTTTATAATGCCAACCTAATAAAAGTAAGGAAATGGGGGTAGCTACATTTATATTTATATTTCAGTACCTTTCCAAAACGTGGCTTTAGTAACTACCTTCTATAAAAAAATGACTTGATACTAAAAATGAGTATTTCAGGCATGTTAAAATCCTTTAATGTTATCTGTTTTGTATAAGAAAAAGCATATGGTGCACCAGAAAGAGAGAAAAATTTTATTGTCTCCAGATAAGTGTTTAGATTGTTTGGTAAGGAATACGATTTTAACCTGTGGCCATAGGTTATTAATGAAGTCTCACCATATTGTTTGAATTAGATTCATTGCCTAACGGGGGAGGGAAATGTAAGGAGGAAGTTGTTACAATTTTCATGCCTTAGACACTAGTGTATTTTCATAAACTGAAGTGAAGGTTCTCTAGGGACAGAAAATATCACTGAAACATTTCCTGAGTTCTGTTGAGCTGCACATTGGTATGTCCAAGTCTGTTTTCAGAAGGATGGAGATTTTTGTTTAGTTTTGTGAGCACATAATGTAACCCATGTTAAGACAAAAATGTAAGTTTGTGTTGTAATTTATTTTAAAAGCAAATGCATAAAAATCATTTAAAAAGTCATTTGCTTAGGAAAAGTAAATCTTTCATTTTAACTTTAAAAAAAACAATGGAGACAGTTTTAAAATGTATTTACCTCATTAGTATATAAGTATATATGCTACAAGCCAACACACTAAAGTTTTTAAAATTTTGATTTTTAAAATGTTATTCAGAATAATTGGGGTTAATATATTTGATGTTTAATTGGAAGAACTAAGATAATTCCAGCTCTACTTGTATTTATTTGTTGAATCTTTTCATTAGGAGAATCTAATTTTAATGCATTTTTGGGAATTGTCTTTCATTTTTGTCAGCATCTTATTTGGATCTGGTATTTTGATGTGGACTCTATTTTTGTTGTTACAGATTTCCACTGATCTATACCTTATCATGCTGTGAGTCTTACCATTAGACTACATATTTGTTTAATAGTAGTAGTAATAGTAGTAGTAGTAGTAGTAGTAGTAGTAGTAGTAGTAGTAGTAGTAGTAGTAGTAGTAGTAGTAGCAGTAGGAAAGATGATGATAAAAATTATTGATCAGTAGCCATCTTGCTAGACAGGAAGAATGTTTAAATGTAAAATAGTAATGGTCTTTTGGAATAGGTATGTTCATTTTATGCTAGTGAAAACCACAGGTGTATTTTTTTAGTTGCTTCAAGAAAGCATTCATCTTTAGATAATAACTTTTTATATGGATGCTAATATAACAGTTAAGGTTATTTTCAATAAGAGTCAAACATTCCACTCTCAAATTTACATTTTTCTTTTTAAATGTCCTATAGTTTTTCTTAATTTTGCATAGCTTTTCCCCCTCTAAAAAGTCATGGCTTCCTTTATGTATAATGTGGTTTTTTGACATTTAACCTCTTTGCTCTCTCTTTGAAAAGGTGTCTTGGAAAAAATCTTTTTAGGGTCTGATTGAAGTTCAGTCAGTCAGTGGGAAGCTTTTTGACAAGAAGGAACATGGTAAAGTAGAAGAGACAGTAGTTTTAGAGTTGTAGGACCTACTTACAAATCCTGATTCTGCTCATTATTACCTTTGTGATCTTGTACAGTTTAATCAGATAAGGTACTCTGTGTACCTGGGCACAAGACCACTTTTATTTATCTAATGATGGTGGTAGAATACCAGACCAAGGGGGTAGGGAATATGCAGTGTTCAATAGTATAGCACCCTAATTTAGCACCCTAAATATATGAACTCTCTGTCTAATGAACAAGTGGACTTGTTACTATAGGCATGGAATTGCAATAATCTTGACAATCTTCCTGCAAATGAAACCAGAAGATAGAGGGAACTTGCATCTCAATGGAAAGATGGCTCAGTTTCTCTTTGGTATGCCAAGTGAAAGAATTGGTGGAGTTGATTTTATTGTGTCTCTATAAATATAAGAAGCATCTTTTTATTGAGAGGTACCATCACAGAGGGGATAGTGTTGAATTTGGAATCAGTGTACCTGGGTTTAATTTCCAACTTTGCCATTACTTGAGTGATACTTGGCAAGTTCATTAATTTCTTTGTTTCCTTGACTGTAAAATTAGCAGTTGTACTAGGTGAGCTGACAGGTCTCTTCCATCTCTAAGTCTATAGTATAATTGGTAATTGGTCATTTCATATTGCAGTGCTCATCATATGGAAAATAATTAATACCTCTCAGGCAATATCCATTGTAGAAGATGAGTAGGTTAAGAAATTCTGCAAAGAATTTAATTAGATTCCAGATCAAATTAATAATTTTTTTTTTGCTTTTTTGGAGGGCAATTGTGGTTAAGTAACTTGCCCAAGGTCACACGGCTAGGTTTTTGTTTGTGTGTGTTGTGTCTGAGGCCAGATCCGAACTCAGGTCCTTCTGACTCCAGGGCCGGCCCTCTACTCACTGTGCCACCTACTTGCCCCCAAATTAGTAAATTCTTTGATACTCAGTGACTTCAGTAAGGTAAACATATACAAAGGCACTCAAAAATGTTAGAAAATGTGGATTAGGAATAAGGAATGATAAAGGCTTTTCAGAAATTGCAAAGGATCCTTACTATACATTATGAATATTTTCTTCTAGGAGAGAATTGGAAGGCATAGGATGTGATAAGTCCAAATAACATTTTTAAAAATGATTTTTTTTACAACAAACAAGTCATTATTGATGCCGTAGTCATTCCTAAATCAACTATCTGGGTACAAATAAGACCACTGATTTGTTAGTACAAATATAGTAAATAGTCAATAAACATTTTTAAATACCTACTGCCTGCCTTAAGCCCTGGGGATACAAGTAAAAAAAAATCCTGCCCTCAAGGAACATACAATGTAATTGAAGAAGATGATACATCAAAGGAAGCTGAAAAGGAAGGGGGGAGGCAGGATGGGAGAAGGTACCTAGATTAGGGGCATGGAGGAGGCAGAGACCTGATAGAGAATCTCGTCCAAAGAAATCCGAAAGCAACTAAGTTAGTGGGAAATGGGGAGAAGATTGTGCTGAGCCTCTTCCTTAAATGGAGGTTTTGGAGCTTATGACTCTGTCCTCAAATCAGAGGGTCTGATCAGAGTGGGAGAGGATACTAATGAGCACCAAGACTTAATCAGTCTTGCAAGAAAATAACATTTTCTTTTGCACTGTTAAGTCTCTTGGGGGCAAGAAGGCATGATGGAGAAGTCCAAATAAGTCTAAAAAGTAGTGAAGGTGGTGAGAAATGGGATCAAAATCAATAAAAACAAGAATAAATATAAGAGAATTTTAATGGTGTGCAGTGAAATCAACTCCATCTTGACACACACTAAACAAGTCACTGATGATGGTAATATTGGGAGCATGACTAAATAATTATATAGGAGCAGCAGTTAAAAGGATAGCATTAAAGAAATGAATGAAAGAAAATGAAAGAGGTGATTGGTTATGTGGCAAGAGCAAGTGGGAAGTCTGTGTATTCCCCAGGTATGCTTGCAACATCAAAAGAAAGCAAGGGATTTTCCCACCACGTTGGATTGAATTCCCTGTGGAGAGTTCATGAGAGGATATGTATAATAGTTGCCAGGATGGGTAGGCATACATGGGTTGTGATCTGCACTGTTGGGAGTCAAAATCCAGATTAATTAAATAACATCTAGTTAACATTTCTGAGCCTCATTTTTATCTGTAAAATGAGAGAATTGAATTAGATTACCTGTGATATCTCTTTTAGTTATAAATCTTTGATCCTATTACAACTAATCTATTATACATAGGAACAATTTAGAGACCAGAGAAAAAGGAAATGGGATATTGACATATTCAGTAACTGCAATAGGATCATATTTATTTAGATAGAATATTTATTCTATTTAAATATCCTATTTATCTAATAGAATAGTCTCAGTAACTGAGCACCAAATATTCCAGTGTAAAAAGAAAAAAAAGACACACATTCCACAGATAGAAATGCCTTTTTATGTTATCAACAATAGTTCATCATCTCAATCCCTAATGACTCTTCAATTAGGACATCTCACTGGGAACTGAATGAACTGCAAGCATTGTTTATATGCATGTCCTTGCTTAGCAGTAGGGTAGAGTTCCTGGAAGATTCAGAAAAAAAGGAAGACTCAGGATAGAGTCTCAGACATAAACTTAATTAACCTAATCTAACATTGTAACTCATTCTACTGCAACCTTTTTTAAACATTTTGACCAAATCAGGCCAGACCTCTAATTCCCTTCTGTTGCCTATAGTGAAAGAGCTAAGGGAATGCACCATCAGGAGTCCCAAAGAGAGGGCATCACTTCCTTTTAGGAAAGACTTTAGGATAGAGACACCAGGTCAGAAGGGCCAGAATTCCCAGACTATGGCAAATGGAAATTTCCTAGGGAACTTCAATCTTTTTTTTTTTAACATTTTTATTTAAAGTTTTGAGTACCAAATTCTATCCCTCCCAACATTTCACCTACCCTCTCCCTGAGATGGTAAGCTATTATACATGTATAATTATGTAAAACATTTCTACATTAGTCATTTTGTTCAAGAAGCCTCAAATAAAAGAAAAAATGAAAGAAAGAAAGTGAAAAATGCATGTTTCACCCTGTATTCAATCAATATCAGTTCTTTCTTTGGAGGTGGAGAATATGCTTCATCATTTGTCCTTTGACATTGTCTTGGATCATTGTATTGCTGAGAAAAGTCAGGAGTTTCTTTAATTTCACCTTTGTCTTTGTAAGCCCAGGACCATATAGAAGTTTAATACACATTTATTGAACTGAATTAAATCCTCCCAATCAGAAGAAATTTCAAGTTGTCTTTGTCATTAGAGCTTGTTAGTACCCAGTTTTCTTGAATCCCACTTTTTTCCCCCTAAGTCTTTTTTGCCCTCTGGAATATCATATTCCATGCCCTTCCATCCCTCAGTGTAGAAGCTGCCAGGTCCTGGGCTATTCTGATTGTGTTTCCACAATATTGAAATTGTTTCTTCCTGGCTGCTTGTAGTATTTTCTCCTTGATCTGGGGATTCTGGAACCTGGCTATAATATTCCTGGGAGTTTTCTTTTTGGGATCTTTTTGGGAGGTGATCGGTGGATTCTTTCAACCTCTATTTTGCCCTCTGGATCTAAAACATCAGGGCAATTTTCCTTGAGAATTTCTTGAAGGGTGATTTCTAGGTTCTTTCTTTGATCATGGCTTTCAGGTAGTCCAATAATTTTTAAATTGTCTCTCCTGGATCTATTTTCCAGGTCAGTGGTTTTCCCATGAGATATTTCACATTGCCTTCTAATCTTTCATTTGTTTGGATCTGCTTAACAGCATCTTGATTTCTCATAAAGTCATTAGCTTCCATTTGCTCCAGTCTAACTCTGAAGGAATGAATCTCCTCAGTGAACTTTTGAGATTCTTTTTCCATCTGGCAAATTCGACTTTTAAGGCATTCTTCTCCTCATTGCCCTTTTGGGCCTCCTTTGCCATTTGAGCTAGTCTATTTTTTAAGGTGTTGTTTTCCTCAGTCAGGCTGTTGACCCTCATTTCATACTTTTCCTGCATCCTTCTCATTTCTCTTTCCAATTTTTCCTCCACTTCTCTTATTTGATTTTTAAAGTCCTTCTTAAGGTCCTCTATGGCCTGTAACCCATTCATATTTTCCTTTGGGGCTTTTGGAGCAGGATTTCTGACCTCATAGCCCTCTGACTCTTCCATGCTTCGATTGGGAACTTCAATCTTGCAGAAAGTTCTGTTGACAAATTTGAATAGATAGTAAAGCAAGAATCTTTCCCAATAGCTTGGATTTTTGTTTTTCAGTTATTCATTCATGTCTGAGTCTTTGTGGCCCCATGGACCATAGTGTGCCAGGCTCTTTTATCCTCCATTGTCTCCTGAAGTCTGTTGAAGCTCATGTTCGTTGCTTCCATGATGCTATCTATCCATCCCATCCTCTGCTGTGCCTTTCTCCTTTTGCCTTCAGTCTTTCCCAACATCAGGGTCTTTTCCATTGAGTCCTGTCTTCTCATTATGTGGCCATAATATTTAAACTTAAGTTTCAGTATTTGTCCTCCTAATGAGTAATCTGAATTAATTTCTTTAAGTATTAACTGATTTGATCTTTTTGCTGTCCAAAGGACTTCAAAAGTCTTTCCCAGCATCATAGTTTGAAGGTATCAGTGCATAGTACATTGTTCTATAGCTCTAATTCATTGGAATTGTTGTCATTTTATAGAATTCATAACCCAGACATCAGTCTAGGAGGAGAGTATCAGCTGAGATGAGATGCTCTTTCTTCTCCAGGGCTTTTTCTTGCTCTTTCAAAGAGATAAGATATAGAACAGTGATTTCATCGATATAAAGAACTCCCAGATGAAATGTCCTTGACCAATGCAAATGGATCTTCAGAAAACTCAGATTTGTTCATAATCATGTGGCATGCATGCACTGCACATGTACACACACATTCACTTATTCACGCACATACATATACACTTTTAGTAGACTCCAGTGACTCCCTATTACCTCTGGGATCAAATATAAAATTCTCTCTTTGGCTTCTCAAGCCTTTCATAATCTGCTCTCTTTCTACCTTTCCAACCTTCCCCCCCCTTACATTTTCTCTGATCCATTGATGTTGATCTCCTTGCTTTCCCTTGTATTTGCTCAACTTTAATTTTTTTTTACTCTTTTTCTTATTCCTGGAAAGTTCTGTCTTCTTATCTCTACTTGCCAGCTTCCCTGACTTCCTTTAAGTTTCATCTAAATTTCTACCTTCTGCAAGAATTCTTTCCTATCCCTCCTTAATGTTAGTTCTATTTCCCACCGTCTATACTGCTTCTAAACTTCTTTGAAGCACTTCATCATGCCTTTCTTCCCCAGGAAACTCATCATTGGGAGATCCATAATGCAATCTATATTGATCATATAATAGTACATAACTACAAGGAATATTGTTTGTTGTTGTTGGTCCTTTCTTCTCAAAGAGGTCCATTGACATCAGGAAGGTGTTGTATTGAATTGAAAGTGAATTGGATTTAAGTGAGGTAGAACTGTACAAAGCTATCAGCCTCACTCTCTTCTCCAAAGTCATAGGAGTTCAGTGTAAGACATAGGTAAGGATGACTAAGGATAGCCTTAGATGCAGTGGGAGATCTTGGCCTTTTTTAAGCTAAGGTCTTCCCCAGGTCTTGCTTTGCCTGAGGCAATACCTCAGTCAAATATTGAGTAATTAAATTGTAATTTTGAGTAATATTGAATAATTAAAAGCTAGGTAAGAATGGAGGTAAAAGATGGCCAAATTTGCTTTTGCAAAGAGTCAATCTAGGAGGGGAAGACCCTCTAGCCAGAACTGAAGCAATGGCTATTTATATGCACTCTGAACTATCAAAACCCAAACAATGAGCAAGTGAGGCTTGGGATGGGACCTATATATTGGCCAGTCAATGGGAGCCAAAGTAATTTGGGTTTAAAGGCATAGTCAGGTAGATCCATTTAAATTCCAATTGGCTTTATTAAAGCATGGCTTTCCATAGTTATATTTCAAGAAATCATAAATGAAAAATGTATAAGAAAAAACAATTGATTGTCCCAGCTTTTCTCTAGTTCAAAGCAAGCCTGCAAATTCTGGTACATTTTCTATTAGCTCTAGAGAAGGTTATAATAGGTCACTGTTCAGGTGGTACCTGAAAATAAAACTTCTCAAAAATAATGAATATCAATTACATGACCAACGTCTAAATAGTGAAAAAGATCACTTGTATTCCATTACATGCATATACCACAACTTGTTTAGCTTTTCCCCAATACTGTGCACCCTTTTAATTTCCAATTCTTGGCAACCACAAAAAGAGCTGCTATAAATATTTTTGTACATATGGGTCTTTCTCCCACTTCTATGATCTCTTTGGGATATAACCCTAGAAGTGGTATTGCTGGGACAAATGGTATGAAATTATTTATAATCCTTTGGGCATAATTCCAGATTGCTCTCCAGAATGGTTGAATCAGTTCACAACACCACCAGCAATGCATTAGTGTTCCAATTTGCCCACATCCTCTCCAGCATTTGTCATTTTCCTGTTTTGTCATCTTAGCCAATCTGACTGGTGAGATGTGGTACCTCAGAGTTGTTTTGATTTGCATTTCTCTAATCAATAGTGATTTAGAACATTTCTTCATATGCTTATAGATATCTTTAATTTCTTTCTCTGAAAACTACCTGTTCATATCCTTTGACCATTTATCAATTGGTCAATGACTTGTATTCTTATACATTTGACTCAATTTTCTGTATATTTTAGAAATGAGTCCTTTATCAGAGGCATAGATTGTAAAAATTCTTTCCCAATTTCCCACCTCCCTCCTAATCTTGGTTACATTGGCTTTGTTTATACAGAAGCTTTTCAATTTAATGTAATCAAAATTATCCATTTTGCATTTTATAATGTTCTCTAATTCTTGTCTAAAGTCTTTCCTTCTCCACAAATCTGACTGGTAAACTATTCCTTGCTTTCCAAGATTGCTTACAGTATCATCCTTTATGCCTAGATCATGCACCCATTTAGATTTGATTTTGGTATATGGTGTTAGATAATGGTCTATGCTGAGTTTCTGCCATACTATATTCCAGTTTTCCCAGCAGTTTTTGTCAAATAGTGCATTCTTATCCCCAAAACTGGGGTCTTTGGGTTTATCAAACAATAGATTACTATGCTCATTGATTGCTGAATCTTGTGTGCCCAATCTATTCCATTGATCCACTACTCTATTCCTCAGCCAGTACCATGTAGTTTTGATGACTGCTGCTTTATAATACAGATTAAAATCTGCTATAGCTAGTCCACCTTCCCTAGCATTTCTTTTCATTAATCCCCTTGATATTCTGGACCATTTGTTCTTCCAAATAAATTTTGTTACTATTTTTTCTAGCTCTATAAAGCAGTTTTTGGTAAATTGATTGGTATGGCACTAAATATATAATTTAGTTTGGGTAAAATAGTCATTTTTATTATATTAGCTTAACCTAGCCATGAGCAATTGATATTTTTTTATTAGTTAGATCTGACTTTATTTGTGTGAGAAGTGTTTTATAGTTGTGATCATATAGGTCCTGGGTTGGTTTTGGCAGGTAGATTCCCAAATATTTGATAATGTCAACAGTAACTTTAAATGGGATTTCTCTTTCTATCTCTTCCTGTTGAATTTCATTAGAGATATAAAGGAATGCCAAGGATTTATGTGGGTTTATTTTATATCCTGCAACTTTGCCAAATTTATTTATTGTCTCAAGTAGTTTTTAACTTGATTCTCAAGGATTCTCTAAGTATATCATCATATCATCTGCAAAGAGTGATAACTCAGTGTCTTTTTCGCCTAATTTGATTCCTTTGATTACTTTTTCTTCTCTAATTGCTACTGCTAACATTTCTAGTGCCAGATTGAATAAGAGGGGTTATAGTGGACACTCTTGTTTCACTCCTGATCTTATGGGAAATGCTTCTAGCTTATCCCCATTGCATATAATACTTGCTGATGGTTTTAAATAGGTGCTATCAACTATTTTAAGGAAGGCTCCATTTATTCCTATACTTTCTAGTGTTTTTAATAGGAATGGATGTTGTATTTTGTCAAAAGGCTTTTCTGCATCTATTGAGATAATCATGTGGTTTCTGCTAGTTTTATTGTGGATATGATCAATTATACTGATGGTTTTCCTAATATTAAGCCATCCTTGCATTCCTGGAATAAATCCTACCTGATCAAAGTGTATTATTCTTGTGATAAGTTGCTGTAGTCTTTTAGCTAATATTTTATTTAAAATTTTTGCATCTATATTCATGAGGGAAATTGGTCTATAGTTTTCTTTCTCTGTTTTATCTCTTCCTGATTTAGGTATCAGTATCATATTTGTGTCATAGAAAGAATTTGGTAGGACTCCTTCTTCCAATAATTTTCTGAAATAGTTTGTAGATTATTGGAATTATTTGTTCTTTAAATGTTTGATAGAATTCACTAGTAAATCCATCTGGCCCTGGAGATTTTTTCCTAGGGAGCTCATTGATGGCTTATTTGATTTCTTTTTCTGAAATGGGGTTAAGTAATTTACTTCCTCTTCAGTTAATCTGGTCAACTTGCATTTTTGTAAATATTCCTCCATTTCACTAAGGTTGTCAAATTTATGTGCATACAACTGGGAAAAATAATTCCTAATTATTGTTTTGATTTCCTCTTTATTGGAGGTAGATTCACCCTTTTCATTTTTGATACTCATAATTTGGTTTTCTTCTTTCTTTTTTTATCATCTTGACTAAGGTTCTATCAATTTTATTGTTTTTTTTCATAAAACCAGCTCTTAGTTTTATTTATTCATTCAATAGTTTTCTTAATTTCAATTTTATTAATCTCTCCTTTGGTTTTCAATATTTCTAATTTAGTATTTAATTGGGGATTTTCAATTTGTTCTTTTTCTAGCTTTTTCAATTGCATGCCCAATTCATTGACTTCCTTTTTAAAAATTTATTCATGTATGCATTCAGGGATATAAAACTTCCCCTAAGAACTGCCTTTAATGCATCCCACAAATTTTGGTATGTTGTCTCATTATTATCATTCTCTTGAATGAAATTACTGGTTGTTTCTATAATTCTTTAGGATTAAGTTGTTTAATTTCCAATTAGTTTTTAGTTTATCCTTCCATGGCCCTATATTGCATATAATTTTTATTGCATCATGATCTGAGAATGATGCATTTAATATTTCTACCTTTCTGCACTGAATTGTGAGGTTTTTGTGCCCTAGTACATGGTCTATTTTTGAGTATGTACTATGAACCACTGAGAAGAAAGTATATTCCTTTTTATCCCCATTCAGTTTTCTCCAGAGATCTATCATATCTTTTCTCTCTAAAATTCTATTTGCCTCCTTAACTCCTTTCTTGTTTATTTTGAGGTTAGACTTATCAAGTTCAGAGAGGGGGATATTAAGGTCCCTCACTAGTATAGTTTTGCTATCTATTTCTTCCTCTAATCCTTTAATTTTTCCTCTAGGAATTTGGACGCCATTCCACTTGGTGCATATAGGTTAAGTAATGATATTGCTTCATTCTTGATGGTGCCTTTTAGCAGGATATAGTTTCCTTCCTTATCTCTTTTAATTAGATCTATGCTTTTGCTTTATCTGAGATAAGGATTGCTACCCCTGCTTTTTTTTACTTTAGCTGAGGCATAATATATTCTACTCAGCCTTTTACCTTTACCCTGTGGGTAACCCTTTGTTTCAAATGTGTTTCTTGTAGACAGCATATTGTAGGATTATGGTTTTTAATCCATTCTGCTATCCCTGTTTTATGGTAGAGTTCGTTCCATTCACATTCACAGTAATGATGACTATGTCTCTTTCCCTCCATCCTATTCCCTACCCTGCCTGTGTTTTTGTTTCTTCCTTCTCCCTTCCTCTCCTTAAGGGTTTCCCTTTTGACCACTACCTCCCTCAGTGTTCCCACCTGGTGACCCCCCTTCTTAACCTACCTTCTCCCCTTTCTACTATTTTCCTCCCCTCTAGTCCCCCCCTTCTTACCCCCCCCCCCCTTACCCTCCTACTGCCTATAGGACACAATAGGTTTTTATACTTATCAGAGTATATTATTCCCCCTTTGCCCCAAACCAATGAGAGTAAATTTCAAACAGTGCTCCTCTCCCTCCCTCCTTTTCCTCTATTTAATGAATTTTCAAGTCTTTTCATGTTAGAATCTTAAACTTAACTGTTGATCCTTCTTTGAACCAGAACCAGTGAGAATAATGTTCAAATGATGTTCCTCTCCCTCTTTCCTTCCTCTCTACTATAGGGTGTTTTTATGCCTCTCCAAATGGCATAATTTACCTTTTTTTGTTTCATCCTTTCCTTTTATCCCATTACAGTTCCTTTAAGCCCCTTAATAAGGTTTTTTTTTAATCTTCAGATTAGTTCATTCATATCCATACCCTCTATGTATAATCCTCTTATAATCATATAAATTTCAATATTGACAGTTATCAGCTTCTCATATTGGGATGTGAACATTTTGCTCTTGTTACATCCCAAGTTATGTGCATGTGTGCATGTATGTATGTGTGAGTATGTGTTTTCTTTGTTTACCTTTTTGTGTCTTTCTTGGGTCTTGTAATTGGAGATCAAATTTTCCATTGAGCTCTGGCTTTTTCATCAGAAAAGTCTGGAAGTTCCTTATTTCATTAAACAACCATGTCCTTGCCTGAAAGATTATGCTCAGTTTTGCTGGGTAGTTAATCCTTGGTTGCAGTCCTAGCTCTTTTGCCCTATGAAATATCAAATTCCAGTCCCTCCTGTCTTTTAATGTAGAAGCTGCTAGGTCCTGTGTGATCCTGACTGTAGTTCTGCTGTATTTGAATTGTTTCTTTTTGGCTGCTTGCAGTACTTTTTCCTTAATCTTGTAATTCTGGAATTTGGCTACTATATTTCTTGGAGTTTTCAATTTGGAATCTCTTTCAGGAGGAGTCCGGTGAATTCTTTTGATAACTATTTTATCTTCTGATTCCAGGACTTCAGGACAGTTTTCTTTGACAGTCTCTTGGAGGATGTTGTCTAGGCTGCTTTTTTCATCATGGCTTTCTGGTAGACCAATAATTCTTAAGTTATCTCTCCTGGATCTGTTCTCTAAGTCAGTTGTTTTTCCAGTGAGGCATTTTACATTTTCTTCTAATTTTTCAGTCTTCATGTTTTGTTTGATTGACTCTTGGTGCATCACAGAGTTCTGAATTTCAATTTGACTGATTCTAATTTTTAGCAAATTATAGTCTTTGGTTGGTTTTTGAAGGCCCTTTTTAGGGAGGCATTTTCTCCAATTACTTCACTCATTTTACTTTTTAAGGATTTGTTTTCTTCAGTGAGACTTTTTTCCAGTTTGGTCACTGTAGATTTAAATTTGTCTTCTGCCTCCCTAATTTGGTTTTTAAAATCTTTCTTAAGCTCCTCCAAGAATGCTTTTTGTGCTTGAGACCAGTTTATATTTCCTTCTGTGGTCTCAGGTGTGAGTATAGAGTACAAGTTGTCCTCTGTATTTGGTTGTTCTTGATCTACATAATAAGCTCTGATTGATTTTCTTGCCTTCCCCTTCTCCTTCTCAGCTTCCTTCTTTCCCATTGTAATTTCCTATTTCCTAATTTCTCAGGCTGGGAGATAAGGGCCTGGTTGTTGACTTTGAATGCTGTAGCCTCTGGGTGACTAGTTTGAGGCCAAGGCAGGAGTCTCAGTGTTCCCCCTGAGGTATGTTGAAGAACACAGAGTAATCTGTGGAGGAGGGGTAGTCTGGACACTTTAAATTTCTTCCTCTATGCCCCTGGGCTACCATTCAGGCAGGCTTTTGCAGGTCAGGTGAGGTGGGGCTTATTGGGACCCCTCCCCCTCTTCTCTTCAGACTCCTTGCTGCTTCAGTTACACCCCTTCTCAATGACTCCCAAGCCCGAGGCTATTTCCACTATCTCAGGATTTCATTCTGGTGGTATATTTATCTTTGGTTTTCTAGGTCAGGGGGGAATCAGAACAGCCAGAGTTTACTTTGTCATCCTGGGCCCTGAACAGACAGGCAGGTGATTTCTGACTTTCCAGGCTGGGGGCTGATAGCTCCAGGAGAAGCTACTATCTCTGCTGGGGGCCCTGAGCCCTCTTACTCGGCTCCAAAGATTCTTCCTGTCCTGTGGTGAGATGCTGGTGAGATGGCTGTGAATCGCCCTTGACATGGCTGTTGTCCACCCTCTAGTCCAAGTTGCTGCAGTCCCCACATGCTCCATGCTTTCCCTGTCTGGACCCACGTGGGTACTTTCCTGGCCTAGATTCTGCCACGTTCCATCTCCCAGTGGGATTCTGTCACTCCATAATCTGTTCAGATTCACTTTCTAAAGTTTAGTGACAGGATTCATGGAGGAGCTTAGAAAAGTTACTGCTTCTGTTCTGCCATCTTGGCTCTACCCCTCCACCCCCAGTAACCTCTTAAGAGGTAGTGGAAAATACACAGGTCATCCACCACTAGGTCACAGTAAATTACAATTTTCTCAGTCAGTACACAGTATCCAAGTAAAGTCTTCTTTCAGCTTGACTTGAGGCTGGCTCTCAGTTTCCATATTTCTTCTTCCATGGTCCCAGCTCCAACTATCATCTGGGTTCAAAGGCAGGAAGCTCCCAGTTCCTTATCCAGTTCTTTGTCCAATTCCCATTCCATATTGAAGTTTACAGTGTCCAGTCCACCTCAAGTCCTTCACAGTTCCTGTTTCTGGGAAGACAATGCTTAACAGAGCCACAATACTATTCATGCACATTGCTGTCACCATCATCAATTCATATCTTCCTGTGAAATCAATTCAGACCCACCAACAAGGTCTTAGAACTCAACACAAATCATGAACATAGAAATCAACACAGACCCACAAACAAGGTCCATAAGGTCAGCATAAATCATCAGTAAAGTCATAGGACCTCCAAAACCCTCCTCCAGGACTTCTGTACACATTCAACCAGAAAATCTTCTTTCAGGGCTTCCAGTAAGGTCCCAGGGCTTATGTGTACAAAGTGTCATAAAGAAACATCAGTACAGAAGAGCAGACAAACAGAGTGCTGGGATACCACGTTTTCTCCTTGACTCTGCCACCATAAGAGTCTTCTCAATTCCTTCTGTCTCTAGCCCTGGGGCTCTCCTTATATATTCATTACTTCTTCCCTAGGAGTTCACAAGTTGTGGAGTTCACATGTTCTGTTTCTTAACAGATTGAAATAAGATGTTAATTCAATAGCTGAAACAAGGTGTGAACCACTTCTCTGCATGCCTATTACAGTCCTCTAATTCTATTATATAGAAAAAGATTCCTAGGGTAGACTCTAGTGTCTTGTGCTGTTTCCTCTGAAAAAGACACATCTTCACATTTCCTGGTTTGTATTTCTTTTTTTTTTAATAAGTTAAGCTAAATTGATAGAATCAATAACATAGTTTGTCTCTCAGTTTTAGGGCATTAGTTAGTCTTGAATTTTTGCTGAAAAGCGATAAAGAAATTGTGTGCCTAGGACACCAAAACATTCTGTAGGGAAAAATTTAGGTCAAGGCAATGGGTGTTTATAAATTACCTACTATGAGAGTGAAAGAAAAGTAAGGCCACTAAAATAAAGCAATAAACTGTTAAACTCCACATATGCCTCTTTCTAATGACCTTCTAATTGGCTTGTTAGTTTGGGTAGAATAAGACTTGGCTCATTCTTAGATTGGAACCTTAACTTTTTGGAATATTTATATCAGTTTTGGAAGAGTTTCCAGTCCCTGTCAAGCTCTGTAGTCAGTCCCTAGGAGCAGCTGTAAGTCTTGGCTTTCTCTTGAAGGAATAAGGTGTGTGTGTGTGTGTGGCCTGATGGATACAGCAGGACATGGGCTCTTGAGTTCTAGCCCTGCCCAGGCTGGATAATGGAACCCACAAGAGGCTGAAAAATGACAGGGTGAGTAGGTCGAAGGAGGCAGCACCCATGAGACCTTCTAAAGGTGAATTCAGGGAATTAGAACCTCCTTGTATTTAGCCACCAGCTGGCATCCATTGTAAAACTCTTGACTGGGTTTCTGGTGCCAGCCCAAATATTTCAGTTTCCTAACAGTTCAAGAAATCCACATTTTTATCTCATTACTTAAATGTAATCACTGAATCCTAACAAAATAAATAAGAGAGTCATTTCAACATCTCTTCCCAAGAGAAACTTGTATTTTTTTTTTTCAAGGAACAGCATGTTGGTTTGGTAGTTTTACAAATCGTCAATTTCCGATTGTTGAAAATACCTTGTAGCAACAGACTAAATTTGGCGTCCAGGCGCCAGGAATTCAATTCAGAAAAATCATTAAATGACTCTTGGGTGCCAAATTCTACTTACATTGCCAGTAGTATCCCAACTGTGTTTGAGGGTCTCTGCTAGTTGCCTGAAACTCCCAGAAAAAAAGTTGTTCATATTTACTCTTAAAGTTCATGAAGGGGGAAACCAATTTTTAAACATTGAGATTTCCCCCCACTCTTCTAACTTGAGCATTTGCTGTATTTTAAGAACTGAAGGAAAGGGGGAGAGCAGTAGTGTTTGCTAGTTCCTTTTAAATGATCTTGATTAATGGTGGGGCCTGTCTTAATATAGGTTACAGACAATTGAGCACTAAATTTTTTAAAATGTAGTTTATGGGGTGTCTGACTGAGCTAGCACACTATGGCGAATCTCTTGTTGAAAAAACCTACTTTTCTCTTTATACTTGGAGTTTTAAAGAATGATCTCCCCAATGAATAATCTTACCATAGTTTCTGTGTTATCATTTGATCTTTGGCTTAGTACTTTAGAAATTTAATTGTAAAAATATTTTATGAAAAACCTAGGTAAGACAATTTTGACTGCCTTTGGAATAGTTCACCAAACTTTCTGTAAGTTCAAAACAATTACATTGATCTCACCCAACATTTACCAGTGATACATCCCGTAATCCTTTCCCATGGAAAGAGATCAGAAAATAAATACCAACTTGTGGCAAATATATTTAGATTCTTTTTGAAATGGGAATAACTGATACAATCTTTTTCATTTCTATTGAAAATGTAATTCTTATGTGGGCCAACATGAGAGCCCAGATGACTTCATGAAGGCACTGAACATGTTTATTTGTTTACTGTTATTTTTTTAAAAGCCAAAAAACCCTAAAGAACATAACCAAAAATCTCATCAAAAGTTAGCTTCAAAGAAAGAGAATATAGATTTTACATATATGTGTGTTTGAAAAAAAATGCATATATACATTTAAATAGAGAATCTAATCAAGTATCATGAAGAATCATCAATCAACAAACATTTATTAAAAACTTACTATGTGCCAGGCACTGTGCTCAGAATACAAACAAAGAAGAAATGGGGGAGGCCACAGAGAAGAGAACAATTGGCAAGTTAGTTAAGAACATTTTCTTTGTTTAATAAAAAAATAATAAATATGTGTCTTGGATAAAGGTTAATGACCACCAGATAGAAAAGTTTATTACATACGATTTCAGGAAACAATGAAGCTGATTACAGATAATTGAAAGATTAAGATTTACAAATATAATCCCAGATTGGACCTGTTATAATATGAATTACTATGATACACTAGAAAACATTTTGGACTGGAAGACAGGAAACCTGGATGCAATCTGGACTTTTTCATCAACTAGCAGTTCTGGAAAAATATTAAATATTTGTTATTTGTTAAATATGGTTGTTACTTAACCATACAACTGTGGGGAGATTTGTTCCTTATATCTCTAACATTCTGTGGGTAACAGAGGATGTTTTTCTGTTGGGTAGTCATGTTCAGTAGAATTTGAGTACCATCCATGCAGGGACCCCTCTTCTGATCTGGTCTGGTTTGTTCTGACTCATCTTGGATTGTGAAGGCTTCCCTACAGATTATTTTCTTTACTCTTGGCCTTGCAGAACATATTCATTCCCACCCCTTTACCTTCAATCATCCCATTCCTCTCAGTTGGAATGACTTTTCTCTGTTCCATCGTCTCTGCAAATACTAATTATTCTTCAGGGCCTCACTCTATATATATCCAAGACATCTGGAGTACTCACCATACTCTGTACATGCCCTATACTTTCTGGCATCTGTACCTTTGTTCTTCTTGTTCTTATATTTTGCATCTCCTTATGATGCCATCTAAACTCTGGCCATCATCCTCATTTTTCCTACACGGTGGCAGTGGGTGTGCAGGCTCTGATGGGTGAGTTTTCATATTCTGTTGTTAACATACCAAATTTTCATGCTATGATACATGCTGCTACTTCCTCAACATTTTGCTTACGCTTGAGAAATCTTCATCTTCCCTATCCCCACTCTCCAACCTTGGATTCCACCTATGGGTCTCCCCACTCTGATAGGTGAGGATTTTTTTTCTTATATTGCCAATAATCAGGCATCCATCCCTTTTGCCTACTATCTCTGTGTTAGGTAGGCAGACCTTGTCCCTGTCCCCATTCCTTGAGGTCCTCATTATGTGCTACTGTTTAGAATTTGACTCCCTGTAGTCAGAGACTTCATTGCTTCCTTTCATTTGTCTACCCAGTGCCTAACACAATTCCTAGCATATGGTAAGTAAATGTTCTCCCTCCCCTTTCTTCCCTCTCTGAAAAGCATTTCTCTTTTACCCCTCTGATGTTCTCATCATGTTTTATTTTTATATTGTTTTGTTTATGTATATCAGAATCCCTTATTAGACAAGAAGTCTCAGGAAGGAAGGAATTCTTACTTAGTTGCTTAGATGAATATATGAGTGTCTTATGTAATTTACATCTCACTCCAGAACCTTATATAGACTTTCTGCAAATTCTGGACAACTAACAAATATTAGTTGTTGGATTTGAATTTGAATTTTGTATTTAGAGATGGAAAGTTAAAAAAAAAAAGAGCTTCTCTGTGTTCAGAGTCCTTATTTGACCCCAATATAACTTTAAACTCAATTCCTTAACATTCAAAGTAGGTGACTGTGCCCCTTTTTTCCCCTCCATTTCCTACATTTTCAGTGTGTCTGCCTATTCTCACCTCTAGGACAGTTCCAAAATGTGTCCTTATTTTGACCCTGACTCTGCTGAAATCCTTATTTATGTCTTAATTGTTTCCTGCCGACTGTAGCATTTCCTTCTTTTATAGTCTTCCTAAATCCCTGCTCTCTAAACTTCAGAGGGGTCTCAGAATGTTGTGGCCAGACTACAGAGCCCTGCTGTTTCAAAATAATGCGTATTGTATTGAAGTACTGTATATTGACCTAACATTTTGTAATTACACAATTTCCCTCTTGACCTGTTATAAACTGTTTGGTCAGAAAATAGATGAGACTAAGTCTTGGAAGGAATGAAAAGTATATGACAGATACCACTGAAAAGTTTGTTCTAAATCAGTTCAACTGATTTTGCAGTAAGGAAAAATTTTTTTCAGATTATTGGTTTTCCATAGCTTTATGGTCCATCTTAACCAAAGCAGGAAGGAATCTTGACTGAAAGGTGAAATACATCAACTCTAGTCCCAGTTTATTCCAAAGTATCCAGCTTTAAAAAAAATTATTGTGCCTTACACATGATAAAATCCTCAAAAATACTTGTGGAATTAAATTTTATTGTAATTCATTGTATTCCATTTAATAATGGATAATTTCCTCCATAGTGTTCAGATGGAGAAGTTAATAGCTCTCCTCTGAGTATTGGAAAAACTCATTTTTACACAATTTTGTTTGAGTGTGATGAAATGAGCTTGGTCAAATGAGGATGACTGGTTCAATCAGATTGAACTGATGCTGTGGAGCTTCTTATAAATGCTTTTTTTTTACTCAATAAATATGTATTAAGCATCTATTGCATGCCAGGCAGTGTGCCAAAAAAGGATAGTATCTGCCTTCAGAGAGCTTGAAATCTAATGGTGGAAGACACCACCCAAAAGGAGCAGAAAAGGTGGAGGGAGGTGGAGAGGAGTAGAAAGGTACCAACTCCTGGGCATAGTGGAAAAATTGGAGAAGTCCCAAAGAAGCATAGCCAGGTGAGAAATGAAGAGACTCAGAAATTGTTATAGAATTTTACTATGACCCAATTCATTAAGAAAGGGAGAAAGGAAGACTCTGGCAGGTTTTTATCTCTAGTCATTATTCAAATAAAATAGAATGTTATTTTTTTCTCAATAAAATTCTTGAGACTACATTGCCAATTTCTGGAAAATTCATTTTTTTTCCTGGAAAATCTGTTTTTTTTTCCAAATGAACTTGATTAGGACCAGTTCTCTATAAACACGATTTTACTGTGTGTGCTATCTGATGTCCTTGGCTATAACACTTGTGTATAACCTTGAATCACAGGGTCCAAAGAAAGAATTTTTGGAGGCAGAGATGGGCTTAGAAAGGAATCCTGAAATTTCTTCAGCTTTCTTCCACCTGCATTTAAAACTTTTTCAGTGCATGTAACATATACATGCAGAGGCAGGACAGACCTTTTCACTTTCTCCAACTAAGAAGCAATACAAACTGTGGCAAAAATAAGATTGGATAAAGATCATAGAGCTGGAAAGAACTTTAAAGATAATCTAGTGCAGTGGTTCTCAAAATATGGTCCCCTGGAAACCCTTAGGGGTCCCCAAGACCCTTTCAGGGGGTCCTGAGATCAAAACTATTTTCATAATAATACAAGGTTGTTTCGTTTCAAACACAGTAAATATTAATAGCTATAACCAATATAAACTCTTTGGAGAACCCTCAATTTTTTACAGGTAGCTAGATGGCAGAGTGGATGAACATTGGGTGGTCCTAAAAGTCAGGAAGAATTAAAAGGTCTAAGTTCAAATGTGACCTTAGCTCTGTGAGTATGGCCATTAACCCTGTTTTCCTCAATTTCCTTATCTGTGAAATGAGTTGTAGAGGAATTGTTCTGTGAAGTTTGGATTTTCAGTCAAAGGGCCACACCTGTGGACCTAGAGGGTCTCATGTAACCTCAAGGTTGCAGGTTCCCCACCCCTGGCCTAAACTATTGATAGGCAGTTTTGCTTTCTATTTTGTGTTTGTATTGCTGTCCCTCAAAAATCATGTGTATTTTCATAATGATTTTTTCTGGGTTATTCAGGGTAATGCTTCATGATCCTCAGGAACTGCACTGTTTTATTTACCATGACAGTATTAATGCGCTACAAAGAAATTTTACATTTTTCCGAATTTTTAAAAATTAAACATGACTGTGATTTCTCCACTCCAAAAACCTTACGCTGATGTAACACTGGGTATATACAGAGGAATTTAAAAATAAAAATGAGCATTTTCAAATATTTGTGATTCAGTAATTAGATTATATATGAATATGTAATAAGCACCAAGGGGCAGGTAGGTGATGCAGTGGATAGAGGGCTGGGCCTTAGAGTCACGATCTTCATGAGTTCCTCTTTGGCCTCAGACACTTTGCCAAAAGAATCCAGACACGTACTTTGTCAAATGGAGTCAGAACTCAACTGAAAATGACATAATAACAACAATAACAATGACAAAAGCAGATCCCAAATTATAGTTGCCCACTGTTGGTTTTCTTCCAGATCCTTCATAAATTGGTTTTAAGTATATATTCATATGAAACCTAGTTAGTGGATAATACATATTTAAGTGTAAAATATAAGCAATATATTTTATAAGGGTATAATTCTTTATGAATCAGTCTGTGTTTTAGATACTCATGTGCTTTAATAATTTACTACAGAGATTATTTTATTTGAAGAGGCAGTTTGATTTGTGGGCCTCGTTTACTCATATTTTGAGAGGCCTCCCAATTATCATTTTATATCTGGCAAATACTTCCATTGTTAATGTTTCATTAATAGATAACTATTTATTGTACCCTCCTTTTGATTCCTTTAAGAATATTAAAATTAATTCTAGTGTGGAATAATCCCAAGTCACACCTTTAGATTTTAAATTATTGATGTAATTGTTAAATAGTTTGGAAATTCAGTTTGATTTTTGTGAATTTTAAGGACGGAAAAACAAACCAAAAAAAAGCAACTTATCAGTGGAAATAAAATTCTGATTCTGGAGTGTAAAAAAATCCAAGTATTGATATTTCTTACCATTTCTGTGATTGTTTTGTCTTAAAGATTACATTGTCTTTGAGAAAGAAATAGTAACATTTTGGCTCCAAGTAGTCAACATTCAGACTATCCTCATCCAGTCCTTCCTATCTGGCCAAATTGTAATATTTTTCCTCCTGGTTTTCTTTAATTGTGTATACAATCTACACAGTTTACAAACAGGCATAACATAAAATTTCAGAACACATGCAGATTGAACAGTATATCTGATTATTTTAAACTAAATGTAATGGCTTTATTTTGGTAAGAAGAAGAAAATATTCCATCAAGACAAGTCCATTTGTTATATGGATGTGCTAAACTGTCTTGGAATAAATTCTCCACGGTTATAAAAAGACTTGACAGGAATGACTTTTCTCATCCATATTTAACCTCATGCTAGTTTTCCTAAGAGTTCATGAAATGCAAATCTATACTTTGAATCCTTTCTCTTAACAAAGCACTTTTCCCATATACAAGTGAAATTATGTGAAATTGTATAAATGGGAAGTTCAAGTTATCCATGTAAAATGGATATACTGGAAACATTTTTATTAGAAAAAGATAATATTAGTATTCTACCTGGAGAAAGGATTGACTTCATGAGCACAGGGATTCTCTGTACTAATGTGGATTGCTGCTGCCTCCTTCTTAGTAAACCGCTGTCTAATAGTTCAATCATGTCTGACTCTGTGACCCTATGGTTTTCTTGTCAAAGACAAAGTGGTTTGCTATTTCCTTCTCCAACGGGTCCCATTTTACAGATGAAGAACTGAGATAATATGATCTGTGACTTAATTATGTTGTCACACAATTAGTAGTCAGAGACCAGGTTTGAACTTAGATCATCCTAACTCTAGGCCCCATGCTCTATCCACTGCACCACCTCAGTCCTGGGATTTTGCCTGAGCCACAGCAAGTAAGTGACATTCCCAGGATTACACAGCTAGTAAGGATCAAAGTTGGGATTGGAATCCAGTTCTTACCAGCTGCAAACCTAACTCTCTGTGCACTACTGTTTCACAGATAATATACAGGACGTAGTGGAGTTTTTGGGCTCCAGCTTCTAACAGGTTCACTCTTGATTTGGTTAGGCAAGAAGGACAGGAAGATGGCTTCATAGGGATTAATAATCTTACTTTATTCTAGTGTAGTCTTCTCAAAGGGTTGCTGATAATGGGAGCACCAACTCCTGTAGTATTCTCTAATCACCCTTCTCTCAGGGACAGGTGAGAAGGGGGAGCAACTTCCCCTACATTTCAATGGGGTCAGTTGAGACATGCACTGCTTATGCACTCCTCTAACTCCCCTCAAGCCTCAGTGGGGGTTGGTTGAGGTAGGTACCTGCATTACCCATATCCCAGGTAGGTTCCTCCATGTCTTCCCCTATAGATTCTTCCTGGTTTCCCTACTCACTGACCAGTGCCTACTTGCTTTGTAGGACAACAGACAAAGAAGGCATCTTGCCAACATTAAGCTCACAAGTTAACTTTAGCAATATTGTCATTCTGTGCAAGTGTGGTAAATATCACATTATGTCACCCCATATCTCACAGTGCAGCCTCAAGGACTATTTCTATGATTCTAGGAATTACTGTCTAGGATTTTTGGGGCTATTCTAGGAGTTAGTATCTAACACCTGGAAACTAGACATTGTGATGGCCATGGATCCTAAGAAACTAACTCTAAAAGGATAATTGGGGGAGGGGAGGGAGGGAGGGGGGGGGGGAGAGAGAGAGAGAGAGAGAGAGAGAGAGAGAGAGAGAGAGTGTGAGTTCTAGATTTGTAATGAATCTTCAGTAGAATAATTAATAAAAATAAAAATATAAATTCCAGTATTCTTCTCTTACCCCACTAGATGGGTAGAATCTGTTTCAAGGTCCATGTTAATATGTTTGGCATTCACAAATTGCCTTCTTTGAATAAATAGTAATATTTACATGTATTTTTGTGGGGGTAGGATAGGGATTAATTTATGACCTTGTAGCGGCAAGCACCCCAGTATGCCCAGGGTGACTGCCAACACAGGTTCTTAGATCTGCTTTTCAAAAGGAAAGCAACTCAAAATGGGTTAACAAGCTTACTTTAATCAAACAAACACACATTACCTAGTTCAGGGGAAAAAGGTCAGCACCCCGAACTTCAGAGTTACAGAACTTACAGATCAAACAGACAGGCTTCCAAACTGTCCAACCATTATATCAATACCAAATCACAGTTACCAGAGAGGGAAGCATCAACATCTGGGTTTTCAAAGCCGGGGGGGGGGGGGCTCTCAACAACGGCTTCCCAGAGTCTCATCTGGTCAAATCACACAACACTTCTCAAAGTGAGCCCCAAAGCAAAGTCTCTCCTCAGGGTTTATATAGCCTTCTCCTGGCTCAGAGAATGTAACAACCTTCTGGACCCACTGCCCAATCACAAAGTATCAAGGTGTGGGCTTTCCTGAAAAACAAGCCTCCCACCACAGGCTCCAGGTGCACTTATGCTAGGGGCAGGGAAGATCTTTAAATTTGCATTTCCATTACAGACCTACAGCTGAATTTCATGTTTGTAATTCATCCTCTGTATTACCCATTGAAATCTTGCAACTGAAAGAATCATTCAAAAGAAATTTTACTTCCTCTATTTTTTAGGAACCCCAGTTGAAATCATTTTCTTGGCAGATCATGGTTTCTTTCTTTGCATGTCAGTAATGTGATGGCATCTACCATGGACATAGGCTTTTGGGACTAGTCACATAAGATTCTAACATAGTCTGAAGGGAAATAGCAATCAGCAATACGTAATGGATTAGATCTTTGGAATGGATAGTCATTAATTTATACCAGACTAGGTTTTCAAGGTTATTCTACCCACCCTGATCTTTTTTTTTTTTTTTGTGATCCTGAGCCAAAGTTTATTGCATGGGTAATTGTCTTTGCTTAATTTTCATAATTAGCCTCTGCTATAATACTCATTTCCCAGTATCCATAAGCACTTTATAAACATTTCATTCACACTCAGAGTGAGGGATCAAATAATTTTCCACAGTACAATAAAATCCTATTTCAGAAAAATAGAATATGTTGGGACTGTCATTTAATAAAATCACATTTTCTGGAAAAATAGAAATTGGCAATTTATCTAAAGAATTTTATTGAAAAGCTATTCATTTTAATGTAACCAGGGAAGAAAACATGCCAGCATTCTTCTTTCCCCCTTCTTATTACTATATCATTTAATTTTTAAAATTGCCATTTGTATTATTCAGATTTAGTTTACCAGCAAATCACTTTAATTTCATAAAACTATTGTTTCTGTTAAAGTAGCACATAAAAGTTGGATTTTGCTTTTATTTTAAAAAATATGGAGACTTAGATTATGCCATTCTTTTCTTAAGTAACATAGGTCCCATATGTGCAGATCTGACCGTGTTATTTCCCTGTTTTGGTAGTTATCTTTTGCATCTAGAATAAAGTACAATTTCTCCTGCCATTGGAAGCGCTTTACAATGTCACTGCAGTCTGTCTTTAACAAACTTATCTTATATCATCATACCCCCTCTTACTCTGCATTCCAGCCAAACCAGCCTGTGTGTTCTTCCCTGTACATGGTTGTAATGGAAATGCAAATTTAAAGATCTTCCCTGCCCCTAGCTTAAGTGCACCTGGAGCCTGTGGTGGGAGGCTTGTTTTTCAGGGAAGCCCAACCTTGATACTTTTGTGATTGGGCAGTGGGTCAAGGAGGTTGTTACAATCTTTGAGCTAGGAGAAGGCTATATAAACTCTGATGAGAGGCTTTGCTTTGGGGCTCACTTTGAGAAGTGTTGTGTGATTTGACCAGATGAGACTCTGGGAAGCCGTTGTTGAGAGCCCCCCCCGCTTTGAAAACCCAGATGTTGATGCTTCCCTCTCTGGTAACTGTGATTTGGTATTGATATAATGGTTGGACAGTTTGGAAGCCTGTCTGTTTGATCTGTAAGTTCTGTAACTCTGAAGTTCGGGGTGCTGACCTTTTTCCCCTGAACTAGGTAATGTGTGTTTGTTTGATTAAAGTAAGCTTGTTAACCCATTTTGAGTTGCTTTCCTTTTGAAAAGCAGATCTAAGAACCTGTGTTGGCAGTCACCCTGGGGATATTGGGGTGCTTGCTGCTACAAAATGGCGACGAGGATGGGATCTGCTGAGTAAAAGGAAGGTATGGGGGCTGGGATAATTGTTTGTTTCCCAGTTGTGGTAGCTGTGATTCTGTGGAGCCATGGAGCAGGAGAGAAGAACGGCCTGCATGCTGACTTTGCTGAGCTGAGAGCAGGAATGGTGAGCTGCCTGCATGGAGATCTGTGGAGAAACCTGGAGCTGCTGCCTTCTGCTGGGGAAGGAACCCAGGAGTTTGGAGTTCAGCCACAGGATAAGATAAGGACTGTGTGGCAAAGCAGGGGCACTGAATGTGTTTCCTTGTTGCATCCCACAGTTTGGGACCCAGGGGGGATGGACTTGTGACTGATGGGTGGGGTGAAGTGCCATGGACCCCAAGGACCCCACTTTGGTTTTGTTGCCCAGCTCCCTCTCTGGACTTGGAAGCAGGGGCTGGAGCAGTGTTGTGGGAAGGACACCCCCCTCCTCCCAAGAGAACTTTATGTGATAATGCTTTGTATTTTGTGAATTGATGTGAAAATGCAATGTACTTTGTTTAAGACCCAGTGGCCACTTTGGTAACTTTAGATGTACCTTGAAAATATGACTTAAGGGATGGTTAGTGATAATTGAAATGTAAATTGTCTATGCTATGGGCATACTTAGTAAGACTTTACTGAGTAAGCTACTGATTGTACTTTGAGATATTGTTACAGATAAGAGACTAATTGAGTTAATCAAGACTTTGCCCCATGAGTGGAAGACTTGTACTTTGAAAACTGATGTAACTGATTGAGTTAACTTAAGAGTGACTATTTTTTGATTTTACTGATAAGTGGACTGAGTTAACATTTGTCCCATGAGTGGAAGACTTGGACTATTGTATTTTGAGATTATATTGTGATTTTCTTATGTACCTGGAAAATGTGACCTAAGAGATGTTTAGTGCTAATTCAAATGTAAATTGTGTATGCTATGGGCATGAAAGATCTTGGGGCCGAATGTAATGGAAATGCAAATTTAAAGATCTTCCCTGCCCCTAGCTTAAGTGCACCTGGAACCTGTGGTGGGAGGCTTGTTTTTCAGGGAAGCCCAACCTTGATACTTTTGTGATTGGGCAGTGGGTCAAGGAGGTTGTTACAATCTTTGAGCTAGGAGAAGGCTATATAAACTCTGATGAGAGGCTTTGCTTTGGGGCTCACTTTGAGAAGTGTTGTGTGATTTGACCAGATGAGACTCTGGGAAGCCGTTGTTGAGAGCCCCCCGGCTTTGAAAACCCAGATGTTGATGCTTCCCTCTCTGGTAACTGTGATTTGGTATTGATATAATGGTTGGACAGTTTGGAAGCCTGTCTGTTTGATCTGTAAGTTCTGTAACTCTGAAGTTTGGGGTGCTGACCTTTTTCCCCTGAACTAGGTAATGTGTGTTTGTTTGATTAAAGTAAGCTTGTTAACCCATTTGGAGTTGCTTTCCTTTTGAAAAGCAGATCTAAGAACCTATATTGGCAGCTACCCTGGGGATATTGGGGTGCTTGCTGATACAATGGTCCTCTGTCTTTTCCTGCCAGATCTTTTCACAGGCTCTATTTTATCTCTGTAATGAATTCCCTTTACACATACATGTCTTTGAAACCCCACCTTCAAGACTGCCTCAAGTACCACCTCCGATATAAGGTTTATACTTATTTTCCCGATTGTCAGTATCTTAGCTTTTGCCAAAATTACATCATATGCATTTTGTAGATATGTTTGTGCCAACTTCTTGTGTTCAGTTTGTATCCCATCAGCAGAATGGAAGGTCCTTGGGGAAACAAGCTATTTCATTTTTATCTTTGGTTCTTCTGCCTATTATGATGCCTTGCACAAAGTAGGCACTTAATACAGTACTTCTTAAATGAGTGAAAGATTAATATGAGAAGTTTAAAGTCATTTTCAAGCATTTCCAACCCTTATCTCCAACCTTAAAGATTTTATGGGAGAATACAAAAAAAATATCAGGTATTTTAGTTCATTTCTATATCATTACTTTTCCATTTGAAATGTTTTCACTTCTTGTGTAGCTAGATAGAATGTTGGGCCTGGAGTTGGTAAGACCTGAGTTCAAATCTGGCCTTAAACACTTACTAGCTATGTGACCATGGGCTAATCACTTAACCTTGTTTGCTTCCATTTCCT
The DNA here is from genome assembly GCA_011680675.1 of Gymnobelideus leadbeateri. Classification (NCBI taxonomy): domain Eukaryota; kingdom Metazoa; phylum Chordata; class Mammalia; order Diprotodontia; family Petauridae; genus Gymnobelideus; species Gymnobelideus leadbeateri. Next base: position 726,869 of record WOXC01004630.1, read on the forward strand.
TATCTATGAAATGAGCTAGACAAGGAAATGGCAAATCAGTATCTTTGCCAAGAAAACCCCAGATGGGTCAGGAAGAGTCTTGACATGCCTATAAATGACATTTGCTTCTACACCTTGGGATTGTTTTGAGTTTCTGTAATGATCTCTAATGAGAAGGCAATAATGAGAAAGTAATCAAGGCTCAGAAAAATTATGGATGGCCTTGAGCTTAACATCTTTTCAGAAGGACTGGGGAGTGGGCATAGGGAAGTCAAAATAAATCCCTTTTTGCTGTAGGAATTTGGAGATGGGAACAGGAAGTCAGTAGTCAGAATATATTTAGAGCATTTATAATGTGGTGGTATAGACAGTAATCCTAAAGGGAGCCCCTTCCTTATGAGTCTGTCTTTTCTGCTATGTTTTCCAATGAATTGAAAATTTCTCTAGGAATTCTTAAGCTGAACAATTCATTGCTATTGAATTTCAGTAGTCAAGGACTATTTTGTTTTTGATCTTTGTATTCTGCAATGCAGTATATATTGTGTGTTGTAAGTGCCTAATAAACATTTGTTTATATTAAATTATGTAATGTTAATGGGATTTTAAGATCATCACTGCCCATTAATAGGCCTCAAGGGGAGGCAATTAAGGAAACTTGCTTAGGGGAGGCTTGCTTGTAGGAAGGCTTTTACACCTTTTACTAATTTCTAATTAGGCACTGAGTCAGGAGGATTGTGATGCCTTCTGGCTCTGAGAAGTGTATATTTACTCTGAGTTGTTAGTTTGCTTTGGCGGCTGGCTTATGAGAAGGATCTCGTGGTACCCTGGTAGAGATTCTGAGTGGCTGAATGTTCAGAAGTGTCCAACTGCTCAGATGTAAAAGCTCTTTTGATCCAGGTTTGTATGTAAAGTGTATAGTTGATTCAGGCAGTCAGAGCCCTGTTGGTCTTTGTTTCTCTGCTTGTATTTACTCTCAAGTTCAGGGTGCTAACCTTTCCCTTGAACTAGTGAATATAATTAAAAAAAGATTGTTGAGCCCTTAAACAACTATCTTTCCTAGTAAAGCAAATCTAAGAACCTGTGCTGGCAGCCAGCTCGGGTATGCCAATGTGGTTGCCAATACAGATCATTACTGAATTATTGATAAAAAAAACAAAACTTTTTGGAGACTTTGAACATTTGGGGCACAAGGCATGGGAGGACTCAACAAGGTTCTTGTCTTTAAAGTGAAAAGGAAATACATTCTTTGACTGAGAGTCAGGATTATTCATAAAGTCATATAATGTTACAACTGGAAGAGACCTCAGAGGTTAATTAGCTTGAAAACCTCACTTTACAGAGAGAAAAACTGAGACTCAGAGAGACAAAGTGACATCTCCAAAGTCACATATGGCATGTTAATGACAGTCACAATTGTAATGGAAATTAAAGGTCCTGTATAAGGCATTGCATGAGTTCCACGAATGCCTGGTTTGTTCTATCCAGTCTTCTTTATTCTCTTTGGATTGACAAATGTCTGCCTTTAGTGATATAGATGCCATTGTTACACAGAAGGCAGAGATGAATTTTTAAAAACAAAGAGACCTTAAACTTAAGCCAATCTACTCTGTATTATTATGATTAAGCATTTGGTATTTAAGTTGTCAACTTAAATGATTTTATTTTTAGCAACATTTGGCAAATTTGACATTAAAATAAGCTAATTGTATATACACTAATATAATGTTTAATGTTTAGAAACCCCAAATAAAATGAAGACCATAGATTAATTACACAATTGTTGATTTTTCTAATGTGCATAAAATGTGTGCAAAGAGACATATAGGAATTTTGATCAGAAAGAATATAAATAACAAATAAGCTCAATAACAAAGAATGGGTGAATTCCATGTTTCAAAGTTGAGTTGGGGTTTTTTTTTTTTTTTAAGAAAAAAATTTCAGACATTTCAACATTGTTTGCTTATGGAAAACACTTGGAAATTCTGTGAGCAAAGAACAGTGTCAAAAATCTAAACTTTTTCCCAACATCTGTGTTTGCTTATTAGAAAACAATCCCACCCCACACACCCCCAAATCTTCCAAGTAAGTTAAGTTGGTCACGAAATGTTTTTCAAGTGTCATGAAATTCAGGCTGAAATGTTTTGTGTATCTATGGTAGTTTTACTCTACTTTTGTTTATTTCTCTCTCACATGTCCCTCCATTTAGGGCTTAAGTCAGGATAATTTTACAGCAAACTTGATCCTTTGCTTTAATGGAAAAAGAAAATTAAACTATTTGTGTAGGCTCACAGAAAGAAAATGCTGTTAGTTGGGCAAGATGGGTAAGATGGGCATATTTTTAACTTTTTGCTCTGTTACACTTATTTGTCCACAAAAAAATTGTTTCCTTGCCCGCACAACCCCAAGATATACTATCCACTTGGTGAACTTGCTTTGATATTCAGTGTTTATGAATATGACAAATTGAAACATATTAATATGATTGCTATTTTTTGCACACATAGAAAGGTAGCTGGCAGAGGTAATGTTTTTTCTTTTATGCTTATGGGTATTTTACCATTTTAATGTGAAAATGTCATTCTTGAAGTTAGTACTACCTTGAAGTTTCTGATTTTATAGAAGAGTACTACATGACAGTGAAAGAATGAAAACAGTAATTAGGGATATAATTTTCAAGGAATTGTGTTACCAAAGTAATTAAAAAGAAATATATGCAAGTTGCTGTGTGGTTTTCCTCTTTGACTATTCTTTCTTCCTTTCTTTTTTTTATCTTTGTCTTCACAGATGCTTTGAATTTTAGAATTATTTTAGCTAATGAAGATGAATGAACTTCTCAGGCACTGTCATAAGAATTGTTCTTGTATTGGTTTATTCATTCAGACTCAAAGTAGACTATGTATTTGTAGAAAATTGGAAACAGACCTATTTGATGGTCAGTGAAGACATCTATTTTCAACTTGCAGCAGATTCTGTTAATTAGGGTCCTTACCTATTTGACATTCAATGAAAGTTATCCATTTATAGTGTCCCAGCCTTCTGATCTCAGCATAGGATATGATTATTACAGATGGGTAAAGAGTGTTTTAGTCTTACTTTTGTTTAATAATACATTTTTGAGGGCAAAACATGGCACCAAAACGGGAAGAAAGGACAGAAATTACTTGAATGGGTTAGTAGATGGGTGGCTTATTTGGATACAGTATCCAAACTTTTTGACTGATTCTTCTTCTAGTTAATCTCTTTCAAACTATAATCCCAACATTTTAATTCATACATTTTGTTGAACTGACAAACAGAACTAAATATTTTTCCTCAAACCAAGAGAAAAAGAATATACTTAGATCTTGAGTTTTTAAAAAGTTAATTGACTTGGAAAAATTAAATATAACTTGCTAAAACTAACATTTTCTCTTAAATTGAAGCAATCATATTCCATTCTCACTAAAATGTGAATTATTTTGTAATTTATTTTAGACACAATTTAGCTTAGATTTTTTTAATCTATTTGTTATAGATTTGGTTGTGTAAAACAATCTATTGGTTATAAGTGGTTGTGTAAAACAAAGTCCTTAGGAACTTTGAGGTAGAAGTTATAGATCAGAGATCCTTCATGAGAAAAAAAAATCTAACATGAATTCTGTTAAATATGAATTCTTGATGAAAATAGCAAACATTTTAAGATGGTTTTTACCACACAGTAAGGCTTCTGGTTTCTGAAAAGATAAGGTTTTTTAAATCTCCATCCATTTTGGAGGTCTTGAGAAGAGTTTTAACAATTCTAGTTGGTCTGGTTTAACCAATTCTGCTTCTTTCTCATTGCTATGATGGATATAATGAACTACTTTTATGGTAAATTAGGGAATACTATGAAATAAAACTTCTAAGACCACAAAGAAAAGCAGTTCAGGAATCCCACAAGGAAGTGTATGAAAAATCTCAAGAGATACCAGGACTCAAATCCCTGTTCTAAATTCACTAGTCATATGATCCATGGGCAAGTCATTTAATATCTCTGATCCTCAGTGTCTTGTAGAAAATACTTTGTAAACTTTAAAGTTGTCTCTAAAGGTGAATTACTATTATTTCTGTCATTATATATCCCTTACCATGAATTACAGTGTGAAAAAGAGTCCCTTCCTTGCCCTGGATTTGGGACTGTCTTCTGATGGCAGTGAACAATGGTAAGCTGATACAATAAACTAGTGATATCTATTTTAATAGTCTTAATCTTATATTTACTAGAGAGTAATAGTAGGGGCAGCTAAATGGCTTAGTGTATATAGTACTAGGTCTGGAGTCACAAAGACCTGAGTTCAAATGTGGCCTCAGACACTAACTGTGTGAACCTGGGCAAGGACCTTCACCTCTTTTTGTCAAGTGGAGAAAGAAATAGCAAACCACTCCAGGATCTTTGCCGAGAAAACCTGTGGATAGCATAGTTTATGGGTCATAAAAAGACGGACTTACTAAATGACTGAACAACAGAACAAAATAGGTAGATAAGCACGAAAGTCCACCTGCCAAGGCTGTGTGATAAAGACCTAAAAAAGCCAATGTAGTGGGGCGGAGTCAAGATGGCGGAGTAGTAACAGGACTTCCCTGGGGCTCTGGCTTCCACCTCCCCCAATCCATGTAAAACAGGACTCTGAACAAACTTTGGAGCTACAGAACCCACAAAAGGACACAGAGAAGCTAATCTCCCACTGAGGACAACCTGGAAAGCCAGCAGGGAGTGGCCAGCATAGCGCTCTGGGAGCCAAGCCCAGGCCCGTGTGAACTGTGCATCAGAGGTTTAAGCCCCAGGCTGGAGGGACTTCAGATTAGCTGTGGCAATTTCCAGAATTATCAACACATAGACACCAAGGGCAAAGTGAGAGGTCAGTGCACTGTGGACTTAGGGACCCAGTAGTTGGGAGCATGTTGGCTTTTTCCCCCAGGGCGAGAAGCCACTGAGGAGTTGTGGCAGCTTCAGCTCCTGGCCTGCAGATTGTAGGGGGACCAAGGGATAATGAGGGGTAATTGCTCTTTCTTTCACCTGCTTGGATCTGGATGTGGTCTAGTGTGGAGGTCCTGGGGTATGTGACCAGTAAGCCAAAGTGTGTGGAGGCTTCAGAGAGGGCACCCAAGTAATACCTCCAGCAGCTGAGAAAACCCAAGCATTTGGGACAGAAGCTCCCCTGTCTGGTAACAGAGTCCTACTGTGGCAAAAAGCCCAAAAATCAAATAATTGAGTGGCAACATGACCAGGCAAAGGAAGCAAAACAAACAGAAGAAGCCAACATTAGACTCCTATTTTGGAGACAAAAAGGATCAAAGCATGGAATAGGAGGAAGACAGTGAAGCCAAAACTCCTGCACCAAAAGCTTCAAAGGAAAATATGAGCTGGTTAGAGTCTATAGAGGACCTTAAGAAGCAGATAAGAGAAATGGAGGAAAAATTGGGAACAGAAATGAGAACGATGCAAGAAAATTATGAAATGAGAGTCAACAGCCTGACTGAGGAAAATAACACCTTTAAAAATAGACTAACTCAAATGGCAAAAGAGGCTAAAAAGGCAATGAGGAGAGGAATGCCTTAAAAAAGCCGAATTTGCCAGATGGGAAAATAATCTCAAAAGCTCACTGAGGAGAATCATTTCCCGAGTTTTGGAGCAAATGGAAGCTAGTGACTTTATGAGAAATCAAAATGCTGTTAAACAGATCCAAACAAATGAAAGAATAGAAGACAATGTGAAATATCTCATGGGAAAAACCACTGATGTGGAAAATAGATCCAGGAGAGATAATTTAAAAATTATTGGACTACCTGAAAGCCAAGATCAAAGAAAGAACCTAGAAATCATCCTCCAAAAAATTCTCAAGGAAAATTGCCCTGATGTTTTAGAACCAGAGGGCAAAATTGAAGTTGAAAGAATCCACTGATCACCTCCTGAATAAGATCCCAAAAAAGTCAATGTAATCTTAGGTCATTTAAGAGGCAGAGTGTTAAGGACTAGGGAGGTAGTGATCTTGCTATAGTCTGTCCTAGTTAAATCACATTGTTTTTGTCACAATTTAGGAAGGAAATTGATAAGCTATGGGGCAGCCAGTAGAGAACAATCAGGATGATTAACAACCTTGAGTCCATATTATTTGAGGACTGGTTGAAGGAAGTGGGTATATTTACCCAAGAAAAGTAAAAGTTGGGGAGGAGGGAGGAAGGTACATTTGATGGTTATCTTCATATATATGAAGATCTATCAGAAGGAGTAGGAATTAGATTCGCTCTATTTGACTCCAGAGGGCAAAACTAGAATCAATAAGTAGAAGGTATAAAGGAGCAGATTTAAACTAGATAAAAGGAAAAACTTCCCAACATTTAGAGCTATGGCTGTCCCATTGTGGAACAGGATGCTTAGTAACTACCTGGTTTCCCCTTTGATACAGATCTTCAAGCAGAACATCTTGAGCTACTTCAGCAGGTTGGCAAAGGGATATTTTTTTTTCAGTTGCCAATTTGACTAGAGAGCTTCTGAGGTCCCTTCTGTTGCTAAGATTCTGTGATTCTTGGTAAAATATAGAAATGCAACTTTGTAGCTCTGCCTTTTTAGCTTCCTTCCTCCCCAAAGAGCAAAAAGGAGCTTTAATCTCTTTTTAAAAAACCTTATTAAAGTAAAGGAATGATTGTGTTCTATCTCATCAGGTGCTTATAAAAGTAATTGAGAAACTCCAGTCACCTATACTTTTATTTACTTGGAGAAATCTTTTACCCCTTATCATTTGTGAAAACTTTGGGAGATCTATTACTTCTACGATTGTCATTCCATTTACAATGTGATGTTACTTTAGATTATATGCTACTGAAGGGCAGTACTATAAATATGGGGGATCTGAGGTAGTAGACATCTCAGCATCTTGTCCATGCCCATGCTTAAACTGGTATTTTGTGCTGGTGGTGATGAGAATTCCAGTTCCAGCTACCCTTGATCCCTTTGTAATCTAGTATCTTGGCATGCTATACTCACAATTGAGTCTGGAAACTCACAATTTGTTTATTTATCTCTTTTTGCAGACCAAAAAAATTGAAAATTTTATCAATTGCCTGTTGGTTATTTCACCGATGTGTGTTTTTTCTCAGATTTTAAGAGTTGCCTATTACAGTAATCAAAATTCGGACTAATGTAAGCAAGGTGAAGCAGTAGCCAAGGGCAGGTCACATAGTGAAGACTCAGAAACATTTTTAAAAATCTCCGTTTTTTACTCCCATAAAATTCTGTCTCTGTGACATGTACTTATTTATTTTGTGTTGTTAAATCACATGTGTTTCAATGAAAGTTAGAAGCCACTGGTAGCCAGTGATAAATGGGAGACAGAATTTCCTCAGAAGAAAGGGGAAACAATTCCTTTACGCTGCCTGGGGTACCCAAATAGCTGGTTCCAGTTTTGCCATGAATTCTCAGATTTTCTCATGGACAAGCACTAGTCTGACATCACTGTTGGCTTGTTAGCATTATCATCTGAACACATACCCTGTCCATTTTAACTTCTTACGTATGTAGACATCTATCCAAGTTATGAATCAATCTGTAATCATTTGCAATTAGACCAAATCATGTGGTCTTTGCAGTTATTTCTGGGTGGTTTTCATTTTTCTTTTTTATTCCTTCTATCTCTCACTTTTTTTTCATTGTCCCTGCTCATTTCTCGATATTTAGTATCGTGGAACCTAGTTTAACCTCTAAAAGGGAGAGGAGGACTTTGCTGAAATGAATAAAGATCACTTGAGGCAGCATAGTCTTACCTTGGAGACAGGAAGATTTGGTTTCAAATCCCAGTAACAGCACTTATTACTTATGTAATTAGGGACAAGTCACTTAAGTTCTCTAACTTATCTCTCCAGTCATAAACTTAGCTCAGCGAATTAATGATTTGAGGCAGAAATGACTGTAAAACTAAATTTAAGAACTCCTTCATTGGAAGGAGTTCTCATGGCAAAAGATTATAGATCTTTCCCTCATTCATATAATTAATATATGAATAAAAATAATCATTATTATTATTCTAGTCCTATGAGGATAAATTAGTGGAAGAATGTGATAAACTTTAATTTGGATAACTATTTGTAATTCATTGTACATTCCAAGATGCCCTTTCTTCTATTCACAAGGTCTTATGCAACGTCTAATGCTGTAGGAAGTCACCTCTATATTTCTTGAAGAGATGAGGCACATTGTGAAGGAGAGTCGACAATGAAGTATTAAGTTTAAAAGGGAAACAAAAGGTTAACATTTAGAACCTGTTAAACCTAACGTTTCCAGTAGATGGAGATCTATCACCAATTCCCCTGTTAAATAGCTCCAAATCCAACCCTTCCCACAGTAGACTTATTTGGGTGTGGGAGGTAAGGTGGGAAAATGGAAATCCAGGTCAGTACATGTTGAGGGATTTTTGTGTACTATTGTAGCAAGCACAGACTTGGAGAAGTTTATTATAAGTTGCACTTATTGCTGGGTTTAATAAAGTTGATCATCAGGGAAAAAATGGGTTCATAAGATATCATAGAGTTAAAGCTGGAAGAGACCTTAGAGACCATCCCCTAACTGGGTAGTTGAGGAAAGTGAAGCCTAATGACATTGATTTGCTCAAGATCGTACAGATATCAAGTGGCAAAACTGGGATGTGAACCTGGGAGGCCTCCACCTCCAAATCCAAAGCTCCTTCCACTGTACCCTGCTGGTATCCCAGTGCCACAGTGGTTGTAGCACTATCTTTAATCTTGCCTTATTTCTTTCTCTAGGACTGTTACAAATTTTAAAGAATATTGCCAAAATATACACAGGATGATTTGAGGCAGAAATGACTGTAAAACTAAATTTAAGACTCCTCCTGGAAAAAGAGTGTGGAAACAATGGCCTGCCCACATGCTTTGGAGTTCATTTGAAGGGCAAAGAAAGATGACAGTTGATTTTATGTTTGTGTTAGGTATCTCTGCATATGGATGGTTGTGTATGGGATCTTGTATGTACGTGGTTTTTTAGCTTCCATGTCATTGTGTTATTCAGAGCTTTAAATCACCATTTAGTTGTTCTTTCCATTCATTTATCTCCTCCTTGCTAAAGTATGGCAGAATTTGAATTCTGCAGAAAAGAAAAAGGAAGTTTTGATGGAGTTGACCCTATTTTTTCCCTTTAGCTTTAGAAGAAATTCATGTTGCAAACAGCAAAGATAATATGCTATTTGGGTATATCATGGAAGAGTAACCTTTCCAATGAGTCTTTTCTGTGTTTCCCATAAAAGAAAGACATAAGGATGATAGCATTTACTGTAATAATTGACTTGATTTTGGTAGGTTGCTATATATCCTCATGAAGAAAAGAAAAAAGTTTTTTTTCTCTGACAAATAATTGCACTAATGTTGTAGATATAGGGATAGGCTGATAACAGGTTTCTGGTCTCAAGAGAATGCTAGACCTTTAGTAAAGGACCAAGTAAGAACAGTAGAGTTAGGTTACCCAGGATAAATAATTCCCATTCGCACCCCCATCTGGTGCCTTCTCTGTTACAGTCATTTCTTTCCTATATATCTTGCACGTACCTCTTTATGCGTGTTGTCTCCCCTTTTAGAATTCAAATTTCTTTAAGGCAGATGCTGTTTTTGCTTTAACTTTGTATCCCTGTTCAGCATAATGTCTTTGCAATTAAAATGCTTCTTGATTAAATGATTGGTTATAGTTAAAGAGATGTATACACATCTTTTTATATCTCCTCAAGATGGTATGTGAGCTTTAAAAATGAAAATTATTTCATTTTTTGTCTTTGAATTCCCTGTCTGACACATAGTAAGAATTTAATAAATCTCTCTGGTCTAATGATAGCCCCATTAGTATTTGTCACACACAACACTCAAGTCTACCAACTATTTTCACTGGCTGTCCTTCATGCACAGAATGCACTCCCTCATCTCTCTTCTTCAGCTAATGTCCTACCTTTTGCAAGAAGTTTTCCCAACTCTCCTTTATGCTAGTGCCTTCCCTCTGAGACTTGCCCCAATTTAGCTGGCATATATCTTGCTCATACATACTTGTTTGTGTTTTGTCCTCTGCTATTAGGACTGTGGACTTCTAAATGCTCTTTGCCCTTCTTTGTATTCCCAGCTTAGCACAGCTCCAAGTATATAGTAAACATTTATTAAATGTTAATTGACCGACTCTAATGATTATCTGTACAAATTAGCACCAGAATATAATCATGAGAATAATAATCTTAACTTTCAAGAATATTTGGCCATTGAGGCCAAAATTAGCCATCATTGGTTTATCCAACAAAAGGTTTGGTCTATGAATAATCTTTTCCCTCTAACTGCCTGTAGATTTTCTTCCTATGACAATTAAATCAAAGAGTATTCATCAAGTACCTTGCACTATGATAGAACTTAACTACAAATTAATTATAAGACACATTTCCTTCATGTGCTCTTTTCTTTATCCTTACCATAGCATAAATTGTTATAAATGTTTGTGTGAATTGTCATCCTTTCTATTAAATTGTGAGTTCCTAAAGAGCTGTATCTTATTTTATTTCTGTATCATCAAAACTTGCACATAGTAGTTGTTTAATACATATTTCTTGATTTTTGTTGTTGAAAGAATTTGTGATCAGGCATTTGTAATGTTTGTCCCTAATACATAAACATAGGTTTCTTTCTCTCTCTCTTTCTCTCCCTCCTCTCCCTCCTTTTCTCTTCCTATCTCTGCCTTTTTGGATTCGCTGTCCCCGGCTCTCTTTAAGTATGAGCTAACATTCCATCTTCTATGAGAAACTTTTCATGATCTTCCAGAAGGCTAATTCCTTCCCTCTATTGTTTATCTCCAATTTATCTTTTATATATTTTGTTTGTACACAACTGTTTTTATATTGTCTCCCTCATTAGACTGAACTCCTTGAGGACAGAGACTGTTTTTGCCTTTTATTGTATCCCTAGTGCTTAGCATAGTGTCCTGTACATAATAGGCACTTAATAAATACTTTGTGGCTGATGTGTGGTAATATTTGTAAAGTAATAAGGCAGTGCAGGGGACATAGTAGGTATTATATGAATTCTCTTATTGTTGTTGTTGTTATCATTAATTTTTTTTTAAACTCTAGGGTTTGTTTTTTTTTTTTGCAAGGGAGGAAGACAGGGCAATTGGGGTTAAGTGACTTGCCAAAGGTCACATGGCTAGGAAATGTTGTGTCTGAGGTCAGATTTGAACTCGGCTCCTCCTGACTCCAGAGCCGGTGCTCTATTCACTGCTTCATCTAGTCACCCCATAACTCTATTTCTTTAGAATTATGTTATTTAGTTTCTAATTCCTTTAAATTTTTCTTTAAATGCTTTTTATTTAATATGTTTTTATTGCAATATGATTAGTAAGTGGTATGTGTGTATTAGTATTTCTGTTTTTCTACATATTTGGTAAAGTTTTTATGCACTAAAACATTGTCAGTGTTTTGTAAAAGTGCCATTTATAGCTCATACTATATATAAATTCCTCTCATTTTCCATTCAGCAATCACTTGAGTTCATTTATCTCTAATTTTTTTGAAGTTCTATTCATGTCCTTGACTCTCTTTTATCTTTCATTTAGATTTGTGAAAGTCTGAGAGGAGTACTTTTAGGCTGCCCCATTAGTATAGTTTTCCTGTCTATTTCTACCTCTAATTTACCTCAATTAATTTTTCATTTAAGTATTTAGATTCTTTGTTATAAAGTATGTATATGTGTTGAAATTGATTCATTTTCTGTGGATAGATAATATAATTTCCCTACATATTTCTTTTTATCATGTATATATTTACTTTAGATAGCCTTGTCTAAAATTATTTGCCATCCCTGTATTTTGTTTTTTTTTTTTTATTTTAGATGAGGCATAATAGATTCTGCTTTAGCCTTTCCTTTTAAATCTGTGTGAATCTTTTTGTTTTAAGTGTGGTTCTTGGAAATAACATAGCTCTGTAGTGTGCTTTTTAATGGTTTCTCTTATCCTCTTCCATTTTATGGATAAGTTCATCTCATTCACATTTATAGCTATGGTTGTAAATTGTGTATTTCCTTTCCTTCTGTACTCTTGTATTTTTCTCTAATTTTGTTCCTACCTCCCTCTTAACAAATAAGAGGTAGGTGGCTCAGGGGGTAGAGCACTGGACCTTGGAGTCAGAAAAACCTGATTAAAATCTGGTCTTATTCACTAATTAGCTGTGTGACCTTGGATAAGTCACTTGGCTTCTGTTTGCCTCAGTTTCCTCAGTGTAAAATGGAGATTAAAAAATGAAACATTCACCTTCCAGGGTTGTTTTGATGATCAAATGAGATAATATTATAATGTTCTTAGAACCATACCTAGCATATAATTGGCACTACATAAATGCTGCTACAATTATCATAATCATTAATAATAATAATGATAAGGAGAAGAGTGAATTTGACTGACCTTGCAGTCTTATAACTGATACCACCTATTACTCCTTATAGTTCTATTCTTTACCTTGCCCCTCCTGTGATCCCAGAATTTTACTCCTTCTTCCTTCCATTGTTTTTTTTTTTGTTTTTTTGTTTTTTTTTGCTTTTTGGAGGGCAATTGGGGTTAAATGACTTGCCCAAGGTCACATGGCTAGTTTTTGTGTTAAGTGTCTGAGGCCGAATTTGAAATCAGGTCCTCCTGACTCCAGGGCAGTGCTCTATTCATTCTTCTTTCCATTTTAATCCTCCATTCACATTCTTTTTTCCAACATTTGATTTTGTTTTACTTTCCTATCTTGTTCTCCCTCTAGGATCTCTCTCTAGTCCTCTCTTTTTCTTATGTTCTCTTCTTTTTTTGAATTTCATGTATCTCTCTCTCCCCCCCCCCACTTCCTTCCCCTTCTCCTGGCTGTGTGTGTATGAGATTATAATTGTGTTCCTTTATCTGATTCAGATGAAAGTGAGGTTCATGGGATATCCATTCCCCTACCCCTTCCTCTTTTATTATATATTCCTCATCTAATGTGCCTCATCTAATTATGCAAGTAATGTCCTTCCCTTCATTCCTCCTTTCTACCCAGTATAATTCCTGGTTTCTCTCATTTTTGTATTTTAATTCCATTAAAGCCACCCATAAAACCACCCATAGTCTCTCTGTCATTTTAAATTTTAGGATCCCTAAAGATATAAGGGATCTGAGAAAACAATTGTTTCTTATATTATTAATATATATTCAGCTTATCCTTAAATAATCCTCTTCAATTAAACAAATACATGTCTTTTCTGTTTCTCTTAGTACCTACGTTTCCATTTCCAAATATCTGCTCAGTTCTAGACTTCTTGTCAGGAATATTTAGAAATCCTCTATTTTAGTAAAGATCTCATTTTTTTCATATAATATTGCACTTAGTTTTGCCAGATAGATTATCCTTTGTTATGATCCTTTTCTTCATACCTTTTTGATTGTTATATTCCAAGTTCTCCTCTGCTTTAAAGTAGGAACAATTAAGTTTTATATAATCCTTAATCTAATTTCTTGATATTTAAAACTTTTTCTAGTTTCTTGTAGTATTTTTTTCTTTTACCTAGAGGCTCTGAATTTTGGCTATAATATTTCTATTAGTTTTAATTTGGGGGCTTCTTTCCAGGGGTAAACAGTGGTTTATTTTCATTTTCACTTTGCTCTCTGGTCTGAGTTCTAGGTTATTGTCATTCATAATTTTTAAAAAAAATAATAGTCTTCAGACTTTTTTTCCCATCATAATTTTTATATAATCTGATCGTTCTCACATTGTCTGTACTTGACCTGTTTCTCAGGCCAGTTGTTTTTGATTTGTTTCTTAGGTTTTCTTCTGTTTTTCTTTGTAACTTGGTTTCATTTGGATATTTCTGGTCATATTATTGAGTCATTTCTTTCTGTCTGGACCATTCTAATTTTTGGAGCATTCAGGTCCTGAGTGAAGTTTTATGCTCTCTTTCCCAAGGTTTCAATTTTCCTCATGATTCTTTCCTCCCTAGCTCTTCTATTCTATATTTCTTGTTTACTTCTTCCAGGTACTGCTACAGTCCCTGTGGCCAGAATATATATTTTTCTAAAACTTTATCTAAACTTATACTGTGATTACAATCCTCATTAGAGTTTATCTTTGTAGATCTCCCAAACCAACATATTTCTTCCTGGAACACTACAGGGCGTGCCTAGTCATAAGTACAATGGGCCTGACTAGACCTCTTCTTTAAATGTCTCAGGTACTAGACTATATTTGGGAAGCTATTTATGAGAAGCCTGTTTTTGTCACAAGGCTTTGGATCTTTTCTTTGCAGTAAACTCTGCCTGGGGTCCTTCTCTTCTACTAGGTTCATGCCTATTCCCTTATTGGGCTCTTGTCATAGGCATCAGGGACTATAGGTATTGTATTTTATCTATGACCTTTCTGTCTCATCTGAGTTCAGGCTACCAGTGCTATACCAGGCGCTCTGCCTGGAAGAGTGGGATTGGGGAAGTCTGAGTGCCAGTGCTATTTGACTTAGTGCTGTACGGATCTGCCTAAAACACCACAATTTTGCTTTTTCTGTAGCCATGCAAACTTTGGGGAAGGCTTTTGTTCCCCTGCTACTTCCACATACACTTTTCTGTAGCTTTTTCCCTTAACTTACTGATAAATTGTGGTTCCCCAAGAGAATGTCTGCTCCACTCAGTACTCTAAGGGAAATAGTGGTAATCTTTGTGGATGACCCCATTAACACTATAGAGAATGAGTCCTCACCAGTTTATTTCCCATTAATAAATCAGCTTCTAGTGCCTAACTTTAATTAACCGAACATTTCCTGAAAAGGCAAAGCAGGCCCACAATATTTATTTAACTTTTCATCTATAAATCTAAATCACACTCTACCACTAATGTATAGAGTTCCTGTGGGAGGAGTAGACCATCAATCAATTAGTATGTATTAGTAACTGTTGTGTGCACAGCCTTTTGAATAAAAAAAAAGGCAATTAATAGTCCGTGCTCTCCAGTATCTTATAGTCAAATAGGGGAGACGTCTTTGTTCAAACAAGACATGTTAAATTGGGGCTAGTTTTAGAGAAAAGGTATGAAGGTTATGGATGACTGAAAGAGATTTCTTGCAGAAGGTGAGATTTTAACAGAGATTTGGAGGAAGACATGGAAGGTAGGAGGTAGAAATGATGAGGAAGACTATGCCAGGTATAAAGAACAACTAGTGAAAATGATCACAAATTCCTTCAACAACAATTTGATTCAGGAAGACCAGTGAGAAGATTTCTAACTTTCCCTTTGATATGTAAAAAGCCCATGGAAGAAATAGCTGATTTCAGTCCCATTGCAAATGTATTCCTTTGGTACAATAGGGGGAAAATGGAACATTAGACTCCATGTGGGATTATCCTTTTTTACTTCATTTGGACCACTGAAATGCATCAGACCAATACCCCTTTTATATGGTAAACGTTGAAGTAAAGAACTTGTACCCACAAGGAGTATTTATTTTTCCAATCCCTTAATTTAGATTTTAAGTTTGTTTGTGGGTTTTAAGCAGTGTGGTATAGTAAAACAAGTTTCAGATTTGGAGTCAAAGAACTAGAATTTGAATTCTGGCATGATTATTATCTGCATGACTTTGGATATATCTTTTAATTTTTCTTGAATTTTTTTTCTTATCTGTTTTCTTATCTGTAAAATGATGGAAATGAGTTAGGTTATTTTGCAGGTCTTTTCCAGTCCTAAAATCTGTGATCCTATGAAATTGATGATTCCAGGTTGAGGGCATTCAATCAATCTATCAGTAAATATTTATTGAGTATATAATATGTGTCAGACACCATAATAAGTGCTAGGAATACAGATGAGGTAAACATCCCTTCCTTCATGGAATTCATAGTCTAATGGGGGAGATAACAAATTAGATAGATGGATAGATAGATGGATGGATGGATATATATATATATATATATATATATATATATATATATATATATATATATATATATGCAGACAAGCTTTATACAGGATAAATGGGAAATAATAATAAAGGAAAATCACTAGAATATAAGGAATAGGAAAGGTTTTCTGTACATAAGATTTTTAGTTGAGATTTAAAGGAAGCCAAGGAAGTCAGCAAATGGAAATGAGAGAGAGTATTCCAGCCATGAGGGATAAGTAGAGAAAAAAATATGAAGCCAAGAGATAGTGTCTTGTTCATTGAACAACAAGGAGACTAGTATCACAAAATGGAAGGGTACATGATAGGAAGAAAGATGTACTAGGAATAGAAAGGTAGGAGGAGGCTAGGTTATAAGGGCTTTTTGACTTTGATCTTGGAGATAATAGTGAGCCATTGAATTTTATTGAGGGGGGCTGTGATGTGACATGGTCACATGTTTTAGGAAAATAATTTTAGTACTGAAGGTTGCTAAAGAAGATTTAAGCTCTATAAAATGAAAAAACACTTAAAACTGTCCAGAAGTAGAATGGACTGCATTGGTAAATAGTTTTTCATCATCGGAGGAAGTCAAATGGTATCCAGATTAAGGCTGGACGACCACTTGGTGGGGCATGTTGCAGAGCAGTACTTTGTAGGAGAGGGTTGAACCAGATAACCTCAAAAGTACTTTTCAACTCTGGCATGGTTGTTTGGTTATGACATTTCTGGATGAGACAAATTATAGTTAAAAAAAATCTATTCCAAACAACCTCCATTTCATGGAAAGTCCTTTTTTTTGGAATATATTATTGTCTTTTAAAGCCTTTTCAGTCTGTTTGCTACAAATAGCAAAATTAAATTATTACAGCTGAAAATTACATTTAAATTTGTGGTACAAGCTGCTTTTTGAAACTGTGGGTTTTTAAAAAATTGACATTTGACAAAACAAAAGTAATTGAGTCATCAGAAGACATTTTGTGAGAAACAATTTGAATAATATATGAAATACGTTAATGCTGCATATTGCAACATTTTGCTTGTGTAGGACTTCTAAGAAATTATAGGAGTAATGGATTATTTACCATATCTTAGTAAAGAGGGCAATAAAATATCATGTTCTATTTTTCATATTGCCCTGCTTTGTGTAATATTATGCAATATAGTATATAATGTATTATATAACATTATATATAGTATATACAAATATTCCAAAAAATAGTTTTAATCATCATTTGTAATAGCAAAAATTAAAACAAGCTAAGCATTCAATTGTCCAGTGATGAGGGAATGACAACCACTTGTGGTAGCCATGAAAAATTATCAACATGAAGAGGAATATAAAAAAATATGTAAAATAGTCTGTGTTATTGCAAGACATTGAGATAAAAAAAATAGTCTCTGAATAACTGAAACTGAATATCAACCAGAGGACAATAATAAATAAAAATAAAAACCAGAGGACAATAATAAATAATAAAAAATAATAAGCAGCAACTTGGTGACTGTGAACAGACTTCAACACATAGCCAAGGGGAAACTGGGAAATAGAACGGGAATATAGGCTTCCATCATGAAAATGTATAAAAAAAATGAATATGGGTGGTCATGTGCCCAGGCAAGGAATGACAGGGGGTCACCCTGAGCACTCTACTCATATCTTCATGATCAATCATGTATTTACTAAGTACATATATGTATGCCAGGCACTGTGATATGGATAAAAAAATAATCAACAAAACAATACCTACTCTCAAGGAGTTTGTATTATAACAAGTGAGACATGAATATGTATAGTGGTATATACAAAATAAATACAAAGTAAAGAACTTGGGTAATTTGGAAGAGAGGACACTAACATTTTTGGGGATAAGGAAGGTGTCATATAGAAGGTAATATTTGAGCTGTACTTGAAAGAAGAGAGATCCTATGAGTAGGAGGGGAAGAAAAAAATGCATTCCAGATACTGGGGATGGTGAGTGAAATTTGTGAAAATGGGAGGTATAGAGTTTCACATCTGAAGAACCAAAAGAAGAGCAACATTTGACTAGATCACGTGGTGTGAGAGGCAGAAGAATTTAAAATGAGACAGAAAAGATAGGTTGGGACCAGCTTGTGAAGGTCTTAGAAAGATAAACAAGGGTGTTTATATTCTATCCAAGAGGTGATAGGGAGTCACTGGAGTTGGTTGAGTAGGGGAACAACATGATCAGCTCATTTGGGCAGCAATGTGGAGGATAGATTGGAGTGAGGAGAGACTTGAAGCAGGGAGGCTAGTTAAGAAGTCTGTACAGTAATCTAGGCTAGAGTTAACAAGGACCAGAACTAAAGTTGTAAGTCTTTGAGTGGAGAGATAGGGCTAGATGTGACAGGTTGTGGAGATGAAAACAGCAAGGTTTGACAGTTGATTGGTTATGTGAAATGAGTCGATGGTAGGATCAGAAGAAAGTAAGGAAGGTTGCTAACATAGACTCGATCCCTTGTGGCAAATTTATGGAAATATGGAACAAGAGTTGTTTAGAATGAATGGGCATTGATCCGTTGCAATCTGTGTTGTTTGAAGGAACATCAAGATTGGATAACAGATATATTTTTTAAAATTGAGTATGGAAAACATTTTAATTAATGGAGGACAAATTAAGCTGAAAAAATAAAGAAATCAATTTTTTCCACAAAACTGTGATTTTTATCTTTGAAATTCCTGATGTGATAATTCCCTACACGGGTGCAGATCAATAATTGTTCTTGCTTTATAGTCTTACAGAATTTCCTGGAGAATTGAGAGGTTAAGTGATTTACCATTGGTGATACAGTTAATATGGTTCATAAGAAGGATTTGAAAGGTAGCCCTCTGTCAACTATATGTATAACTTTGTAAATTGATCGTACCTATGTAAGAATGGCAATAATGAACAAATTTAAGTAAATAAACACAAAACAAAGGAGAAGAGGGATGTTAAAACAATAGGATTAGTTCTATATTTCTTTGTTAAAGTGAATTTACATATTTTCTTAAATTGTCAATGATGGAAGTCTTTCATTTTATATGCAATTTGGAGTTGTTTTTGTATTTAGGTTTTTAGGTTTGTTTCATTTATAATAAAATCATTTAAAAATACTCTTACCCTTTACTTCCTCGTCTTTTAAATGGAGTAATACATTAAGCACAAATCACCTGATAGGCCTTTTGTGAGATCAAGTTGGATAATTTATGAAAATATAGTTGAGCCACAAAGTGAACTGTTACTGTTGTCCTTTTTCCTCAAGTCTGATCATGATTGATATGAGAGACTGTATTTTCTGATATGACAATTAGATTTATATATTCATTTCAGTTCCAAATTTTCTATTCTCTTCTTCCTATTTAGGCACAAAATAAGTACCTACATTTATATTCAGTGAGTCTTTGGCAAATGTTTGATCTAAAGCAAAGAACTTCTCTGGGGGTTGTAAGATTTGGAAAGCTGAAAACTTTTTGGTCATGTTCATAATAATCAATGTATGCTATCAAAGCCAAAAGGTAAGATTGCATTTAAACTGCAGAACTGCTGACAGCAGTTTGTGATTTTCCCATGTTGATACACATAATGTATAACTGCTGTGTCCAAACCATTGTAGGTTACAACATAAATTTGGTAGGATTCTTAGAGTGTGATGAAAACTATAGAAAATTTGAAGAACATGGAACATATTACTTATCAGACTTTTATGGACAGGCAAACAATTTATGAATAAATGAGAGAGAAAATAGTGAGGTGTAAAATGGATGTTTTTATTACATTCAATTAAAAAGGTTTTGTACAAATAAAACAAATGTAGCCAAGATCAGAAGGAAAGCAGAAAATTGGGGGAAAAATTTATAGTCAGTTTCTCAGATAAGGGTCTCTTATCTCAAATATATAAAGAATTCTGTCAGATTTGTAAAAATACAAGTCATTCCCCAGTTGGTAAATGATCAAAGAATATGAACAGGTAATTTTTAGATAAATCAATACAATTTGTAGTCATATGAAAAAATGCTTTAAATCTTTATTAATTAGAGAAATGCAAATTAAAACAACTTTGAGATATTGTTTTATACCTATAAGATTGACTAAAATGATTGAAGGGGGGAAAGCAACAGATGTTGGAGGGGATATAAAAAAATTGGGACACTAATTCATTGTTGGTGGAATTGTGAACTGAGCCAACCATTTTGGAGAACATTCTGAAATTATGCCCAAGGAGTTATTAAACAGCCTGTAACCTTTGACCAGCAGCAATACCACTACTAGGTCTATTTCCAGAGATGATTAGAGAAGGAGGAAAAGGACCTATATGTTGTAAATTATTTACAGCATCTCTCTTTGTGGTGACAAAGAACTGGAAATTGTGGGGATTACCATCAATTGGGAATGGCTGAACAAGTTCTGATATATGATTGTGATAGAATATTACTTTGCTATAAGAAATGATGCACTCAGTCTTAGAAAAAACGTGGATAGAAAATAATGAAGAGGGATATGAGTAGAACCGAGAGAGTTGTATACAGTAACAACAATTTTTTAAAGAACTATTTTGAGCAAATAAGTAATTTTGACTATTATAAATACCCAAATTAACTACAAAGGACATATGAAGGAAGATGCTATCTGCATCCAGAGAAAGAGCTGATAAATAAAAGTATGTATAGAATGGTGTGTGTGTGTGTGTGTGTGTGTGTGTGTGTATGTATATGTGTAATAATTACCATCTCTAGGGTAGGGAAAAGAAAAAAGGAAAAATAGCAATTTATATGATAAATCTATTAAAAGAAACTACAAATTGTACATAATGGATTTGCAGTTTCATGTTGAATCATCTTTTTTATTATATTATGTTTTAGAAATACTTGTTTTATTCAGTAAGTTTGAAAAATACAGAAAAAATTAAAAAGAAAATTGTACAATACATCTTTATCTGTCTTTCTACCTCTATATCTCTCATAATCCGTGTTCCATAATAGAATAATTTCCAGTGTTACCCAATGGGCTTGATTAAGAAAATATAATAAATGTCGGTTTACCCTAAGGATATCATGGGGAAAGTGTTTATATTTGTATAATGCTGGAATAATATTTCTGCTCTTTCTACTTGTAATGAATTTAGTATTCATAAAAACTCAGTAAAATTACACAAAACATTTTTAACCTACTTGCCTCTTATGAAGTGGTGTGTGTGTGTGTGTGTGTGTGTGTGTGTGTGTATAGATATATAAAATAGGAATTTACTGTATTAGAACAAAATAATCAACACTTGACACACTAGCCATGTGACCTTGGGCAAGTCACTTAACCCTAATTGCCCTCAAAAAAAAAAAAAGCAAATAAAGAAGAAAATAATCAGAATCAGGAATTAGAAAGCTATGCCTAGTAGGCCATTGTCTATTTTTGTATGCTTTTGAGGTAAGAATGGTTTTTACATTTTTAAAATAAAATTTTGTTGTATTAAAAATGTAAAAAAAAAAAGAATCTTAGCTTTCCAAAAACAGGTGGCAGACTGATTGTGCCTTTTGGTCAACCCCTGCTCTGGATGATACTGATGCTGATATTTAAGAACATCATTGTTAATAAAAAAGATTGTTGCTTGACCTCAAGTTAAGCACAAGTTAACAAGCATACATATTCAGCACTTCCTATATGTGGACAGTAAGGAGTCAAGAGTGTAACCTAGAGAGGAATGAAGAAATGAGTGACTTGAGTATTCTCCTTGAAATCAACTTCTGAGAAGACTAAACTAATCAGAGGGAGGGTTGCATTGTTAATTCCATTTAAGTCTTAACTGGGTTACACAAGCAGGAAATAGGTTAGTTAGGGCATGTAGGAATTACCTACATTTCCAGTTTTTCCAGAACATCTTTTCAAATATGGAGTTCTTCCCCAATAACTTTTGCTTTCAGTTTGAGCAAATGCTGAGTTATTTCCAATATCAAATCAATACCTCTTCCTATAGGAAAAATATATCAATCTGCTGCAGCATGGTATCACTTGTAACTTTCCAAACCAAAGCACTCCTACCTGACCACCACTCCACACTATATATTGTCTAGCCATTTCATTTCTGTTTATCCCTTGTGTGTAACACAGTACTTGGTACCTTGTAAGTGCTTAATAAATGCTTTTTCTTTCATTCATTTATTCATTCATGTCTTCCTCATCTTGTATGTGGGCAACTGATATGTTCATATTAAAATAAGATTCTACATTTACTTCACCAACAAAAAGAACCAGTAGGGCCTTGGTTTTACTGTTATCTTTAGAGTACATCAGTTTTATTTTTTTACAAGTTGTTATTAAATAAGAAAGACAATGATTTCCTTGTTTCAAATGCCAAGAAAAGCATGGTAGCAACAGCTGATTTCCATCATTAGTAGTGTCTGAAATGTTGGGTGTGTACTCTTGTGTTCTCATTCATCCAGCAAGCTCAATAGGTTCATGAAGTATTATAGTTACATGAATATGACTGAATGTGAACCACTTGTAATCTTGCAAGTTGTTTGTCATTTGAATTCCTGTCTGTTTGTTATTTAAGTTGTGTTTATTCAGTTAGTTTTTCGGGGGGAAGTATCAACATTCTTAATCTCTGTCAAATCCATTGGCAGGCAAATTTATAGTAGTGTTTGGTCAGTTGCTTAGGGGATAAGACCAAACAGCATATTGGTTGTGTTAAGTCTGGTTTTGTGGTTTTACAGTTTAGGAAGACCACTCTATGTTCAATAACATGCAACAATTCCTGTTTGAAAATGTTTCCCTCTATATGTAACCAGTTGTTTATGTGGGGGGAATTATTTTGGGAATCTGAAGGACTCATGATTCCAAAACAAAGAAACAATACCAGGGCCTAATCAATGGGAAAATTTTTTTTTTTTGGTTTTGATAGCAGTTACATTTTTTTAAATGACCTGAGGAGAAGTTGAAAGAGAAAGGAGAATTCATTTGAGTAATAAAGTCAAACGTCTTGGTATAATCTTCCAACCCTTCTGATTTCTAAACCTTGAACACATTTAGATTTTTGGCATGTCTATGGTATATCATCTGGTTTAAGAAGAAGAAGAGAGAAAAGAAACCTTTATTTATGGCAGTTAACTTCCTTTAATCTCATCATCCTTATTTTATTACTTCATCACATAGTTTTCCAACTACCCTTTTCATTCAGTTTACACCCCCCACAGTTTGTTTGTCATACTTCATTCACTCTATAAAATGGTCTGAGGTGCTTTATGAGAAAAGTACACGAATAGAAAAACTAAACAGATAAATCATGAAGTACACTGTGCAACTAAACTAACAAATATGTTTGATTTCTCTTTTAGAGTACTCTAATTCTCAAGAGACTCCTCAAGTCTTGAAAATGTCAGTGTCTTTACTTGTAGGTCACTCATTTATTATACTTTCTATTCCTTTTTGTAGCTTAACCAGAGAAGGTAGATTCTTTATGCTTTATTAAATGTAATTTTTGTAATTGTACATGTTCTTAATTTAATAGAATACCAAGGTATTCTATTAATTGAGTAATTCTTCAGCATTTAAAAAAAAGTTGATGATGATATTTAAATAATGATGATATTTTTAAAAAAACCCTTGTGATAGCATAACATTTATAATTTCAAAACAGACTATTGTCATCAGCATTTCAACAACTCTCCCAACTCAGTGTTCTATTCTTTGCCAATTATTTGGGCCTATGGATATATTTCCTAATTGTTGGTGCTCTGTTCTTGCTAAAAAAAAAAAATAAAAATAAAATGGACCAGGAAGGAAACTCCAGATCAAAGCAAATAATTTCCAACTGGGCAAGAGAGATTCCAGTATATCAAAAATTTTGCCAAGGCCTGTTGATTTTTCTTTTATATCATCTCTTAAATATTCCTCCTTCTCTTTTCTGATACTGCCACCACCCAGGTCCAGGCCTTCATCTCCTCAAGCTTGAACTATTTCAGTAGACGGCCAGTTGTTCTTCCTGCCACAAGTCTCCCTCTACTCCAATACATCTTCCACTCAGCCACCAAAGTGATTTTCCTAAAGTGCAAATCTGTTCATATTACCTGACCTACTCAATTCCAGGGATTTTCCCTCGCCTCCAAAATCAAATAGAGGATCTTTTGTTGGGCATTCAAAAACCTTTTACAACCTACGCTATCCCCTCCTACCCAATTTTTAAGTTTTCTTCCACATTATATCCCTCCATATATTCTTTGATCCAGTGACATTTTCACTGGCTGTTTTGTACATAGAATGCTTTCCCTTTTCATACCTATCTCCTCAGTTCTCTAGCTTTCTTCAAGTCTAAGCTAACCCCCCCCATTCTACAGGAAACCTTTCTCATTTCCTCTTAATTCTTGTGCCTTCTCTCTGTTTATTATTTACTATTATTCTGTATATATATGTGTATATATATATATATATATATATGTATGTTATTTATGCATAGTTGCTTGCATGTTGTCTTCTCTACTGGGTGGTGAACTCCTTGAAGGCAGGGATTGTCTTTTGCCTTTCTTTGTATCTGTACCATTTAGCAAAGTACCTGACACATGGTAGGTGCCTAATAAATATCAAGTATTTAACATCTACCTATTTGGCCTCCTCATTATGCTGATAGCTTTTCATGGCAAAGAATTTTGGGACATGCATTTAAAAATAACCTGTTTATACAGGTTAGTTTGTGTGTGTGTGTGTGTGTGTGTGTGTGTGTGTGTGTATACATACATATACATATATATGGATATACACATATGTATATGCATACGAAGTGAATATACACATATGTGTACATATATAGTCCACATATAATATATATACATACACGTGTGTATATATGTATATGTGTATAGATATGTATTGTCTTCTCATCCTTTTAATTTGGCATTGATTTTGACCTTTGTTATAAACCTATCAGTGGTTTGACTACATGTAGATATCTGAATCACAAATGCCTTCTCTGTAGGAAACTTGTTTTTTTCCTTTCTTTTAAAATGTTGTCAAATTAATTTTTTGTGATTTCTATCAGTAATTAATTTAGTGTTTCCTGACTTTATTGAAAAAGTATTCATTACATATGGTTAAGTGGCTTCTGGGTAGACTACAGATCTTACTTTGTTTCTGAGTTCTGAACCACATTTTCCTACATATTTGTTGTTATCCTTTCATATGCTTATCCATCCAGTGAAGTCATCAAATATCAATATACATATTGGTTTGATTTGATGGATTTTATCAAGTTCTTCATAGAATTGTTTTATTACTTTAGTCTCTGCAACATTTTTTTCAGTATAAGCTTTATGGCGACCTTTTAATTTATGCTTATAAATACTGCAAAACAATATGATGAATTCTCCAGTAAAATGATATTTCTTGCCTTCTTTGGTTCCATGATGAGATTAGTTCTTTAATATTTTTTAATTTACCTCTTCAAAAAGAACTTATTAATTAATTGGAGTGATTCTTTCAAAGAGTTTTGGCTTTCTTAGATTTGTCTCATTGATTTATAGTATGCCAGTCAGCATTTTTATCATCTTATTTCTCTAGTACTTTCTAGTCCCTTAAGTGTCAAAAATCATAGGATAGACATTTGGTCATCTCATATTACAGTGCTAATGACAAGTATTTCCAAAGAGATCACAATGAAAATAATTGTAGCTTACTTCATCAACATCAGTTAGTGATGATGAAGTTATAGAGAAATTCTATGAAGAACTTGATAATACCCACCAAAACAAATCAAAATACACTTCTATGTTAAAGCTAATGAGCATGTGGAAAAATATATGGGAAAATATGTTTCAGGAGAGAGAAATAAGATCCAAAAGAATTGTAGATCATACAGATCCTCATGCTTCTATATCATGAACACTTCCTTCAAACAAACAAAAATGCTAGACCATGGAACATGGATGAAACATGACAAAGAATGAAATTGCCCACATTCATTATAGGAAAATAAATTATAGACTTGGGAATTATCCCTTCATCAGTTGTCTATATGTAGTTAGATCATCAACTTGTCAGAGTTAAGATGAGAATTTTTAGTAAACAAAAAGAGTTAGAAGAAAAAAACATTACATACAATTAAGACTTTTTAAAACAAGTTATTGAAAATTTTAAAATGAGAAATGCCTAACAGAAATGACATTGGTACTAACTATAATAATTTCCTCTAGAAGTTAAAACAGTGGAGATTTTTTTGCCACCAGAAGGAGACCAAAAAAATGCCGAGAAAAGTACATTCGTGTAATGCCAAGCATTAGCAGCTTCCCAGGGAACTGCTGCTATGAACAACCTTCAAGGTTCTGATTACAAGCATAGTGAACTCTTCATTTATTCAGTAACAAATTAAGGCAAAACATTCCCAGAAAATCAAAATACAGCACTCACCATGTCACAGCTCAACAACTTAACACTAAAATGGCCTTGTAGTTTTTATCAAAGTGGTCACATAGTTTTAAACAAAGTACATTTATTTAGTAACAATCATTTAGTAAGTCTTCAATCACAAAGTACAAAGGTTAAAGTTCTCTTTTAAACATTTAGTCAATCAAAAGTCTACCCCTAGGTCACACTGTGTTAATCTCTTTGATCAAAAAGTCTTTCTTATACAAAGTACATTCATTTAGTCAATCACAAAGAACAAAGGCAATCTACCCCTAGGTCACAACTAGGTTACAATATCATCAGTCAGCATTAAGTATCCAAGGAGAGGTTTTTTCATTTTGATCAGAGGCGGATTCTCAGCTTCCATGGTTCCCTTTCCCACAGTTTCTGTTCCTGGGAAGACAAAGCTTAACAAACCCCCAATAACATTCATTCACATTGCCGGCATCCTCATTAATTCACTTTCTGCCTGTGAAATCGACCTATAACCAATAACAAGGTCTGAGGCCTCTATCAACAAACAAATCTGACAAACTAACATCAAAACAGACAAAACACCAGCACCACAGTCATGCCTTCTCAGTTCTTGGCAGCTCCAGATGGCCTCCAGAAGTCCTGGGCAACGCTGGCTGGCAGTTCTCTGTCTCTGTCTCTCTGTCTCTGTCTCTCTGTCTCTCTGTCTCTCTCTCTCTCTCTCTCTCTCTCAGCAACTCTGGCTCCTGGCAGTTCTCACTCTCTCTGCCTCCACAATGCTGCTCCCAGAAGTTCTTCTGGCCTCTCTCAGCTTGGGCTTTTCCCTATACATGGCACCAACTCCTCCCTGTTCAGTCCCCTCTTGTCACTTCAACAAATCCATCCCACTGTGGGATTCACAAGCTCTGGGTTAGCTGGCCAATACAAGGGGATCTTCAAATTCCATTACCATTACACTTAGTCAACAGACAATTGAATTATTTTCCAAATAAAGAAAGATAAATGTCAAAAGCAACATCAGTTTAGAATATAAATTCATTCAAAAATTTTTATGAAGAAAGATGAGCAATTATGGGCAATATCATCTCATAAAGGAGAGAGAAATAGTAGAGAATAAAATCAATCTAACTAATGCTTTCCAATATATCTGACAAAGATATCTGACAAAGTCATCAATAATGAAAATGGAAGAAGACAACAAATATAAAATATTCATAAAATTATTGCAACAAACCTTTTTTTTTCCATAAAGGATTGTGTTGTAGCACCAGTGCAATATTCAAAGCACCAATGGTGACTGTGAATATGCTGGCATAGTTCTCAATCACAAAATATAACAGAATTTCCATATAGAACATAGAAGCAAAACATTTATTCAGACACCAGAAAACTGAATCCCCAAACCAGAAAGCCAAATCCATTATAGTAAGAAAGAAGTTAATATACCATAACACATCAGAGAGCTACACCATCCTTTAGCCTTCTCACAAAGAAACACAAGCTTAGCTGTCTCCTTGGGTACATCCTCTCCTTCCTCTAGCTCTAACTGCTCTGACTCCCAGCTTCCTGTGGGTTCTGCTCCACCTTTCAGCAAACTTCTCCCACCACAGGCTCCATATGATTACATTCAACCTATTGGGGGGAGGGAAAATCTTCAAATTCCGTTAGGCTTATTAAGGGGCAGGGAAGATCTTCAAATTCTCATTACCATTACAGTTGTTACCACAGTTGTACACTATCGTCACAATGCCTGAGGTTCCTGTAGAAGACATGAATAGGCCACTAACAAAAACAAAGACAGGAAACATCTGGATTGTGACACACACACACACACATGTGTGTGTGTGTGTGTGTATATATATATATATAGAGAGAGAGAGAGAGAGAGAGAGAGAGAGAGAGAGAGAGAGAGAGAGAGACAGAGAGAGAGGAGAGAGAGACAGAGAGAGAGGAGATCTATATAAGAGACAATACAATTGTGAGAGCATTGTGGGATTGATTTAAAGGTATCTAGGGAGGGAAAGAAATCAAAGACATGGGAAAAATCTCAGACCTTATTGATTCCAAAAAACAAAGACTAAGGAAATATCCTCGATGGGAGGACATTCTTAATGAGGATACTGTAGGTAATAAACAAGCTTTCTGATATAATTTTCAAGAATGGATCAGATATTTACCATTTCACAATCGATTTAAAAATTTAGATAAGATTCCATTGTGCTTAATGTTGATTACACAAAAGGATTCAAATTGGCAGAAGAAAATGTCCTCTTATATATCTTTTTTATTTATTTTTTTTTTGGAGGGCAATTGGGGTTAAGTAACTTGTCCAAAGTCACACGGCTAGGTTTTTGTTTGTGTATGCATTAAGTGTCTGAGGCCTAATCTGAACTCAGGTCCTTCTGACTCCAGGGTTGACGCTCTACTCACTGCGCCACCTAGCCACCCCTTCTTTCCAGCCATATATCAAGATCATTTAAGATTTCTTGGAAAATATAACAGAAATAACTCTATTTAATGATAATTAATAAAGATGAGACAAAGCATAAAAGAGAGATATGTATGTTTGTCAAAAATATTTGCCACTGTAACAGAAAAGATCTTTTCCTCTATAAAGTTCAAATCAAAGAGGGATTCCTTGATGATGAGTTCTTCCAGATATTCCTTTTTGTGGATAAAATTCTTGTTGACTGTATCAAGTCCCAAGACATTGCAGAGCCTCTTGGAAGAAATCTGTCTTTACTAAAAGGAGTTTGAGTGATCCTCATTATGAGGTCTGTTCATACAATAAGGACCAAGTGGATGAAGAAGCCTATTACCTAAATTTCAACATTCATCTAAGAGATCACCATATGAAGTTTGTCCAATAATATGATAGATGTCACTGAGCTGGGTCCAGAGTTAGAAAGAAGAAGAAGGGAAGAGGCCTAGACTTTTATCAAGAAACTGTAAAGTACTTTTATTGACCCCAAACTTCCCATAACAATAATGACCCATATTTTTGGTTCAGACATTTTACTGAGTTTGGTGTAAGGCAGTATATACCGGAATAACTGGAAAACTACCATAATATGAAATAACTAAAGATGTAAACCAAATAGAGGGCAATAGGAGGGAATATGGTAGCTGTGAGTAGAGTGTAATGTATAACCTGTGAAGAAAAACAGGAAAGAAGGATGTTATCCAAGAATTGTATGAAAGTGTCGTACCTTGAATAATGCAAGCAAGACCCAAGTAATAATTTTAGAATGGACCTTTTATTAAAACACCATGTTAGCTGATCAGGCCACATGGTGTTGGCCCACCCGACCAACAATTAGGTATTGCATAAGCAGAAACTTGCAAAGGCTAAAACAGTGATTGGTCGGTGCACACCTTGAAATTCCTCCACCTGATCTAGAAGCCTGCCCACCTCTATGCAGGTGAGCTGATTGGAAAAGGGAAGAGACCCCGTGGGGTAAGGCAGAGATGACCCGGCAGTCTGCTCATTTCCCTGAGGTAGGAGGATGGAGATAACAAGGCACAACAAAAGGAAGAAAAGTTGGACTAGTTATATGGTGAGCTCAGGGATGACAAGTAGACAGCCACTGTGTTCCACTAGTTCACTTGCCATGTTGGGAGAAAATTAGGAAGGCCTCAAGAATATTGGGGGAACTCTCATGGCAAATTTTAGAAGGATATGTATGAAAATCACACAGGATGACTGGCCGTGGATGGGTTGTGATATGCATCACTGTGGGGGTAGTCCCAGCCTAATGAGGTCAAGGATTCATTCAATTCAACAAATATTTATTAAATGCCTACTATTGGAAAGGTGGTATGTTAGATAATAGGGACACAAAGACAAAATCTAGCAGCTCCTGCCCCAGAGGAGCTTACATTTTACTAGGGTAGCAACACACCCTATTCTCAAATGGATCTCTGATCTATTTGGATGTACTTAGAGGTTGGCTACTACATCCTTTTAGGTCCCTAGCATTAAAGAGTTTGGGGTTGTCTTTTTTTTCATGCTCACTAACCCCCACCAATGTGCTTTCTGCTATTTTAATCAGTTGATATTATTTAATCAACCAGATTCAATTAATTTTTTGAAAAGGGTGTTACTAAGGTAGAACAATAAGGACAGTTGATAAAAAAAATACTTCCCCAAATCCGTGCTATATTCTACTATGAGTATCTATAAGAATCAAGTGGGGATAGTGGTCAAATGTTAATGGGAAGTCCTAAAGAATGGAGAACTTTTGAAGGTCATACAATCTTTCTCTAGCTAGTGGGATAGGAGTAGATTAAAGCTAAAGAAATGATGCTTATCTCTACCTTATGAAAATCCTCAGGGTATTTAGCTGGAATACTCTCTCCTCATTTACTACTTATTGGAATCAATCTTTTGCTTTTTTTTTACTGGTTTGCTATTTCTATAGGAGACCCATGGTGCATTATCAAATTTCCTTAGCCAATTTGAACATTCCTTATGTGCAACAATGCTTCAGTTCATCCATTGGCTCGATAGAGACTTACGAATTGATCAGGGCCTTTTCATATTTAGTTTAAAAGCCTTTATGATGTGATTCAATTGAGATACTTTCCTATGTGATTAAGGTATAAGGGCATAGCATTTATATCCCTTACTTTATGCATGGTGTGGTAACTTGATTTACTCATTTGGCCCCATTACATTGTGAATCCGCCTAATTGTACTATTATTATCCAGACTACATCTTTCCATTTTATCTCCAAGAACAGCATGAGCGGTTTTGTGAAATGCTTTGCTGAAATCTAGGTATGCCCTGTTTATAGCAGTTCCCTGATCAACCAGTCTAGTAAACCTATCTGTGAAAAGGAAATATAGTTCATCTGGCATTACCTTTTATGAATTATTAGTGTTTCATAGCTTCCAAACTCATAAAAGTGGAAGGAGAAATCAGTTGAAAAATTCATACTAACATAAGGCCAGAGGTGTGCTGGTCAATGTTTAACAACTGGCTAAAGGTTGAGGATGGAGACAAATAACATACATTTCATTTTAATATGCATCATTAACATTTTATTCATTACTTCTTAAAGTCATGAAGTCAACAAAACAATAAATATGGCCTAATTTGAAGCATTTGCCAATTTCCAGGATATAAATGCTCACACTGAAAATTTAACAATAGGCTCTTGGGAGCCAATTCAAGCTGGCTCCAGCACACACTCCTCAATAAGGCTATTATTTATACTTAGAATTCAGTTAGTTACTTCCTGAAAAAAAAAAAAAGCCGTGTTTCACTCTGGGAGAGAGGGTAGTACATGAATATTTATTATGTACCTTATTAAATGTCCCTTTGGATATGTAATGCTGTTTGAGCATATTTACCAGGCAACTCAAAATGACTGCCATTTTCTCTTTCTTATTTTTGGATTGAGGTAGGTGCCTAGAATAATATCTTGCATAGAATAAGTATTCATTAATTTTTAATAAATTTTTAATAGCAAAAAGCCATATACATTATGAGTAAAATCTTTGGCACAGGCTATTTTCAACACTTTTAACAAATGAAAAAAGGAGAAAGAAAATAATGGGGAGAAAAACCAATTTCGGAAGTGAGAAATTTCTTCAGATAATATCTGAGCATGACATTTGAATATCTGGACCTGATTCTCTAATGTTATGGAAGGACTGTGAGTCCATTCCTAATGAGGATAGTTTGAACAAGCAGTAGATACATCAGTTGAGAAGACTAAGGGAGATATAATAGCTATCTTTAAGAATTCGAAAGGTTATTATATGAATGAGGGATTATATTTATGCTTTCTGGCCCCAGATAACATCACAAAGGACAATGGGTGGAAATTTTATTCTTTGTTTGGTCCTATACTATTTAACACTCTTTATCCATGACTTGATTAAAGCCACAAATGGCATGCTCATCAAATGTGGAGATGGCACAAAGGGAGGATGTGTAACCAATATATAGAATGCAGAATCAAGATCCCAAAAGATCTTGCAAATCTAGGGCATTGGAAAAAAATCCAGTAAGATAAAGTTCAATAAGGATGTAAGGTCTTGTAGGAGGGAATAAAAATCAATTTCGCAAACACAAGATGGGGAAAGCATGGTAAGCTGAATTCTTGAATTTTTTTTGCCATAAAAATCTCAAAACCTTTTATTGTGAGAACAGTGTCTTTGCTGGCCAAAGACCTACCTAAGCAGTAACATCCTACCTTAAAACCTGTGTTACAATTATGAAAACATTCGTCTTTACTTCCTGTTCTACATAGCAAGATCATTGTTGAATTCATACTCTTGATTGTTACCATATCCTACACAAGTGGTCCATGAATAGTATAATGATCCCTTCATGGTAATCCTGCAATCTCTAATTTGGATGAGTGTGTATGTTTATGATTATCATACAGCTCTGTGTCAACATTAGTAATCTTTTTGGGTGGTAGAACACATACCCATTAGATTAAATATTCATAGTGTCATATATGTTAATATATCACTGAACATAATTTTGTAATACAAACCAAGAGCATTGCTTCCTTGCCAAAACAGTCATTGAGAGTCTTTCAGTAGTCATGAAAATTGCTTGCTCTATTGTGAGTCTGACTATTCTCAATTAAATGAGTTCTGAACTATACTTGGCTCAGGTTAAAGTCAATGTCAGGAAACAAGTTCTGTTCTAGTAGATTAAATGCAGACAATTTCCCTTTAGCATTGGTGTTGGACAGCAGCAATTTTTTTTCCCATCAAAATGAGAATTTAGGAAAGCTAAGAAGATGTGTGTGGGAAATAATGATCATGTTCAAAAGAAGTAAGTATAGTTTGAGCTCATTTGGGTCATAGAGAGAAACAGACATGGGACTTAATAATATTACTGAGAAAATATTTTATAATGTTTTACATATGTTGAATTCTGAAGAACTTTAAAAGATGTTGAGGTATCCCAGTTCCCTTTTGGAATGTCAAGTTTTATTTATAAAAACGAATACTTTTTCATGAAAAATTTGAGGTGATAATGAAGAATGTAGATGTGTTAATTATAGTTTGATGTTTGCTAAAGAACCTTGCTTTTATATTATGTGTTTGCTATTTTGTATTTTCACTAAAAAAGGACACTGTAGGAAATTTTTTTTCTGAGCTCAAGTTCCACCTGCCAATTTGATTTTGGTATACCAAGTGACGAAGGCCACATCTACTTTCCTTTGGGTCATCATTACATATAAACTGCTGACTGGTAATGCAATCTTTAGCTGTTGAGAAAGCACATGCCAGTGGTGCTCTAGAATGTCAGCTGAGTAAAAAGTGAAAAATTCAGAGTAAAATCTCATTTGATTTTGTTCCTTCTGTAGTCACAGGTCATAGACATGGACCTTAGTTAGCCTACAGATATTGGCAAAGATAATGACAGTGTAGGGAAAGAGATAGGAACTGGTCTGGTGATTTCCTGGAATGGGGAGACTCCTTTTATGATGCAAGTTGGAATCTTCTCTATAATTTACTCTTACAGAGTTGCCTAGAGTGCTAAGAGGTTGGGACTTGCCCATGATCATACAACCAGTATATGTCAGGGGGAGAAATTGAGCATGCTTCTTCCTTCTCTGGGACTAATTCTATATTGACTATGCTATAATTGCCTCTTATTTTGAGAACATAGTCTTCAAAATAAATAGCCTTCATGTTCCCTTGCCCAACAAAATAATAGGCTTTGAGAAGTCCAAAAGATGAACTAAAAAGAGAATTAAGAGAAAAATGAGAACTAGATATTATCTCCCTTTTTAAATAAAGTATTTTATCTTGGTTGATATCCCTTCTAAATTTCTCTTTTATTTCTTAGATTGATGGATGGATGTAGAAGTGTGAAATAACTCTTTTTGATTATGACTTTGTGCACATGTGGTATTTACTTCCCAGTTAGACGTGAGATGCACGTGTGAAATGTCTTACCATTAAAGTGATGTAATCAGGAGGAGGGGCTTAACTTCCCAGTGTCATAGTGGAAGAGGAAGGGTAGAATTTAACCCAAATGCATATAAGTTAAATAAGAGTGATTGATGTGTAGGATAAAAGTGTAGGTTTATAGGAAATGGCCTTTTATTTATTTATTTTTCATATAAAAACAATTTTTAAGATTTGGTTTTTTTTTCTTAATTTTGAGTTTCCTTTTCCTCCTGCCCCCAGATTGAGAAGGCAGGAAATTTGATATAGGTTATACATGTACAGTCATACAAATGATATCTCCATATTGGTCTTGTTATGAAAGAAAACACAAATCCCAAAAAACCCCAAGAAAAATAAAGTAAAAAAAAGTGTGCTTCAATTTTCATTCAGGCTCCATCAGTTCTTTCTATGGATGTGGGTAGCATTTTTCCTTATAAGTCCTTTAGAATTGTCTTAGATTGTTATATCACTGAGAATAGCTAAGTATTACATATTTTATTATCATACAATACTGCTTTTACAGTTTTGTCCTGGTTTTGTTCATTTCACTTTGTATCAGTTCATGTAAGTCTTTCTAGGATTTTCTGAAAGCATTCTTCTTTTCATTTCTTAATAGCACTTTAGTGTTCCATCACAATCATAAATTACAACTTATTCAGCCATTCCCTGATTGATGGGCATCCCCTCAATTTCCAATTCTTTGCAGCCACAAAAAGAGCTGCTATATATACATACACACATGCACATATACATATATTTGTGTGTGTATATATATATATACATACATACATATATATAACATATATGAGCATAAGTTCATATTATATATATTTTAATATATAGCACATATATGTCCTTTTCCTTTAAAAATATCTTTGGGATATAGACCTGGTAGTGGTATTGCTGGGTGAAAGGGTAGACATGGTTTTATAGCCCTTTTGGCACAGTTCCAAATTGTTTGATCATTTTACAGCTCCTTACTGCAAGCAGCCAGAAAGAGACAATTCAAATATTGTGGAGGCACAATCAGAATAACACCAAGATTTAATAGATTCTACATTAAATGATCAGAGGACTTGGAATATCATATTCTGGAGGGCAAAGAAGCTAGGATTACAACCAAGAATCACTTTATCCGGCAAAACTGTGTATAATCCTTATAGTGGAAGACTGACTATTAAATAGAGGACTTTCAAGCATTCCTGATGAAAAGACTGGAGTTGAATAGAAAAATTCAACTTTAAAATATAAGACTTAATGGGGCAGCTAGGTGGCACAGTGAGTAGAGTGCTGGCCCTGGAGTCAGAAGGACCTGAGTTCGGATCCGACCTCAGACACGTAATGCACACACAAACAAAAACCTAGCTGTGTGACCTTGGGCAAGTTACTTAACCCCAATTGCCCTCCAAAAAAAGAAAAAAATAAGACTTAACATAAGCATAAAAAAGTAAATAGGAAAGAAAAATCATAAGGAATTCAACATAGTTAAACTGACTACATTCCTACACTGGAAGATGATACTTATAACTTCTAAGAATTTTATGATTATTAGAGCAGTCAGAAGGAGTATACATAGAGAAACAGGTGTGAGTTGATTATGATGGGATGATAGTCAAAAAATGAAATTAAAGGGTGAGAAAGAGGGATGCACTGGGAGAAGGAAGAAGGGGAAGTATAAGGGGGTGAAATACCTCATCTAAAAGGCACAAAAGAGTTTTTACAGTGGAGGAGAAAATGGGGGTAGCAAGAAATATTTGAAGGTTACTCTCATTGTAAATGGCTCAGAGAAGAATTAACATACACACTCAGTAGGGTAAAGAAATCTATCTTATTAAACAGGAAAGTAGGGGAGGAAGGGGATAAATGAAAGGGGTAGCTGATAGAAGGGAGGAAAGATTGGGAGAGGGTGGTCAATAGCAAAACACTTTTGAGGAGGGACAAAGTGAAAGAAGATAAAGAAGGCTATGTGGAAAAATAGAATGGAGGGAAATACATAGTAATCACAACTGTGAAAAAAATTTCACATCAAATTTCTATGATTAAGGCTTCATTTCTCAAATATATAGAAAACAGAGTCAAATTTTTAATATGGTATCCTTGAATTGACAAATAGTCAAAGGATAGGAAGAGGCAGTTTTCAGATAAAGAAATAAAGTTATCCATTGTCATATAAAATGCTCTTAATCACTACTGATTACAAAAGTGTCAATTAAAATAACTGTGACTTACCACCCTACACCTATCAGATTGGCTAATAATATGACAGAAAAGGAAAATGACAAATGTTGGAGGGGATATGGGAAAATTGAGACTCTGAAGCACTGAAACTCACACCTGTTTCTCTGTGTATACTCCTTCTGACTCTTCTAATAATCATAAAATTCTTAGATGTTATAAGTATCATCCTCCAGTGTAGGAATGTAGTCAGTTTAACTATGTTGAATTCCTTATGATTTTTCTTTCCTATTTACCTTTTTTATGCTTATGTTAAGTCTTATATTTTAAAGTTGAATTTTTCTATTCAACTCCAGTCTTTTCATCAGGAATGCTTGAAAGTCCTCTATTTCATTTAATATTCAGTCTTCCATTATAAGGGTTATACACAGTTTTGTTGGGTAAAGTGATTCTTGGTTGTAATCCTAGCTTCTTTGCCCTCCAGAATATCATATTCCAAGTCCTCTGATCATTTAATGTAGAATCTACTAAATCTTGTGTTATTCTGATTGTGCCTCCACGATATTTGAATTGTCTCTTTCTGGCTGCTTAAAGTATTCTTTTCCTGACCTGGGAGCTCTGGAATTTGGCTATAATATTGCTGGGAGTTTTCATTTTTGGATCTTTTTCAGGATTCTTTCTATTTTTTACCTTTTGGTTCTAGAATATCAGGGCAGTTTTCCTTGATAGTTTCTTAAAAGATGATGTCTTGATGATGTCCAATCATTCTTAACTTATCTCTCCTGGATCTATTTTCTAGGAGAGTTGTTTTTCCAATGAGATTTCACATTTTATTCTATTTTTCATTCTTTTGATTTTGCTTTATTCTTCTTTATGTCTCATGGAGTCATTAGATTTCACTTGCCCAAATCTAATTTTTTAAGAAATTATTTTCTTCAGTGAGATTTTCTACTTCCTTTTTCATTTGACCAATTCCACTTTTTAAGAAGTTCTTTTCTTCAGTGAATTTTTGTACGTCTCTTTCCATATGGCCAATTCTGCTTTTAGGAGCTCTTTTCAGTGTATTTTGGTGTCTCTTTTATTATTTGGCCTATTTTATTTTTTAAGTTGTCATTTTCTTCAGTGTTTTTATGCCTCCTTCAACAAACTATTGATTCTTTTTTCATTATTTTCTTGCATCATTGTCATTCCCCCCCCTCCATTTTTCTTCTACCTCTCCTATTTATTATTTTCAAAACCTTTTTGACCTCTTCCAGGAATTATTTTTTGGGGGGCCTAAGATCAGTTCATATTTATTCTTTGGAGGTAGCAGTCTTGACTTTGTTGTGTTCTTCTAAGTTTGCGTTTTGCTCTTCCCTGTCACCATTGTAACTTTCTTTTGTCAGGTTCTTTTTTGTTGTTTGATCATTTTTCCAGCCTATTCCTTGACTTTTAACTTTATGTTAAAGTAGGGCTATGCTCTTGGGGCATAGGGATGCACTGTCCCAAGCTTCAGGATTTTTTGTACTGCTATTTTTAGAGCTAATTTTAGGGGTCTATAATTTTTCAGTTCTTCCAAAGTGATATGCTCTAAGGAGAGGAGTGATTGCTGCTCTCTTAGTCTGTGCTCTGGTCTGTGAGCATCCTAAAGTACTATTTTCTCTCTTGGAACTGTGACCAGGTCCTGATTCCCCTGGGGATACATGCTTTAGTGTATATGGGCAATATAACAGAGGCCTGAACCCAGTTCCAGCAAAGCATTCCCTGTAACCTCCTTACCAGTTGTATGACCTACTTATTGTCTGGGGGCTGAGAGCTCTAAAAACTGCCATTGCTAATTCAGTTACCAGCAAGGCCTGATGCTGGCTTGCCAAGGTATGGCCTATGCTGCACTGTTCTCCTTTCTCATTCTGATGAGACAGACCTTTACTGACAACCTTCTAAGTTATCTTAGGCTGAAAAATTGTTTTACTCCATCATTTACTTAATTTCTGCACCTCCAAATTTTATTTTGAGGTATTATTTTAAGTTTGTTAGGAGGGAAATATGGGAGAGATCAAGTGAATTCCTGCCTTTACTTGACAATTTTGATTCTACTCCCAAGAATGGTCTTAATCTACTTTTGCAAATATATTCCAAAACCTCCTAATTAAACTGTTCTTTCTGAATGGGCCATTCTAATAACTACTCTCTAAAGTAAAGTTAGATATTCCCATATGCTTACTTTTGTATATTCTCCTCCT
The DNA here is from genome assembly GCA_011680675.1 of Gymnobelideus leadbeateri. Classification (NCBI taxonomy): domain Eukaryota; kingdom Metazoa; phylum Chordata; class Mammalia; order Diprotodontia; family Petauridae; genus Gymnobelideus; species Gymnobelideus leadbeateri. The sequence continues at coordinate 765,451 of WOXC01004630.1, forward strand.
CCTCTTCCTTATCTCCATTGTAATAGCAGATTACAAATATATGGAACTTATAGTTTTACAAAGCACTTCTCCCCATCTCCACAATAACCTTGGGAGGGAAGTAATAGAAACATTATCTCCATTTTGTAGATGAGGAAAGTGAGGCTCAGAAAGTTGGATGAGCTGTCAGACCCTGGAACAATCATTTTACCTGTTTTCTGCTTTAGTTTGTTTATTTGTAAAAGGAGGAGCCTGGACTGTGTCCACACCCCTCTTTTCCCCTAGAGGTCTATGATTCTATGCTTCTAAATGGTAGAACCAAGATATGAATTCAGATCTTTTTATTGACCTAGCCTGTGTTTTTCTTTCTCCATGAATCCTGTACCTAATCACTCATCACATAATGATCTTTCCTGCCTCTATATGACATATAGTAAGTTATAGTTATTGTTTACTAGCCTTCATTTCCCTATATATCTTTCTCCAATAAGATTATAATTACCTTAAAATTCATATAGGGTACCTCATATAGTTTAGTATCTTCTAAGAGTCCTCGAAAGGGCATTGAGTGCATCCTTGCTGATTGACTGGTTAGTTTATAGTAGATGACTTCAAGACATTTCCTCATCTTTGGTTTCTTCAACAGCTAGGACAGCAAACAGTAGGAACTAAATAAATGCTGTTCTTACTATGTATACGTAATATGGTTACACTTCATACAACTGAAAACCACTTTTTTTTTTGAAAACCACTTTTTTTTAGTGAACCCTTTAAATATATTTGGGGAGAAAGAAAGATCAGAATATAAGATAAAAGAGTTTTGCCAGTGAATTAGCAACATTAGCTTGAAATACTGAATTCATTGAGGAAGCTCTAAGAGACATTGTCAAAAAATGTCTATGTGCTGCTTAGTATGATCCAGTTTTGCAACCAATGCTCTCCCCAATCCTGCTCCTAATAGGTAGCACAAAATATTCCCCTATCATCAAGGAAACACAGCAAGACTAAGAGAATTGTGAGTAACATAAATTCTGTTATTGTAAAGGAAAAAGGAAGTGAAGGAAGGGAAATAAATCTTGCCAAGTGAGCCAGAAAAACCTTCCCCCCATTATTTTCTCAAGTTCAATTCAACAATTCAGATTAAGAGAACAATGACTAGAATGTTAGGGGTGTGTAATTTAATCCATTTGATAAATACCTAGGAAAATGGATCTGAGGGTATTATAAAAAAAGAAGAAACCCTCCTTAAACTCTATTTTCAATATTTGTTTCTAATTAAAAATTCATTTCATTTTGGAGATATACTATTTCTTTTATTTAAATGATAATTTAGAAAAAAAAAAGTCTTGTTTTGCTTCACAAAAGAATCTATCCCTTTGTGGAGAATTGTGTGTTGCTCATCTGCAACAGTAGTAAAATGGGAAACTTTGAATAATAATCGAGACAGTAGGGGAAAACTTTAAACAACACTAACTGAGATCTTCATCCCCTGATTCTGTGTATTTTCACTGATTGTTTTCCCATGCCTGAAATTCTCTGTCCTCTCCAGACTTCTTGCTTCCCTGACTTTCTTCAAGTCTTTGCTAAAATTCTACCTTGTGCAGGGAGCCTTTCCTGATGATCCTTAATGTTAGAGTCTTCTCTCTCTTGATTATCTCTAATTTTTCCTGCATGTATCCAGTTTTTATGTAGTTGTTTGCATAGTCTCTCATTAAACTGTGATCTCCTTGAAGGCAGACATTGGTTTTGCCTTTCATTGTATCTCCAATTTATCACAGTGTAGGCAGTACTTAAAAAAATATTGCTGATTTAACTTGATGTAATTGCTTAAGCTGTATCTTTATGGTGCAGTTAAGTCAAGTCAAATCTGTTTGCTTTCCAGTCTTTCTCAACACTCTATGTATACCTTGCAAACTATTTAATACCCTAACATGTTAGAGGGAATGGAGAGAAGCATCTTATAATTTTATTTCTGAGGGAAATTATATAGGTCTTAGAATTCACATCGCATTTCTTTTCTAGATAACTTCATTTTTGAGGTCATCTTTTACATGTGTGTATTAGATGTGTAGCATATCATGGAAAAAGCGGATTTGAAAGCATAAAGCACTTCATAAGAGCTAACCTGTGATTCTTCTGTTAAATAAAACAGGAAGGTCTTTTTTCCTTCATCATGAATATAGGATTATATGACCATACCACTGGTTAAATTTTACCAGTACATGGAAGGACCTTTACCCAAGATCTTTCAGTTTTCCATCTACCTGGTGTTCTCCCAGTTGTAATATATGGGTTGTTCTTAATTTGAAAGATTTGAATACTCTTTAGGTATAGTCTTTGATGAATCAAGTTGATTTGAAGGGATTAGTCATTAAGAATTTGTAGACAATGAAAAAAAATTCAAAGAATGATTCAGGAAGCAAGGTTTAAAATATTGTTATATATGGACTGAACTATACTATCTAACTTTTTATTGGTTCTGTTATTCAGAACTGGACTCTACAATCCCTTGCCATCATTTAGTGTTCTTTGGCTATTGAAATAACTCTTTAGGGCCCACTTAACCTATTGCTTTTCAGCTGAAGCAGTAACATAAATGTTAATAATAGTAGCGAAGGTGTCAGTAGTCATAAAAATTGTGGTTGTGGGTAAAAAATCTGGGAAGTAGTGACTGCAAAGGGTAGACCTAGCTGAGAAGTAGCAGAGAAAATAGCAGCAGAAAATGAACTGGCATTATCTTATATATTAAATCATGGTACACTTAATTTACAAAGTGCTTTTAAATTCATTATTTCACTAGGTATATGGTATCATCTTGATTTCATAAATGAAAAAACTGAGACATATAAAAGAGCTCTGCTCTGCTTATAGTTCTTGAGTGGCTGAACTGAAATATCATGTTACTGAATCCAATGTCCTTTATAGTACATACCTTTCCACCAAATTTACCTTTACTTATGTTTCCTTTTATTTTACGTGAAGAACTGAGTTGATTTCAAGTTAAATATTTGGCTTTTATAATCATTGCTTGTCTTTGATGTTTTTCTTAACACATTATATGAACAAATAATTTGAGTAGTAAATAGATTAAAGACATAGAATTAAAATGCCTTTGGATGCTGCCTACAAGTTTCTTATTAACCTGTTTTATATTCTTTTTTCCTTAGAAATTGGGCCAGTAACAATCACCACAGATCCCAAAAAATTTCAGTATGAACTCAGAGAACTCTACGTTCAGGTGAGTTGTTGACTTTCTCCCCTTTCTTCTTCTTTTGTAATAAAACATTGTGAGTTTTTGTTTCCATGTTTCTTGCATCATTACTTTTTGGGTTTTATCTTGTATATTATTGAGCTAATTTTGTTTTTCTACGTTTAAAGTTGCCTGCATTGACCATTTGTAATAAAAATGACAATTATTAATTCAGGTATTAGAAGAGATGAGTAGGTCTAGCCAATATCATCTCCCAGTGTCATTCCAAGAATTTATAGATGACTTTGATAAATATCAACAAGTCATCAATAAGCATTTTTAAGCAATTAATACTACTCTGTGTCAGGCACTGTGCCAAGTGGTAGGTATATAAAGACAAGCAGAAAGAAAAACAGCACTTGCCCTCAAGGAACATACACTATAATCAGAGAAAACATACAAATGGAAGCTGAAAAACATGGTGGGAAGAGAAGAAAGTACCTGGTAGAGATATCATGGTAGACAAAGTCCAAAGAGTTAGGAGTATACCTAAGAGAGGAATGAAGAGATAGCTGACCTGGGCCTCCTCCTTAAATGGAGATTCTATACCAGCATGGGAAGCCTGTGGCCTCTGGGTCCTCAAATGTGGCCCTTTGACTGAATCCAAACTTCACAGAATAAATCCAACCAAAGGTCCATACCAGAGGACCTAGAGGGCCACATGTGGTCTAGAGGCTGCAGGCTCCCCACCCCTGTTAGCTTTACAATAATACAATGAGGTGAATATAAGCATTATGTTCTCCATTTTACAGACGAGGCAACTGAAGATCAAACAAGTTAGGTGACTTTCCCATGGTCATACAGCCAGTAAGTGTCAGAGACAAGCTTTGAACAGAAGTCATTCTGATCCCTTGCTCAATACTACCAAATGTTTCCTATGTCTTTTGGAGATATGGTAAAACCACTTCCATCAACTCCTTTATTTGTTTCTCCAATGAGAATCCAGTAACTATCTCCTTATAAGTTGGTTGCCTGCAACTTCCTTATGTCTTCTTGCAGAAATGTCACTATTGATCTATCTTGTTTAATAATAGATTAGATCACCTCCTTGGACAATGATCTCACACTTAAGGTACTGGTGGTTAAATAAATATTTATAGATCATTTGAAGACCAGTGATTCTTAACACACCTTGAATGCCTCACACACTTTACCTATTGGACTTCACTAGTGAAAGGGGTTTATAGTAAGCTGAGACCGTTTATTTGTTTCATGAGTTGCCCTGGCTAAAGAATGCATTATCTAGTGGCTAACCTACCAATTGTGATACTTTCCAAACACAGATAAAATTGATCCTACATAACACGTAGCCACTACCTGTTATTTGTGTTATCCTAGAATAGCCTTTGAAATTCCTAGTTCCTTTGAATAGCATGTTAAGATGCCATAGTAGTAGACCTATTTGTGGAAATGATACTTTCTCTTAGAAGAAACAGAAATGCTTTTGCAATTGATTTTCTATAATAAACCACATTAAAATGGTAAGCCAAGCAGTTGGCAAGCATTTCTTAAGTACCTACTCTGTGCCAGGCACCAAGCAAGTTCTGGGGATTCAAAGAAGGGAGGGGGTTAAATGCCTCTGTTCTTCAGGAGCGTGTACTTTAATGGGTGAGTCAAAAATGTAAATAAGTGGGTATATAGAATGGATGAAGTTAATCTGAAAGGGGAAGACACTAGCATCTGGAGGGACAAGAAAGATCTCTTACAAAGGGTAGGATTTGAGCTGAGCCTTGAAAGAAGTCAGGAAGCAAGGAGGTAGATTGAGGAGCCAGGGCATTCCAGGCATAGAGAAAAGTCAGTGCAAAGTTACAGAGATAGCAGATAAAATATCATTTTCAAAGAACTGAAAGTAGGGTGGTGTAATTGGATATTAGAGTGTATAGAAGGAAATAAGATGAAAGAAGTCTGAAAAGGTAGGAAGAAAGGCTTTAAATGCCAAAGAGGTATTTATATTTGATCTTGGTGGTAATAGAAAGCCACTGGTGTTCACTGAATGAGGGCTTTGGCATGGTCAGACCTAAACTTTTGAAAGATTATCTTGAGAGCTAAATAGAGGCTTGGAGGAGACACTTGAGGCAGGGAGACTGGGTTAGAAGACAATTACAATTGTCTAGGTGAAAGATGATTGTGGCTGAATAAATGGAGAGAAGAGAATGTGTATGAGAGATGTTGTGAAAGTAGAAATGACAAAATTCAGCAAGAGATTGTATGTGTGGGGTGAGCAAAACTTAGAGATTCAGGATGACACCAATGTTTAAGGCCTGGGTGAGTGGGAGGATAGTGATGCTCTTGGAAGTAATAGGAAAACATGGGGGAAAGATAATGAGTTCAGTATTAGGCATGTTGAGTTAAATTTGAGGTGTCTAAGAGGCAGATGGAGATGGATAACTGTAGCTTCAATAAGAGATTAGAGAATCATAGAGGAGATAACTGAATATATTGGAGGTAAGGAGACCATCAAGTGAGATTGCATTGTTGTTTGTCCTTTGTTCTCAAAGAGGACCAGTGACATCAAGAGGGTGGTATCTTACCTTCAAGTGAATTGGATTCAAGTGAGGTCGGGATGTGCAAGTCATCAGCCTCACTCTCTCCTCCATAATCATCTGAGTTCAGTGGCAAGATATAAGTCAGGATGATTGGAGATGACCCTGGATTCAGTGGAAGACCTTGGCCTTTTTAAGCTAAGGTCTTTCCCAGTCTCAGTTTGTCTGAGGTAACACCCATTCAGGAATTAAAGGCTGGGTAAGGATGGAGGCAAAAGATGACCAAGTGAGACTGTATAGATAAAAAAGAGAAAAGGCCCTAGGATAGAGCTCTGAAGGACGCCCACAACTGGAGAGTGTGGAATAGATGGAGAACTAACAAAAGAGACTGAGAAGTGGTTGGACATATAACAGGAGAACTAAGAGGGAATGAATGACTTCACGGGAACACAGAGGAGGGACTATTTGTAAGGAAATGGTATCAATAGTCACCCAAATACCTGCAAAGTGCAGAAAATATAAAGTCCCAATGTAGTTATACATTTGATTACCAAAAAGAAAATCACTTAACTCAGTGGAGCAAAATAGCCTTAAAGGTTACCTGAAAATATATCTTTCATGTATATATTAAAATCATAAGTGTTTCTTTAATAGGTGCAGCTGCCGAGGTATTTAGATATTTCTCAGTATCTAATGAGGCATAAGGAAGGACAGCATATGTATCTTTTTTGGGGGAAAAGAGGAATTATACAAATAGTTTGGGAAACAAGTCACAAACCAGGCATGGAGTCATCCTTTTTTGGTTTTTTTTTGGGGGGAAGGTTGCTTTTTGGAGGGGGGAAGGCACGGCAATTGGGGTTAAGTGACTTGCCCAATGTCACACAACTGGTAAGTGCTAAGTGTCTGAGGCCAGCTTTGAACTTCAGCCCTTCTGACTCCAGGGCTGGTGCTCTATTCACTGCACCACCTAAGCGACCCTCGTCATCCTTTTGTATTACAGAGTGACTTGAACTATCTAGGCATGTGCCAGAAGTATATAAGTCTATAGAAACAGATGTAGCAGCAAGCACCCCAGTATCCCCAGGGTAGCTGCCAACACAGGTTCTTAGATCTGCTTTTCAAAAGGAAAGCAACTCAAAATGGGTTAACAAGCTTACTTTAATCAAACAAACATATATTACTTAGTTCAGGGGGAAAAGGTCAGCACCCCAAACTTCAGAGTATACAGACAGATCAAACAGACAGGCTTCCAAACTGTCCTACCATTATCAATATCAAAATCACAGTTACCAGAGAGGGAAGCATCAACATCTGGGTTTTCAAAGTGAGGCAGGGGGCTCTCAATGGCTGCCCAGAGTCTCATCTGGTCAAATCACACAACACTTCTCAAAGTGAGCCCCAAAGCAAAGCCTCAAATCAGGGATTATATAGTCTTCTCCTGGCTCAGAGAATGTAACCACCCTCTTGACCCACTGCCCAATCACACAGCATCAAGGTGTGGTCATTCCTGAAAACCAAGCCTCCTACCACAGGCTCCATGTGACCACATTCAACCTATTAGGGGGCAGAATACTTTCAAATTAAAGAAGGTTCTCAGAGTCACTTAAGCCAATCAAAGTCTCTTAAGCCAATCAAAGGGCCTAGGGGCAGGGAAGATCTTCAAATCTGCATTTCCATTACAACAGAATAGCTGCTAAATTCATGATGTGCCTTTAAAATATTTTCATTTTTCAAAGGTATTAGCAAGTGAAGAGGGGACTCCTATTCTTTACCAGATTCTGATGAATAAGAAGGCAATCACAGGAGAAGACCAACAAGATGGCCACTGCTCTCTTTGGGCTTCACGTGGGCACAAATGATACTGTCAGAGAGAACCTGGAAAGCTTTGCTAAAAATTAGGAAGCCTTGGACAAAAAACTAAAAAGCATTTGCATCATTTCTGCCCACTGAACACAAGGATTTCAGAAGAGAGAAGCAAATTTGGGAAGGTTAAGAAATTGATGTGTGTGAATGAAATTTAGATTTCTAGACCATAGCTTAAAATAAAGTAGTGATAGGCTCTTGGCCAAGGAATGAGTACATCTAACAAGGGTTGGTAAGCCGTATTTGCATGGAGTTTTAAAAATCTAGTTTAAAAGAATTTTGAAGTAAAAAGGAAGAAGAGAGAGAAAATCACCTATGTATAGTTCAGCTTGAAATTGTGTAGGATAGCTAAAATAGAATCATTCATTCATGTAACAAGCATTTATTAAGCACCTACTATGCACCAAGTATTGTGACAGGTACTAGAATAGAATGAGAAAGAAAAGGATACTTGCCCTTCCTTTGGGGACAAACATTATAAAGATAGATAAGTCAATACAAAATATTAAATTTTTTGTATTGAATCTGTGATTTCACTGATACATGAAATTCCCAACAAGGGAACTCCCCCTACTTTGAGAGTTTCATGAAGTATTGAGAAGTTAAATGATTTGCCTAAAGGTCATATTGTCAGTGTGTGATTGAGGCAGAATTTTAACCTAAATCTTCTTGACTCTAGAGCCAAAAAATATCACCCACACCCCTGACAAAGTAAGTACAATTTGTAGTGTCCTTATTCATGAAGCAGAGCAGCTAGGTGGTGCAGTAGATAGAAGACTAGGCCTGAAGTCAGGAAGACATGAGTTCAAATTCTACCTCAGACACTTAATAGCTGTTTGACCCTGGGAAAGTCACTTAACCATGTTTGCCTCAGGTTCCTTATCTGTAAAATGAACAGGAGGAGGAGATGGCACTCTAGGTTCTTTGCCAAGAAAACCCCAAATGGAGTCATGAAAGACTGAACAACAGATAAATACTCATGCAGTAAAAGGAGATGTCCTCAAAACCATGAGTGGCTGGTACCCTGAGTTGTTTGGCTCATACTTTTTGAATGAGTGTCAATGTATTGGTTTGTTTTTTTTTTTTTTAAGCAATTGGGGTTAAGTAACTTGCTCAAGGTTACACGGCTAGTCATTATTTATGTGTGGGTGCTCATTTTCTGAGGCCGGATTCGATCCGGGGTCATCCCAACTCCGAGGCCGTTGCTCTTACTCACTGTGCCACCTAGCCGCCCCAATATTGGTTTTTTTTTTAACATTAGGTGACAAGTTTTAGAAATTCTATGATACATAACTATAATAAAACAAGGAAGCATTTTATCTTAATATTTTCCTATCATTTCTTTGACCAATTTCCAAAGTCATTCCAAAAGGATATTCATGCATGCAATAAACACTTATTAATCTTTTATGTGCCAGACACTATTGATCCTGGCTTACAGATCCTAGTCACTTGCTTGGTAGCCCTTATAAATCTTGTAGAAATTCCTCAGAAAAATCGCTGATGTGAGGAGAAATAATTCTATTTTTATTGCCTCAGATTTGCAATAATCAGGAAACTGCTTCAAGATTAAAAAGTAAATGTCTTGGTGTCCTTTCTCATTTCTTCCTTAAGCATTTATAACATCCCTCCCTCGTAATACAATTCAGTGTAATTCAACACATATTTTTGGAGCCCTAGGCATTTAATCCTAATTGATTTTTTTGAAATTTGTTTTGTAAATCAAAAGAATTATTCTCTAATGAGTATCATAAATGTTCTAGAATTATGGCAGGGTTTGTAAAATTATAGAATGAATTATTTTACAACTTGTAGGGAAAAGACACATTTTGATTTTGTTGAAAAGACCACTAAACTGAAAAAGGAATTCGTAGCTTTTGTTTCCTTCTCCTCTACCCCCACTTATCTGGAATATAGAAAAATCACTCTGAAAACAACTGAGTTTCTCTTGAGAATAAGAAGAGGAAACAAATGATTTCAAATGGCATGCAAATAAGTTGGAGCTCTGGGAATGAAAACCTTATGCAGTGAGAAGCCTTGGCTCAAGGCAAATTCTTTAAAAGATAAAGTTGAGTATGTGTGTGCTTTTACAGTAATTGAAGTAATACTTTCAGCCTCCCATCCTTTGCATTTAACAAGGATCAAATATTATTTAAAAAAAAAAGCCATAAATGAAGAAAAATTCTAGAAAACTACATTGATAGCTATGAGATTTACAATTTTTATGTTTCAGTGTATGGCAGGTTCCAGAAACTAAAAATATATATATATATCTTATAAATACTTCTCGTTTGGGAAGTCCCTTAAGGAAACCAACTTGGAAAAAAGAAACTAACCACCAAGAATTAAATCCAAAAAGTAGACAGAATCATCACATAGCAACTGGATAGATTGATGGTGAAGATGGAGATGCTGTCCAATTATTCTCATTCCTTAATGAGAACAGAAGAAGAATAAATAGGCTTAGGGTCTGGCAGACTAAAGATGGGGGGGGGTGGAAATGAATGTTAAACTGTAATTATCAGAACAGTTGGATGACAGAGTAAGCTGCCAAGGGAGGTTAGGAAAATGCTATAAACAGACATGCATAAGAGTATACTGGACACCTACCTCTCTGCAGTGAAAATTAGGAGAACCTAATGAAGCTGGAGTTTTAACTTATTTATGTTTGTAACAAAATAAGTTGCCACGGTAAACCCTTAGGCCTCTCTTTATGAACTCTGCTGTACCAAGAGAATCCCTTCCTATAGCCTCATTCTTAGATGTTGCCTCCAAACCTATTTGTTACTTTAAAGAAAATAGCTAAGAAGAGGTAGGAAAGGAAGAATTTGAACCAAAGCAAGGAAAAAGAAATAAAAGTCAGGATGTTGTAGTATTTCCCCCATTAGATTGTGAGCTCTTTGGGGGCTGGGATTTTTTTTTTTTTTTACTTCCTTTTGCATCCCCAAGGACCAGCACTTTGCATAGCTCCTGGCACATAGGAGTGAATAGATAGGTGCCTAATAAATGTTGATTGATGGACAGTAGTGCTGTTTCTCACACATTAGGTCTTGCTATGCTTATTAACAGTGGTGGAGGGGACAAGAGTGCCAGGTCTAGAATCAGGAAGCCCTGAGTTCAAATGTGATCTCAAACACATACAAGCTATATGACCCTGGGCAAGCCACTTAACTGTTTGCCTCAGTTTCTTCACCTGTAAAATGAGCTAGAGAAGGAAATGGCAAACCACTCTAGTATCTTTGCCAAGAAAACCCCCAAATAGGGTCACAAAGAGTTGGGCATGAATAAAAACAGCTGAACCTGAAAACTCTGCTTATTAATAAGCATTCTGTGTTCATTTGGAAATGGTCATGATAGACATTTGTAGTAGGGAAGGCAGAGTGACAGTCAGTGCAACTTTAATGTTCACTGAGGGGAGGAGGAAAATGTTTAGATACCGATATAAGCAATTTAAAATTGGATTTTCGTTTATTTAGAATTGGTTTCTTATAATACAAATTTAGAACCGAGAGAGATCTCTGAGGTCACCTGGCCCAATTACTTCCTTGTACAGATGAGAAAACTGGGACCAGGGAGAAGGGAAGTGCCTAAGGGCAGAAGATCACACAACCATCAAGGGTCAGAATCAGATTTTGAAAGCACATCTGTGTCTCCCAATCCAGATCTATTTCGGTCAGCAACTGAATCTGGAAATTTTAAGACAAGTTCAGCAACTTTGTCTATAAACTCTCCCCTCTTAACCTGTGCCTTTTTTTTTTTTTTTTTGCTTTCTGGAGGGGCAGTTGGGGTTAAATGACTTGCCCAAAATCACATGGCTAGTGTGTTAAGTGTCTGAGGCTGGATTTGAACTCAGGTCCTCCTGACTCCAGGGATGGTGCTCTGTTTACTGCACCACCTAGCCACCCTTAACCTGTGCCTTTTGCCACCCTGAACCCGGCAACATCAGAGTCATACTAGAAGCATGAGAAATTGTGACCGAGCACTGTAGTTAGTCATCTGCACCTTCAACTCTTTCCAAAGTGGTTAACAACTGGTTGCCACGACTCCAGACTGTGAGTGTTACTGTCGGACAATAGACTAATATTTTCCTTACCACTAGAGTGATAGCTACAAAAAAATGGCTTTTTCTTCATATCTTGGTGAAACCTCCCCAGGGAGCTGTTCTTGGCCCTGTGTTATTTAACATTTGTCACCATAACATTCTTATCAAATTACTATACTTACATACTTTTCCTTTGAGGTTTTTACTCTAAAATAGGAGAATATGGAATCATGGGAGGATTTGGGTACTGCTCTGCCATCACCCACAGCAAGTTCCATTAATCTTTTAGATTCCTTCTTCCCTCTTTCCCATTTACTAACCTTCAAATTGAACATCAATTAATGACAGAGTAAATTTAGCCTAAATCTAATATTTTCCATTTCATCACCCACGAAAAACTTAAGTGAGACTTGGAGTATATTTGTAAGGGAGCCAGGGGGAAGATTATTTTCAAGTGAATGAAAGATGGTTATGTGCGTTTGTAATTTCCTTTCCATTTAAGTTTTAGGTTTGGGTTTCAAACTCCTTTCTTCCAGCAAAGAACCACATTTAGCTTCATGACTGAGTTTCTTCATAGGACTGGAAGGAGACCTAGAGCCATATACTCTCGGGATGTGAAGTAAGGAGGAGACAGAGATGAGAAATGGTTGTACTAAAAGTTAACTATGTGGGATTCCAGGAGCTAGTGCTGGTATTTTAATCCCCTCCTGTTGCCCAGAGGCAAACAGCTGGTTCTCTACCTTTCAAAGTTTCACCTTTTACCTTGGACAAGGATCCCCCACCAATGAAATTACTCTTCTTGGGCAGAAGGGAGAGGGATTTCTTTATTTCTTTCTCAAAATGTGGCTTAATTTTGAAGGGGAGTGGTATTAGAATAGGTGACTAAAATCTCCTATCACAGTGACAGTGAGAGTAACTGTCACAGTATTCTGAGCAGCCCATTGGGGCGCAGCACCCCAAGTTGCATGCTCTAAATGATCTTTAGCCAAATGAAGGATTATTCCAAATGATAAGTACTGAGTTTGATCCAGTAGAATTTTAATTGATTAAAGGTTGTATCATTTTCTTAGAGATGACTGAATGCTATATAGGTTTCTTGGAATAGAATTTCTACCTAGTTCCTAATCCTATTAGAACCACCCACCAAGGGTATTCCTATTCTATCTAAATTCTGTTAAGTTTTTCAGTTTGTACAAACCCAGTGAAATATAAACTTTCAACTTAAAAAAAAAGTCACTAAGAAAAGCCTTATAATTCCACCCTGCAAATTAGTTTCAGCCTGTTCCAGAGCATATTCCACCTAATTTTATGATTCAGAAGTCTGAGAGGTGACTCCATCATTACTCCTAAGTTCCTTTAGGTAGAGACTATAAATTGAAGTGTTTTTGGTGGCAGTCATTCTGCTGTATTGGCCAGGAGCTTTTAATCATTCGTAGTAATGAAGACTAGCACTGACGAGTAAAAAGCCATAGATAATTTTAAAGCATCAGTTTGTTCCTGTTTTACTCTTCTTGCACATCAGACCTTGAAGAGAGCTCTATAAGAAATAGCCCTCTTGACCCATTTGGGTCCTAGTGTGCTCTGTTCTCCTGAACTCATACTTGTGGCGCTAATACGTAGAAAGGGCCAGGATGCGTGTTTACAAAGATGAGAAGAAAAAGATCTTGGATAATACACATTTAAAAAAATAACAAAGCTGGCTGTTTTTCATCTTATTTTTTCTTGGCAGGCTTTCATTATTTTATCCCTGCTTATGCTCTCCCATTTTCCTTAATCAGTATGAAAGATCACCTGCTGCACATTTCAGAAATATGTAGATTTTTCTTAGTCCCAGACTTGACTCACAGCTGAGCCGGGATGCCTTGTGTTTGTGAAATATCCCAGTAGTACTTGTAAATCTTCCCAGGCCTCAAATCACTTGTGTTACTCTTTGAATCGTTAGTCAAGACACACATGATGTTATCTGCATAATTGCTTACAATGTTTAATAAAAACTATATGAAGTTATTTTCATTCTGTATAGCTTGGAATCCAAACTACTGAGTTAGTCATAGACATAAAAGCTCCATTGAAGTCCAATATCTATTCCAGAATTTCATCAAAGGAGCAATAGAGGCCTTCTTTGATTGTATTCCCTCTCACTAAAAGTAATGAAACATCTGGGGGGGAGGGCATTTAGCAAATAGAAGGTGAGAGCCCCTTCCAGAATACTTTTCTGAGTATTTGTTGGCTTCAAGGATTCCAGGGATTAGTCTCTATTTCCCCTTCCCTCTGGCCCCAGTCCTATATTATAAGACCTGAAAAATACCAAAACTCACTCAGTCTAATTTATTTCCTCCAGGCAATGTGATTCTGCAGGAATGGTGGTGAGGAAATGAACACTAAACTTAAGAGACTATGGTTTGAGTTTCACCGCTACCTTTAACTTACCTTTAAAATCCCTGATGTTTTTGCATCATTTAAAGGGGAAAATAATTTTCTATTATCTATCTTCTAAGATTGGTTGGGGGGGGGGGCAAATGAGATCTTATATGGCAAATTGTAACTGTGAAGTGTTATATAAATGTGAATTGTAGTTATTAATCCAGTCCATTATATGATAAAAACTGAAGAACTCTAAAAGGTCAGAGTGAAGTAACTAGGAAATTTAAAAAATTCAGAAGAGATCAGTGGGCAAAGGGAAACAGAGTAGGTAGATAATTCTAATTAGATAGCTGGATTTCTTCTCAAAGTCAAATCTTTTGGCTTAATTGTATTAAGTCCAGGCAGCCATGGACTATGAAAGATACTTGAGCAAATAGAAACATTTTTATCTTTATCTGTGTGATGCTGGGCAAGTCATTTAACCCCTGCTTAAAAACTGGAGGAGGAAATGATGAACTACTCTGGTATCTTTGTCAAGAAAATTCCATGGACAGTTGGTCTACAGGATCACAAAGAGTCAGACATAACTGAACAACTGAAAAACAACATCCCTAGAAGAAGTTAATTTGGAAATTATATTAGCTAAGGAGAAAACAGGTATAGCAGTGCAACATTTTGCCCCAAAAGCTAGACAGGAAAGTAAGTCAACTGAGCTACAACAAAAATTAAGGACTGAAGCTATTACTCTGAGTAAGAATAGAGGACAAAGTGGATTTTGTCCTGACCTGCACAGGGAGAACAGTGATTTTATACCAAGGTTTAGTAGTAGTGTTAATAATTGGCATTTGTGATACTTTAAAGAATTTTGAAAACATTATATAATTTATAACACCTATAAATGCAAGCAAAAAATGCAAGTTATGACAGTCATAGAGAAGATAAGTTAGCCAGAAAAACACCTTTGTTATATAGGTTATCCAGGGAAACCAAATATTATTCATGTAACACCCTGCTATACTAATTAGCTTACATAAGTCTAGGGGCAATATAATGGTCCCTAAAGTCCCATGGTTCCTTCCTCTTCAGCTTTAGGAAGTTTATTTTAGATAAAAAGTTATGAGTTCAATCATAATCACTCCAAACCCCAGTAAGGGAAATTCCTAACATTTAGGCAGATACTGGGCTCTCTGCCTAACTTGACATTTCTATCTATTTCCAGTTAACCCTTTGGCCTCTTTGTGGTTGAGGTAAAATTCATTTTCCTGGAAACATTTGGGTGATGGAACAGCAGATTATTTTATAATGCCTGTGGACAGAAAGGCACTAGAAGGGGCAGTTGGAGAAAGAACTGATGATTTTTCCTGACATTTTCAGGACTTTCAGCCAGGATTTTCTGCTCTAGGATGCTGATAGTCAGCCTTACCTTTGCGGCTCAGGCAATGTATTCTGTAAACTTTAGGCTCCTAGACCCTAAGATTTTATTTCTGTTTTTGAGATAGTGCCTTCCTTTTATGCTAATTCTTTAGTTTAGGGCATAACACAATCTCACAATGGCTTTACTTGATTCAAAGAGGTGTATCATCCCAATTCACAGTTAGTTCCCAGTGATTCAATTAATAAGTGTTCTTATCTAATAAAAGTAATTCATTTTAAATTGGTAAAATGAACAGATATTAGTGATACAGTCTGGACGGGATGGGAGAGAGGCCAGAGAAAAACACTAGGACAGTGGTTTAAGGAGCAGGGTGCTACACAGGAAGAGCTTTCTTTTTTAGTTAATTATTCTTGCTATCTAGATACTGAAGGTCTGTGGTTTCTATACTTTTGAGGGACTGCTTCAAGAACTATCAGTACCCTCAAAATTTGGAACCTTGGTATAAACTTCAGTCCCTCTCTCCTAATTATAGCTTGTTATTTTAATTTGTCCCGGCCCTCCTTTTCCCTCTATAGTTCAAATAATTGAGTTAACTCTACTTTTGCTACATTTTCTACTTTCCTCATTAAGAACTGTAATGGAAATGCAAATTTAAAGCTCTTCACTGCCCCTAGGCCCTTTGTTTGGCTTCAGAGACTTCAGAGAACCTTCCTTGATTAGAAAATATACTCTGCCCCCTAATAGGCTGAATGTGGTCACATGTAGCCTGTGGTAGGAGGCTTGGTTTTCAGGAAAGCCCACACCTTGATGCTGTGTGATTGGGCAGTGGGTCAAGAGGGTGGTTACATTCTCTGAGCCAGGAGAAGACTATATAATCCCTGATTTGAGGCTTTGCTTTGGGGCTCACTTTGAGAAGTGTTGTGTGATTTGACCAGATGAGACTCTGGGCAGCCATTGAGAGCCCCCTGCCCCACTTTGAAACCCCAGATGTTGATGCTTCCCTCTCTGGTAACTGTGACTTGGTATTGATAATGGTTGGACAGTTTGGAAGCCTGTCTGCTTGATCTATTTGTTTGAAGTTCGGGGTGCTGACCTTTTCCCCCTGAACTAGGTAAATGATATATGTTTAAATGATTAAAGTAAGCTTGTTAACCCATTTTGAGTTGCTTTCCTTTGGAAAAGCAGATCTAAGAACCTGTATCGGCAGCCACCCTGGGGATGTTGGGGTGCTTGCTGCTACAAGAAACTAATATAATTTGTGATAAAAAGAAATAATCTTAAAGGTTTTTAATATTTTGGGTAAATATTACTTGGAATAAATATTGTAAGAATAAATATTTGACTTAAGTCAAAATTGTAATACAGAATCATGAGTTCTAGAACAAGGGCCCACAGGAACAAGTTGTTCTGTGAAAAACTTAATTTTTTGAAGGCGAAGCACTGATAAGTTTTAAGGTCTCTTCTTGTTCCTACTAAAACTGCTAGTTCTAAAGAAGTTATGTTTCTGGTATGAAATTCAAATGTCTATTCATATCTTTCATGTATGATACATTGTGTCTTTGAAAACTTGTTCTTCTAAGAGAAGAATGCCAAGCTAGACACTATAGTGTAAGTTACATCACAGAAAGAGGAATTACTATTGAAATGCTCAGTAATTCTCTGGTGAAAAAATCCAAGAAATCCAAGGCCATCAACATATCCCATGGCTACAAATAGTTATACAAAGATCCACAAGGTGTGGGTAACAAGCAAGATGAACTAGCATTTTTAACAAAAGGAGTCGATTCTGATTTTATTAATATCATTGACACTTAGTAAAAGTGAGCATAGGACTGGAACATGACTATGAAACAATATACTTTATTAGAAATAGAATAGATCTTTTAAAAGGTAATGAAGAAGCATTATTTATTGGGAACATATGTTCTTGTGAGGAAATATGGGAGCTCAAGAAAGGAAACATGATGAAAAGCATTTTAATGAAATAGCAATGGTGGGATCATCAGAATTTATGTGGTCATCCAGATACATTATAGACCATCTAGAAAGAAAGCATTTGATGATGAATTTGAAAAAAAAAAAAGATCACAAATGAAGTCTGCTATTGTATTGGGGACTTCGAGTCTATGGACATCTGTTGGAGTCCTCTCTCTGCCAAAAGGAGAGTAGTTACAAAATTTATGACTTGTAATGATAATTTCAGCATTCAAATGGTAAAGGATGTGGAAAGGGAAATTGCTAGAATATACCAGTTTCTCACCAGAAAGGAAGAACTGGTAGCCAAAAAGAAACGACAAGAATTTTAGGGTTCAATGACCACTCTATCATAGAGTTTGATAGAGCAGAGTAAAGCCAGATGTAGTCTTATGTGCATCTTAGTTTTGGGGACAGCAAATTTAAAAGTATTCAGAAAAAAATAAGGACAAATGCCAATGACTTAATTTTATGAAGGGGAAGTTGTCTCAGAGAAGATGGGAAACTCTCAAGAATAATCATTAACCAACTGAGATGAATATACATACATACATATATATGTATATATACATACATACATATATATATAAATATATATAAATATATATATACACACACACACACACACACACACACACACACACACAGAGAGCGAGCGAGAAGCAAATCTTGCAACTTGTTGCCTCAAATGAGTGGTGTTAGGGCAAAACATCAGAGTAGACACCGCTTTAATCAAATCAGAAGTTCAAATTCCAAACAGTAACGCAGAAAGAAAAGACTTTGTGTAATCATCATTCATATTGTGCTTTCATTAAATGTTTTAGGAAATTATGCAGGTAAGTTCATGTATGTCTTGCCGTGCATGTCTTTAAAGACCAACACAAAAGATTTAAGGACTAGAAGGATTTATTGTTGAAATTTCACAAATTATATTCTATTTGTTTTTGATATTTGAAAACTTTGAAGTTTAAAGAATAAGCAGGAGGCAATGAAAGCTTATTGAATTGGGGCACAAGTTAGAAAGGGTACATACATGCTAGATGTTTTAGAGCAAGTTGGACTTTTGACCCTGTTGTCAAAGGTTGGCACATCTTCCCTAGAGAAGTAGAACAATTATAGAATCACAGAATTTGAGAGCTGAAAAGGATCTCAGCAGCCACTTTGTCCAATTCCACTGGAACAGCTTTAATTGTTAATGAATTAATTAATTGTTCTCCCTGCATTAAGCCTAAATTGGCTTCTTTGAACCTTTCTTTCAGTACCTAGTTCTATCCTCAGCAGGCAAACAAAAGAAGTCTAAACCCACCTTCCATGTGATAATTCTTCAGACACTTGTGAAGATGGCTATCACACCCTACCCTGCCCCCCAGTCCACCCCCCCCAGTCTTGGCTAAACATTCTAAGAAAGAAATCAGGGATTATTTTCCATCTCGGATATATATGTGTATATAAATATGTATCCGTACATGTTTGTATATGTGTGTGTTTAAATATAAATTGTTGAAATCAGATCCTTCTTTTTTTTTTTTTTTTGGAGGGTTCCGAGGGTTTTATTTCTCATCATTCTGTGGTGGCGTACAAAAATGCCAGCGGACAAAGGAAATAAAGGGTTAGGGAACATAATTTATGCCTGGTGGTATTTCACAGCACAGTGCTTTCTCCATGATGGCTTCTAGAATCGTTCTTCTTGGAGCACAGCAGGGCCCCCACAGCCTCAGGCCTTCCTACTGACACTTGACAAATCCTTTCAGATCTTCCAGAAAGTTGATATACTCCTGGTGTTCTAAGGCCGTGCTGAACTCAGTCAGCTCGTCTGCGAATGTGTTGTCCACACCACGGTCAGCCAGGAAGTCCATCAAGTGATCATACAGGGCCCAGTCCAGGGAATCCGTGTTGAGTGTGTAGTTTGTATCCTTCCAGTCAGGTTCGCTGGTGGGCTGAAAGCTAACTTCCCGGATGGAGAAGATGTCACTCTCCTCCTCCTCTTCCTGTCCAACCTCATCCTCTGGATAGTGGCAGTCCAGCACAAGGGCCTTCTTGGTATCATCCTTCACAACCTCCACCACGAAGTTCGGGGTTGACATTAAGTTCAGGCTCTTGCTGTTCTTGTGTCGTCTGCCCCTCTGGTGGCTCATCATCAAATGTAGGTGGGATACTGGTGTTAATATTGAATGTGACTGTGATCCTCTCACCAGCTACTCTCCGGACTAACTTGGCTTCTGTCCCTTGCACACCCAGTTCCCAATCCCCAGACATCTTGGGGAGGGATTTGTGTTTCTGGATCTTCCTTTCCTCTTTAATTTCATCTGTCAGGAATTCAGCAAAGGCCTTGTCCCCCTCCGTGTGGAGCCCCCCGCACGTGCAGGAACATAGACCCGGCGCGCTCCGGAGCGGCTGCAGGAGGTGGGGGCGCGCGGGCCCCTGCCCGCTGGCGACTCCTCCTCCCAGGAGGCCTCCAAAGGCGCGGGTGGTGGCGGCCACAGCGGGGCGCAGCGTCGGGAGGGCGGCGGGGCGCAGGGCCCGGGCCGCAGAGCGCAACAGCAGGGGCAGCAGCACCGGGGCCATGACCGACACACGCGGAGGGGGTTGGGAAGGACGGCCCAGATCCTTCTTTATTGTGAAAGAGGGAGATGGTTAGAGATTAGGAGAACACAGCACACCTAAAAGGAAGAAACAAGTAGGGAAGGTGCTTTTGAAGGCAGATTTTCCCAACCTCACGGTTTTGCATAAGGTTTCAGTCCTTTGGACCTTTAATAGTGTCCAAATGTAAGTTATTTGTAGAGCTATTTGGGGCTATTTTTATAAAAATCAATTTTTGTGAAAAAATGTTTTTAAAATAGAAAATAGAATCTACTTTATTGTAAAAGTACTGGTTTTCAGAAGCTTCATTATATATTATAGTAACCTTCAAAAATAGAAATTTCTTAAAGATAAGGGAACAGTTACCTATTTTATTTTGAGAATAGAGAAGGCTACCTATCCCAGTCATCTTAAACTGGGCTTGGCTTCTTCTGGGATCTCCTAGAGATCAAACACTGTTCTCTAAGGTATTAAAGAAAATTCTTAGGATGAATAGGATTAAAGCGATTACATGTAGTGCTAAAGATTTGAGGTTCAGGCTGTTCTTTGAAGCTATGGACTTCGACTTCTAAATGCTAAAATGAGTATCAGTCTACTGTAGGAGTCATGCATAATGAAATGCCTGGCATGTAACATCTCTTTGTTTTGATTATGGAGACTTCTGGTTTTGGAGGGTCTGAAATACTCTTATTGTCACCCTAGTACCTCCATATAATGTTTTCTGTGAGTGATGAAGCCCAGTATATGTCACTGATGCATTAGAACTCTGTAACAGTTTTGATTTATTTCATGCTGCTTAGATGTACATTTCAACTTGGAGCAATGGTTTCCATGTGTACATTCTGGTTGTAGAGCTGCACATCTGCATTTTAAGAGGAAGAAAAACTGAAAGTCATCACGTTTTAGTTGACTTTAGTTTTATTGAACTTCATACCTTAGATCATGGATTAATAAAAAAAAAATAGAGAGAGAGAATGTGCAGCCAAAGAAAGTGGCAGTTCATAAGACTGGGATGGGTAAAATTAGAACTTAACTTAAGTAGGAAGTACAGCTGGGCAAACCAGTTTCAATCCAAGGGTACTCTGGTTATTAAAATAATTGCATTGTGTAAAAGCTTGATCCTCCAAGTGAGCTATGTATAGAATTCAGCTTACTCAAATGCAAGTTCCCTTTGTAAAGACAGATGGAAAATGGAAAGAAAATAGTTTAAACATTTATGGGATAATAGAAGAGAAAAATGTGTGAGATTGCTTGCTTTTAAGACTACAATTTCTAGTCTTCTGGTCTTTTTGACCAGCATTTCTCCAGTAGGATTTTGACAGGGCTCATCATTTCACTTCATGCCTCTCTTGGACTCTCATAGTTTCAATTAAATTCTCCCTCCCATAATACAGCATCCTCCCTTAGAAACTATAGCATGAAAAATAAAGTTTTGTTGATGCCTTGTGTTTTTTGTGCCACAATCAAATCTGGTTATATGTCCCCTGCACTGGACCTTCCCTTATAACAAAGAAAAATATTTCAACAAAACTGACCTATAAAGTGACAGTGATGCAGCATTCTGCATCTGCAAAGTACCATTCCAATACAAGAGTAGGGGAGTACATTTTATCACCTGGCCCTGGGATCAAGTTTTGTCATTGCAAATGACACATGTTAATCTATATCTTTATATTGCTTTTTCTGACAGGATATCAATTTAGTCTTACTGGTGTTTCAAGGAATTAATCTTTAAAACATAATTACATAATTATCAAACTGAGGTTACAAGGACATTTCCCTCCCCCTTCCATTTGAGGAATAGCATTTATGATAAAGTGTATCTGTCTTTTCCACACCATACAAGTATTTTTAGTCAGTCTAACATACTGTTAGCACTTTGAAAATACTGCTATCCGTGAAATATGACAGATTAAATAGGTACTGAAACATGGACCGTGATGGGGGTCTTCTGGTTCCTTTTTGTTCCATTTCCAGACTCAAATGAAATCTTAGCTTGAAAAACAAGTAGATTCTTTGGACATATTTTATCATATGATGTTTTTCTTGGTAATGCACAACTGTCATCACATTTTACCTTTAGTTATTTCTCCTACAGAGGTTCCCTTTGAGTAGCTGATGATAGTTCATGTTCTAGGTTAAAGATTGATCCTGACTCTTCCTCCTCTGGCCATTGCTAGCTAGCCTTGTTTATCTAAAGGATGGGGAGACTTTTTCTCCTGTGCTTAGTTGCAGAGTAACGGAGTAATTCCTGTCATAGTAGGTCATATTTATTTAGTACCCTGATAATTTATAAAATGCTTTCCTTCTGTGAATCCTTTTAGTTAGGTAGTGAGAGAACCAGTATAGCTTGATGACTAGAGCATGAGACCTGAATTTAAATTCTTCTTCAGACACTTATTGGCTATGTGACCCTGGGCAAGTCATCTCTCTGTCCAAGTTTCTGAATCAATATATGGAGGATTATAGTAACACCTACGTCATAAGGTTATGATGAGGATCAAATGGCATGATAAGGTAAGATGCTTTGCACACT
This sequence comes from Gymnobelideus leadbeateri, assembly GCA_011680675.1. NCBI lineage: Eukaryota > Metazoa > Chordata > Mammalia > Diprotodontia > Petauridae > Gymnobelideus > Gymnobelideus leadbeateri. Next base: position 787,897 of record WOXC01004630.1, read on the forward strand.
TTGGCTTGTATAACAATGGTTACTTCTCTCCAAGTTAATGCCTTTGCTGTATCATTTTTGGAGAGGCTAAACTACCTTTCTAGAAGTCACTTGGACTAAGGGCAGCTGGGAATTCATTTTCTCCTTAGTGCACGATCAAGAGAATCTGGGAGGGGCACAGGTTGTTCTCTTTTCTTTTCATTTCCTTGAGGATAGATTGCTAATGAGTCTCTGAATTTAAAGGAAATATTTCTTAAATATGTGGGTAGAATTCTGATTTAATCATCATACTTTCCATTACATTATACCCCTTTTTTGATGTTTAAGGGAAGAGATAGGATATAAAAGAAATACATTGAATGGTGGGCCTGCAGGCCTGGATTTTTATCCTTCTAATAATAATTAACTGTCATCTTGGCATGTCATTAGTCTTTTTAGGCCTCAGTCTTCTTATCTACAAAATGAGAGGGCTAAACTAAATCATCTGTATGGTTCCTTCCAGTTCTGATAATATATAAAGGGGAAAAAAGATTAGGCTTATTAGAAACCTTTTATGGGTTTGAGGGCAGAGAGCAGAGAAGGCTGAGAGGGATGAATGAGAGGAATAATGTTTTATCCAACCATCTTTTAAAAAAAGACTTTCTTCTTTCTAGAGATGGAACTATAAAATTGATTTTATATTTATTTATTTTAATAAAATCAGTTTAATTATTTAATTATTTTTATACAATTATGAATTTTAATATTGTGTATTTCCTTCAATTATGGACTCAGACCAACAGAGAAGTGCTGAAATATTTTCAAAGGATAGTTTTTAACAGTTTTTTGAGGCACAGCACTGGGGGACAAAAAAAATAGCAACCTGATTTTGTGGGATTTATAGCCACGTTTGTTAAGTCCAGAAATCTGGATCAGCATTTGTGCATTTAAAACTTCCATTAATTTAGCCTACATTTTCTGAACTTTTGAACAGCTGCTCATTTTTCTCTTCTCTTTTTTCTTTTTGGAAGGCATTTGGGGTTAAGTGACTTGCCCAAAGTCACAAGGCTAGTGTGTCAGTTGTCTGAGGCTGGATTTGAACTCAGGTCTTCCTGATTCCAGGGCCAGTGCTCTATTCACAGTGCCACCTAGCCGCCCCACAGTTACTCATTATTTTTGTTAATTGTGCCAATGCTAATTTGTGTGTGTGTGTGTGTGTGTGTGTGTGTGTGTGTTTAGTTCTACATTAGCTGAGTCATAAGATTAAAAGACTACATAATGGTTAATGTTCATGTTGAGCTTAAAGGAGCGAGACAGAAGATCCCTGAGATTAAAATTTGCAAGTGGATTTATTACCGAGGGACTTCCAGGGCTACATGCTTAACCCAAATCAGACTGGGTTGGCACAGACCATGTGCTGGTTTTTAAAGAGATTCAATAGCCAGGTTATGTAAGCTGAAACAACAGTGATTGGTCAGTGTACATTTGAATTTCCTTCTGGCTCAAAGTGTACCCTAAGCTGAAACTCGTGCTCATAGATCAATTAGGGGAGGGGAAGGATGGAGTTACATATTTACAGATCAGTTAGGGAAAGGGGAGGGTGGAGTTGTGCCCACTTACAGAACAATTAGGGAAGTGGAATGTGGAATTGTCTGCTTTACAGATCAATTAAGGGAAGGGGCAGGTGGACTTGTGTCCAACATTCACAGTAGGGAAACAATTGAAGAAATTAATGAATTATGTTTCTGTCTGTTACTATTCATGAAGTTATTTGTTTGTTGCTTTATAATATCACCTTAAAATGTTGCTTTGATTAAAGATCCTTAGTAAATAAAAGTGAATAAAATTTCAGACTTTATATTTCATATTAGCAACAAAGCTTCTATCAAATATGTTCGTATCTTATTTGATCACAGTAAAAGACTAAACAAATAGCTCAAATATTTAAAATAGTGTAAAAATGAGTTTGTTAATTGGAACTCTTTGCTATAGAAATTAGCTAGTTTTCTCTTTACTGGAAAATGTTAAAAAAGTGGTTTTGGTTTTTTTGTTTGTTTGTTTTTCCCCAGTATTAAAGTATTCTTTGTCATTGGGAATTGCAGCTCATTGAATGTTTAGGTTGGCAATGCTCTTGAAAAAGTGAAAACGTTTTCATCCACACAGGTTCTCTTCAATAAAAGTAGCCATTTTTGTTTGGTTGTTGGTATGTTTAGGATCTGATTTTCTTTGTAGTTAGTGCAAATGGGTAATAGGCAAGTTTCATTTGGTGAATTGCCCTACTTTGTATGCTGGACAGGTAGAATTTAGATAAAATAAAATTATTTATAAACTTTTTATCTGAAAAGATAGAATCATCCATATACCATACAAAATTTTGTGGCATGCTCTTTGAGAAAGATTACCTTAAAGTGTTTTATAAACATTATCTCTTTAAAAATGAAAACTTTCGGGGTGGCTAGGTGGTGCAATGAATAGAGCACTGGCCCTGGAGTCAGGAGGACCAGAGTTCAAATCCAGCCTCAGACACTTAACACTTAACTAGCTGTGTGACCTTAGGCAAGTCACTTGCCCTCCCCCCAACCAAAAAAAAACCCACAAAAACTTTGGTAAGGAAAATTTAGGGATAAGTTTTGAACCTGTGATTTCATGGATAGAAGAAGGTCAGGGTAGTACCTTTGTTAAATAATTCAGCACTTCTCTGAAACCTCTAGTCTTAGTTGCCTAGGGCACTGGGTGGTTGTGTTATGCAGCCAGAGTGTGTGTCAGAGGTAGGAATGGAACCTGGTTTTTCCTTGCTACAAGGACAACTTGTTGACCATTATACCTTTCAACTTATGGGGGAAATTATGGGAGGGGGTTAAGTTTTACCAGGGCAAAATCATTTTATTCAGGTTTAATGTTTACAGTAAAGCCCACTACTTGCTACAGATAGAACCTCAGAGAGCTATACTTGTATGCAGTCTCATAGTTGGGGATGATATAAATGACTGATATTTACATATCAACTTTAAATTTTTCAAAATGGAACCTTTCAGCAAGCTGTATGTAAGGAGGATTTTGTGATCCTTTGTAGAGTTTAGTTTCTCAGGATCCATGGCTATAGCAATATCTCGTTTCGAGGTATTAGATAATAACTTCCAGAATAGTCTTAAGATTTCTAGATAGTATTTCCTAGACTCACAGACAGTTCTATTGCAAGTGCACTGTGACATACAGGGGTGACAAAATTGATATTTACTATGCTTGCTCAGAATGGTGATATTGCTAACAGGAACCTAAGAGCTTAATATTGGAAAGATGCCTTCTTTGTCTGTTGCCCTATAAAACAGGTGGGCATTGGTCAGTGAGTGGGGAAAAACCATGGGGAATCTATGGGGAAGAACCGTGGGGAACCCATAGGGAAATCTGTGTGTGCCTCAATCAGCCCCCATTGAGGTTTCAGGGGATTTAGGGGAGTGCACAAGTGTGCCTGTCTCAGTTTACCCAATTGAGACATAGGAGTAGTTGTCCCCTGTTCTCACCAGTCACTGTGAGAAGGGTGATTAGGGAATGCTGTTAGGAGCTGGTTCTCCCAGCAACCATTTGAGAAGACTAGTCTAGAATAAAGCTGATTATTAACCCTCTGATACTGTCTGCCTGTCTGACCAGATTAAGAGTGAACCTGTTAGAGTCTGGAGATTGCAAGTCCAGTGCCTCCAGTGTGTTATCTGTGAAATACAAGCCCATTACATATGAAGAAATAAGACTCAAAGTAGTTAAGTGATTTACCCATGGCCACTTGCTAGATTTATCTAAGGCAGCATAGGGATTTAGGGCTTCCTACTACTCTGGGGCTCTGTATACTACTTCCCAAGGACTGAAGACCCAGGTCAGCGCCTGTAGGAAGAAGATGCCAGAAACAGAATTTCTGAATTCTCAAAGTGACCCAAGTGGTTTAACCCCAAAAGAAATGCAAAGCACCCAACCAAGTATATAAATTTAAACCTTGCTATAAATAAAATAACTACATGGGTCAGAAATGATTTGAATTTTTAAGGAAATGAAAAAGAAATGACAAAATGGAGAATTTTGAGGATCAAAACTTTGTATTTTAATGCTTTGAGATGGAGGGATGGCAGAGAATCCTTACTTTCCATTGTAGGAAATTATATTCGTGATAATGACAGGCAAGCAGTTTGACTAAACACTAGGAGAATTACCAGGACCATGTTTACACTCTCATTTTAGTTAGAAGACTTAAACACTGATAGACTATCAGCTGAAAGGTAACAACATTTGGAGTGTATAATTTTGTGCATGTGCACAGAGAAAAAAATGTTATGTTCCTAAAAAAGTAATGTCAAAGCAATTATAATAAAAACTCCTGTCTGCAAACATGGAACTCAAGGCAGAGTGATCCTTTTTAAAAAAGAAGACACTGGCTTTGCAACAGCAGGAAAGAATTAAGTGGTCTATATCGATCTCTCCTTTGGGATGTGTGATCATTGCCAGCATGAATTTCTGACATATGTGAGGTAAAATGTTGCTTTTTTAACTTAACATCCTCAATTTGCTGGCTGCCTTGAGACTTTCTGTTGGTTTCTCCATAAAAGTCAAAGGCTACATTTTGGAGGGTTTTATGATTAGAAGAATGTTTCAAGAACAGATACAGGAGAAATAAAAGAAATGTCTCTGGTTTGGGATTATTACATTGTGGAGTTAATGCCATCTCTCTTCATCATAAACATTCCTTTGATTGAAATGACTCAAATAGCAAGGATTCTGAAGCGTCTGCAGGTACTATTTCAAGGGAGCAGACGTGGTTAAGTTCAAGGTCAGTTGCTTCAAGAGAAGGTTGCAGAGGATTGTTTTTGCTAGTGTCTGACCTTCAACTGCCTTGTCAAATTTAAACTTAGAGGAAAATCCAGCAGTGAAACAATGATCTGCTTTTCTTTGTGGAGCCTTATACTTAAAATTTCTTATTCTATTGACTTAGAGCAATTAAATGTTTAGATAGGTTTATATTAGTACCAAAGTCACAGAATTTCAAGTTGGAGGCACCTGAGTGAATATGCAATTCAATCAATGGAGGTGGGAAGGTGGCATGAGGCAGGGTTCAATTTCTAACATATCCAACAAGCGGCCATCCAGGCTTTGCTTGAAAACCTAAAATGAAGAGAAACCCACTATTTTCTGAAATAGACCATTCCAGTTTTGGATATGGATTCTTTTTGGATAGCTCCAAAAAGGAACAGTAACACTAATTTTTTTTTGGGGGGGGGAGGGGTTTAGCTCTGACCTTAGGGCCAAACAGAACAAATCTAATCCCTTTTCCATTTGGGGCCTTTCCCTTAAGTTCTTTCCTGACTCTCCTCTCTTTTCCCTCTATTCCATTTCACATAATGACATCATTAGGACTCCAAGTGAAGACTTGATGGCCTCCTTTTGAATCTCTTTGACTCTCATAGTTGCAACTATCATCTCTGTACAGATGGATCTCAGATTTCTTTGTCCATCTCTAAGCTCTCTGCCGATCTCCAAAGTCCCATTTTTAACTTCCTGTTGGATAATTTTGTTTGGGATGAAAAACCCCATTTAAAATTTAATCAAGAACATGGAAGGGGCGGCTAGGTGGCGCAGTGAATAGAGCGCCGGCCCTGGAATCAGAAGGACCTGAGTTCCGAGCCGGCCTCCGACACTTAATTCACACAAACAAAAACCTAGCCATGTGACCTTGGGCAAGTTACTTAACCCCAATTGCCCTAAAGGGGCGGCTAGGTGGTGCAGAGAGTAAGAGCGCCGGCCTTGGAGTTGGGATGACCCGAGATCAGATCTGGCCTCAGAAAATGAGCACCCATGCATAAATAATGACTAGCCGTGTAACCTTGAGCAAGTTACTTAACCCCAATTGCTTTAAAAAAGAAGAAAAAAAAGAACATGGAGATTTCATAGGATAAAACCAAGAAATTTTATTCTCTTTCCCTAGGAGAAAAGGGTGGTTCTTCCCACCCTCTCTTGAAGAGGAGACATGTTACAAAAGACAGCAAGAATTTATGCCCTAAGCAAGTCAAGTCCCCTCCACCCCCCTCTCCCATTGGCTGACAGGCAGGCTCAAGTCTTGGTGGGAAAATCTTCCCCAATGGCAAATAACAGGGAAGTACAAATAGCCAATTAAAACATACCTATCCTTATTTGGCAAATGCCACTAAAGTTGCCAGCAAGGTTGGAGGTCCAGTTGCTGATAAGGGTGTGGCCAACAAGGGTGGAGGTCAAAAGACTCCTGAAAGGGCTTGCTGCTGATTGACAGCAGAAGTGAAAGGGGAGGGGGAAGGAAGGGTGAAGCCCACAGTCAGAACTGACACCAATTTATAAGAGGCATTCTGAGAAGTTTTCAAGTTTTCACTCCCCAGACAATTTGAACTAGATGTCCTGTAGAAATATTAAATACAGCAGGTGCAAGATTGAGCTCATTTTATCTTTTCCCCTTAACCTTTTTCTCCTTCCTAATTTCCCCATTACTATGGCAGACACTGTCATCCTTACTCAGACTCATGACCTAGGTGTCCTCAACTCTTCTCCCTCCTTGCTGTTCCTCATACTAGATACTCATCTCCTGGCTTCCTTTAAGTCTAAACTAAACCAAGCATCCTTTTCCTTTCCTTTCCTATCTTACCAATGAACTTTGGAGAAAGAGGAATAAAAATACTTCAGGATAGAGAGAAGAAAATAAATATTAAATACTCCAAAATAGGTTCTATAAAGGTGAAAAAGATATTGAGGGTTTACCCTGGAAATAGGTTAATAACTAATATTAAATTTTGTTTTTACTTATTTTAAACCCAACCTGAGATTTCACAGTTTGGAAACTCCTGGTGAATAGTTTCCTTCTACCAATGAAGATCAACAACTACTCAGTAACTAAGTCCTATGGGTTTAAAGTTGTCAGGAGCAGGTAAATGACTTCACTAAGGTCACATAGCCAGTATATGTCAGCAGCAGTAATTTAAGACATAAGTCTGTCAAAGGCTGTGCATGAACCTAGGTCTCTAAGGTAGGCTGTTTCTTCTATGCCAGACTACCACTGGCATCATCACTTAACATATTGAGGATTATAATAGAATGTTGATCAGATATTTCTTGTCTTCACAAAATATAAAACTAAAGCAAATAGTTCAAATTATTTCTTTGGTTAGATTAAGTTTAAGCACAGAGAACTTGAAAAAAAGGGGGGAGTAGGGATCCCTGCACTGAAGGAACTTACATTTTAGTTATAGTCTAATGGTTCTTTAGAGTCCAAACAAAACAAATCTAATCCTTACTTCAAATGACAGTCCTTCCAATACCCTGCACCCGCCCCCAAGTCTTCCCTTTTAGGCTAAACATTCCTGGCTCCTTGAAAGATCCTCACATGGCAAGGACTCAAGGCACTTCTCTAAATCAGCTGACCTTTGGCAGGTGTGACTAAACTGAAAAGGTTTGAATGCAGACCAATGGCAGATTATTTCTGTTATTCAAATACTGGCCAAACTAAATTTGAAAAGGTTACTTGTCAGAACATTGGCCATCGACTTGAATTTCTGTGGCCAAAATAAATTATAAAAGTCATTTACAAGAGTGTGATGGTGTTACTGGGTACAGTGGTCAAAAGAAATATTCTTTGTGATGAAATCACAGATTTTTTTGAAGAATATCATCCTAATCTTTATAGGACTGGCAATAATTATATAACTTTTGGTTAATGATATAGTAAACATGCCTCTTGATTGACACAACTGTGGAGCTCGTTGCGATAGGATTAACCAGATGACCTCTTTAAGTCCTTTTAAGATGATAATGACTGATCTATAAATGCCCCTGAATTTTTGAGTTTGGAGAAGCTTAATAGAACTTTCTTAATTATCCAATATAACTAAAACAATCAATTCATATGGTCAGATTTAATTGGGTGAATACACTGCTGCTGCTACAAATGAGTAGTCACATTGCTGGCCTTTCATGAAGGGGACAATAATTTGAATTCTTAGAGTAAAGGGGTTCTGTGAGGGGAGGGAAGAAGACAAGTAGAGGAAAGAAAATAGCCATTAGAAGCAGGAATATCTTAAGAGAGCTCATAGCATTTGTTTTGCATAGAACCCAGAGCTGGAAGGGGCCACAGAGATAATCTAAGGTGTATAAAATGAAGGGGCTAGACTCGATAGTTTCTATGGTCTCTTCCAGTTAAAATTTTTTATAACGCTAGAATTCTGTAACTAAATTGTTTCCTCCGGGGCGGCTAGGTGGCACAGTGCGTAGAGCGCCGGCCCTGGAGTCAGAAGGACCTGAGTTCGGATCCGGCCTCAGACACTTAACGCACACAAACAAAAACCTAGCCGTGTGACCTTGGGCAAGTTACTTAACCCCAATTACCCTAAAAGGGGCGGCTAGGTGGCGCAGTAAGAGCGCCGGCCTCAGAGTTGGGATGACCCGAGATCAGATCCAGCCTCAGAAAATGAGCACCCACACATAAATAATGACTAGCCATGTAACCTTGAGCAAGTTACTTAACCCCAATTGCTAAAAAAAAAAAAAAAAAAATTGTTTCCTCCTACTTCTATTTGAAATCAACTTCACTGAAGTTTTATGACTTTTTATTGGGGTTGGATGGGAAGTATTTAATTTGGAGCATGGAGTACTTTGTCAAGTGTGGTAGACCTGGGGGTGGGGATTAGGGGGGTAGCAGGGGATAGGGGATGGTGCTATATTATTGGTTTTGGATTTAATGCAACTTGAGGACACTGGAGGTCTAGGGAATTAGCCACAGGAATAAAGGTTGAGAGAGGAATGCAGAAAAGATGAAAATATGTCAAAAATAATCAACTGTTTCAGAATTACCTGAGTTCGCCTTTAACCCTCAAAAAGGCTCTTATGCCCTTTTCGACTGTCCTTCATTCTTTTTTTTTTAAACAAATGATTTATTAACTTCTGTTTTACATCATTCATTTCCGCCAGATTTTGAGTTAGAATCATTTTCCCCCTGTTATTCCCCTACCCAACCTCCCAGAATAGCAGTCCCACAAGATATCGCTTCCTCCAATCTGCTCTCTCCCATACCTTCTCCCATACCCCCTTCGACTTTTCCATCAGAGGAAGGTGAATCTTTGTGTCCCAATGCCTGCACATCTTATCTCCCAATTATAAGCAAAAGAGTATTAATAATAGTATTTATATATATTTGAAACATTTAATGTTAAGACCTCGAATTTCAGATCCATTTCCTTCCTCCCTTGTCACCCATTCCCTCTGGGGAGATAAGTAATTCAGTATATGTTGTACATGTCTAGCTATGCAAAACATTATCATAGTAGATATATTGTACAAGGCTGCTTATAATTCCCTCCCACTCATCCCACCCTCCATCTGGTCCATTCCCTACATGATCCTGTCCCTCTTCAGTAGTGGGTACTTCCAACCTCCCCTCCCCCCAAGGATGCCCTCCCATCCATCTTCCCTCCTCTCATCCCCCTTCCCCCTATTCTGCTGCAGGTTGAGATATCCCATTTAGTATGTATGTCATTCTCTCCCTGAAACAAATTCAATGAGAATGTGGTTTTGCCTTTTTTGCCTTCCTATTCACCTCCTCCCTTGCAACCACTTCCCCTTGCTTCTTCTACATGAGATAGTTTACCCTACCCTGTCTCTCCCCATCTCCTCTTGCCACTTTCCTCTCTCACCTCATAATTTCATCCCTTGAGTATTCTCCCTTCCCAACAAATTCAACCTATGCCCTCTATCCATATATAACTGTAACCATATACACACACATTCACATATGTATTCATATGACCACACCCCTTTCTTCCATTATTTTCATAGTGAGAAAGATATCATCAGTCACAGTTATTGCTTTTCCATATAGGAATGTAAATAGTTCAACTTTGATAAGTTCCTTTTGATTTCTTTTCCCTGATGACCTTCTCAGGCATCTCTTCCTTCTTGTGTCTGGATGTCAAATTTTCTATTCAATTCTGGTTTTTTCCTCAAGAATGCTTGAAAGTCCTCTATTCCACTGAATGACCATATTTTCCCCTGAAACAAAATACTCAGTTTTGCTGGGTAGGTGACCCTTGGGTTCATTCCCAGTTCTTTTGCCCTCTGGAATATCATATTCCATGCCCTTCGATCCCTCAGTGTAGAAGCTGCCAGGTCCTGGGCTATTCTGATTGTGTTTCCACAATATTGAAATTGTTTCTTCCTGGCTGCTTGTAGTATTTTCTCCTTGATCTGGGGATTCTGGAACCTGGCTATAATATTCCTGGGAGTTTTCTTTTTGGGATCTTTTTCAGGAGGTGATCTGTGGATTCTTTCAACCTCTATTTTGCCCTCTGGATCTAAAACATCAGGGCAATTTTCCTTGAGAATTTCTTGAAGGGTGGTTTCTAGGTTCTTTCTTTGATCATGGCTTTCAGGTAGTCCAATAATTTTTAAATTGTCTCTCCTGGATCTATTCTCCAGGTCAGTGGTTTTTCCCATGAGATACCTCACACTGCCTTCTAATCTTTCGTTTGTTTGGATCTGCTTAACAGCATCTTGATTTCTCATAAAGTCATTAGCTTCCATTTGCTCCAGTCTAACTCTGAAGGAATGAATCTCCTCAGTGAACTTTTGAGATTCTTTTTCCATCTGGCAAATTCGACTTTTTAAGGCATTCTTCTCCTCATTGCCCTTTTGGGCCTCCTTTGCCATTTGAGTTAGTCTATTTTTTAAGGTGTTGTTTTCCTCAGTCAGGCTGTTGACCCTCATTTCATACTTTTCCTGCATCCTTCTCATTTCTCTTTCCAATTTTTCCTCCACTTCTCTTATTTGATTTTAAAGTCCTTCTTAAGGTCCTCTATGGCTTGCAACCCACTCATGTTTTCCCCTGGGGCTTTTGGAGCAGGACTTCTGACCTCACAGTCCTTTTCCCGCTCTATGCCCCCAAAATAGGAGTCTAGGGTTGCATTTTTCTGTTTTCTTTGCCTTGGCATGTTGCCACTTAATTACTTGACTTTTGGGCTTGTTGCCACACTATGGCTTTAAGGCCAGATAGAGGAATTTTCGTCCCGAACGTGTGGGGGCAACTTCCGTTTCTGGCAAGCTGTAAACCCACCCACGACTTCCACCCTAGATCACAATCCAGATCCAGGGAGGTTAAAGCAAGAGTGATTACCCCCCAAGACTGATTGCTGGATCTCCCTACAAATTTGCAGGCCAGGAGCTGGAGCTGCCTCTGAAAACTACAAAATGGCGTGTCTTCTCAGCGGCTTCTAGCCCCCAGGGGAGCGAGCCGACGCATTCCCCAAATACTGGTCCCAAAGTCCATAGGACACTAACCTCTTACTTTGTCCTAGGCGTGTCTATGTTGATAATTCTGGAGTCGCCACAGCTGCTGGTGTTCTGGGGTCTCTCCAGCTGGCTGCTGGCTCTGCCACCCTGGGGCTAAAACCTCAGGTCATCGGGACCTGGGCTCTGCTCGGCTTGGCTCCCTGTGCTCTGCCTGCTGCGCGCTGCCAGCTCCCAGACCGCTGCGCTGGTCCTTCCTGCAGGGCTGCTGGGCTGTCCTCAGCAGGAGGTTAGCTTCTCTGTGTCGTTCTGTGGGTGCTGGGGCTCCAGAAGTTGTTCAGAGTCCCCTTTTACATAGTTTGGGGGGAATCTGGGAGCAGAGTGGCTTGGATGAGCTGTTTCTACTCCGCCATCTTGGCTCCCTATCCTTCATTCTTAATTCATGTCCTCCAACCTAGAATCCGCTTTTTGATAGGTTAAGTAGGCTTCTTCAACCAGCCTAGAAAATTTACTACCATTTACAGCATTGTTTCCATGAGAAAAATTAATTCTAAGTTCTAAATAGCTGGCTTGAACTTTTTGAACAAAACCTCCAAAATGCAGTACTGTACTAATTAAAATTGAATATACTGTTAAAACATGTTTGTGCATATAGAAACCTATACTAATGAAAGCATACATATAACTTTTAATACAAGTATACATAATGTGGTATATATCATTTCTATATATGTAGTGTGTGTGGCATAAATAGATACTGAACTTACCTTAAAAATCAGAAAGAGGAGGACTCAAGGCCAATTGCTGACACATGCTAGTTTTGTTGCCCTAGGCAAATCACTTAATCCTGCTGTTCTAGATAACTCTTTAAGATTATATATTACAGAGTAGGTGCCAACCTGAATAGGTAGAAGGGGTTTCCTTCCCTGGGAGTTCCCTTTACCAAAGAAAGCACAGGTCCAGTCCATGTCCTATGCAATGGATTTTTCATATAATGATGCTGTGTGTTGTGCATGTTCTTGTGTGTAGTAATATGTTATATACACATATATACAAATATGTAACATTAATATACATAATAGTACATAATAGCACATGTGTACATATATATGTGTATATATATTTTTATATATATATATATGTCAAATATCATCAATATTCACATTCCTGTCAATGAAAGTTCCTGTTTCTAAGTAAAACACTCATATTTAGAAACATTTAGTTACCTTCAGGATGTTCACCTGTGTGAAGCATACTTGGGCATATAAACTAATATGTTATAGCTTATTCATAACTTTTTTTCTTTCAAAGGGACCACTTGGATGGGAGATAGCTAGAGGAGAGTAAAGACAACTTTGCTCATTAGAAGAATCCCAATAGAATTGATAATGCCTTTTTTGCCCACTAATGAAATAACATTTTTTCTATGCTTTTGAACAGGGTGGTGGTGATTGTCCAGAAATGAGCATTGGGGCCATCAAAATTGCTCTGGAAATTTCTCTCCCTGGATCTTTTATATATGTATTTACTGATGCACGATCCAAAGATTATCGACTAACTCATGAAGTATTACAACTCATCCAACAGAAGCAGTCACAAGTAAGTATAAATTCACTGTAGGGTTTCCCTCTGTGACCCCAGGGCTAAGTAGCCCTGGGGATGCTTTCTTAGATCTGACTATTATGTGGAAAATTGTATTATTTGTGCAAAGCACTAACACTAGACCTCATATGTACACACACACACACACACACACACACGTACATATATACGGCTTAATGGATAGATATTTCATTTTTCATGTATTGTTTTTGGGGGGGGGTTTGGAGAGAGAGTGGGTCAAATTTTGATCTTGATTTAATTGTTAAGGATCTTTTAGTATGGGAACTCTCAGAACTGATTCAGATAAAAAAATTCATCCATAATTTTCAGTCTCAGAAAATTATTTGAGAATATTGAACGATTAAGTGAATTGTTCATGGTAACACAATTGTCAGAGGAAAGATTTAAACCCATATCTTTCTGACTTCATATATTACTTTACACATCTTCTCAAGAGGTTTAAGAGCCTTTCTATTAGGTTATTTATAAATTATTTATGTACCAACTTTTATATATATTTTCCATACAAAATATATAATAATAAATGACCAAGAGGTAAATTATTGGCATTAAAAAGTTTGACTCCCTTATCCTGTCTTATCCATACAAATGGATTTAAAATACTTATGTTAGGAATCATTTTGATTACAGGTGGTGTTTGTGCTGACAGGAGACTGTGATGACAGAGGCCATATTGGTTATAAAGTATATGAAGAGATTGCATCTACAAGTTCGGGTCAGATTTTTCACTTAGATAAAAAGCAAGTTAATGAGGTAAAGTTCGTTTGATTTTTTAAAAAATATCAGAATAGAAAAATAATGAATCTAATATTTTCAGCCACCTTGTCCAGTTGTGGCTGATTTCATCACCCTCCTGACTGATAAAACATATTTGATAGAATTGTTGTTTATTCAGTCATATGTCCATGTGTTCTGGATGAATACTCAATGATTACATTTTACTGACTTAACATTGAGTCATAATATATTCATTTCTGAATTGTCTTCTGGGTAATAATGCACTTAGATTTAAATAGAAATATTATATTTGAAGAAAAATGGAATTGATGATAAATCTTTTTTATCCTTTGGTTCAATAAAAGAGTTTGGTTAACACTGCTGATGCTGCTTTTGGATAACTTGCCAGATATTTATGAGGCAAAGAGCGATAGAGAGCAGTGCTATCAAACTTGAATCGAAATGGAACTTGTGGGTTCTTAGAAAGCCACATATTAACATCTATATTCTTTTTAGCTTATCTATATTATTTTTATTGTATTGTGTAATAAAATTTATATTATATTTTTATTTTTATCATTTATTTTGTTAAATATTTCACCATTACATTTTAATATGGTAAGGGCCGCATTTGCTGGCCCTGTGTGTTTCACATCTCTGATGAATAGGCTTCTAGGGTGTGGGGTAGATCTTCTGTTGGGGATTTATGGAAAGGACATGGACAAAAAATTACTTAGAATAAATAGTTTTGGTTATTAAAATATTGACCAGTAAAGAAAGTAGCCATATCAATAGATCGTGGATCTATCTAAATATTATTGGCAATGGAGAATATAAAGCTAGTATAGGTATTCATCTGGTAAAAGGTATCTGTTAATTTAAATTTGCTTCATATTCCTTAAATTACTCATCAATTATGCTTAAATTCTATATTAAAATGGCAGGTCTATGATCATTTGTAAGAGTTTTTGGAAAATCTATCATAAAAGACTAGGTTTTTCAAGTTCACAATAGGCTACAAGGTGTGAACAAAAAGTCTGCCAAATGATAGAGCTGTTTTATTTTGATGATACAACTGTTTGTTTTCTGACACTTAACAGATTGGTTATAAATACATTTATACAACCTTGATGTGTTGTAAGCATAATGAAATCTAAAACTTGAACTCTTATGGAGACTTTAAACTCTTATTTCTTAACTGATAATTGGAGTAAAGAGTTAGCCTTTCCTATAAGCATTATTACATTTATAGTGTCACACACTGAAGAATGTTGAATTCATTGTACATGAATCCTTTTATTACTTCATTATTTCAAAAGAGGTCTGATTTTGTCTTTCTCTCTTGACAGAAGTTACAATTCTGTCACATCTTTAGTTGACTGTCTTCTGAGTGGCTAAGGATTAAAAAAAAAAAGGTTGAGGGGAGAAGGAGACTTTTGGACATCCTTCTGGTTATGAAACTTTTCTCAGTTTAACTAGGCTGGTCCCAAGAGTAGTTTTTATCACTGGGCTTATATTTGAAACTCTTCCATCCGGGAAGGCCTGGTTAAAGCTTGTATTCCACTAGTATAGTTTATGAGAATCTTCCATGGGAGCTAACTTTCTTTTGGTGTCATGGACTCTTTGGCAATCTGCTGTGCTGATGTATTCTTCCTTAGGATGATGAATGAAATAAAATATAAAAGATAATAAAAGAAACCAATTCTATTAAAATAAAGATATAACTTTTTCACATCTAAGTTCAAGGATGCCCTCCAATTTACCCATGGACCCCATATAAGAACCCCTTTTCTAGAAGGAGGTAAAAGAAACCACCCTAATTGCCAGTATAAAAGAAAGAGTTGAGGAAGTAATAGAACTCTGAAAAAAATGCAGTAATGTAAGGTCTCCCAACATATCTATTAAAAAAAAAAACAAAACACTACAAATAAAGGCACCATCGACTAAAAGATTTGATTTCTGGTTTTCATTGCTGTCAGAACTGATGTTAGAAAAATAATGATGTTTGATGGAGTGTGAATTTGGCACAGCTTGAAACTGTACTGATTAATCTGTCAGTGGTGTTTTAAATAATATGTCTAGCTTGTCCCTGCTATTTTGGGTACAAATCACTCCTGGCTAAATATTCAGACGGGGCTTTCTCTGTTTTTGGCTTAAGATAGAGACTTTTTCTGAAGACCCTGTTTTGAACATGTATTTTTAAAAAAACATACATATCATTTTATTTGTCAATGTTCCTAGTCCTGCACCAGAGGCTATTTGAAAAACATGACCCTATCATTGACCTTGAAAATAAGTAGAAACGGGTGTTTCCTTTAGAATATAAAAAAAATGTTTCAGAGGAGAATACAATATAAAAGCATATAAAAAATTTCTACAAGAAATCCGTAGAAACAATGTATATATGATTTTTTTCTTTCCCTTTTTGGAGCTTACCTAACTAAATATAAAAAAAGCAGTTAAGGATCCAATGAGACTATGTTGATATTTTATATACATGTACACATGCACATTTCACATATATAAATATATTAGCATTTCTTGATGTCTGTAGTCACTCTTGGAACCCAAAAGAAACATATTTAGTTCACTGGGGTCTAGGTCAATATCAATCTCAAATTCTTCTGTGAGTAGACATATATTTGTCTATGTAAACATATGGTTTTATATTGAACATAAACGCATACATTTGCATATATATCATCATGCATGCTTGCCATCTGGCCTCCTAAATGAGATCAAAAGATTAGATGGACATAGGAACATCTCAAAAACAACTGATTTGGAAGATCAGGAGAAGATATAATTTTTTAGAAAAATGGCCTATGGTGGATATACTTAAGAAGCATATATTCTGATTATCACATTTTCAGAAATCAGAGAAAAAATGGCTACAAATTTTTGGAACCAGAGTAAATAGCAAAAATGATAGATTCCATAGGCCATCTGAAAGAAAGCCCAATTTTTATATACCCAGAAGTGTGATTCTAGAGAATAGAGGTCAAAAAAGAAAAACTACAAGAGACAATCAAATCATATGCCAAAGATATCTACTCCTAATCACAAAGATTTACACAAGAAATATGAGAAAAGAAAGAATATCATATACAAAAAAGCCTATATTTTAAAAAAAAGCAAACCATAAAGTTGAGCTTAATCAATGGAGAAGAAATGGATCAATAGAATCAATGATTTCCAGTCAATGTCTCTTCAGAAAAACCAGAGCTATGTAGGTAAAACAAACCAAAAAAGTACAGGAAACAAGTGAAACCCAAGTTCTAATCAATTTTAGCAGCTTGTAAGGGGGAGAAAAGACTATTTTCCTCCAGAATCCCACCTTCCCAAAAGGCAAAGGAAGAAACAAAGAAAGTCAAATTCATGTTCTAGATATTTCTTTTTAAAGAAATAACCTAGAAAGAGTAGGAGAAGGAAGAGGAACTTAACATTTTTTTAAATTGGGGTACCACAGAGGAGGAAATGGAGGTAGTTAGAAGGATTGAAGATCTCTTGAAGCTTGCCTCTAGTTGAGTTTAGCAAAGGAAGATGTGGTGGGGTAGAAAAGATAAGGTAGCTATAACAAAGTAAATAGGGGAGTGTGCTAATGTAGCAGCAAGCACCCTAACATACCCAGGATGGCTGCTAGCACAGGTTCTTAGATCTGCTTTTCTAAAGGAAAGCAACTCAAAATGGGTTAACAATCTTACTTTAATCAAACATATATCATTTACCTAGTTCAGGGGAAAAAATCAGCACCCTGAACTTCAGAGAATACAAACAAATGTTACAAGCAGACCCAAAAAATACAGACAAAGAAACAGAGCAGCAGACAGGGCTTCCAGCTGTCTGACCATTACATCCATACTTAGTCACCAACATCTGGGTTTTCAAAGCCAGGGGGGGCTCAATGGCTGCCCAGAGTCTCATCTGGCCAAATCACATAACTCTTCCCAAAGCGAGCCCCCAAAGCAAAACCTCATATTAGGGTATATATAGCCTTCTCCTGGGTCAGAGAATGTCACAACCCTCTTAACCCACTGCCCAATCACAAAGTGATTAGGTGTGGGCATTCCTGAAAAACAAGCTTCCTGCCACAAGTTCCATGTGACCACATTCAGTCTATTAGGGGGCAGAGTATATTTTCGAATCAAGGAAGGTTCTCAGATTCACTTACGCCTATCAAGGGGCAGGGAAGATCTTCAGATTCCCATTACCATTACAGCTAAGATAGGGATAAAAGAGTGTAGAATTATGTGGCATTGGGGACAAAATAGTTGTGGACAAAATAAATTTCAGCTAAAAGGCTGATTATGAAAATAGAAGAAACTGAAAGATCAAGGCCCATGATTAGGGTCTGGATTAGGGGAAGGAAGGGATAGTATTAGGATTACACAGGTCCAGGTACAGATTACTAGATTACAGATTACTTTGTTCCTTCTTCCTCTCCCCTTTTTCTTTTTGCCTTGTGAAGACAAGAGTCAAAAACAAAGATTGGAATTATACCATTTTGGAAGGAAAACAAACCTAAAAATCATATCATTACATGAATATGAATGGTATAAATCTCCATAAAAGAAAGGAGGGCAGAATCCTATTTAAAAACAAAACAAAACAACAAAACCCTTCCTAATTCATTCTTAGACATTCACCAAATAGGTATAGAAATTATTCTCAGGAGACTTTTGTAGTGATGGGAAAGTAGTTATATGATTGTCTTTTTTTCAGCAATATATGATTCCCCCCTACTAAGTTTATGATATTTTCCCCTCTTTCAGATATTTTGAGAATCAGTTCCTCAGTGCCTTCATAATTAAATCATCTCCTACAAAGACCTTTCTCTGTATACTTGGTCCTATGTAGCTGATCTTATTTAATTTTTTTTTAACTATCATTTCCAGATCCTCATACTGGGGACTGTGATCAAGAGTCCCAATATAGCATCTCCAGGATCATCATAGAGAGAATAGTTTCTTTTGGAAATTTTAAAAGAATTTTTTCTAGCTATTTTTGTGGGTTTTTTTTTACATGTTAACCTACTTCAGTTTTATCCTTAAACCCCTTCAACATTAACTGGCCTAATAATGTCTCATGTCAAGCTTCTGTAAATTCATTTTACCTTCCAATAATTCTTACTTTTTTATGAGTCAGTACTGCTTATAATCTTCCACCATCCTCTTGTGTAAGAATTTATACACAAGTTTATATTATAAAACAGTGTTGCTCTTGGCTCCCATAACACTCTACTTGGCAAAGTGATCAAGTATTTGCTGGCAGTTTCCAGTCTCTTTTGGCCTCATCTTTTGTTGATTGATTCATATTGGTTAAACTTCCTTAGGAAATGGTGAGAAACCATTCTTTTATCTACTCCAACCTCCCCCCCACCTTTTGTTTGAATAGGTCAGGTTAGCAGTGCTTACGTTAAGAGATGTTTAAATTGCATCTCTATCTTCTCATTTTTTTCTAATTTGTTATTGGTTTGAATATTTATTAAAGCAATTTGATGGTCTTGACTATTCAGAAATTACTCATCAAGAATCAGTCCTTTTTTGTAACATTATCTGTTGTTAACCATATCCAGGGTCTCCCTATTTTTTTTTTTAAGAAAATCTTCAGGGTATATAGGTGTGAAGCTTCTCTGTGGCCTACAAGTATTTGATGTCTCCCTATCTTTTGTTTTTGGAAGGGCAATTGGGATTAAGTGACTTGCCCAAGGTCACACGGCTAGTTTTTGTGTTAAGTGTCTGAGGCCGGTTTTGAACTCAGGTCCTCCTGACTCCAGTGCTCTATTCATTGTGCTCTATTCACTTTGCCACCTAGCCACTCCTTGATCTCTTTTCTTACATCATACTTCATTCTGACCCTTTTATTTTTAAAAATTTACTAAACTCTTACTATATGCAAAACACTCTGCTAAGTGCTGGGGAAAAAATAAAACAGGAGCACAGGCTTTGCTCTCAAGGAACTCATCTTCTAATAGGAGAAGACTATAAATAGATGGATGGATGGATAGACAGATACACATATATAGATGTAGACATAGTAGATTTCAGCTATGAGTCATATAGAAAGGTCCTGTGGTAGAGCACAGTCGTCCAACAAATGGTAATGCAACTCCTTTAGTGGCATTTCCATGAATAAAATCATATCCATTTCTGATGATGAAGCATTTGAAAGTGCTTAATACTTTGGTGGAAAGAATTTTCCTATCTGGGTCCTTAGTGGCTGTGGTAGTGGCTACTAATGTAGATGACATTATCAATCAAATGAAGTAATATCTGTAAAGTCCTTTAAAAACTATAAAATGTTCTATAAATGACAATGGTCAGCAAATTCTGTCTATCATTGTAGCATTTAGAGGAGCACTTGCCAGGTTGCATCTACTCAAGGGTTTGCTTGCTTGAATAATGGCTGCTCTACAGAGATACAGGCTGGGCTGGTGGCCCAGAGAGGTCCACTATTATTGGGGATCTTGGTATTTTGTCAGTGGGTGTTGCTGATGTCAGAATGATTGGTGGCCTCTTCTCTACAAGAATTGCTCCCTTCAGTGATGATGATTTCTGGGACTGACCTGTTGGAGGGGAATGAGTACTGATATTCCCAGCTAGATGGTGCAGTAGATAGTATTCCAGGCCTGAAGTCAGAAAGACTCATCTTCTTGAGTTCAAATTTGGTCTCAAACACTTATTAACAGTATGACCCTGGAAAAGTCATTTAACCCTCTTTTTGCCTCAGTTTTCTCCTCTGTAAAATGAGCTGGAGAAGGAAATGGCAAAACACTCCAGTATCTTTGCCAAGGAAACCCTAAATTGGGTCATGAAGAGTCAGACATGACTGAAAAACTACAGAACAATTCCCAGGGATCTTGAATGCTTGGTCTGAAGTTCTCTCTACCAAGTTGTGGATTATGAAATGTCTAGAACACAGAAGGCTTCTTCTTCCTCTATGGACCTTTCTTAAGAAGGAGCTCCTTTCTCTCCTCCTGCCAGTTAGCCCAAAGGACAAATGCTTTTTCCCCATGCCAACTTATGTGTGTAAGTCACTGAATATTGAAATACATATAAAAATAAAGCTCATTTAATTTGAAGGCTCCTAATTGAAACCTATGTAGAATTTCTCTATCTTTACATGTTCTATGAAACATATTGACACTTAGGCTACAATTATTTATATTTGGCTGTGTTATTTATAAGTATTTGCAAAATGAGAAGACCAAGCGTCCTATAAAACAATGTTTCTTGTTGGTTTTGTACATGAACTGAAACTGGTGCTATCATCCCCTTTCACATGTATCTCCAAGGAGAACCTATTAGCTTTCATTTAGCTCCAGCTTCTTTTTGTCTTTTGGCTTCACTGATGACAAGTTTGTCAACATTAATAGGATTGCATTCATATTTAGATTTTTTTATTAGAAAAGGTAGCATAGTAGATAGAGTGTTGGACTTACAGTCAGGAAGACCGGAGTTTGAAACCTCCCTCAAATATCAGCTGGGTAATAATATCTTCCTCTGCCTTAGTTTCCTTATCTGTAGAATAAGCATAATAGCATTTCTTTCCCAGGGCTGCTGTGAGGATCAAATGAGACAATATGTGTAAATCAGTTTATAAATCTTAAAGGTATATAAAGTCTAGCTATTAAGATAAGAGAAATAATACATGTTGGTTCTAAACATGTTTTAGCATGCCAACAATCAATTTAATAAATTTAGATGATGGTTTAAAAAACTTTCATTCTTCTCACTATAGGAGGCTGGGTGAGGAGTGGGGGTGGTGGTAGGGGACAGGTGCAGCACAAAACTAATGGTGGTTTTATACTTTTCTTTCCATCCGTGTCCAGCGACAAATCATTCATTACTTAGTCTGGCCTACTGATGATGAGCCTCTGTACCAAGGCTGGCCTTCAGAAAGTAAACATAATTCAATCACATCTTGCAGATTAGTACCATACATATTCCCAACAGTCTTCAAGAACTTAAAGTTATTTTCAGGGACACTATACATTACAATTTTTTTTTTTGGAGAATCATGATACAAGTAATATTGAGAGGTCACAATTTTCATGATATACACAGATGGTAAAAGGTATTTTAAGATAGGAGAAAAACTTTTGGTTAACATCACTGACAGAAATAATTGTAGAGTGATTGTTCCTAAAATTAAAATTTTAATCTTAAGAACTTCTTTAAAAATATTTGTGAGTTCAGAAGATAACAATTTCATTTTGAAAACATAAAGGCTAGAAGATTATGTTATTAAATGGCAAATTCTAATTTCCTCAAACATATAAAATTTTAAATGCTATGCATATGTCGGATCATAGAGTAATGGAACTGATTTTTGCCTTTTTTTTTGCCTTTTTTGCCCTTGGTTAGATAGTATTAAAAGTGTTGTCAGGGTTCACTTTTCTGACAGTCTAAGAAGGAGAAAAAGAATTAACAGTCAAAGGGAAGTTTTGTTTGAGAGATTTCCTTGTGACCCACAATAAATTAATGGAAACAGTCTTTGTTTCATATAGTTTCCAGGTTTCTGTATGCATTCCTTAGAATGACCCAACTGCAATGAGGTTAGACAAGCAAAATCTTTGGATGGTGTGTGCTACTTCTGAATCACTATGTAGTTTAGGCCAATATTTGGCTATATTACAAACATTGAAAATGTTTCTTTCTTTCTTTCTTTTCTTTTTTTTTTTTTTTTTTTTTACTAAGAGTCCCAGAGGGAAAATGTACTTCAAAGGCACTGGTGAGAGAAAGGGGATACTAAAAAAGGTCTTTCAAAAGTTGTTGATTATGTTTTTTAAAAGTTATAAACAAACAAGTTACTTTAGGAGATATGACAGCTGGCTCTTCCCATCCACTTTGCCTTTCAGATATGAACTTGAAAACCTTGGTCAGTGTGCTTTTGTTTAATCCTAAATGTTTGGAATCATCTATATTTAGGAAACCAAATGGTTTAAGGAATAAATAATCACATTTGTGAAAATGTTAGCCCTTTGTGTGTGTATACACATACACATTTATACACACACATAAGAGTGTGTATATATGTACAGAGCAGGTTATTTGTAAAGTTTTTTTTATAAAAGTAATTGTAAGTACAATTTCAGCTTTTTTTGGATAATGTGCTGCAACCTGCTATATATATATATATATATATATATATATATTTATATATATATAAACTCGGGTTACATGCTGCAAAACCATGTTTTAGATTAAACAACTTTACCTTCTTTCATTTCAGTTCCCCATGAATAGAAGCCAAAAAAGACATAGCTTTATATTGAATTATCCCTTAGAGTGATTCAAATTATAGGAAGATTCCAGAATAATAATATCTTGTGTTTGTATAGATTTTTTTAGCTTTCAAAGTACTTTCAAATGTCATTTTATCCTCATAAAAATCCATTATTCAATTCACTATTCAATATTTATGGAGAGCTTAATATGTGCCCCACTATGCTAGATACTGAATTCAATTTGGTTCAACAAACATTTAAGTGTTTCTTGTGTGTACAAGGTTTTGTAATAGGCTGAAGATGCAAAGACAAAAAAGAAACAGAGTTCTTGTCCTCGAGGAGATTACATTTTAGTGAACAATTGCTTAAATTGTCTCTATTATCGCCTTGTCATTCTTTTAGTCTTTTAGTCTGGGATATTGGTGCACTCTTTGTTTAATAAATATAATACATAATAAAAAATTCAAAATTGATAAATGAAGGGAATATAGTATTTATATTAAGAAAAGATGTTGGGGCAGCTAGCTGGTGCAGTGAATAGAGCACCGGCCCTGGAGTCAGGAAGATGTGGGTTCAAATTCCAACTCAGACACTTAGCACTTACTAGCTGTGTGACCTTGGGCAAAACACTTAACCCCAGTTGCCCCTCCAAAGAAAAGATGTTAATTTTATGAAAGAATTAGCAGCCACATTCCCATAAATAGAATGGCAGAGATGGAAGTAGCTTCAGAGTCCATCTAAGTTCAAAACATGAATCTATATGTTAGTCAGTGAATAAACATTTCATTTCTTTTTGTTTTGGAGGAGGGAAGGCAAGGTAATTGGGGTTAAGGGACTTGCCCACGGTCACATACAGGTAGTGTCAAGTGTATGAGGCTGGATTTGAATTCAGATCCTCCTGACTCCAGAGCCAGTGCTCTCTATTCAGTACACCACCTAATGTAGCAGCAAGCACCCCAACATCCCCAGGGTGGCTGCCAACACAGGTTCTTAGATCTGCTTTTCTAAAGGAAAGCAACTCAAAATGGGTTAACAAGCTTACTTTAATCAATCAAACATAGATTGTAAAGTTCAGGGGAAAAGGTCAGCACCCCAAACTTCAAAGTATACAGACAGAACTTACAAGACAGAACAACAAACAAAACAAATCAAGCAGACAGGCTTCCAAACTGTCCAACCATTACATCAATACCAAATACCAAATCACAGTTACCAGAGAGGGAAGCATCAATATCTGGGTTTTCAAAGCTGGGGGGCTCTCAATGGCTGCCCAGAGTCTCATCTGGTCAAATCACACAACACTTCTCAAAGTGAACCCCAAAGCAAAGCCTCACATCAGGGATTATATAGCCTTCTCCAGGGTCAGAGAATGTAACCACCCTCTGGACCCACTGCCCAATCACACAGCATCAAGGTGTGGGCATTCCTGAAAACCAAGCCTCCTGCCACAGGCTCCAGATGACCACACTCAGCCTATTAGGAGGCAGAGTATATTTTCAAATCAAGGAAGGTTCTCAGAGTCTCTTAAGCCTATCAAAGGGCCTAGGGGCAGGGAAGAGCTTTAAATTTGCATTTCCATTTTGGCTTTTTTTTTTTTTTTTGGAGGGCAGTTGGGGTTAAGTGACTTGCCCAAGGTCACTCAGCTAGTTAAGTGTTAAGTGACTGAGGCCATAATTGAACTTAGGTCCTCCTGACTCCAGGGCTGGTGCTCTAGTCACTGTGCAATGTAGCTGCCCCTAAACATTTCTTATGTATCCTACAAATCAGGTGTTGAGAATACCAAAAGATCTCAAAACTCAGTCCCTGCCTTAAGGAACTCACAATCTAATAGGGGAGATATTAAGCAAACAAATACTTGCAAACAAGGTATACACAGGATAAATAGGAAATAAAGGAAAGAGGGAAGGCACTAAAGTTAAGAGGGGTTGGGAAAGGCTTTCTCATAGATGATGGGATTTTAGTTGGAATTTGAAGTTTGAAATAAGGAAAGAAAGTATTCTAGGCAGGAAGGATAGTCAGAAAATGCCTGGAGCTGAGAGATGGAGTTTCTTGTTTCTAGAACAGCAGGGAGAGGTCAGTGTCCTTGAAGTTGTGGGGAGTAAGATGTAAGAAGACTGGAAAGGTAGGAGTAGGGGAGTAGGTTATGAAGGGCATTGGACAACAAATAGAGGATTTTATATTTTATCCTGAAGGTAATAGGAAGCTGTTGGAGTTTATTGAGTGGAGATGGGGGTTGTCCTGGTTGGACCTGAGCTTTAGGAAAATCATTTTGGTAGCTTAATGGTCAATGGATTTGATGAGGGAAAGCCTTGAGGCAGCAGCTATTAAAGACTCAGGATCCACCAGTAGGCTATTAAGATATTGCAAGCATGATTTTGATGAGGGACTGTACCAGGGAGGTAGCAGGAGAAGAGAAAGAGGCATATTCAAGAAATATGGCAAAGGTGCAGTCAGCAGACCTTGGTGACAGATTGGATGGGGGTGAAGAGTGGGTAGTAAGAAATAGTGAGGGGTTAAAGATGACAGCCAGGTTGCAAACCTGAGTTACTTGGAGGTTGGTGCTATCCTCTATGGTAAGAGGAAAGTTAGGATGAGGGGAAGGTTTAAGGAGAAGATGATAAGTTTAGCTTTGGATATGTTGAAATTAGGATATCTACCAAATATCTTGTTTGATATGTCTGAAAAACAGTTGTGAATGTGAGATTGGAGGTCAGCTGAGAGGGTAGGGCAGGATTGGTAGATTTGAGAATCATCAGTATATATATATATATATATGGTAATTAAGTCCATGGCAACTGATGAGAAAACACCAAGTGAAGTAATATAGCAGGAACAGAGAAGAGAGCCCAAGACAGAACCCTGTGGGACATCTAAGTTAGAGGGCATGATCCAAATGAGGATGCAGTAAAGGAGACTCAGAAGAAGTGGTCTAATAGGAGAAAAACCAGGTCAGAATGGCAATCCAAAAACCTAGAGATGAGAGAGTGTCTTCTCATATAGTAAGTTCCCTTCAGTGCATTTGCTGTGATGATGTAATTTTTTTTTCAGATTTGCATTCCCTGCCTTCTACCTCCCCAACCCCCTAATTTTTTTTAAAGCAATTGGGGTTAAGTAACTTGCCCAAGGTTACATGGCCAGTTTTTTTTTTGTTTGTTTGTTTTTTTGTGTGTGTGTGTGTGTGTGTGTGTGTGTGTGGGTGTTGAGTATCTGAGGCCCAAATTGAGGCTGGAACCGATCCTGGGTCCTCCCGACTCCAGGGCTGGCACTCTTACTCACTGTGCCACCTAGCCACCCCAGCCCCCAACCCCTAATTGAGAATGCAAGAAAAACAAAACCCTTATTACAAATACATAAGCCAAGCATATAAGTTTTCCTAGGTTTCTCTGAAATTGTCTCTTTTATCATTTCTTATAGCACAGTAGTATTCTTCCATGCATATATCATAACTTATTCAGCCATTCTCCAATTGAAGGATGCTCCTTCAATTCTTTACCTCCTCAAAAAGAGCTGCTATAATTATTTTTACACACATGGGTGCTATTCTTCTCTCTTTGATTTCTTTGAGATCTAGACCTAGTAGTGGTATAACTGGGTCAAAGGGTATGCACAGTTTTATGGTATTTCTGGGTATAGTTCCAAATTGCTTTTTCAGAAAAGCTGTACCAACTCACAGTTACACATTATACCTGTTTTGTCAAAGCCTTTCCAGCATGTATTGTTTTACTTTTTAACTTTTCAAATTTAATGGGCATTTTATTTATTAGGACTGTTTTTATTTGAATTTATCTAGTTATTAATGATTTTGAGCATTTTAATATGTTTATTGATAGCTTGGGTTTCTTTCTCCAAAAACTGCCTATTCATATGCCTTGACCAGTTATCAGTTAAGGCCAGGATGATTTATTTTATAAAAATTTGATTCACAGACAGTGTTTTAGGAATATATTGGTTGTGTAATGAGACACACTCTCTCTCTCTCTCTCTCTCTCTCTCTCTCTCTCTCTCTCTCTCTCTCTCTCTCTCTATATATATATATATATATATATATATATGTATGTATGTATGTATATTTAGAGGGAGCATCCCAATACTCTGAGTTTAAGTTGATAACAAAACTTCTGGAACAACAACTGTGTAAACTTAACATCTTTAATTACCTGAATCTAGATTAAATGCATATATTTTGGATTTAAGCAATTCAGTCTTCTGGATAGGGTAGGAATTTCACTTTAGCAACATAGGGATGATGCTTATATAACCTAAATAGTTACCTAACAAATGTTATTTTTAAAAAATCCAGAGTACTTACAATGATTTGTCTGATTGGTCCTACATAAAGAAGGAACTTGAGAAGATTACAAATGAGATTTTGTTTTATGCCATCTTGGATCACCTAGGGAGTTATGAGATAATTAAATCTTCCCTGTGATATTTTTGTTGAAAATAAATTTTTATTGCCCTTTTGTTTTCATATCATATATATTTCCCAATGTAACCCTGTGCTGTCCCCCCCATTCCCTCTTAGAAAGTTATCTCTTATTATAAAGAAGAAAACAGTTTTTAGCACACACTGAAGAAAATCAGATATTAAGTTTTTTATACCCATTGCTTCTTATCTCTTCAAAGTTGGTGAGGAGGTATCTTTGTGTCTTTTCTTTTGGGCCAAGATTGGTCATTAGAATTTCATTCAGCTTTGATTATTTTGTTGATTTTCTTCTCATTTACATCGTTGTAATCATTTTATGTAATGGTTTCCTTGTTCTTATCCCTTTCATCAGTTTATTTAAGTTTTACCTGGCTTCTGGTTTTTTTTTTACATGAATAATAGTGAGTAATAAAGACTTGTTAATATTGCAAAGTAAAAAATATAATGGCAATCAATAAACAGGCATTTCTTAAGCACCTATTCTGTCAGCTACTGTGCTATGGGTACAATGACAAAAGTCAAATAATATTGGCCTAAAGGATCTTACATTCTCTTAGAAGTTGTTTGCTGTACCAAGTCTGCACCTTACCCCCTGCCTTGACAAGTGAACTCCCAGAAAACCACTCCAGGTGCCAGGTACCCTTCAGGTACATAGCCACTCAAAATCATCAACTCATGCTGAATTGGGGTCTCTTGCTTCCTATTCTTTCTGTTGAATTGCTGTCTGTTGGGTGTGCCTGCTTGCTTATGTTGGATTGTACCTGGTTCTTTATAACAGGAAGAATTCTCTAAGTTTTTTAGTTATAGGCCTAAGACCATAATGAACTCTTTTGTGATTATAGACCCCAGTCAATTAGCTACAGAAGTCTTTAGTCTTCATCAGTCTGTAGCTTGAATCCCTTTCTACCAATAACTTTTGAGTTTTTCAGTCTAAACTCTCATTTTTGATCTGATATTCCTTTTAACACTTCTGGTATCCCTGGGCCAGTTGAATGCATGCTCTTCAAGTAATCCTGAGTTTTCCATTTGACAAAACTATAAAACAAGTGGATAGAGATGGGCAGGGAAAAATTCTTCCCAGCTTTCACATTACCCTTAGTTTCCCTGCAAATTCAATTAAGACAAGACTGAAAAATAGCCAAGTAAGGCTGGTAGAGTTAATGTTTGGCCTATTACACACCAGCAGGTGAAATAACTGTATAATTTATATGCAGATACTTTATTCCACTGAATTCCTGTGAATTTATTTGATCCATTTTATAGTTGGAGAAGCAGAATAGCTCTTTATTAAGTAATCTTATCTGAGAATTATATGACAACCTCAAACACTTGACATTTAACTAGCTGTGTGACTTTGGTCAAATCACTTAACCCCAATTGCCTTGCTTCCCCCCACAAAAAAAGTTTTAAATGACTTATACACTGTGTGGCTTACAATTAGCAGTACAGGGGGAGGGGACAGAGCCAAGATGGTGGAGTAAAAGCAGGAACTTGGCTGAGCTCCTGTACCAACCACCTCGAATACCTGTAAAATATGACTCTAAACAAATATTAGAGCTATAGAACTCACAAAGTGACAGAGAGAAACAAATCTCCTGCTGAAGGCAGCCTGGGAGGCCATCAGGAAGGATCTATCACACCAGGCTTGGGGCTGAGCAGTCCCGAGTGAGCTGTGTGGGCCTATACCCAGGGCAGCCCTGAGCAGTGGAACAGACTGGCCAGGGCAGACTTCAGGAGAGTGAATCACCAGCAGTTGTGGTGGTTTCCAGACTTCTCAACCCATAGACAACAAAGAGAAAGTAAAAGGTCAGTAGGGAACTCTGTTGGAACTAGGAGACAGAAGAGTACTGTCAGGCCCCTGTCTCCAGGGTGAGAGGTTGCTGTGGTGGGGCAGCTGCAGCTGCTGCCCCGTGGCTGCTTCCAGACCTCTTTGCCTGCAGATTGTAGTGGGACCAAGTGACCATTCAGAGGGTAATCTCTCTTGATTTGATCTCCTTAGATCTGGACCATAATCTTGGGTGGTGGTCCTGGGATAAGCAACCAGTATACCAAAGCTTGTGGTGGCTGTAGAGAGGGTACCCTCCTCATTGCTCCAGCATCTGTGAAAACCCCAGCAATTTGGGACATAGCTCTCTCCACAATGGAAGCAGAGTTCTACTGTGGTAAAAAGCTCATAAGTCAAATAATTGGCTGGCAAGATGAGCAAGCAGAGGAAACACAATCAGACCATAGAATCCTTTTTTTTGGGACAAAGAGGAACAAAACACAGAACCAGAAGAAGACAACAAAGTCAAAACTCCTTCATCAAAAGTTTCCAAGAAAAATATGAATTGGTTACAGGCCATAGAGGAGCTCAAGAAGGATTTTGAAAATTAAGTAAGAAAAGTAGAAGAAGAATTGGGAAAAGAAATGCACATGATAGAAGAAAATTATGAAAAGTGAGTCCACAGCCTGCTAAAGGAGACCTCAAAAATACTGAAGAAAATAACACCTTAAAAATATACTAACGCAAATGGCAAAAGAGGCCCAAAAAGCCAGTGAGGAGAAGAATGCCTTAAAAAGCTGAATTTCCCAGATGGAAAAGGATTTCAAAAACTCACTGAAGAGACTAATTCTTTCAACATTAGATTGGAGCAAATGGAGGCTAATGACTTTATGAGAAATCAAGATTCTATAAAACAGATCCAAGCAAATGAAAAAGAGAAGGCAATGTGAAATATTTCTTTGGAAAAACCACTGACTTGGAAAATAGATCCAGGGAAGATAATTTAAAAATTATTGGACTACCTGAAAGCCATGATAAAAAAAAGAGCCTAGAAATCATCCTTCAAGAAATTCTCAAGGAAAATTGCCCTGATATTCTAGAACCAGAGGGCAAAATAAAAATTGAAAGAATTCACTGATCGCCACTTAAAAAGGGCCCCCAAAAGAAAATTCCTAGGAATATCACAGCCAAATTCCAGAGTTCTCAGGTCAAGGAGAATTATACAATGACAGAGGGGAGACACTAACACAAGTTCATTGAATTTTAATCAATTTTTTTTCCTGCTAGCCAACAAATTCTTTTTTTTGCCTATAGCTCTCAAGGCATCTTTCACAAATAGTCTGTTTAAAAAAAAAAACAAAACTCAATAAATGAACACCTGAAATGAATTATGGAAAGAATGGAACCAATGCCAGGAGAGGATGGTGGAGGAAGCCATTTATTTCTGTGACTGTGGGAATTGAATATTTTTTTTTAAGCAATTGGGGTTAAGTAACTTGCTCAAGGTTACACGGCTAGTCATTATTTATGTGTGGGTGCTCATTTTCTGAGGCCAGATTTGATCTCGGGTCATCCCAACTCCGAGGCCAGCGCTCTTACTCACTGTGCCACCTAGCCGCCCCTTTTAGGGCAATTGGGGTTAAGTAACTTGCCCAAGGTCACACGCCTAGGTTTTTGTTTGCGTGGGTTAAGTGTCTGAGGCCGGCTCCGAACTCAGGTCCTTCTGACTCCAGGGCTGGTGCTCTGCTTACTGCGCCACCTAGCCGCCCCGGAATTGAATATTTTTAAAAAGCAACAATTCAAAAGTGACAAGAACATCTGGTTATGTCTAGAAGAGAATTAATTAATGGTATGGAGGAAAAGCATAGCCCTTATTAGAATTGTCGAAGGATATTCTCAAGATTTAGTCACTATAGTACATATTTAGCTAGAAAGGTACATGGTAATGTTATAAAAAGCAAATTGTGTTTGAGTCTTGCCCTGGTCAAATTAAAGGCAAACTCAGGAAATAAGATAAAAGAAGCTTATTGACAGAACAAGACAGTGGATGGAATGACACTGGCCTTCAAATTCTAACTTGGGGCTGCTTTTATTAGATAGCAGTAAAAGAAATTACATATGACTGTAGGACAATACTGATTGGTAGACCTTTCAGCGAGGAGGTGGGATTAGTGTCTCCTTAGCTCCACTGCTAGGTGCTGCAGTGGATAGACCACTGGGCTTGGAATCTGGAAGACTCACGTTCATGAATTTAACTATAACCTCATATACTTACTAGTGTGAGGGATGATTTCTCAGAAGTGAAGCTTCCTCAAAAGGGTTGATAGATTTTGTATTATTGAAACACAGGTTCCCTCCTTTTCTTGTCCTTTGTTCTTTGTTGCTGGAGAAGATTCATGCCAGTAGATTGTGTCCCCTGAAGTCCAGCCAATGGGATAAGGGGAAGGGGATTGGGGGAGGCGGGGTTGCATTAGATAATAAAAGGACCTTGCTTTCTTCAATCAATTTGTACTTCTCTGGCTGGTTCCATTAGAGTGACAAGGGGCAGTACCCTTTCTCATGAGAAAGCAATAAACTCATTTCTGCTTTCAGGTATCTCAGTCTTTGTATTGATTTTTTGGTAGTGGTCTCTGTCCCACACACTAGTTTTATGACCCTGGTCAAGTCACTTAACCCTGTTTGCCTCAGCTCCTCATCTGTAAAAAGAACTGGAGTGGAAAATGGCAAACAAGTCCAATATCCTTGCTGGGAAATCCTCAAATGGGGTCATTAAAAGTCAGAGTTGGGGGAGCTAGGTGGCGCAGTAAGAGTGCCGGCCTCGGAGTTGGGATGACCTGAGATTGAATCCAGCCTCAGAAAATGACCACCCACACATAAATAATGACTAGCCGTGTAACCTTCAGCAAGTTACTTAACCCCAATTGCTTTAAAAAAAAAGAGAGAGTCAGAAATGACTAAACAACACCAAGCTCCTCACCATTATAGCATCATCAGGGCATGGGAGTAGCCTTCAGGCCATAGTATTAGTCTGCAGGAGATGGAATTAGTCCTAAAGGGACTGAGAACTGCAGGCTGGTTGAGCACTGTACCCAGTGGTTCAGCAAGGTTAAAACATGGGGCTCACTCTGGCTGTGCCCCAATATATGACATTATTAGGCAGATGCTGCGGGGCTACTTATTTTTATTATTTCAAAGTGATCTTAGAGTAAAGTTGTATTTAGGGAAGACAACCTGGGTTTTATCCATGAAACTAAAGATCCCCAAAAATTAACAGTACTACAGCAACATTGAAACAACTAAATTTAATTAGTGGCTAATTAGCAAGAATTATTAGATAAAGTAAGACTATGTTAGATAGCTCCTATTGTTTTTTCGTTGTTTTTTTTTTCTTTTTGGAGGGGGGAGGGCAGGGCAATTGGGGTTCAGTGACTTGCCCAAAGTCACATGGCTAGTAAGTGTTAAGTGTCTGAGGTCGGATTTCAACTCAAGTCCTCCTGATTCCTGGGCCAGTACACTATTCACTGTACCACCTAGCTGCCCCTGATAGCTCTCATTGTTAGTGAAATATTTTTGTGAGTCATTACATTGACTAATTACCTATTACTCTCCACTGCATATGTCTTAATTACTTGTACTATTTTTCACATCATGAATTACATTGTTGAATTGACTCAAGCACCAAAACTTCTAATTCTGGCTGTTTCTTAAAGGACAAGCTAAACTAATAGCAAAAGCAATACTGAGAGGGACATAGGCTAAAATTCTTGCCTAAAGTCATACAATTGTGGCTGAGCTTGTATTAGAATTGTAGGTTCTAGATTCCCAATCAGGTATTAGTTAAACCACAGCACATTGCCTAGGCCCTGAGAAATCTTTAGTTGAACAAAATTATCTCTAAGCCCCCCTAGCTCTTAAAATCTCTACGATAGGACAATGACATGGTCTGTGGCTGCCTGCTTCAAAAAGATTTCCACCCATCATCTGTTGTTGGCAACCTTGTACTTGCACAGAGTTTGTAGTTGACTTTATTCTTTCTACAGAATGATTTTCCTCCTGTGTTCAAGGAGAAGCATTCTGTTAGTATAAACAAAATCTGAGACCCAGAATTTAGGAAATCAGTAAGACGTTATTTCACAGAGCTACATAGGCTCCATTGATCCAAATGTTACTCTACATTAGTCTAGCATATTAGCGTAACTTTCAATAAAATTCTGCTTTGCAAAAAAAAAAAAGGTGCCTAGGGAAGAAAATATTGGGAAATAGCAATGGCAGACAGGCAGTGAATTTGGTTCAGCATCTTTATCTTTATCTTTATTGTGTAATAAATGACTTTTGTTGGTGTATATTACTACAGTAAATAAAATCTGAAGAAGCAACAACCTGAGGAATTTGTGTTGTTGAATCTGTTTCCTGGGAATTTGTGTTGTTGCTTTTCTGATGGGCTCTTCCTTTTTAAAAATAGAAATGTGGAATGAAGATGTGGTGATAAAATCCATTACTCCAGCCAAATCCCACTTTTATTATAAAAGCAAGTCTACAACACTTAAGAGTCGAGCTCGTGTTCAAATGGTTTTTCCAATGTAAACCCAGGATGGGTGAGCCAATTTTACAAAATAAAAAGCAATTTGTACCTTTGCCCAAAACTTACACTGAATATTTTTGCAGCTTCAAAAATATTTGGATAAGTCTCTTAGTTTTTTTTTTTTTTTACTCCCAAAACTTCCTGTTTCAAATGGGACCTATAAGTAAAAGAGCACAATTTCCCTAGAGAATTTATTCTTATAGGAATTTTAACTTAAGCAGAAGCAGAAATGCTTGGAAATGTTAATGAGGTCCATTTCATTTAAGATTTAAGGTAAAGTGGAACCACTAATGACTGTGAGGTTCAGATAACTATTAAAATGTTTAGTTTGCTCTCCATAGCCTCCAATTCTTTTTTTTTTAA
The DNA here is from genome assembly GCA_011680675.1 of Gymnobelideus leadbeateri. Taxonomy (NCBI): domain Eukaryota; kingdom Metazoa; phylum Chordata; class Mammalia; order Diprotodontia; family Petauridae; genus Gymnobelideus; species Gymnobelideus leadbeateri. The sequence continues at coordinate 821,837 of WOXC01004630.1, forward strand.
GATTAAGTCATTTTGAGGAGACTTCTGCAGTAGGAAAGCCAGATTATTTTATCCTTTGCAGAAGATTTTCCATATATGTGTGATATTTTATATTGGATCTTCATCCATCCCAAGATTGAACCTACTTGCAAGGTCTCAATAGCACTAAATGGTAAGGGAGTAAGAACAGATAATTAAATCTCACTGGGAAGAATAATTAGTAACCTTGAGAACTATACTTTGTTCCATTCATTTCAAACAAACCAATCCTTACTTTAGCTAGCAAGTTGCACTTTGATTTTTTAAGCATATAGTTACTATTAATAATAGAGTTATTTGGATTTTATAAAAAATGAGTATTTTTACGTGGTTAACCAGGCATAACATTGCATAGAATATTATGACAAAGTGACAATGAGTTTATAGAAAGGAGATGTAAGTAAGCATGATTACTTAACCAGTGAATTGTTATTACCTGCTGTGGTTGTAGGCCTTCAGCCCTGAGCAGCTGTAAAAATGAGCATTTATTATGTGTGTCTGTATGCAAATGAAAAAAATAAAAATAGTCAAACACATTAAAGAAAAAAACAATAATAATGACTTCCTCTTAATAATAAAGGCAATCTGATAATTGGTGACTTTGAAAAGGAAGAGAGTTGGAATGATTTATTTTCTTCTTTATGAAAAAATTAAGCATAATTAGATTTCACAAAGCAAATGCTTGAAATTAAGATCCTGAGCTCTGACAATCCTTTTTTTCTGAAAATAATCTCTAGAGCTCCACCTTCAGTTTCATTATCCCTTTCTATTTTTCTAGTTCTGGCCTCATTTAACATACTGTGTTCTACACTTGAATCCAATGTCCTTTTGATTTTGAACCTACTGACCTCCCATGTCTGTTTAACTCCCAGCTCCTACTCTTAAGAAGCCAAATGCTGCTGGGGAAAAACATAATATTAATCTACTACTAATTTTTATTAACTTCAATTTATCATTCATTGATGAATAGAAATTCTTTTATTAATCTTTTGTTGATTGTCTTTCACATTCATCACAGAAGCCAATTCTTATAAGCTATTTGAAGATGAGAAAAAATTCCAAATCTTAAAATGATACCATTTTAAAATTTAGAGGGGAAAGAATGAAAGCTAGAGCTATTAAAGAAGAATGCTTTTGTACTAACTTTTTTGTTAATTTAGTTCTAAAATTTATGCTTGTATTATTAACAATTGAAAAGGATGATAGGGGATACCTTTTCTTCCCTACCACTCTCAGAGAGAGGCTTTTGCCTCTGTCACTCCTGAAACTATTGATTTCAGCTGTGATCTCCTTATCACCAAATCTTATAATGCCCATATTTCCTTGAGCTCAGCAGTTTTCCTTGCCTCCTGTCCCCTGTTTTTCATTCCCACTGTAATCAGCTTAGTTTCTCCTTTTGTTACCTTTGGACTGGGCTCCTCCAATAGTTTAATAATTTTTCTGTTTCCAGGCCTTCCCTTGCCAGTCCAGTCTTTCACCCTGCTTCCCATAGTGCCCCACTGCACTATTCTCAACCTGTCACTCTTCCTCTCGGAACCTTTCAGTGACTGTATTGCTTGTTGAATAAACTTATCTAGTTCCAATTTAGATTTCAAATTTTTTTTACACAACTTCCCTTCATGTATGCTATCTTCTTGCTAAACTAAACTGCCTTGCTTGCTTCCTCTTGTCTGCCTTTGTTGCCACTATCCCTTATGCTTGGAATGGACTGTCCACACTGTGACCTATTGAAATAGTTCCCTTTCTTGAAGGCTGGGCCCAGGTGCTGCCTATTCTCTGAAACTTGAAGGTGCAAGTGATATTTCTATCCTCAAACTGGTAAAATTATATTTCCCTCTGTTCTTTGCTTTTATCGCAATCTGCTTTCTACTATAGTTATTTGTGTACTTGTATTTCCACTACCTCCATGCAAATTTAAGTTTCTTGGCCATAGGGATATATTTTATTTTATCATTTCATCCCCAATACTCAATGAAATAAAGGGACAATCAGAGTGATTTGAAAATTATTCAATATCTGGAAAGTTATTTTTCTACTGTATGATAATAGCTGACACTTAAATAGTGCTTTGTTCTTCCAGTTAATCAGCAAGCATTTATTAAGTACCTGCAATGTTCTAGGCACTATGCCTTTGTGCGGGGGGTACAGAGATTAAAAGTAAACAGTCCCTGCCCTCCAATGGCTTATATTCTAAAGTGGGAAACTGTATGTACATATACAGACATATGTGACCCCATTTGGGGTTTTCTTGGCAGAGATACTAGAGTAGTTTGCCATTTTCTTCTCCAGCTCATTTTACAGGTGAGGAAACTGAGGCACAAGGATAGAGTCACCCAGGTAGTAGGTGTCTGAGGCCAGACTTGACAGGTATTCCATCCTCCATACCTGGTGCTCTATCCAATGTACCACCTAGGTACCTGAGAAACAAAATTGTATAGCAAATGGAAAAATAACAGTAAAGAAATGAACTAAAGTACCTGCTCTGAGGTAAGATAGCTTTTTGGAAGAGATATGGCAGTGTTTTACTTTTCTGAATGACATTCTTTTAAAGAAAAATAATAAGCATAGTAGGATCTTACATTCTCATTTGCATGAAGGTAAAAAGGTGGTTTAATGAGGTATATCAATTATGAAAGCCTACCTTTTCTTTATTAATAACCTTATTGAAGATAGCCTGTATATGTGAATAGATGATTCTCAAATATGTAAAGCACTTTGGCAATCTTAAAGTGTTCTGTAAATATTAATTTTATTATTCTATAGTTAAGAAATTAGGTATGCATGTTAGTAGATGGTGATGTTTACGGGGCCACTTTTTTCCTATATTGATAAGGTCTCAGATTGTTTTTGCATATTTGGTATCTTTCCCTTCTTTTTAGATGCCTTGTGAATTGAGCCTTCTGTACTCTCAGAATTGTCACCTCTAGCTCTTGGTATATTTGGTTCTAGATCACACTGCATTCTCTATGTTTATTCTTTTTAGTGCCATTTCTGTGTCTTCTATAAGCTCATCCATCACTAATATATTAGACTGCAAGTGAAGTTGCTCTATTTTCCTTAATGGTGGAAAAAATTGTCAGAGTGATCTTTACAGATCTTTTCCATTTTTCTTCTGTTTTTTGTCTTCCTTCCATTTTCATCCTTAAATATCATTGGAATGATTTTTGCTTATTTGGGTCTCTTGCCATGTTTTCTTTAAACCTACCAAATTTCTTTCCAAATTTGTGGCCATTCTAGAAGTAGAAGAATTTGATAATTGAAGCTCTATGTTCACCAATGACAGCATTTACACGGCACTGGAATACTCATCATTTTCTTGAAACTGTTTAGAGATTAACAGCTTCCCACAACTAAGAGAAATGACAAGGACCACACAGGCTATACCCCATTTTACAAAGCATGATCCTTCATTGAATATTGTAAAACTCAGTATTATAATCTAGATTTGTTGATGTTATTGATCCCATCTAGGAAGTTTAATTAGGGAAAGGGATTAAATAACATTTAAAATTTATCCAATTTGTATGATTTAACATTCATACTAACTGACATTTAGTCACACGTATGAAAGGTTTTGATGTGCCACGGTATTGAAGGGTTGTTTGTCATATATTTTTCTATTAAATACATTTAAGATGTTCAACTAAAGTGCTACAGGCATACCTCGGAGATATTGTTAGTTTGGTTCCAGACCACTGTAATAAAGCAAACATTGCAATAAAGTAAGGGATACAATTCTTTTTTGTTTCTCTAAGTCACATAATATTTTTTGATTTCTTAGTGCATACAAAAATTATGTTTATACTATATTGTATTCTATAAAATATGCAATAGGATAGTGTCTTTAAAATGTATTTATCTTAATTAAAAGTACTTTATTGCTTTAAAAATTGTAACCATCTTCTGAGCCTTCAGTAAGTTTGCCCTTACTGAGGGTCTTGCATCATTGGTGATGGCTGCTGACTGATCAGGGTGGTGGTTGCTAAAGGATGGAGTATCTGTGGCAATATCTTGAAACAAGATAACAATAAAGTTTGCTGAATTTTCTCTTGAACACTTAAAGAGGACATGGTAGTAATTGTATGGATGTCAATGTTGCTGTATCTCAGGTATAGGGAAGCCTGGGGGAGATGGAGAGAGATTGGGAAATGGTTGGTCAGTGGAGCAGTCAGAACACACACAATATTTATTGATTGAGTTCACCATCTTATATGGGCGTGGTTCAGGGTGCCCCAAAACAAAAGCAATATCAAAGATCACAGATCACCATAATAGATATATTAATGATGAAAAAATTGAAATATTGTGAAAACTACCAAAATATGACACAGAGACACTGTGTGAGTACCTGCTGTTGGAAAAATGGTGCTCACTGCAGGGTTGACACAGACCTTTAATTTGTAAAAACAAGACCAAACCTAAAAGGCAATATCAGCGAAGTGCAATAAAATGACTTATCCCTGTATTCTGATGTTTTATCCTGGCTTGAAAGTGACCCTAGGTTCTTAAAAGACATGCCTTCAAAGTACAAGCTCTTGAAAAGCTTTGCGTATGAGCTTGGCAAAGGACTTTGTTCTGTTATCTGCTAAATGGATGGTTTTTATATTCACAAAGCTAGCCACATCATCTCATAAATCTTTTTTGTTTCATCTGTTCATGAATACCATCAACTAAAGCATGAGGGATTTGTGAAATGTATTAGGTAAAGGATTTTTTATACCAGTGAAATCACTCATCTTTATGTATGAGAAGTATACACAAAAACATTTTTTGTCTAAACCTATGGCTTTCTGAAATTTAAAAATGTGAGTACATATGTTCCTCATGGGACCAGATGAGGGAAGATGAGTAGAACATTCTATTTTATAATGCCAGACACATTGCCCCTTTAATTTTCTTTCTTTTTGGAAGGGAACATAGCCAGTTTTCTACATTGAGAGTCATAAAAATCCAGCAAGTCTCTCATTGCTGTGCCAGTGATACTGAGCTTTTATGATGCTTTGGCTCAAGAGACTGATGCCCAACTTTAAATTAAATAAATGACATAGAATATCCATTTTCCAGCTTTGTGACCATTCTAGAACGAACTGCCAATTTATTTACCTTCTTTAGTCACATAATGTCCACAGTGTTGGAATCCTTTTGTTTCCTTGAGACTCCTTAAGGTGAATAACCATGAAGAGCATAGCAAAATGGCAAAGGATAATATGGGTTGTGTCCCTTTTTGTTGGACATAATCATTCTCTTACCACTTCAAGCCTCAAAAACCTGGTACAGAATTACTGATGTCAGGGGGTGGCTATGTGGCACAGTGAGTAGAGCGCTGGCCCTGGAGTCAGGAGAACCTGAGTTCAGATCTGGCCTCAGACACTTAACACACACAAACAAAATCTAGCCGTGTGACCTTGGGCAAGTTACTTAACCCAAAGTGCCCTCCAAAAAGCAAAAAAAAAAAAAAGAATTACTGATGTTAATGAGCCTATACAATATGTTTCATTAGTAAAGGATTAAAGGGATAGAAGAAAAATCAAATTCAGTCAATTCTTTATATTGTTTGTTTTCAAGTTTGAGAAACTTTCAACATATTCAACAATATGTCACCATATATGTACATGCTTTGTCATATACATTTTATATGGAGAGAGATAATTAATGAAAATTCATATATTGTTGACATCCTGGTTTAGTTATTTTTGAGTCCTGTAGTGTATTATGGACATTCTGATTTTATTCTCTCTTAGTTCCTTTTTGTCTTATGCAGTTTAAGTTTCTGTATGAGCAGTGATTTCTAGAGTAGCTTCCACAGTGAAAAAATACAGTCTTTTGGAAGACTTATTGATCTCTTACCTTTTTAATAATGGCTTGCTCAGCACCTTCCTGAGGAAATGGATGGAACAGCATTAAACTGGCTAACCACAAATCTCTCCTCTCTAGTATTCTAATAAAAGATTCAACATATGGCCCTCAACCTAAAACCCTAGAAAGCTCTGTACCTAAAAAAGCTGTTATGGGGCCCGTTGAAAAGTTGTCATTAATACAATATGTGGGGTTCAAAAATGATCAGTTATCCCTCTATCTTGAAATAAACATGTAATAGGACTCTGAACAGGGATAATACATTCTTTTGACAGTTTGTGGGGACCCAGATAAATGCTATAAGAAAATTCTAACTATGTCTGCTTCATTCGGGACCGGGGGATTATTGAAAACCTTCTTCCTTTTAACACCTTCAGTCATATTTCAAAAATTTACATTTCATACTTGGAATGTACAGGCTGATTGGTACATGGCTGTTTACATTGCTGGGCTCATATGGTATTGTCTTTATGACCCCATTGCCTAGTAAATAGTATTTGCTTAATAAATATTTGTTGATTTGAATTGAATTAAATGGCTTGAGGGATTTCTCAGGTGATGTGCTATAGGACTGCCTTGCTTATATAATAGCCTCAATTATTTCATTGTGGTATTTCTGAGAATATATTATGGAAGCTAAGTATTTTTGCTGATCCTTTGTAACCAGAGTCAACTTCTAGTTTGTATTCCTATAAAACTTTAAATGCTATATATATGGTATATTATACTGCAGAATGCTGTGACCTTTCTGATTTTCTGTTTGAATTTTATAGTTTATCATATATTTTAAGTGTGTTATTCTAAGAGTAATTTCTCAGGTGATAAAATTCAGTTATGCAGAAAGTTTGCTCCTTTATACCTGTTTAATAATTGTCTATACAATGCCTGTTTTGAGAAAAGAATGGAGCTCTCTAAAGACACCTCTTGGCTGAATAAAATTTTACATCCTTATATGAGCCAAGATAGATTTTTTTTAACTAATAAGAAAAATCATGATGTGTGCCTCCTCCTCCCCCCTTTCAGGAGCAAGTTCTGATGCTCATATTGTACTCAGCATTTTGGCTATGTGTTCTTTTGCCAACAGGGACCCAGAGAATGCATGAATACATGTTCCATAATATCAACTCCTGCTCAGGCTATGGAGGATTTCACTAATTCCATGCTTATCTATTCTGCAAACAAAAGGGCCACATTGAAAAAAGGAGTCATACAAAACCTAAAAGAGGAAATAATAGAAACTCCCATAGCTGATAAAGGCCCTTTATACCCTGTGACCTTGATTACTGATGTAATGATAAAGTCAAAGAGGCATTATGTTTAGAGTGTCAATGCCAAGATGATAGGATAGTGTAGTATTTATAAAAGTACTCAAAATTTTGCAGAAATGCAATATAATATTTGACTCTTGTTAACATGTCTTAATAAGCAGTACTTGACTTCCATAAATTATTCTCAAAAAACCTACAGACAAAATTACTTGACGTCATCCTTTTTTTGTTTATGTTTTAAAACATTTTATCATCACTGTTAACTTTCTAATACTACCAACATAAAAGCCTCCCTTGCAACAAAAATTTTGATTGAGAAAAACAGATGTGAGTATGAAAAATTGAGACTCAAAAGGACTTCTGTGAAGCAAAATAAGTAAAACAAAGAGAAAATTTTCATTAAAAAGTACTTATTAATTTTCTTGTGTGTGTGTGTGTGTGTGTGTGTGTGTGTGTGTGTGTGTGTGTATGTATGTATGTATGCCTTGTACTGTGCTGGTGATACAAAGAAAGACAAAAGACAGCTTCTGTCCTCAAGGAATTTACAGTCTAATTGGCGAGACAATATATAAATAGCTATGTACAAGATGAATTAGAGGTTATCAAGAGAAGGAAGGTACAGACTTTAAGGAGACTGGGAAAGGCCTTTTATAGAAAGTGTGCTTTTAACTGGGACCTGGAGGAAGCCAGGGAAGCTAGGAGGTGAAGATAAAGAAACAGAGAGCAATACGGTTTTAATAAAACATGGCATCTACCCTACTAAAGCGTAAGCATTCTTTTGTAAGTATTTCACATATACATTTTTTCTCCCTAGTGAAATTTTGAATATTTCAATGGCAGTGATTATGCATTTTGTATGATTTTCACTATTATACTTCTTATAACCCTTAGCATAATACTTGTACCATTGGTCATAAATATAAGGAATCAATTTTTAAAATGAAAACATAAACTACAATTAAAACATTTCTTTAATTTCTTTACTATTTAATATTAGTATAATGAGATTGTTTTGTTTGGAATTACGTTTTTGCCAATGAAAATTTTTGTCCTTTTGAACAACCCAGAACAAGATTAAAAAAATTCCTGCTAAGTAAACTCTTCCTGATTTCTTCCTACAAATGGGATGGCTTTTAGAGCTTTTGGGAAATTTGTGTTAAGCTGTAGCTATTTACATTAAAATAATTGCTTTCATTTTCATTATTACAGTCATTATTTGTGTTAGATCCATGCCTTAATGAAATTCAGTACTAGATGATTTGTGAACATTATAATTAGACACATTTTATGGGACTTTGGGTTCATTTTGATTTGGAAGAAGATTGATAGTCTGGCCATTTATTTAAGGCTCCTGGGACAATTAAAAATTTTTTTTCTAATTTTTTTCATGTTTTCTGAATAAACCTGCTCATCATTTCCTACACCGCAGCAATGTTTCAGCCCAATCATAACCCATCTGAGGCATTGTCTATTAAAGTTCTCACCAATTTTCCTCATTCCTTTTATTCTTGGCGATATAGATTTTATTTACACAAGAAAATTTTAATTTAAATAATTGAAATTATCCTTTTTACACTTCAACAATGCTCTTACTTTATAATATAGTTTAAGGTTTGATACTGCTGAATCTTCTTCCTTTATATCTTTTCCCCCTCATTTCTTTGAAGTTCCTGACCTTTTGTTCTTCCAAATGAACTTTGTTATTATTTTTTTCTAACTCAGTAAAATATTTTTAGGAATCTAATTAGGGATAACATTGAATAAATAAATTAGTTGGGTAAAAATTTTATTTTTATAATTATGTTGACTTTACCTAACTATCAATAATAAATGCTTTACTTACTTTATTTAAGTCTGAATTTATTTGTTTTATGTTTATGTTCATATGGTTCTTGTGTCTGTTTTGACAGATATACACTCAGGTATTATTTTATACTGTAAGTATTTTAAATGGTCTAAAACAATATTGAATAATGTTGGTGACACAGTATAGTTTCTCTTTTTTTCACTTTTGAATAAATCTATTTTAACTTTAACTTTGTATGAGATCATGTTTGCTGCCCTTTTTTTTTTTTACATACTAAATTCTACCCCTGCTCTTTATTCTATTTTTGTGGGTATCTCTCATTTTTATAATGTTTCCTGAAAGCGACATATTGTGAGTTCTGATTTTTAATCTGCTATCCATTTCCATTTTATGGCTAAATTTGTTCCATTCACATTCTAAACTAAAGTTGTACTCCTGAGGTATGGCAAATGATTTCCCCAAGACTCAGGTCCTTCTTATTGTCATTTTCTGATTTCTGTGCCCAGACTCAGTCTTGGCTTCTCCTCTCCATTCCTAAGCCATAGCTGCCCCACCCCCCAAGCCATGCTGTTCCACAAATGATCTTATTCCTTGCAGTGTGTTTGTATTACCATTGTGTCTCACCACCCCTCAATCAGCTAAGCCTCATTCAGAGTAGCGATGGATCTTGTCAAAGGCTGACTAAGCACTGTGCTGATTGTAGCATCTCCAGTTTGAGGAGCAGGAGTGGAGGTCAGGGTATGATGAAACTACGTTTAGCTGAGAAGTTCCTGCACAGAATTACTCTGTTGTGTTGGAGCCAGCTCTGACCCACTTGTGACCTGATTGTAAAATTTTCAGTGTGACTATTCACAGTTCAGAAATCAGGCAATACTACAGGTCAGGGCTTGATTTATTTTCTTGTTGATTGTCATGACTTATGAAAGTGATGGAGAAAATGTTGATGATACACATTAAACTAAAAGTTTAAACTAAAAGATTAAGCTAAAAAGTCACAATCCTATCATAAGCAATATAAGACCAAGACCTAGGCAAATATATTTTGAAGCTGAAAAAGACAGAAACAGGCTATAATTAGAGTCAGTACTAAAATGAGGGATCAAAATCTGGAGTCACTAAAGTTTGTGAGAACAGTACCAAGAGGCAAGATTTGGGATTCATGTTGTAATTACTCAGGAATGAGTATGTAATAGCACTATCTCAGTTTGTTACACTCATTTGGTTTGTGAATGTGTATATATTTTTATGCCTTCTGGTGTGTAGCAATCCTGATTTCCAGTTTCTTCTTAAGTCCTTTCAGCTGGACAGCTCCTACCACTTTCAATTTCCTTTTCTACAGCAACAGCCAAGTCCCTATGTTATGGGATGTCATGAAGGATTATTGTTGTTGTTTGTCCTTCGTTCTCAAAGAGAACCATGACATTAGGAAGATCATACCTTGACTTGAAAATGAATTGGATTTGAGTGTGGGAGGACTGTGCAAAGTCACCAGCCTCACTTTCTGTATTAACAATGCAATATTCACTATGCCTATGGCAATTATAAATAGGCTTATGTGGTTATTAATCACAAAATATATCAGTCTCTCTATATGGGGGATAAAGCCAGAGAATTTATTAAAATACCAAATAACCGAGTCCCAAAACCAGAAAGTCAAAGCCATCAGGGTAGTTATGAAATTGGCACAAGTAGTTAACATAGTAAACAACCACATTCTTAAGCCTTCAAAACAGAACAGGCTACTTCAGGCAAAGGTCCTTCTCTCCCGACTCTCAGCAACTGCTCAGCATCCAGGAAGCGTGCTCACAACAGCTCCGGCCCCCCGCAGTTCCAGTTCCCGGCAGCCCCCAACAAGAGTCCTTAGCAGAAATTCTGGCTGGCTTAAAAAGAGATTTGGGCCTCCACCTCTGCCTCGGCAGTTACTGCTGTTGCTGTGGCCACCAACAGTCCCCAACGGAACTCTTAACTCTTCTTCCGCTTCCTCTTGCCCCTCCCCTTCCTGCTATGTCAGCAAGTCCAATGGGGCATGGAAGATCTTTAAATCCCATAACCCTTACACTTTCTCCTCTGGAGTCCTCTGGGTCCAGTGTCAAGATATAGATCAGGACAACTGGAGATGGCCACAGATTCTGAAGGATTAACTTTGTTCATGACACACTGTGTGCCTCTAAACAACATATATGAGGACTTTCTTTTCCTACCATTCAAACAATGCATATCAATCATTCTGTGTTCCCTAAGAATTGCTACATAGCAGTAACACCACTAGTCTTAAGTAAATGTTTCCAAACAGCAGAATGGACAAACATCGATCACCCAGTCTTTCAGGTTCTCCTTTACTGCTCTTCAGGTTTAAGGAGTTTGGAGGATTAGGCAACTATACTTTTCCATTTAGGTGAAAGTAAATTCTTAGCTTGTATTCAAAGACACATTAGGACACCATTGCTTTCTGAATTCATTAGCAATCTCCAATGGTACCAGTAGGTGGTTCAATGAGTAGATGCTGGACTTGGAGTCAGGAAGACCTGAATTCAAATTTTGTCTCAGATATGTACTATCTGTGTGAACTTGGGTAAATCACTTAAATTTTCTCAGCCTCAGTTTCCTCATTTGTAAAAAGTGGGTGATAATAAAAGTACATATCCTACCTGGTTGTTGTAAAGATAAAATGAGATGTTTCATGTAAACATGTAAAGTACTTTGTGAAACTTGAAGTCCTATATAAATACTAGAAATTCTTGTTGTTGTTATTATAATTATTATTATCGTTCAAAAATACTACTGACATTAAGTTTCTTGAAGTTAAGGATGGTATTAAATCAATCTATCAGTCAATCAACAATTGTTTATTGAATGCCTATTATGTTCCAGGCAGTGTGAAGCACTGGGACATACAAGTATAAAGAATGAATAATAATAAGATTTAGCAAAAGATGGCATTTATATAACTCTTAAAGGTTTACAAAGTATTTTACATGCATCACCTCATTTTTACATGCATCCTCACAAAAGCCCTGGGGTATATGTACCCTTTTGTAGAAGGAGAAACAGAAGGAGACAGAGATTAAATGACTTGCTGACATATAACCAATAAGTACCTAAGGTCAAATTTGAACTCAGTTCTTCTTGAATTCATACTCATTTTTCTATCCACTGACTGAAATTAAACAGTTCCTACTTGCAGTAAATGAGCTTAACAAATATATTCTATTGTATACACACACACACACATATACATACATGCACACATATATAGTGTTTCACTCACAAGTTGTAATCTGTGATGTCATTTATCCTCTTTGAAAATTAAGGAAGAAGTGCAGCTAGGTGGTGCAGTGAATACAGCCCTTGAGTCAGGAAGATCTGATTTCAAATCCTACCTCAAACACTTGACACACATACTAGCTATGTGACTTTGGACAAGTCACTTAACCCCAATTGCCTTGCCTTTCCCCCTCAAAAAAAAAATGAAGGAAGAACAGTACATACACAGACACACACACACACACACACACACACACACACACACACACACTCTCACACATATACACATATAAATATATACACAAAGTACAAATGTAAAGTTAATTTATGTAAACAGAACCATGCTGAGCACATTAATTATTGTTTAATAAATACACATAAATGAGAATAAGTTGGATTGTCTTTTAAAAATTAAACAGTACTTCAAATTGTTATGGGAATGGGAATTTAAGATCTTCCTTGTCCTTAGGCCCTTTGATAGGCTTAAGTGACTCTGAGAACCTTCCTTGATTTGAAAATATACTCTGCCCCCTAATAGGCTGAATGTGGTCACCTGGAGCCTGTGGCAGGAGGTTTGGTTTTCAGGAATGCCCACATCTGGTTACTTTTTGAGTGGGCAGTGGGTCTAGAGGACTGTGACATTCTCTGATCCAGGAAAAGGCTGTATATATATATACCCTGATGTGAAGTTTTGCATTGGGGCTCACTTTGAGAAGAGTTGTGTGATGTGGCCAGATGAGACTCTGGGCAGCTGTTGAGCCCCCTGGCTTTGAAAACCGATGTTGGTGCTTCCGTCTCTGGTAACTGACTAGGTATGGATGTAATGGTCGGACAGTTGGGACAAATCTGCTGATTTGTTTCTCTGTCTGTATTTTTGTCTGCTTGTAACCTCTGTATTCTCTGAAGTTCAGGGTGCTGACCTTTTCCCCTAAACTAGGTAAATGACATATGTTTGATTAAAGCAAGATTGTTAACCCATTTTGAGTTGCTTTCCTTTAGAAAAGCAGATCTAAGAACCTATGTTGGCAGCTATCCTGGATATGCTAGGGTGCTTACTGCTGCACAAATGACCCTGTATTTCTCCCTGAAACGACAGCTTCTCTCCAGTACTGCCCCCTTTTTATAAACAGTTGATCCTAATACATGTCTATAAACTATGGAATACAACAGTGTTTGAAGGATTGATACCAAAGACAGTAGAGAGGCATATGGCTTGTATGAAAAGTCTTTCATACAACAATATAAAGAGTATGGAGGCAGATACACGTCACTGAAGACAGAGTACTGAACCTGGAGTCAGGAAGACGGACGTTCTAATCCTCCCTCAGAAACTTCATAGCTTTTTGTCCCAGTTTTCTCATCTGTAAAATAGGAATGGTAATAGCACCTACCTCCCAATATTGTTGTGAGGTTAAAACAAGCACTATATGAACACTAGTTATTGTTATCATTTCAACATCATTGCAAATGAAAATTGTGCCAAAGAAATCATCCAAAGGGTATCAGAAGAAAACTGTGCCACCTTCCCAAAATGTTTTGATCATGATGCAAGAGTGAGGTATAACCAATGGATAGTGGAGGTGTTCCCACTGTTAACCCATGTGATGTAAAGAGAACTCAGGGAAAATCTGTAGTACTTTTAGAATTTACACTTATGAGAAGACATGAATGAGTTGTATAGGATGGGTTGGCATAAATAACTTGAGAGCTACATCAATGGAGAAAATACCCACTTCAACAAGATCACAGATCCATTCCAATACTGCAAGAACCTTCTAGTCTTTACAATAAATGTTCAGTCTATTCTGACAATATTTTAATCTTCCCCTTTGATGTGCATTGTTAAATCACAGAAGTTAATAGTTACTATTAAACATATTAAATTCTTTTTTATGTCACAAAGCAGTTTAGTTCTTAGAACAGTTGCCAGGATGCTATGGTAGCTGGGCTTCAAATAATCTGCATTTCACAAATCCTAGCAGGTTGGCAGTTTTGTCTCAGGTATCAATTTGTCTTGAAGACATGCTCCCTACTCTGTAACATCATGTGCTTTATGACTTGTGTCTTTTCCCTTTTCAGATAATTTGATTATCTTTTTGGTACATAGATAGGCTTACCTTTTTTATTTTAATCTATTTTTTCCCTTTCCTTTTGAAATTCTGATTCTGTTTCTCATTCTCTTCTTTCTCTGCCATTTTTTTCCTGGTTTCTGCAGTTGTTGCAAACTGCTGTCCCTGTAGTGGTGATTTAATTGAAAAAGTTACTAAAGTTTTATAGTGATTTAAAGGAGGAGCTGTAGATGTTTGGCAAAAGTGCTGTTTGTTCATCTTTGGAATTTATGATTTTTAACTTTACTGAATGCCAAACTATAACACAAATCATAAAGATTCTTTTTGAGGAAATGAAGTTGTTTTCCTTCACAAAGGTAGGATTAGGGTGGGTTGAACCTCCTGCATGAACAGGCAATTTAAGCCAATCTGGATTTTTCTTCTTCCTGATTGTTCATCATCGTCAAATGAGCATACTAAAATTCCCATCTGTTGTTCTCTGCTTGTTTCAGGTTTATAGTAATAAGAGTAGTAGTAGTAGTAGTAGTAGTAGTAGTAGTAGTAGTAGTAGTAGTAGTAGTAGTAGTAGTAGTAGTAGTAGTAGCAGTAGTAGTAGTAGTAGCAGTAGTAGCAGCAGCAGCAGTAGCAGCAGCAGCAGCAGCAGATCACTTTGATGTAGTGCTTTATGGAAACATTTGCAGTGCTTTCTTTCCAGGGAGGTAGAAAATGTAAATAATATTATACGCGTTTTAAAAAGGAGGGAGCTGAGGCATAGAGACATTTAAGTTACTTCCTTATGGCCACATGGTTAGGCAGTGTTGATGTAAAAAATCAAACCCTTGTGTCCTGACTTTCAGTCCCACCTTGTCACTATGCCATATTTCCTTGACAATACTGTAGACTCCTTGAAAACACATCATTTATCCTCCACAGTATTCACCAGCATGCTTTACTTATAGTGGGTACTCAGTAGTTATTGATCTGAAAAATTAAAAAAAAACTCAAGGGTTTTGAGTTCCTTTTGTACTTTTTTTCTGCCCTATAAGTAAACATTTCCTTTCAAAGTTAATGTGTCTTAAAAAGTCTTGGCAAAACGAAACAAAACAAAACAAAAAAGTCTTGGCAATAGGTGAGTGCTTCAGGCAAAAAACAAAAAACAAACAAAAAAAACTACAGAAGAGAAAGCATGTTGGTAAGGATGTGTATGTCACCAGGTAACAGGATCTGCTACCCTAAGGGAAAATGAATGCTATTAGAAGTTTTGGCTCAGGCACACAACAAGTTAAGCCTAGAGCATTACACCATCATCTTAATGTTGTTCTCTGCTAGGACCTTCAGGCAACTTGCCAGCACGTTTTCAGTTATACCAGACTTATCTGAGTGTCATACACAGAAGACATTTTCTACAATTCACTCTTCCATGAAAGGAATTATCCTAATAAAACTCTAACACTGTTATGGGGTGGGGAGGGGAGGGGATGGAAAGATTGTGGGGAAAAGCTCCTGCAAAAGGTGTGATTTTGAGCTGAGTTTCAAAAGGAGCCAGGGAAACCAGGAAGTGGAGGTGAAGGGGCAGAACATTCTATATGTGAGGGACAGTTAGTGTGAAGCCACTGGGATCAGAGATGAGAAGGTCGAGCTTCTGTTTGAGAAACAGCAAGTAGTTGAATCTGAGTGAGTGGAAGTTAGTAGTGTAAGACTGGAAAGGAGACTGTGTTGTGAGGGCTTTAAATGCCAAATAAAGAATTTTATATTTGATCCCTGAAGTAATAGAGAAGGAGCACTGAAGTTTATTGAGTGTATATGTGAGGGGTCACAGGTGAAATGATGTGGTCACACCTGTGCCTTAGGAAAATCACCTTGTCATCTAACTGAAGTGGAAAGACTTGAGGCAGGGAACAAATTAGAAGGCTGCTGTAGTTAGTCCAAGTAGTGGCTGATGGTGGCCTTTCTATGGATTTTCTTTGTAGTTTGACAACATGTTCTAAGGAATTTTGAGATTTCTTAAGTTCTTTTGGATAACATCTGATTTATAAATTACATAAGACTTCTTCAAATTTCTTTATTTGCAATTAGTTATAGCACTAATGAATGACGAGATGCTGTTGGACATTTATAATGAGACCTTTTATATCATTATTGATGCCATTTGTTTATTGGTAACTGTTTTTGTCTCTTTCATCCTCACATGCATGTGAACAACTTCCTTTTTAGAAGTCAGTATTTTTTTTATTGAATCAAAGAATTACAGAGAGGAGCAATTAAAGAAAGGGGCCCTCTTAGCTAATATAATCAAGCAAATATGCTTTGTGACTGATCTATTTTCTTAGTTGCAATTTTTATCTGTTCCCATATTAACATTACTGCATCTAATCTGCAAGCCATCTGTTTGCATCCATTCAAAACCATTTATTTTAATTTTAGCTTTCTACATGTGAAAGAAGTTGTGTGTGGATGTGCAGATTTGTAATGATAGTTGGCTTTAAGCTTTTGTTAGTTTTTAAATTTAAATTGCTTTTTAGTAAGCATATTTTACACATTTAAGAAAGAAAATAATATACTTTTATTTTGCCTTAGGAATTACAAAGTGCTTTCTTTATATTTACTCTGTGATGTAGGTATGTAGGTTATAGGGATAATGTCTTTTTTTTTTTTCAAATAAAGATACTGAAGTTTATAGGCTTTCCCATAACCATATTACTAGTAAACCTCAGAAGCAGAATTTAAGCCAAATCTCTTGAATCTTAATCTAGCATCCTATCACTATACCAGGGTACATCCTGTTTATACAAAAAATAAATTATGGTAATGCATCTATTAATTGTGTTGAACATTGAAAATGAAGAAGAGGGTGATTTTTTAAGGTGTACCCGCAGTAACTTCTTAATTGATCTAATTGCCACCAGTCTCTTTCTTTCTGATCAGGATATAATCCAGAACTCTAGCTCATTTGACGAAGACTCTATATTAGAGAATAATTATCTTGATTTCAGTTCCTTCATGATGGGTAGAGTTGGTATAAGCTTCAGAGGAGAAAAGTCATAGTTCTTGACTTCCTTTGTATCACCCAAGAAGAGATTCCCCAAAGTCTCTAGGAAGATGGGGATATGTGGACTCTTCTGGATATTGACTACTTCCTGGAGTCTTTCTCTACTGCCAGGAACTTGAAGAGAGGTAGGAACACTCTTCTTCTCAAATCTTACCAACTCTGTTTCTTATTAGGAACAGAACATTAAGTAAGGATTCTCCAACAATAAGGAGAAACTTATGTAAATAAGCTTGAACTTTGAGTTACATATCCTTTGCAAGTTGTCAAACTGGCATTCCTAAAACATCAATCTGATCATGTTATTGCCCTACTTAAAAATGGTCAATTGTTACTTCATCTAGGATAAGAAACCAAATCCACAGCCTGGCATTTAAAGTTTGGCATAATCTGGCTTCCACTTATCTTTCTAGTCTTATTTTACCTTTCATGCCTCTCCATTCCAGTAAAACTAGCCTACTAACTGTTCCCTATATATAATGTCTTTGCTCAAGGGGTTCCCCATGTCTGATAGGCTGTCTCAGAGAAACTGAAGCTGCTTTCAAAGTCCAGCTCAAATGTCTCCTCCTGCATGAGACCTTTCCTTACTTGTTCTCCCTCTCCCCCCAAGTTAGTAGCCCTCTCTGCCTCTTTAAATTATTTGCATATATTTTACAGATACTTGGGTACATGTTAATAGTATAATGTAAGGGAAGGAACACTGACTGGATTTGAAGTCAAAAGACTTAGGTTTAAAGCATTACTCTTCACTAACTCTCTATATGAGTTGGGGCAAGTCACTTTACCAATCCAGATCTCAGTCTTATATTCAATAAAATGAGAGAATTGGACTAAATTACAGATAATTTAAAACAAAACACATGCAAAATAGATGTTAAGTAATTTTAAGAGTGAGTGGAGGCAAGTATTAAAAAACCTGGAAATCGGGAAAATTGGTGGTGACTCTTAATCCAAGACTTGAGTCCAGATAAAGATTCCAAGAAATCAGGGGCGGGAGGATGGAGAACATTCCAGGAATATGGGACAGCTTTTGTAAAGACCCCTGGTAGAAAATATACTGTCAGGTATAGAGATTAGCGAGAGGGCCAGTTTGGGCGGAATGTCAAGGGTGTGAGGAGAAAAACATGAGATACATTTTAGATAGGTTGACGCCATATTGAGGAAGGCTTTATATGTTGAGCAGAGGAATTTTAGTTTTGTCCTAGAGGTAATAGGGAACTCCCAAGAAGGCTTTTGATCTAGAACAAGTATGTTCAAAATAATGCTTCAGGATAGATTACCCTTGCAGCTGTGTGGAGCCCCTAGAGACCAACTTAGGTTATTGCATTTGTTCAATAAGTTAACTAGCATTTTGGCTGCATGAGAAAAGGTAAAGGTAATCATGGAATTTCAAGACTAGGAGAGACCTTAGAAGTCACCTCATACAACCTCCTTTTTTTTATAACTGAAAAAAGAGAGGCCAAAGGTAAAGTGAGTTCATATAGTTACATATATATCTGCAGAATAAAGACTTGAACCTAATTCTTTTGACTTCTAGTTGAGTTTTATTTCTGTTAAATTACCATGATCCTTGCAGTTAATTTGAGTAATCTGAAACAAACTCTTGCTATCTCTCCCACCCCATTCTCCTTAATCCCAACCAAATATTGTTTTCTTCCATCTTGTACATATTTATGATTAGATTTTCATTTGATCCTTTAGTTATGATATTTTATACTTGTACAAGCAGCAAGATTTTCTTCTTGAAATGGAATGACCTTCTAAGGTCTAAATCATTAATGCCTAAAAGAATAGGCAATAAAACCAGTATCTACTGGTCATCTGTGATAAAATTTTAGATATAGAATTAGTCAGAGTCTTGTGTTTTTCATTTATCACAAGTAGCTGCTATGAAAAAAATGTTTGTTTGTTTTTTTTCCAAGAGCAGGGGATATGAGAATTACTTAAGGAAAAAATACCAACAGCGATATGTTTTAAAGGAAGTAGCAGGAAAACCACAGTGATTTAATGCATTGTGTGTCCCCATCAGTGTTTGGCAGCAAGTTGTCAGGTCTTGATCTATATGAAAAAGGATTAAACATACAGTTTATGTGGTATATGACATGAAAGAGACTTGAGACATTTCCAAGGTGATCATTGGTTTTAAATATAGTGGAGTGTTAGCTTTCATAAACTGGAGACATATACAGCTGCCACAGATTGAGCACAATTCCTACTGGCTTGGCTAAGAAAAAGCCATCTTCTGGATAATTAGGCAGAGCTCCTGATTCCATACCCCAAGATAATATCCAGTTCTTCCCTGTAGAAGTATATAGATGTCATTTCTGAAAAAAGTCTTGACCAAAAATCCATTGAGTAGCTACTCTTTACAAAGCATTGTGGAGGAGGAAAAGAAAAAATAAAACATGCAGTCCTTGTGTTTTAAAAGCTTAAAATCTAAGAGGGGAGAGGAGAGGAGGGAGTAGGAGAGAAGAGAGAAGAGGGCAGGGGAGAGAAGAGGTGGAGAGGAGATGAGAAGGAGGAAGAGAGAGTGGTAATAGAGCAAGAGGGAGGAGGCAGAGAGAAGGAAAGGAGAGGAGGGGAGAAGAGAGGAAGGAAGAAGAAGTTAGGGACAGAGAGAAGAGAGGAGCCAAAATAGATGCTGGATATATTCAGGGATGCCCTCAGGTCACTAAGGAATAGACCAGGGGTAACCTGTGGCCTGGAGGCCACATGTGGCCTCCCAAGTCTTCAAGCACAGCCCTGTCCAGTCAAAGGTCCACACTTTGGAGAACCTAGAGGGCCACATGTGGCCCCACAACTGCAGGTTCCCCACCCTTGGAAGAGACTGTGCTGCTGGTAAAGATTTTGAAAAGAAAGGAGCATGAGTATGGATATAACATCACATTTGCCTTGGAAACTATATCATTCACAAACCTGTATGGAAGCTCCCTAAAAATAGTGACATACATCCAGCTACAATACATACATACATGTGTACACACACACACACACACACACACACACACACACACACACCCCACCACCACCAACAACAACAACAACAGCACCAAAGTGATTGAGAGAAAACAAATGATACACCCTGCTGCCAGATTCCTCTTCCTAAAATGTTAACTTTGTTCATGTGATTTCCTTACTCAAAAACTGGTACTGGCTCTCCAGACTTCTAGAATTCAAAACAAATATCTTTTCTTCCATTTTAAGAAAGGAAGGAAAGGGGAAAACATTTTTTTCCTTTAGGATTCTTCTCAGCTTGTCCTCAAACTACTTTTCTAGCCTTATCTCCCAAAATTCTCTTAGAGAAACTCTGCTCTAGCCAAACTATTCAGTAGTCCTGAACACTGATCAGCAATCATTCATTAAGTGCTACTCTGTGCCAGGCTCTGTGCTATGGGAATAGCTTGCTTGGTCTTGCCTCTATACCTTTACCACAAGCTATTTCATGCCTGCAGGGTACTACCCCTGAACCTTTGCCTATTAAATACCTACCAGTTTTTAGGATCAGTTCAAATCCCAGTTTCTCTGGGAAACTTTCTATAACTACTCCAGCCAGAAGAGATCCCTCTTATCTAACTTCCTGTAATGTCTCTTGGCTATACTGTTGCTGCTTAGGACTTACATAGCTTTTTCACAAGAGGTAGTATACAATTTTGATCTCTAACCCAAGAACTGAAAGTTCCATCTCTGATACACTGACTGGGGTAAGCCATTTACCCCTTGTAATGTTAATGTCATATAAGATCTTCCCCTCCCATTAATAGGCCTCGTGTGGAGCCCATTAAGAGAAGCTTGTTTAAGGGAGACTTACTTTTTAGAAGGCCTTCACACCTTTTGTTAATTTCTAATTAGGCACTGAGTCATGACGGTTGTGATGCCCTCCTGCTTTAAAGATATATATATATATATATATATATATATATATATATATATATATATAAAGGTATATATACTCCGAGGTTAGCATTTTGCTTTGGGGTCCACTTATTGGAAGAATGTTATTGTGATTTGACCAGATGAGACTCTGGATAGGGGTTAAGGAGCCTGCCCCATCTCATGCCCCACTAGTTTTGAAAAACCCGGATGTTGGTGCTTCTCTCTCTGGTAACTATGTATGTATTGCCTTGGTCAGACAGTTGGATCTGTTGATCTGTGCTAATTTCTCAGATAGTTAGAAGCCCCATCTGTTGATCTTTATTTCTCTGCTTCTATTTTCTCTCTTTTCTTTGTTTGCATTTTCTCTGAAGTTCAGGGTGCTGATTTTCCCCTGAACTAATGAATGTAATTTAAAAAGATTGTTGACCCCTTGAACAGCTATCTTTTTTAGTAAAGCAAATCTAAGAACCTGTGCTAGCAGCCATTCTGCGTATGCCAGCATGGTTGCTGCTACACCCTTTCAGGCAGTCCCAGAAAATTTTAAGTTTCAGAGTAGGTCCTGAACTACATTGGGAAAGTTTATCATCAGGAGCATACTATATTGATGAAATCACATCTTATCTTCCCACCTCCCCCCTCTCATTCCCCCAAACCCTTCCTTTACTACATTGATTTCTTTCTGAACATGCTGCTTTAGGCAGTGCCAAGGATGATCTGGTCCCTAGAGTGAATACCAGCTGATCAAGCCAAGCTCTTCCAGGTTTCTTCTACACCACAACTTTGCCTTTAGTAGAGAGTTCTGTCCCTACAGAGAGCCTGACAAACTTCTGCTTCCCTGTGCTTTGAACTTGTGAGAAAGACCTAGGTGGAGGGAAGCCTTAGGAGCTAGAGAAGGTGGTTGCTGCCATGAGGTCACTAGCATTGACTTCAGAACAAATGCAGTGTAGCTAAATCATGCACAAGGTATGCCACAAGAAACTCATCTGAACTACACATAAAAGCCTCAACTTCCCCTTTCCTTTCCCTCTTTCTCCTGAGAGGGCAAGTCCTCTCCTGAATGTTGCAAGTTAAAGAAAAGAAATTGGGCCAAAATATTAAACTTCCCAATTTTACCTGGTATAGACCCCATATAAGAAGTTCTGCATTGAGGGCTGCCTTTGATTCTTAATTTTGCTGTATCAGTTTTCTTAACCGATATCATCATTACACCTGAAAAGATCTACAGCAAATAGGACTGGCCTACATAGACTTTTCTTTGACATTTCTCAAATAGGCTTAGTCCCAGGGGACTCTCCTTTGACTTTTGAAAATCAACAGCATCATCAAAAACAAAAACAACAAAATGGAACTGGCCCTGAGGAGCATACTTAAGAATGCAGGTTAAACTGTGCTATTTTGATCCCAGATACCAAGAATGGATTAACAAAGACAGGACTTCGTAGCAAATAAATAGTAGCTCATTGACAACTATGAATGGAACAGGTAGGTGGCACAGTGGATAGAATGATGGCCCTGGAGTGAGAAAGACTCATCTTTGTGAGTTTGAATCTGGCTTCAGACATTTACTGGTTGTGGGAGCCTAGGCAAGTCACTTAACCCTGCATGCCTCAGTTCCTCATCTGTAAAATGAAATGGAGAAGGAAATGGGAAAGCATTCCAGTAACTCTGTCAAGAAAATCCCACATGGGGTCACAGTGACTCAGACACAACAAAAAATGACTTAACAACAACAGCATTGACTCCTAAACTGATGGAAAAAATCTGATGTCTATTTCCTACTTCGACTTTTCTTTCTTCTCTCCCAATTCTTACCTTCAAATTTTATATAGATGTAACTATTAGTAGAGTAGTAATTGGCTTGAAAATGTTTTATTAGCAATGATTAACAACCAAAAGTGTTGGGAGACTGTTGATCTAAAACAGAGGTTCTAATGTAGCGTGGTCCCCAACACTCCTGAATGTAACCTGAAACAGAGTGAGATGTAATTGGGAAATATTTAAGAAGGAAAAAAATACAATAGAATATAGAGAGCGTTAATGTCTTTTTCTAAGATAATATGTCACCTTCAAGGATACTTATATGTGGTTTAAGTGACTCTCTTTTCATTTGAGTGTGACATCACTAGTCTCAAATACTGTACAGAATTATTTTATTCTTTGAAAATATTTCTGTATCTCGTTAGTACTTGAATGGGCAGGTGTAACTACTCTGAATATGTAATGTTTTATGGAATATAGGATTTATATGACATTGTGGAGTCTTTAAGAATGCTAAGTTTCACCCTTAAGTTTAAGATTGAGTCAAATTCAGTCTGGAGAGCAAATGAGGCTAAGATTTTAGGAGGCAAATGAACACTTTCAAGTTCAGTCCTCTCGTTTATAAAATGAAGGGGTTGAGCTATATGATCTCATAGGTCTCTTCTAGTCTGCCACCCTATAATTCTGTGACTAACTGGGGAACCACTTAGATCATTGAACTCTTTAGTCTAAAGTAAATGGTGCTATTCAGGCATCCCTACAACTATGTGGCACCTGAAGATAAATAGTTGAACTGATTCCTTTGATCGTCAAAATAATAATTAATTCAGTCTGTTAACACTTCATGAGAATATGTCTCATATTAAAACATTAGATTGTTGTCGTTTTGGGTTTTTTTTCTCCTAAGTACATAACACATGGTAGAATGAAGGCCAGGCTTATAGGCATACTGTAGTTCATAAGTGATTTACTTTTATTCATGTGTTAGTAATATCTATATTTTCTAATAAAATTGGTTGCATCTGTTCTCAATTTGATTTTTCTTATAAGCAGATTTGAAAAAGTTTCTTTGGCCTCTTGACAGAAGTCTGTGCAATGTCTACTCCAACAAGTAATATTATGATACATAGTAATCCTTTTGTGAAAGCCTTGTAAATGTTGATGAATTGGGCACTGTAATAAGGGGAAATCAAAAGCTACTTGTATTCTCAGTTTGACCAAACTCATCTCATGAAAATACCCCCATTTTAGGAGAGCTTCCCTTCATAAGAGTGTGGTTATTGAGTCATTTCAGTAGTGTCTAATTCTTTGTGACCCTATTTGGGGTTTTCTTGGCAAATATACTAAGCGGTTTGCCATTTCCTTCTCGATCTCATTTTACAGATGAGGAAACTGAGGCAGAGTTAAGTGACTTGTCCAGGGTCACACAAGTCATCAGTATCTGAACGAACAAAGATGAATCTTCCTAATTCCAGTCCTGTTGTTCTTATCCACTGTACCACCTACCTCCCCATTCATAAGAGGAGACGTGGAGGATTTTTAAAATAGCTAAGCGAATTTGATTTACGGTAGATGGAAGATGATCACAAGATTGTAGATTTAGGGTTAGGAAAGGTCATAGAGGTTATCTAGCTCAGCCTGATTTTACAGATAAGAAAACGAAAGCATCTGAGCAGCTGTAGTGATATTGCCAGGGTCACCCAGGCAGTAAGTTGCAGAGAAGGTCCCAAATTCCCTGTTCCTTTTATTAAATGATAGTACCTCTACAAAGAGAGTGCTAATTCAGGCATGGTGTCTTGCGTGAACTGTGGCACAGATGATGAAGCCAGTGCAAGCTGGAATGAAAAGATTGTATTACTCATTTGTCACATAATAATCATCATCAACATCATAATCAAAATTTGTTAAGCACATAATAATGTATAAGATTCATTGTGGCAGGTTCCATTGATAAAAAAGAAACGACTTTATGATGAAACAATACCTGCCTTTGAGAAGGTGATATATACATTGAAAAAACAAAGCAACAATCAACCAGGGAGCTAATATACATATGTATATTTATATGTATATTAGTATACAATAAAGCAACAATCAACCAGGGAGCTAATATACATATGTATATTTATATGTATATTAGCATACAATAAAGCAACAATCAACCAGGGAGCTAATATACATATGTATATTTATATGTACATTTGTATACATATACAAATACATAGATGTATGTAGAGAGAGCATATTTAAAGTGGCTCCTTCCTATATATGGAGCCAGTATATCTGCACATAAATATACATGTGTGTATTCATATATGTATATATATGTCACATATGAATATATGTGTGTATGCATATATACATATTTACAGAAAGAGAGAGTTATAGAATTTCTCATGCTGCAATATTCCCTAACTAGTCTCCTCTGAAGGCTTATCAACCATGCCCTATACCCTATTCCCTATGTGTGTTTGTGTCTTGTGCCCCCTTTTCTTTTCTTGCCACGCTGACTTGCTTGTGGGCTTGACCAGTTCTCAGGAAGTTCACATTGTCATCTCTGTGGAGATGACTCCTAGATTTCTGTATCCAGCCTTCATCTCTCTCTTGAGCTCCAGTCTGACATGTCCCACTGTCTGCTGAGCATTTCTGCTTTAGTAGTTCATGAGTTCCATCTCAAACTCATCCCAAACTAAAATGGAACTCATTAACTCTTCCTCCCAGTCTTAGCCACTTTTCATTTCCTTCTTTCCACAAAAGGTAGAACATCACATCTCTCACATCTGTCCCCTTTTCTTTCCTCATAGATACCACTCTGGTTCAGGTTCTCATAGCCTCTCAACCACACTATTACAGTAAGCTAGTTGGTTACCCTGTAGCCAACTTCTACCCTCTTTCTAATTCATTTCCCATACAACTGCCAAATCGATATTTATGAAGTACATGTCTGATCATGGCACTCTCTAACTCAAGCTTCAGGGACTTTCTGTTGCCTGTATGATAAAGTACAAATTCTTGTTTGTCATTTAAACCCCTTCAAAATCTTGCCCATGTTAGCACTTCTTGGATGGTTACATGTTATTTTCAAGGAACATTAGCACCTCTGGTATGAGCCCCTTTTCAGGGCTTCATCTACCTTTGTTGTCCACCTGGTACTCAGCTTCCACCTGTGACTTCAGAAGCTGTAGCACGTTCAGTGACCGCATCCTTGTAAACCATCTCAGTAAACGGGCTAAACCAGGTTGAGGGTAACTGACAGGCTTCAAACCTGTTGGTGAGTTGGGGGTAGATACCCCAAGCATGATAAATAAAGACTTCCCCTAGCAGAATGGGCTGATGAGAACAATTTATTGCAATGGCCATGAAGGTGACTGAAGCAGGTACTTAGAACTTGGTCAGACATCAAAGATGCCAAGATTATCCATTGAGTCTTGGGCCATTGCCAGTCATCATGACTGTTGTCTTGCAACTGGATTTTAATGACTCTGGGAGAGAGACTAAAGTTGTCGACTTTGTGCAACTCTGCCGCACTTAAATCTGATTCACCGATGAGGCGAGACATCACCCTATAAGTGATGTCACCAGTCCTCTTTGAAAAAGAACAAACAACAACATATTATTATTCTCCCTCAAACATTCAATCTTCTAGTCAAATTGGCTCCTTGCTATTTCCTGTTTACAGCATTCTACCTTCCACCCCCATACCTGGAATGTTCTCCCTCAGTACCTTTACATCTTGGAGCCCCTAGTTTCTATTAGGACTCAGCTCAAATGCTACCTTACAAAGAGGCCTTTCCTGATTCCCCTAATATTTGTAGTCTCCCTCACTCACCCAAGCTTTCATCTGCTAAAATTATATTTCATGTATTTTGTGTATATTTTGTATTTATCTGTCTACATGTTGCATCTCCTAATAGACTCTAAGGTCCTTGAGGTTAAGGACCTAGCACAGTACCTGGCTTATAGTAGACATTCAATAAATTCTTATTAAATGGAATGGAATTGAACTATTTCTTATGTAACTACAAGATTGTAAATTCGTCAAGGATAGATATGTCATATCTTTAAAATATTTGTATTTCTTTGTTTTTTTTAAAGCAATTGGGGTTAAGTAACTTGCTCAAGGTTACATGGCTAGTCATTATTTATGTGTGGGTGCTCATTTTCTGAGGCCGGATTTGATCTCGGGTCATCCCAACACCGAGGCCGGCACTCTTACTCACTGCGCCACCTAGCCGCCCCTTTAGGGCAATTGGGGTTAAGTAACTTGCCCAAGGTTACACGGCTAGGTTTTTGTTTGTGTGGATTAAGTGTCTGAGGCTGGCTCCGAACTCAGGTCCTTCTGACTCCAGGGCTGGCGCTCTATTCACTGCGCCACCTAGCCGCCCCATAATATTTATATTTCTAATAGCATTTGCATATTACCTTGAATATAGTAGATACTGAATAAGTACTTCTTGAAGGAAGAAATTAATTAAGTTAATGTGAAGAAATCAAATACTCTATGTATGTATGGCTTAATTCCCCAACTAATGGTAACCTCTTTGATGAGAGAGACTACACTGATCCCTTGTAAGACTAGCCTTATTGGAGGATTAATTGGAAGGTATTCTGTTGACCTTTAGGTTTTAAAAAAAATCTACATAGGAGATAGGTCAATACCAAAGGAAATGTAAAACATAAGTGAAATTCATCTGTGTGTATTGAAGGATGATTATATGATCACAGACATATACAAATATGCTAAATCCCCTATCTGAAAATAACGGTGGGGGAAGATATAAGGAGAGAAATGTTACATGAAAATAACCTTGTATATCCAAAACATGACTGCTAAGGAATTGTAAACCCCATAGGTGTCTTGGTTAAAAGAATTTGGCCTTAATCAACCTCTATTAACAGAGCACTTACCTTGACTTTGTCTAAACAAGACAAATTGTTTGGTTCCAAAGTTGTTTTTTTCCCCTGCCTGAAGCTAAGGAAAGTGTTAAAGCTAAGGAAGGCTGGGAATGGGACCAATTAACACCAAGTCAGAAAGCATTTGCCTCAAAAATTGTAAGCTTAGACATACCAACTTTAAGAAAACTTTTCAAAAACTTTTTAAAACAGTGCTTATTTCATTATTAGGGAAACAATAACAATAACAATTTTTATGTGCATTGGACAATTTCTTTCATTGATTCATTTAGCAGACATTTATTTAGTACCAACTGCATACAAGGTCCTGTGCCAGGTATATATTCCTGGTTTCAAGGTTACCAAAACTTGGAGTCTGAACTCAAATGTTGTCTACTCCCAATTTTCTCTCTGATTCCAAACAATCCTTCCTTCATTGTTATCATAGTGCTTTTTATTTCTGTTATTCACTTCACTTATAAATTGTAGTTTTTTTGTGCATATTTACTACCCCCCGATGAGATTTTATGGTAGGATCTCATCTGTTTTTTATTACCTCACCAAGAGCCAGGCACTATGTGTTGCATATAGAAGGGGCTTAATAAATGATTGTTGAATAAGCAAATAAGTGAATATGTATTTTGATGACTAGTTAGGAAATTTTAGTGTCCTCCCTGCCCTTTTTGGTTAGAATGTTTGAAGGATGAAGAGATAAGAGGGGATGTAGGATAACGATGATAATGATAATGATGACAGGACAAGAGATATTTTACTATAAAGGTACATATTGCATCCTCAAAATAGAATCTTAGAGCCTTAAGGACAAGAATAATTCTGTTTTTTTTTTCTTGTCTCTCCCAGTTCCTAGACTTGCATGTGTAGACACTTAGTGAATGTTCTTCAGATCGGATTAGATTTGAGTCACTTGTCTTGTGTCTTAATACAATGTAAACAACATATGATAAGAAATTTTCACAAAGAAAATAGGAACCAAAGAAAGATGTGTTATAGAGAATTGTTCACTGTAGAGCCTTGGAATTTAAAAAAAATTCTAGCTTCAGATAAGTGCCATGTAAAAGGACATCGATGATTTTTATCTATCTACATCTAGTAATTTATCTGTAGTTATATTAACATCTTACCTTTTATTACCTGTAGGAACTGAAATTTTTCTGTTATACTTGTGAGGAGATTATTATTTAAGAATTCATTCCTAAAAGATGATGTAGTCTGGAGGGTTTTACTTAATAATATTTTTGTTTCTTTCTTCATTATTAATTGCTATTTACTAATTTTGTCGTTTTCATGATTGTGGTTACTATAGTTTGAGAAATAATAAATGAATCTCATATTAAACTGAAGCTAGACTTGATTATTTAAATAACCTGCTCTCCTAAATAGAATCTAGGGCAAAGTATAATCTCAAAAGAGAGAACTGATGGAAAAGAAAGGCCCAATTTTTGTAAAACTTTATTATTATCATTTCTCTTGGGAAAGAATAACAGCAACAGAACTGGAATTTCTATAGTGCTTTAAATTTTGTTTTTCCTCTACCATGTCTTTTTAAAAACCTTTTAAAATATATTAGCTCAAAAAATGCCAGAAATATGAGCAAATGTCAAACCAGCATTTCATTTGGGAGCTGTTATATTCTCCAGGTATAGGCAAGTCCCAACTGGTGGTCATTAATTGCTGAAATCAATCTCACACCATAAAAATAAGTTGCCAGGGTCTTAGGACTGACCCAGACCAACTATTGCAGCTGGAAATAACTTTGTGTGTAAATCACGAATGCCTTCTGGTATCACTGATGTTTTTTTTTTCTTTTTTTTAATAGGTGTTAAAATGGGTAGAAGAAGCAGTTCAAGCTTCAAAAGTTCATCTCCTCTCTACAGATCATTTAGAAAAAGCTGCAAATACTTGGCAAATCCCTTTTGATCCTAGCCTGAAAGAGGTTACTGTATCTTTGAGTGGTCCTTCTCCACTGATTGAAATCCGTAATCCATTAGGTACGTTTATATATAAAATACCTTCATATCACTTCATATTTTTAAATGGACAGAATGTGCTCTGTTTGTCCTTTTCACCAAACCATATCATATAGCTGAACCACAACTGAACAAACCACAGAACAGATGGCAAAACGATTTTTTAAAAAATCTGGTTTTTTAAATCCATAAATACTGCCAGATTTCAGTGGGAGTGAGAGAGCTGAAATTCCTTATGAATAGAATCCATGTATGTGTGTGTACTTATGTAATAAATGTTTACATATATACACGTATACATATCTACATTTTGGCCCAGACTTGTGATTTTGTAGTAATGGGCAACTCCCAGTGTGGAAAATCCAAAATTGCAACTTCTCTGTAAATTAAAGTCTTAGAGGCTTGTGTGGGACACTGAGAGGTTAAGTATTTGGCCACAGGTATTCTCCTAATATGTGTCAGGCCTACAGAACCAGGCTTGGTTGTACCAAGATCTTCAATGGAAAGACTACTAGATGTGTAATCAGAAGATCTTATCAGACCTCACCTCTTCAGTTCTGGGTGTCTTGGTTTAAGAAAGACATTGACAATCTGGAGAGTGTCCAGAGGAGGGCAAACAGAATCAGGAAGCACCTTGGGTTTGGATGAAAGAAGTATGGATAAAAATAAGTTTAGTTGAAAGGCGTGGGATTTTAAGCCTAAAGAAAAGAATACTCCAGGGAAACATAATAGCTGTTCTTATGTACCTGAAAGAATATTACCTAGAGAAGGTTATTGGTTTATTCCATGTGACCCAAAAGGGCAGAACCTGGAACAATGGATGGAAGTCTGTGAAGAGGGATATTTCAGTTTGATATCAGGATGAACATGGTAACAATTGGTGCAAATGTAGGGTGTTTTCCCTTCTAGAAGGTCTTTAAGCAGAGTTGAGGTGTACTTCTTTGATGATACATTACAAGGAGAATTCCTTTTTGTATATGCAGCTTGACATTAGAATAGCTAAAGAACATAGATGTACACATATGTGTATATGGCAAATATACACAAATACATAAACATAGATGCATGCATGTTTATGCTTACATATGCACTCATTATGACCATAATAAAACATTTAGGAAGGATCAGGTCAAACCCAAACAGGGAAACAAATTTGGATCCTGACCTTTTGAACCTCTAACTGGAAAGTAACAGTTTTAGTTACTGGTAGAATAAAAATAAACATTTTATGGTACTTTTACAGTTTGGTAAGGAAAAGCACAAATGCTTTTTTTGAAGTGGTACATAAAGGTAATCCTATTTTATTTCAATACCTTTCCTTGTTGTTAAAAATTGTATTTATTGTTAGGGCCATAGCCAAGATGTAAACTACCCGCATGCTAGCTTTAGAAATATTCTAATTTATTCTGTTCCCATTTTCAGGGGCACTGTGACTTAATCCAATTCCATTGCTAATCTTATAATAAAAATACTAATTAAAGATTCCTTTTTTTTTGCTTTTTGGTAGGGCAATTGGGGTTAAGTGACTTGCCCAAGGTCACATGGCTAGTTTTTGTGTTAACTGTCTGAAGCCGGAATTGAACTCAGGTCTTCCTGACTCCAGAGCCAGTGCTCTATTCACTGTGCCACCTAGCCGCCCCTAAAGATTCTTAAACCTATCAAATATAGCTATTAAATTTGGTTTTATGTGTAGAATCAGCTTTTTTTGGTATTAGCCAAAATTTTAGGAAATTACAATCTGAAGACACATAGTTTGATTTGTGGAGGTCTTTCTATAAAAGTTTGCATTTTTGAACTTTGCTCAAGTTTCTTTCCATAACACTGAATTTCTTTAAGATCCCTTCCTTCATACCTTTCATTTGGAGGTTTAAAAAGTCTTTCTCATTTAGGGGGAAAGAAATTTTGACTGTAAAATGTGCCAATGATATCATACTTGCCATGGGTGCTTTGTAAAATAACTCACATAAGACAAATGTGTATACTTTATAATTCCATTTGAATGATTTTCAAATCAGCATAACCAAATAAAACATTATTTAATGCACAACAAATATGTGTGTATGAATGTGTGTGTGTGTGTGTGTGTGTGTGTGTGTGTGTGTGTATATATATATATATATTACCCACTGGATTTCAGTCCTATAGTAGTTGTCTTCTAAATACTGGCAACTAGGACACACCACCAAAGTATGGTCTTAATATCTTAATTCGGAAAAGATTTTTGCTTTACTTTTGGCAGTCAAACAAATTTATTTCTAATTGAGTATTGAGCTTGTTATACAATTCCTGCAACCTGTATCATTGCTTCAGTTCTGTTCTCAATGCAGTTCATTTTTTTGTTGTGTTTTTGTTATTTGAAAAAGTGTTGTGTTAAAAGGTACCTGACATACAAAATTTTAAAAATCTGAAAAATTTTTTCAGAAGTTTCATGTACCTTAGCAATCAAATTGGAATTGAAGAAAACATCTGGAAATCTAAATATTTTATGAATATATTCATAGCACTAAAGCACATGGCCTCCCAAGGCCATATGTATCTCCTCTCCTTATAGTTTTTTTTAGACATGATCCACTAAGAAGTAATTGCCATTGACAAAAGAAGCGACAAATCCATACATTGTTGAACTTACTATGTTACCTGAAAAAATATTCAGGCTTTTCCCATTATGGATTTTATGCTACCTTGATAATTCAAGGGTCCTTTTGCCTGATGTTTCAACTTTGTCATTTTTCAGTGTGCCAATAGAGTATCATATGCAAATTAAGGCTAAAATTGTTCAGATTCATTGATGAATATACCATTATTCTGTGCAATATTTTGGCATTTATTAGTTTCTACAGATGCCAATGTAGATCTTTTCCTTACTGGAAAGCCAGAGGTGGAATCAATCAAAATATGACTTAAATCCATAGTATAAGATTTATAGGCCTTATAGGACCAACTTAGTAGATATGTCAGATACATTTTATGTTCATAGGGACTAGTTGGAATTATCTGGTTATATTGTCTTGATTATAGTTTATAAATTTATTTTGCAGGATAATATCACTACCCCATGCTCCATGTACAAAGCTTGGTACTTTGGATATAAATTGGATAAAATTATTGATTGTCTCTAATTTTTCCTGTGTATAGTTTATACTTGGTTACTTTCATGTTGTATGCCTCATTAGGCTGTGAACTCCTTGATAGAAAGGACTGTTCTTTGTCTTTTTATTCCTAGTTTTAGGGCACATGGTATAGATACTTAATAAATCCTTATTAACTGACTTTTTCAGTTCTAGATGACTACTGAGGGCTTTCATGATAACAATTTCCTGAATTAATGTCAAAGAATTATTTATCCTGGTTTACTGAAATTTCTGTTCATATACTCTATGACCCTTGTGACCAGGGGACAGATTTTTAAATTATTTTGTTAATTATAACAGAGGAAGTCGTTGGAAATATGACCACAGTCTAACAGTGGTTATTTATTTTATTTCTAGTCAACAGGATAGAGGTGATAGAGGTGAATCTCTCTAGTTCTAAAGCTCATACCCTTATAGTATTTGTGGATATAGGAAACATTCCTTGTTTTATGATTTAATCAGATCTATTAGTAAATATATATTGCAGATTGTATGCACTTCATTTATCCAACAAACAGAAAGACAGTGTTTCCTTAAGCCTGTGTTCATAGTTGTTTGGCAAGAATATCACTGAGAGAAAATTGTGACTTGAAATCTGATCTTTCTTTTGGATTTATGTGGTGATAAATCAGTCAATATTCAAAACTAAAAGAAATATTGTACTTGTTACCTTTCTGTCTTTCTTTCAGGAAAGCTGATAAAAAAAGGATTTGGCTTGAATGAGCTCTTAAATATCCATAACTCTGCCAAGGTAGTTAATGTGAAGGAGCCAGAGCCTGGCATGTGGACAATTAAGGTACTGTTATTCCACAAAGCACGTCTTATTATTATTTTATTTCTATGGTAATATGTTTTATAAAGTGTATGTAACAGACCATTTACGACACAGATCTCTTACAAACATAGATAACAATTTAATAAAAAGAAATCCACATAATATATTTTAAGGACATTTTTAGTATATGAATTATCTCCAGTGTCTGGAGGTAGCCTATAAAATCTCCAGAGATAAAGCACTCCATTCATCATGCTGGTAATTTGTTCTTCCCTAAAAGTTAACATTTAAGAAAACTATAGTTATATTTTATAGTTTTCCCATTACTTAGCACAGAGTTGATATGCTTATTATAAAAAGTACTTGAAATGGAATGTACCACAAACATTTATTTCACTACTGATGATACTTTCAAGTTTGAAAGTCAGAAACTGGTGACCTAGAGTTGGCTCTGCCACTGATTTTACTGTTTGGTCATAGGCATGTCCCTCACTTTTCTATTCCTTATCAGTCTCATTCATGAAATCAGGATGATAATATCCTGAATAGGATTGTTGCAATGATGAAATGAGGTAGCATGAATAAACTGAAAAAGTGAAAAGTTTATTTAAATGTAAACTATCAAGACACCATCAATTGTTGTTGTTCTTGTTGTTATATTACCTAGATGGCACAGTAGATAATAGTATAAAATATTCCATTTAGAAAAGATTACATCATTGAAAAATGTCTATTATAGATACCTGGTACAGATATAGTTCAATGGCCAATTCATTGAGTTAGTCCATTAGAACATATATCTTGTACACACAACTCCAGAGAGCAATGAATTGGGTCAGGAACTGACTAGGAAGAGAGTAGGTTGGATTGCATTTGGGAAAACTGCTCAGTGCTTACATCCCAAATTATTTACTTGCACAAAATTTCATCCTTAAAAAACAAACAAACAAATACAAATATTCCTTGGGTGATACGTAGCTGTGAATCTTGTAATAACACAGTATCCAAAATGAAAAGTCGAGGGCGACCCAAAGCAAATTGAATGGTTACAAATGGTGGGTCCTATTAGCATGGTCCTATCAATAAGCATCAGCATAGGGCTTAAGTGGAAGTTGTTTTATAATAATAATGATTATTTTTATTATTAATTATCTCATTCTTCTCATCTTTATCAATGGAGTTTGGATAGAAGTGATTCTAGCACAAGTCTCTATCTTGTTACTATTCATTTATATTTGATATTCTAAAGATATTCAAGCATCCCACAAGTATTTATTAAGCACCCACTATTTGGCAGGCATCATGTTGGGCCCTAGGGGTACAAGTTCGAAGAATTAAACACCCCCTACTTGAAATGAGACCATTGTAGTGAAGGAAAAATAACTGCTTTTTGTAATAAAACCAATATATCTGATGGTTATCATTGTGTGGTAGCCATCATTGAAGACCCTTGACAGTATAGTCCCTTTTATTCTTGTTACACTATCTTTAGCACAGTATTTGCACATAGGAGTATGGGCAAAAATGATGACATATTTCTAATATAACATCAGTTAATTCAAATCAAACATCTATTAGGTGTTACTGTATGTTAGGCTTTGTGCTAAGCATTGTAAATGTAAATAGAAGCAAAAAGAAAGACAATCCCTGTCCTCCAGGAGGTGCTATTCTAATGGAAAAAGATAGCACATGAAAGAAAAATGGGAGGGGAGGCAAGGAGAGAGAGAGTATCTGTGGGAGGGGGAGGAAGAAGAGGGTCATGGTGAAGAAAGAGGCCAAGAAAAGCAGGAGCAGTGTTAGGAATGAAGGAGTGAACCACTGGTCCAAATCATTTTGGGGATGGGGTGTTTGTGGAACGTAGCATGCTAACTCTTTTCAGGTTATTTAGCCCATGTTTTGGCTAGTGGGTAAATCCTGTGTGTCAATAGCTGTTTGGTCTGTTGTGTACCTTCTTTATCATAGGCTGTCAGTAAACATTACCTCAAAAGGACATCATAGGTAAATGCAGGGAAGGTCCTTATGGGCTTGTGAGTAGGGAGGGAAACGATGTAATGAAACGATGAGGGCTCTGTTCAGATGGTTGTAGGTAAATGTCACAGCTAACATGCCAATAATTAAAGAAACACAGACACAGTGACTGGCTCATTGTAATCTTAGATTTATATCTTATACTTATTATGAACTCGGTTCGTATAAATCATACCATTCCTTTTTTTAAAGCTCAATAACTGATAGCATTAGCCCCATCAAATATAAGCATTATGGTATTACTTGTATATTTTCATTACATAAGATATAAAAAGATGTAACCAAACGCATGCCTTTCTTATAGTATGAAGAGTATATAATATACTGATGGAAGAAAGAAATAGAATGGATTGACCATATACATAAATATCCAGTGCTCCAGAAATCCCAGTCTTTACCTGACATTCCATGGCATATGACCACAGATTTTCAGTATGATCTCATATTGCTTCCCTTCATGTATTTAATATACTAATGCCTAGACACCTTTGTTAGTAATGTAGCTT
This sequence comes from Gymnobelideus leadbeateri, assembly GCA_011680675.1. NCBI lineage: Eukaryota > Metazoa > Chordata > Mammalia > Diprotodontia > Petauridae > Gymnobelideus > Gymnobelideus leadbeateri. The sequence goes on from WOXC01004630.1 coordinate 858,096, forward strand.
ATCCTGTCTTCTCTTTACTCTCTGAATTTCTACTCATCCTATAAACCTCAACTAAAATGCTTATTTTCTTTTTGAAACCTTCCCTGATCCATCTGTTTTATGATATGGCAGTGAAATGGAAAAATGGATAGAATGCTGGCCCTGGGTGATGGATAGAGCCAGACAGGAAAGCTTCAGTTCAATCCTGCCTTAGACATTTACTAGCTCTGTGATCCTAGGCAAGTCATTTAGTCTCCCTAAGCCTCAGTTTCCTCATTTGTACATGCCGATAATAATAGTTTCTCTTTCAATGGATTGTTGTAAGGAATACATGAAAAAATATATTACTCTGCAAACCTTAAAACTCTGTAGAAGTACTAGCTATTGTTATATTGTTCATGACCATTTCAGACTCAAACAGCACTCTGTTTTACAACTATTGATGCATTTTTCTTGTATTTTGGGGTATTACGTTCTCTATGTTTGTAGCATATATCAAACCCCTTCACTTCAGCCAACACCTAACATAGACACACAGGCTTTCGTAGTTCAGGTCTTCATTATCTTTCACCTAGATTATTTCAATAATCTTCTCATTGATCTCCCAAACATCAGTTTTATTCCTTTCCAATTCTGCATCCACACAATTGCCAAATTGCCATTCTTCTGCTCAGTTTTGACCTTGTCACTCTTGTCCTCAAAAAACTGCAGTGGCTCCCTCTTGCCTCTAGAATAAAATCTATACTTCTCTTTTTGATTCGTAAAGTCAAATTTCTAGATTTATGGCACATTACTCATTCTTTATAGCTCTCATTTCCTCTCCTGTAGATAGTGGAAAGAGCACTGGGTTGGGAATCAAGAAGATCCGAGTTCAAAATCTGACCTCAGATACTTAAAAGCTGCAAATCACTTAGCTTCTGTTTTCTGCAATTTACTCATCTGTAAAATGGGAATAACCTCATAGGGTTGTTGTGAGGGTCAAATGAGATATAATATTTGTAAAGCACTTACCATGGTGCCTGGAATGTAGTAGGTACTTTATAAATGCTTATTCTGTTCCTTTCCCATGTTCTTCCCTTCCCTTCTGTCTCCATATGAGATGTTCTTGGTCTCTGAAAGACACTGCTATCTCATACCATCTCTGTCTTCTTTCAGAGTTCAGCTCAAGTACCACCTGCTACAGGAAGTTTATCCTAATCCCCACAATCCTTTGAGTCATATGGATATTATTTTGTGTCTGTTTCTCCACAATAGAATGTAAGCTTCCTGAGGTCAAGGACTATTTTTTTTCTTTATTTCCCTAGCAACTAGCAAATTACCTAGCATGTAATAAATTTTTGTTGAATAACTGTCTCATCCCCTTCCCAGATTGTAAACTCCATTAGGACAGGGACTTTGACATACCGAAATGTTGCATTTTCCTCAGTGATGAGCATAATTTTCTTCTTGTAAAGGTTTTAGTAGCTATCTGTTAAATAAATGAAAGGAATCCACTTGCAAAAAATTCAGTTTAAATTCAGCAAACATTAGGGAAGCATGACTATATGCAAATCTCCTGTACTAGGTAGACTCTGGAAATTTGAAGACAGAAATAAAACAGTCCTCATCTTCAGGGAACTCATATTCAATATAACTGTTACCTCTGAACCTTGGTTTAGACAAGCTGTTGAATAAGTTAATTACATTTGGCCTTTCTACAGAAATAACAAAAATTGGAATTTTCCTTGTTCCTATCTTTCATGTTTTCTCCTATATTGTGTCTACTGTGTCTGGATTTAATCATTCTCTGACTATGTTACACATGGCATTTTTGTATCCCATGAACAGAGCATAAATCCTATACATTATTTGTCCTAACAGCTTTCATGAGTTAGGTGGGGGCGCTAACTTTCAAAGCCTTATTTTATAGGTGGGGTACAATGAAGTGCAGAATATCTAAGTGATCTAAAATGACAGACAGATCATATGAAACTTGCAGTTCCTAGTCTCTGTGGCTTGTATTAGAACTGCAATGCATATGTACTGTGACATTTCAAGGGACACTCAACAAAGAGATAAATGTAAGTTTTGTGTGCCTTTCATACAAATGAGTCAAATGTTTTGGGTTACATCTGATGCTAGTGAAAACATGCTTAAAAGCAGCAGTTTAAGAGAACATAAATTATTCTTTTATTAAAAACAAAAGAGAAAGTTGTTTTAAGCCAAACATTCCCATCTGTAGGGGGGCTACTTAATATGGTAAATCCTGGATCTAATTTCTAAAATGCAATATTAATTTTCCATCCAGACACATATTTCTGTACCTATAGAATTCAATTATAATCACATAAGTACGCATTTGTGTTAAGCCAAATCTGGCCCCCAGCTACTTTGGGGAAATTCTTGACAAAAACATTAAAGAAATAAGAGCAACCATAGGCTCTAGAAAGCACAAAATCCCTCTATTAGTATATGATTATCAGTATAATTGGGTAATCTCACATATGTGTCTATTCCCCAGGGAGTATATCCATTAAGAAAATTTGGATAAACTGCTAAGATAATCTTCCAAAGTGAAGATAGAGAGTTCCAACTATACAGTTACATTGAAGGCATTCATGTTGGTTTCCAGAGCCCATTAAGGCATTTAAGCATGATCAGAATGCTTTTGAAATCATATTCAAGTAACATGAATTTATTTAGCAATGAAAAGCAAATCAACACAATGTGTACCAAGGACCACACAAGAGGAAGGATTATACTAACAGCCAAGTATTTTCACCTGTTAACTCTTATGAATAAGCTTACAAACTAGCTACACCAGGTGTGCCCTTTAGATGAACTAGATGTGGCACTAATTCTCTTTGGGGTCAATGGAATGTATTGTATTAGCATGGCTTTTTCCTGGAATTTATCCCAGTTATTTGAACTTGACAATATCAGATTGCCAATTAAATGGAGTATTTTCTTAACGTGATTATGCATATATATCTATACATGGGACTTGGGATTGTAAAGGGCCTTTACTTCATGCTTTTTGAAGATCGAAGAAACTGGGAATGTTTAAGCTAGAAAAGAGAAGACATGGGGGACCTGAGAGCTATGTTCAAGTTCTTGAAGTGCTGTTATATATAATGTGGATAAGACTTGTTCTATTTGATCCCAGAATTCATAACTAAGAGCAATAAGTAGAAGTCAGAAAGAAGTAAATCTAATCTTGAGGTCAAGAAAATTTCCTAACAGCATGTCAGTCCAGAAATGGAATGGACTACCTTAATGGTGTGGGGAAAGAGGGGCAGGTTCTCTTCTTCTTAGAGGCCTTGGAGAAGAGGCTGTTTGACTGCTTGTCATCTTGTTCTAGTGGACATTCCTTTCAGGGCTTTGACTAGATCATCCTTGAGGCCCCTTCCAACTCTCATATGCTGTGATTTTGCAATACTGAAAAAGAGCTTCAGACAATGTTAGATCTCTTACTCTTTGCCAACTCCAGATACATTTCTTTCTGGCTTTACAGTTCCTTAGCTCCTCAATATACAAGGGGAAAACAAAAGATCTCTCTGTATAGAAAAAAGAGGTATACATTTAGTTGAAATCTAAAGACACTGCTATCTGGTCTGAAAGCCTGTTAGAGGCTTTATTTGTAAAGTGGTATTATTTCTTCTTGTTTTATGTAAAAATATAATCAAGTTTTATGATTCTGATTACTACCAAAAACTGTTCTAACTTTTTTTAAAAAATAAAACAGTACCTTTAGGATTATTTCTTATCAGGAAAGAGAATGAAAGAATACTTCTCAAATCATATTTTATTTCATTTTGCAATGCTGAATTTCTTATGACTTAGAGTTTGCCATTAAGAGCATGAGTTAATTCAGTACCATAAATATTAGCTTTCTGGTTTATCCTCTATTACCATAGTGTAAGCGTGTTATGATTTTGTTTCTGTAAATAAGTTTATTGCTTATTCCTGACATTGCATTTTAGTGTACCTCATTCTTTTAATTATATTCTACTGTGTTGGGAAAAACATCTTCTACCCTATATTATTTTCAGCTAAAGTGAATCAAAATATCAAGATATTCTAATATTAAAATATTTGATTTTAATTCTAATTACGAAAGTTGTAGGTACCACTACTGCTCAGTCACTTTGGAAAGAAAAGTAAGGGAAATACTGTGTAGAATTAATTTCTTAAATATTAATGATACGATTAGCATGCTTAATTTTTTTACTATATTGTTTCAAGATAAAGTCTTTTAAAAGAGCTTCTTAATAATAGTTGTATAATCACATAATTTTAATGTTCAAAGGTACCACAAAAGCCATGTACACTAATTCATACCTGAACAAGAATCCGTTTTACCACCTAACCTACTGTAAGACTGTTTGAAGACTTCCAGTGAGAGTCAACCTATTAACTATAGAGGCAACCCATTCCACTTTAGGATGACATTAATCTTCAGGAAGCTTTGTCCTCACTCTATTATAAATTTGTTACCATGTGACATTTGCCCTCTGCTTCTACCTCTGTCCTTTGGTGCTAAGTAGGAGTAGCCTAATCCCTTTTTTATGTGAGAATCTTTCAAATAATTTAAGAAAGTTATCATGTTTCCCCTATTTCTTTTTTACATTTTTTAATTTTTAGTTTACAACATTCATTTCCACTAGATTTTGAGTTACAAATTTTCCCCTCGTCTTTCCCCCATCTGCCACCCCAGAACAGCGATCCCACTGAATATCCCCTCCCCCAATCTGCTCTCTCCTGTATCCTCTCCCATTCCCCCTCCAACTTTCCATTAGGGCAAGATGGATGTCTATACCCTAGTGCCTGTATAACATTTCCTAGTGCATGTAAAAATAATTTTCTTTTAAACACTTGATTTTAATACTTTGAATTCGAAATTTTTTTCCTTCTTCCCTCTTCACTCACCCTTACTGGCCAGATAAGCAATTCAATATAGGTTGTACATGTGTAGTTATGCAAAACATTTCCATAGTATATGTATTGTGAAAGACTGACTATATTTTCCTCCATCCTATCCTGCCCCCTCTTGTTCTATTTTCTACTTTGACCCTGTCCCTTTTCAAAAGTGTGTGCTTCTAACTACCCTCCCCCCAATCTACCCTCCCTCCTATCATCCTCCCTCTTATCCCCTTCTCCCCTACTTTCCTGTAGGGTAAGATACCCAATTAAGTGTGTATGTTATTCCCTCCTTAAGTCAAATTCAATGGGAGTAAGGTTACATGGATGGTAATATGGATGGTTACATCCCCTTTTGCCTTCCTGTTCTTCCCCTCCATTGTAACAGTTTTTTGCTTGCCTCTTTTATGAGATAATTTATCCTATTCTTTCTCTCCCCATCTCCTCCCATTATATTCCTCTCTCACTTCTTAATTTTATTTTTAAAATATCATCCTTTCCTATTCAATTGATCCTATGCTCTCTCTCTATGTATACCTGTACACACACACACACACACACACACACACACACACACACACACACTCGCATATGTATTCATATATACATATACCCTCCTATATAGACATATATGTATGTATATATATATATATTTATATTTATATTCCCTTTAACTATCCTCATACTGAGAAAAGTTTCATAAGTTACAATTATCAATTCTCCATGTAGGAATGAAAATAGTTCAATATTGATAAGTTCCTTACAATTTTTTTTTGCCTTTTGGAGGCCAATTGGGGTTAAGTAACTTGCCCAAGGTTATATGGCTAGTTTGTGTGTGTGTGTGTGTGTGTGTGTGTGTGTGTGTGTGTGTGTGTGTTAAGTGTCTGAGGCTGGATCTGAACTCAGGTCCTCCTGACTCCAGGGCTGGTGCTTTACTCACTGCACCACCTAGCCACCCCTCCTTATGATTTCTTTTCCCTGTTTACCTTCTCATGCTTCTCTTGCTTTTTGCATTTAAATGTCAAATTTTCTATTCAACTCTGTTTTTTTTTCATCAAGAATGCTTGAAAGTCCTCTATCTTATTGAATGACCATATTTCACCTGAAACATTACACTCAGTTTTGCTGGGTAGGTGATTCTTGGTTTTAATCCTAGCTCCTTTGACCTCTGGAATATCATATTCCAAGCCTTCAATCCCTTAATGTAGATACTGCTAGATCTTGTGTTATCCTGATTATGTTTCCACAATATTCAAAGTATTTCTTCTTGGCTGCTTGCAATATTTTCTTCTTGGTCTGAAAACTCTGGAATCTGGCTATAACATTCCTAGGAGTTTTCTCTTTGGTATCTTTTTCAAGAGGTGATCAGTGAATTCTTTCAACTTCTATTTTACTACTCTCTGGTTCTAAAACATCAGGGCAATTTTCCTTGAGAATTTCTTGAAGGATGATTTCTAGGTTCTTTTTTTTATCATGGCTTTCTGGTAGTCCAGTAATTTTAAAGTTATCTCTCCTGGATTGGTTTTCCAGGTCAGTGGTTTTTCCAATGAGACATTTCACATTGTCATCTATTTTTTCATTTGTTTGGATCTGTTTAATAATATCTTGATTTCTCATAAAGTCATTAGCTTCCATTTGCTCTACTCTAATTCTGAAGGAATTATTCTCTTCAGTGAGCTTTTGAAATTCCTTTTCCATCTAAAAAATTCAGCTTTTTAAGGCATTCTCCTCATTGGCTTTTTGGGCCTCTTTTGCCCTTTGAGTTAGTCTATTTTTAAGGTATTATTTTCTTCAGTCAGGTTGTTGACTTTCTTTTCCTGATTTTCTTGCATCATTCTCATTTTTCTTCCCAATTTTTACTCCACTTCTCTAATTTGGTTTTCAAAATACTTCTTAAGCTCCCCTATGGCCTGTAACCAGTTGATATTTTTCTTGGAAGCCTTTAGTACAGGAGTTCTGACTTCACTGCCTTCCTCCCATCCCATGCTTTGATCCTTTTTGTCCCCAAAATAGGAATCTAAGGTTTGACTGCTGTGCTTGCTTTGCTTGCTCATGTTGCCACTCAATTACTTGACTTTTGAGCTTTTTGCCACAGTAGAACTCTGCCTCCAGAGAGGAAAGCTAAATCACTGGGTTTTCTCAGCTTTTGGAGCTATTAATTGGGTGCCCTCTCTGAAGCCTCCACAGGTTCTGTACCTGGTCACACACCCCAGGACCTTCACCCTAGACAGCAATCCTGATCCAAGCAGGTTAAAGCAAGAGACCCCACAGACTGGTCGCTTGGTCCCCCTACAGTCTTCAGGCTGGGAGCTCTGAATCAGCTGTACAGCAGTGGCTCAGTGTGCTTCTCACTCCAGGGGCACGGGCCAGACTGCATCTCCCGACCGCCTCCCCCCAGTTCCAACAGAGTTCTACACTGACCTTTTACTTTGTTTTTGGCATTTGTGGATTGACAATTCTGAAAACTGCCATCCACTCTCTGAAAGTCTGCTCTAGTTGCTGCTAGTTGAGGCCTCCCCAGGGCTAAAACCGCGGGTCATGCATGGGTGGGCTTGACTCTCAACGTGCTGTGATGAACTGTTCCTGCGAGCCTTCTGGGCTGCCTTCAGTGGAAGATTTGTTTCTCTTTGCCACTTTGTGGGTTTGTAGCTCTCAAATTTATTTAGAGTCATAGTTTGTAGGTATTTGAGATGGTTATGGGGGGAGCCCATGGAGTTTTCCTGCTTTTATGCCACCATCTTGGCTCTGCCATATTTCCCCTATTTCTTCTCTTCTCCAGACTAAACTTCCCCAGTTCCTTCAACTAGTTCTCAGATTTCATGTTCTTGATATTTTTCTCAATTCTCTCCCTCTTTTGATGTTTTTCATTCCTTTCTCAAATGTGGTACTCATAATTGAACCTACCATTTCATGTGTGGTCTGACTAGGGTAAAGTACAGTAGGGCCATTAAGTCATTAGACTTGAACATTAAACTAAAAAAAAAAACCAGTGACTTCTTCAGTATATATATTCCTTTAATCATAAAACAATGCAAGCCTACATGCCTTAATTTCATGAATTGTTGTGGCCCACAACTCATTGTCAAGCTCTCCAAGTTTAACTAGGTTCAATGAACATTTATTAACTGTTTACTCTGTTCTGGTCAATGTACTGAGAGATGAATGCAAGGAAAAAGCAAAAATAATCCCTGACTTTAATATAAGCTTACATTTTAACACAAATGACATCATATTTATGGATTCTTACATATAAATACAGAGAAGATATAAGGAAATCACAAAAGGGCACCAACATCTGGAGATCAGGAAAGGCTGCCCTGCCGATTTTTTATTGTTCAGTTGTTTCAGTAGTGCCTGACTTTTCCAGATCCCATTTGGGGTTCTTGGAAAAGATATTGGAATGATTTACCATTTTCTTCACCGAGTCATTTTACAGATGAGGAAACTGAAGCAAACATAACTAAATGACTTGTTCAGGGTCACAAAGCTAGTATGTGTCTGAGGTCAGGTTTGAACTCATGAAGATGAGTCTTCCTGACTCAAGGCAAGGTGCTGTACCACATAACTGTCAAGAATATATTCAGAAGTTAGTATTTGAGTTTAATCTTTACAGACTTGAGGAATAGTCACTGCAAAGGCACAGGAATTAAGATGTAATGTCATATAAGAACAACAACAAGATTGGAGGTATTGATGGACTATTAAGTACTGGAAAGGAAGGAAGAAGTTAGGTTGTAAAGAGCCTTAAATGCCAAAGAAAGGACTTTATATTTGATCCTGGAAGTAATCAGGTGCTGCTGGAATAGGTAGGGTAACATGTATAGGCCATATGCTTTAGGAACCTCACTATGGAAGTTGTATGGAGGATGGAGTAGGTAAAGTCTTGAATCAGGGAGAACAGGTAGAGAAATATTGTAGTGGTCTAGGTGAGAGATAATGAGGTTCTGAAGTAGCATTGACCTATATGAGTGGAGAGAAAAACATGTATAAGAAAGATGTTGTAAACATAGAAATGAGAGGATTTGGCAATGGATTAAATATCAGGGGTAAGTGAGGGTGAGGAATCACAGATGACATTGATGTTGCAAACCTGAGTGACATGGAAGATAGTTGGTACCCTCAAGAGTAATAAGTAAGTTTGCAAGAGAGACAGTTTATGAAATAGAGGTAATGAATTATTTTGCACATGTTTACTTTCAGATAACTATGGAGTATCCAATTTAAGATATCTAAAAGGCAGTGAGGGATCAATAACTAGATCTTAAGAAAAAGACTGACACTGAATATATAGATCTGGGAATCTTCTGCATAGATGACAGTTGAACCTATAAGAGCTGATAAAATCAATAAGTGAGAGAATATAGAAAGAAAAAAGAAGTGTTCCCATGGCAGAGTCTTGGAATTCATCCACAGTTAGTTGGGGTGATGTGGATGGATAAAGATACATGAGAAAAGACTAAGGAAACATGCCAAACATGTAGGAAGAGGCCCACATCTCTTTGTTACTTCTCACGGTAAATAATATGTTGACTTTAGTCATATTCCAAATGATAGGAACCCTCTTAGTTTCCAGTTCTTTTCTCCCATCCATTCCCACTTTTAGGTTTTTCTCCCCTTCTAATCCCACATGCAGTATCAGGAAGCTTATTTCACCTTGGTATTATTCTCCCTTTTAACTTTTCCCCAAAATGCTGTCCCCTCCTGTTTCCATGTTGAGTTTGGTGTATTTCACAAAACTATTTTTGTGTGTGCACATATGTATATGTTGTGTGCATGTATGCATGTTTTATGTGCATGTATGTATGTGTTCATCTCTCATGTGTATGATTTAGGTAAAAATGAGATTTATGTGATGTCTGTTCTCTGCACTCTTTTCTGCTGTTTTTTTCTCAGGGACCTCGATTAGAAAAAGGAATCCCTCTTTCTTGTTCCTCCTTTTTATATTGCTGTGTTCTTTTTAGCCTCCCTTTTTCTTCTCCTCTTAAAATGCTCAGAACTGGAACAGTTCATTCCTGTGTCTTGTGATTTTCTTGTTTAACTTCCTCAATGCCCTTTGAAGGGAACACTTGTTTTTTATTTCTCCCTGTATTAGGATGTTAGCAAAATAACAATCAATTAAATAAACTGAATTGTCGAGGGTTTTTGTTCTTTGGTTTGTATCTCAAAGTTCCTACTGAACTCTGTTCTCTTGACAAGAAATATTTAAAAGTCCTCTATTTCATTAAAGGTTCATTTCCCCTCCCCTCCCCCACCATGTATGATGACACTCAACTTTTTTGAGTAACTAATTCTTGACCATAAGCATTTTTTTCCTTTTTAGATATTGCATTCCAAAATCTCTTCTATACCTAGTCTTGTGTGGTACCAGTGGTCATTCATTGGTATTTAAACTCTTTATTTCTGGATTCTTGCAGTGATTTTTCTTTGACCTGGAAACTCAGAATTTAGGCTATGACAATTCTTTGAACTTTTCTATTTTGGATTTCTTTCTGGAGATAAATAGTTGATTCATTCTATTTTCATATTGACCTCTAATTCTAATAGAACTGTATAGTTTGAATAATTTCTTGAAATAGAAGGTTCAGAATTTTTAAAAATAATGGTTCTCAAATGATTTTTCATTGACCTGTTTCCCAAGTCACTCATTTTTATAGCATATATTTTATATATCCTTTTTCTTTATAGAATTTTGCTTTTGCTTTACTATTTCTTGCTGTCTCATGGGATCATTTATCTCTGTTTTTCTATTCTAGTTTTCAGGGGGTCCATTACTTGGATCAGGTTTTGATTGAAATTCCTTTTCACTTTCTAATCTTGTACATTTTTATCCCTTTCTAGCACAATTTGGTCTAATCAAACTGGCCTTCTTGCTTCTCCTTATATATGACCCTCAGTTTCTTATATCCATATTTTTTGGTACAGGTTGTCCCCCATCACTGGAATGTACTCTCTCCTCACTTCCAACTCTGAGAATACCTAGATTCTATCAAATATATATTCTAATAGAATCCTCAAACTACTGATGTTTTCACCCTACCAGTCAACTTGTAATTTGTTCTGCATACATTTTGTTTATCAATAAATATGTGTATATATATGCATATATGTGTACACATAAAGAAAATAATAAAAATAAATATTTAATAGTTATGACTACCATATATAATATATATTCTATTATTGCATATTATATATAACATGCCATATATTATATAAATAACAAATAATTCAATAACAGTTTAGTAATAAAACAAATATAAATTAGAACTATATTTTAGGTATGTATTGTGTACATGGGTATACGTGCATATACATATGTGCACATGCATATATACATATACATACATATAAATCTAGTTTTCCCTGATAGAATGTGAGCTAATTTAGGATGAGGTTTGTTTTAGTCTTATATTTATATTTCTAGTACCAACACATTTCCTGGCATGTAGAAGGCATGTAAATACTTATTAATTGGTTAATTGAGCAGATTTTCAGAACATGGTTTTTAAGATGATCTTATTGATAAAACAGTATGGTTTCTAGATGCAGATGCAGTCATATTCAGATTACATGTATAAATGTCATATAGAATTAGGAAGCAGAGAGAACATGGGCTTTTTCTTTTATTGCTCATGGGCAACATTCCCTCCCCACAAATTCACATGCACTCTTTAAGGTTAAATAACCGTCTGATGAAATGGAAAGAATTTAGAAAACAGCATTCATTATTTATATGAGAGAATTGTTAAAGACATGTATTTATCCAGACAGCTGAAATAAAGCCAGATAAACTTACTTTAATCACCCAAAATATAGAAAAATATCCATTTACTTCTATTATGTAATGAATGCCATTCAGAAAAGTTCTTAAGTCCTTAAATATTCTAAAATCTCAAGTACTCTTAGGATCTTCAAGAATCACAAAATATATAATCAATGTTGAACCTGAGGGAAAATATTAATTATGTGAAGTTTGGTTTTGAACTTTTCAGTATTCCCTCAAACTCCACATTCCTTCTTGAATCCTTTTCCTTTTATTTCCTCAAGTCCCTCCCACCCCTGCTGCCATTGCTGACATCCATTCCTGCTACAGCATTGTATTGTATTATCACTGGTTACCCAGGAGCCCTGTCTTTGGCATGCCCATGAAGTTTATATTTCCTTATCCTGTCCCTTTTTGAAAATTTACCTTGTCTGGTGCTTTTTCCTTAGAATACTGTCAAGTGAATGCTTAGCTAGTTCTTAAAACCACAAAACCTTAGTATGTTAGAAAAACATAGACCTTAAAAATCATTTAATCCAATTATTGTTTCATATGAAAGAGAAATTAAACTCAGAGAGATAAATCAACTTCCCCAGGTCAAATACTTGGTAGCTAATTCATTCTATGTTAATGAACGACAATGAGTTAGTGTGTAACCCCCTTCTCTACCTCCAAACCTTCATATGATGTGTTTTAGCAAGTTTCTTTACTGCTCCCACTCAGAGGAGATGGAAACATCATGTATATTTCCAAGTTCCCTTAATCTGGTGTCAGGTGATACCTTTTGACATTATTTAAATGATACTACATAGACACTTAGAATAAACATATGTCTTCCATATATGTTATACTTTTCACCTCACAATTATTATTTATCTTAATCTGAAATGTGTTGATTATATTTTATCTGTCCTTCCTTTGCAAAATAGAAATCTAAGGAAGAAAGATGAAAGGGAGGCAAGTAAAGACAATAAAATACAAAACTCTATCCAATAAATAAAATGGCCAGAATTCCAAGAGTTACAGAGAAATTTGAATAAAAGTTTGGTCTCTGTAGCACCTACACAATATTCACAGTTCTGATATCCACTGTAAATATGCTGGCATAGTGCTCAATCACAAAATATAACAGATTCTCCACATAGAAGACAGAAGCAAAACATTTCTTAAAACTCCAGAAAACCAAAGCCCAAACCCAGTAAGTTGATTCCATCATAGCAACATAGAAGTTTATTAACTTTAATAATTTAATATTTAATATTTTAAATAATTTATTATTTAATAATAATTTAATAAGCCATAACATCACAGAGAGTCACAGCATCCTTTTAACCTTCCCACAAACCAACATTTACTCACAAGCCTGTCTCCCTCAGGTGTGTCCTCTCCTCCATGCTCTAATTGATCTGACTTTCAGCTTCCTGTGCGCTCTGCTCTACCTCTCAGGAACCTCCTCCCACCAAAGGCTCCATGTGGTTACATTCAACCTATTAGGGGACAGGGTATATCTTCAAAGCAGAGAAAGTCTTCAAATTTCCATAGGCTTAAATTACCATTACCATTACAGGCTCTTAGAGCATTTATAATGATAACTCTAGCCAGCTGGGGTCTCATTTATTTTAGGCCCTGGAAATTCAACATGACTCTTGTTTAAAATGCATAACCACTGTGTGCTCTGGCTACAGGTTAAGCCATAACTTTAACATTTATGCTGGAATATGGGAAATTATGAGTGCACATAGTAATAAGATAGTATTTGTTGTTAAAGCTAGAGTTAGTATGAATTGAGAATTTAAATTATAGGGTGATAAAATAGCTGTGTTTAAAAATTGTCACTTGAAGAGATTTTTAGTCAACAAAGATTTTTGGATGTATATGTATACAGTGCATATGTATTACAATTTATTAAATGAAGCCATTGTTTTATTCTTGAATGTTCCTTAACTACCCCCAAACTTTTTAAACATTTTACAGATAATATGAAGATGATTATCCTTTTTTTTCACATACAGATTGCTCATTTAGGTTGCTGTATAAAATCAAAATGAATTTGTAAATAAACTAATTCAGAAGGGCATTTCAAAATAGTGATAACAATAACAAATGGCATTTACATAGCACTTTGAGTAGTTTCCATATTTTAACTCGTTTCATCCTCAAAACAAGCATGGAAAGGTGTTGCTATAATATTATCCCAATTTTACAGATGAGAAGGTAAGGCAAAGGTTAAGTGATTTGCCAAAGGTCACAAGTTAATATTTGAGATTGGATTTAAATTCATTTCTTAATTCTGGGTTTAGCACACCTGCACCATCTACCTACCCTCAAATCAAGAAAATGGTTGAACTTCAATTTTATTTTCATATAACCTGTTTAATATTTAACAACAGTAGAGAAAAACATGTTTACAAACATTTGGGAAAGTTCTAAATTTCTCACTGATGTTAAATAATCTGTTGTAAGGTAACCTTTGTCAGTTGGTTTACCCAAGGAATGTTTGCCAGGAAAATTGCCCCTGATACAAGCTTGGCAGTTTATTGACTATTTTTGTGTTAATAAGGAAAGGTGAACAAATAGAAATACCTGAAGGTCGTTTTCATGTAACTGACTTTCTCATCATAATGTTGGAAGGTTGGGCTTATCTATAAAAGATAGCTACACAACTTTATAAAATAGGATTTGGTAAAGTGCTAGATGGTCTAATCAAAACCATATTTTTCTTTAGAGATATTATTGCATAATCAACCATATAAAACCCTTTAATTTACAAATACCTAGAATACTAAAATTTCATTTGTGAGTTGATTGAAACTCACAATGAATTTTTTAATGAAAAAATGTTGTAAATTGTTTTTAAGTTCGCAAATTCTCAGAAAAATAGTACTAAATGCACCATTATAAATAATTGATTTATTTAACTTGTATTACTAATTAAAAAGATTTTATGGACTAGCTTGGAAATCTTAATTCCCACATATAATATTTTCAATGAGAATATTTTATGTAAGTAATAGTATGAAGAATACTTGACACCACAAATCACACATTTCTCCCTTTTTCCCTTCCTCTTCTGTTCTTCCTCCCACCATAGCCACTTCCATGTCTGTCCATCCCACATTGAGAATAGAAGGGAATAGGGAAGGAAAGAAGCATTTATTAAGTACCCTCTATGTGCTAGGGCCCATGCTAAATGTTTACAGATATTATTTCACTTGATCCTCATGACAGTCTTGTGAAATAGGTGGTATTATGATTCCCATTTTACAGATTAGGAAACTAAAGCAGACAGAGGTTAAGTACCTTACCCAGGATCACACAAGGGACCTAGTTAAGTCTCAGGCCATATTTGCACTCAGATTTTTCTGACTCCAGACCCAGAGCTATCTCCTTTGTGCCATCTTGTTTCCTGGGAAGGAAACAGGATAGCACAGTGAGCATACCTCCACTTAATTACGTATAATAAAGAGGGAACATATTGACCCAGAAACACTTTTTTTAAACTGTCTCTCTTTGTGGGGTGGTAAAGATTCCTATTTACAGTATGGCTATTCATTTTGCTATTATTAAATTAGAGCTTGTCTGTATCCTGGATGAGGATCTAATGATCTACTATAAAAATATTTCATTTGTGTTTTATCACTTTACACAAGTGTCTTTCCATTCTTTATCTATCATGTGAATTTATTTGCCTACTTAATGAAGACAGTTTTTAGTATAAGGCAGTTATAACTCGACATGTGATTTGTCCATGAGGAATGAAAAAAAAAAAGCATAGGTGTCTAATACATTGTTACCCAAGGGTTGATTTTAATCTCTTATCTTTTCACATTGATGTTGATACGAAATGATATCTTTATACTGACACAGAATTTTGGTTTAATCAAAACTAAAAGACAAGAGACAAGAATATCAGAATCCTAATTACAAAAGAAACTGAGTTTCTTTCTAATTCTCTGGCCTTAATCCAAAGTACTTACTGTTGTTTATATAAAGTTTGACAGCAAGATTTAAGTTAACATAGCAGATGTTGAGATATACTTTTCAAATAGTAGCAGGTGCTTAATATTTGTCAAATTGAATCAAATTTTCTTATGTATTTATTTGAGAGACAAGTACCATGAAAACTAGATTAGAAAACTGGCTTTGGAGTTATGGAAAACTGAGTTTAAGTCCTAATGCTGAGACATGTTAACTCAGTGACCTTGGATAAATCACGTAATCTGTCTCCCAACTATCTATCATTATAACTTTCAGAGACAGTGCTGATCTGAATAACAGAGTTTCTTAATCAGGGTTTTCCTATACCAATGAAATCACAGGTGTGGTTTCTAAACCCATATTCCTGTAGACTAATCAAATAATCATGCGTAATGGAGAATCTAAACTTCTTAAAGTCTGTGGGAAAAGTTGTAGGATGCTATTTCCTGTCTTTTTTATTTTTGGCAAATAAAATGTCAGCTCTTCCTCCTATTTCTCCTCTGACTCATTTCTGAAAATAGTAGTCAATAAGAGTAACTGAGAAGGAGACAAAGAAATAACCAGTTTATACACATTGCTTATAAAGTTATAAATTGTTTATTAAAATGTTATAAAATACATTTTCACTTAAAATTTACCCATAGTAGATTGTGTAGATGATATAGGGATATATTTTAAAAACATCCACATTTATAATAGGTGTGTATAAAAATAGGTGTCCATTTTAAAAAATAGATTCATCGTTACAAAAATTTAATTATAAGATAATTTAATCTGCAAACATTGGACAAGTTTTGGTAGATCGTTACAAATACATGAACTTTTATATGTAGATTGATATTTATTTTTGGTAGATAATCCTATAATGTATCCTATATTGTTTGTCAATTTCTGTAAGAAATATAAATACACATGCATACATATATGTGTGTTTATATACCTACCTATCATATTCCTTTCTTTCTTCCCTCTCTCCTCCCCTTCCTTCCCTCTTTTTCTTTTTCTTTTTTTTTTTTTTTTTGCTTTTTGGAGGGCAATTGGGGTTGAACAACTTGCCCAAGGTCACATGGCTAGTTTTTGCGTTGTCTGAGGCCGGATTTGAACTTAGGTCCTCTTGACTCCAGGGGTGGTGCTCTACTCACTGCACCACCTAGTTGCCCCACTTCCCTCTTAATTTGCAGTTTGGTGGCAAGGATGATAGAGAACTGGGTGTGGAGTCAGGAAGTCCTGAATTCCAATTCATCATTAGATACTTACTAGCTGTGTGACCCTGGGCAATTCATTTAACCTAATCAAAACTAAGTTTCCTCAACTAAAAAATGCCAAAAATAATACCACCTACCTCAACAGGTTCTTATGAGAATAAAATAAACTAGTATTTCTAAAAACATTTAGTGTAGTTCCAGGGACATAATAGGTACTATATAAATGCTTATTCTTTTTTCCCTATCCATATGCATGTGTGTATATATACATAATGTATGTATGCATGTCTGTATATGTTGATATATTTGTGTCTGTATCCATATGCATAGATGTATATTTTCATTAATTGATTTTTTTTTTTTAAAGCAATTGGGGTTAAGTAACTTGCTCAAGGTTACACGGCTAGTCATTTGATTTATGCGTGGGTGCTCATTTTCTGAGGCCGGATCTGATCTCGGGTCATCCAAACTCCGAGGCCGGTGCTCTTACTCACTGCGCCACCCAGCCGCCCCTTTAGGGCAATTGGGGTTAAGTAACTTGCCCAAGGTTACACGGCTAGGTTTTTTTTTTGTTTGTGCGGATTAAGTGTCGGAGGCCGGCTCCGAACTCAGGTCCTTCTGATTCCAGGGCCGGCGCTCTATTCACTGCGCCACCTAGCCGCCCCTCATTAATTAGATCATAGATGACTGAAAAAAAAACCAGAGATGGGGAAATAATTGAAAAACATTTAATGGGACTTAGATCAAAAAGTTCTTTCTAAGAAGTACTTATGTGTTGATATTAATGAAAGTGTCACTTAGCAGTCTTCACTAGAATATAAGCTCTTTAAGAGTAGGGATTGTTTCATTTTTATCCTTGCGTTCCCAGTGCCTAGAACAGTAGTTTGATTGGCATAAGTGTTCCTTGAATGGAATTCAGCAAAGGGGAAAAAAGTTGGAACCAAGTGAATGGATGAACTTTCTGAATGAGAGAGAAAGATTAAAGAAGACTAGAGAATCAAAATGAAACCTCAGTGTGTATGCTTATTGTTAGGTTTTTGGTTGGAGGTCAAGGGGAGGAAGAAAAGCCCTTAAAAGTCAGAGAGTAGAAGATGAATTAGGATGGTGCTTTGTTACAGAATGCAAGGGTGAAAAGAATTTCAAGGTCATGGGGTGGGTCAGCAGAGTCAAAAATATAGCAGGGAGGGGGCGGCTAGGTGGCGCAGTGAATAGAGCGCTGGCCCTGGAATCAGAAGGACCTGAGTTCGGAGCCGGCCTCCGACACCTAATCCGCACAAACAAAAACCTAGCCGTGTAACCTTGGGCAAGTTACTTAACCCCAATTGCCCTAAAGGGGCGGCTAGGTGGCGCAGTGAGTAAGAGCGCCAGCCTTGGAGTTTGGATGACCCGAGATCAGATCCGGCCTCAGAAAATGAGCACCCACGCATAAATCAAATGACTAGCCGTGTAACCTTGAGCAAGTTACTTAACCCCAATTGCTTTAAAAAAATATATATATAGCAGGGAATATTTTGTCCTGGATAAATTATTATTTCCTAAATCATAGAAATGCAATAAAAATAGAGCATAAAAAAGGCAGGAGCCAGCCTTCACTTTTACCAAATGTTCCCTTTTTAAAGTCTAATTCAGGTAGATATACCAGGCACTGGGGAGGGGAAATATAAATATATAAATTTACTAGGCACTGAGAATAGGTGTGTGTGTGTGTGTGTGTGTGTGTGTGTGTGTGTGTGTGTGTGTGTTCATGTTCTCAGTACCTGGCAAACATACCTGAATTATACTTAGAAAACGAACACTTGGTAAAAGTGAACACTGCTTCCTGCCTTTATGTTCTTTATTTATTGCACCATTTCTTTTTGTTGTTCTTTGTTCTCTAAGAGGACTGTGACTTTGGGAAAGTTACATCATGATTTGCAAGTGAACCAGCCTCTCTGTCTCCCCGGAGCCATCTGGGCCCAGTGGTAGATTAGGACAACTAAAGATGACTTTGGATACAGTGGGATACCTTGGTCTTTTTAAGTTAAGGTCTTTCTCAGTTTGTCTAAGGCAATGCCCATTCAGTGATTGAGTCTAAGTAAGAAATGAGGCAGAGAATGTCCTCTTTTACCTAGTTAAAAAAGAAATTAATCTGGGAGGGGAAAAGGCAACACATAGAAAGAAGGTAAAAGTGACCAGTGAATTAAAGAATAATAATTCACCTAGGACAAAATGTTCCATGTATATTGTATAAATTTTTGTGTACACACATGCAGTATTTTTTTCTCACAGTTGTTCTTCCAAAAACACTTTTTAAATGTAGGATGGTATTTCTAGTGCAGATCACATGGAAGAGCCTAAGAATTATAGTACTTGGTTTTTGTTGTTTTTTTTTAATTTTATTTTAGTATGGACCTTTTATTAAAATGCCATGTTGGCTGATCAGGCCATATGGTGGGCTGAGCAGTTACCAACTCAAGTCTCAAGTACCAGCAGTAGTAGTAGCAGCAGCCTACAATAGCCTCTAGTACATGATGATACATAGTTTTGAGGTTATATGCAAAGTATATAGTTTAAAAAATTGATCTTTTTGTGCCTACTATAATGGAACATTTCCTGTTTTTAAAGCCATAGTTATTGCTTTGATAATTTATAAATAATTAGTGGTAATTGTTGACATAGTCTATCTTTCAATGTTTTTTAGACATCTAGTAATGGAAGACACTCAGTTCGCATTACTGGTCTAAGTACTATTGATTTCCGAGCTGGCTTTTCAAGAAAACCAACACTAGACTTCAAAAAAACAGTTAGCAGACCAGTCCAAGGTTTGTATGTTCTTTCCTTATATTGACAGAGAAACGGAAATTGAAAGTGTTTCTTGGTTATTGTACTTATTCCAGTGGTATTGTGTGCTTTTATTACATGAGATATAATTAGATCAACTTAAAGTCATTGCCAGCTCTAAATGATAAAAAAAGCATGAATACCATATACAATATCTTGCACATTTCCTCTCCCAATGATTACTTTCTTGATCTACATAGCCTGATCATATAATTTTTGTGTGTTTTTGTTTTATTTAGTTTTATTCTCATTGGTATAACATATATATGTACATATATATGAATAACTGAAATAACAGAATCATAGAATTTTAACATCAGATGTGATCTCAGCATCATGTGTTTCCTTTTAAGTTTTCACTTCTTCAAATTAAAGCTACACAGTTCTTTCAGTCTATCTTCAGATAGTAAGAAATAAAGACTTTTCTACTTATTAAATGTCCTTCCTAAAATTCAGTATTCATAATTGATCACAATAATACAGATGTAGTTGAACCAGGGTACTGTCACCTCCTCATTCCTAGAAGTTATGTCCATCTTAATGTAGCCTAAATTATCATTGACTTTATTAGCTAAAGGCACATTTTAAACTCATATCAAAAAACATTGATTCATATGAAAAACATACCAGTGTTCATTCATGTTCAAAGAGGGTAACTGAATCCTTCTGACTTATTCTACCTTTTTATATATCCACAAAATTTCAGACTATGAGAATTTCAGACAGAGAATATCTCTCCAGAAATAGAGCAATAAATGAAGGATATTTCTTATTATGCTGTTTTCACTGTGGCCATGGCAGGTTGAATAAAAATCAAGATGTCCATGTAGACACCTCTATGACAAAATAGTACATTTATGTTTTATTTTTTAAAAATACATTAATGTATTAAAATATTATCTAAATGATTATACTGGATTTTCTAAATAGTTTTTCCGATCAAGGATATATTCTTTTACATAAAATGATGATACTTATCTTTAAGAAATAGTTGGCAATAAAACTCTATATATTCAAACTATATACTATGTAAGCATGCATGTACGCATATACACATGCATACATGGGAATATGGGTACATACATGTATAATATACACATATAGCTTTTTATATATGCACATATGTAAATAAATGTGAATATAACATTACATTATATGATATGTGTCACTTTTATCATACACATAAATATACATTTAGACAGGTGAATATGTGTATATATGTCCATGTGTATATAAGGCATTATATGTGTGTATACATGTATTATATGCACATGCTGTATATCTGTATATGTGTGTGTATCTCATGTTAGATAGAATACTGTATTTAGAGTCAAGAAGACTTGAGTTCAAATCTGACCTGGCTACATGCATGACCCTTAGCAAGTCACTTAGCCTCTGTCTACTTCAATCTCTGCAACTGAAAAATGGGAGCAATAACAGTACCTAACTTCCAGGGTGGTTGTTACAATTAAATGATAAAATTTTTGCATATTGCTTAGCACAGTGTCTGACACACACTTTATAAATGCTCGTTCCCTCTCTACTTTCCTACTTTAATAGCAAAAGCCAAAGCTTTATATAAAAACATAAGTACAGGATAAGTGCTTTTCCAAATAAATATTTCTTCTTGTAGGTATACCTACGTATGTACTTTTGAATACCTCTGGGATAGCTGTTCCAGCCAGAGTGGATCGTCTTGAACTTCTGAGTATCTCTGGAGATCCCCTTAAAACTATTCCTGTTAAATATTATCCAGATCGAAAACCTTATGGCATATGGAACATTTCTGACTTCATTCCACCAAATGAAGCTTTTTTCCTTAAAGTAACAGGTTATGATAAGGATGATTATCTTTTCCAAAGAGTTTCAAGTGTGTCATTCTCTAGTATCGTTCCAGGTAAGTAATTCTTTTTTTTTTTTTTTTTTGCTTTTTTTTTGGAGGGCAGTTGGGGTTAAGTAACTTGCCCAAGGTCATATGGCTAGGTTCAGATAAGTAATTGTTAAGGATGTTGAATTTGTATGTGAATAAATTAATGCAGGAAAGTTGTCTTATAGAACATTAGTGGGCTAGCAGTTAGTTTACTATGCATCTAAATTGATTTCTACTACTAATGTATTAGTCATTTGGGTTAATTATTTCTATCACCTTTTCTATAAAATAGCATCTCCCATGCCTCTGTTGAATGCTTAAGCAGAATCCACTCACAATGTAGTCAAATCTATTTTGACATTTATAAGATAATTTGATAGATTCAACTAATCAAACTGATCCCAAAGAATATACTTTAGCCTAAATTATGCAGTTTTACTGTGTATTTCAGATTAAAACGTGTAATTCCAGTTCTTAGCTATTTTTTGTTTAATTAACATTTATTCAGTTAACAGTTGAACATTTCATTCAGTTAACAGGGAAGCTCAAGAATGGCTGTGGACTCTTGGTTATTGAAGGGGACAGAGTTCACACAATTATGAATTATATGGTAAAACTAGCTTATGTTACCAACTTAAAACTGTAAGCAGTTTTTTGTTTATGTGACTGCAGAATTGTCCTTGAATCAATCCAACCATACCTTTAAATCTCAGTAATTAACTTTTGTTTTTAAATAGCAGCATAATTGACAGAAATTCAGAAGCAGATTCATAGGCAGGACCTGACAAACCAGAGCTCTTACCCCAGGGCATGGATATTTAGAGTTTTACACAATTTAAAATGAAAATTTTAAAATATTGTGGAATATTGACATTTTTTACATTTGCTTTTTGACTACACATGCACTCCTTTAGCACCTTGGAAACAACTCAAACTGAGCTGCTCACCAACTCGTTAAGAAGAGTAATTAGCTAAAATTGACTTGAGACCAGTTAAATAATATAGTGCCTAGAGTGTAAGACTTAGAGTCAGGAGGACTTGTGTTTGAATCCTGTCTCATATAATGCTAGCTATGTGGCCCTGGGCAAGAGATTTAAACTATGACTTAATTTCTTCACCTCTAAATTGAGAGGGTTGGATTTGATAGCTTCTAAGGTGCCTTACAGATCTATCTGTGATCATTGGAGTTTACAGAAACAAGGTACTATTAGATGGAATGCATTGTATTTTATTGTATTTTTTGTATTTGTATTTTGTATATTTATTGTATTTTATAACACCTGTATGTGGCAGTTAATTTTGTCTTTCTACTTATTTTGTCTTAATTATTTTTAAATTATTCTCACTTAATGGATCACAAATTTGATTGGAAGGGTTATTTTGTTTTATTTGTCCTAGAGGTGCTACTTGCCCTGCATGTATTATCTACCCTGGTCACCAAAATGCTAATTATTGCTCTGTTCAGAATTATCAGCTTCTCTAGTTGTGGTGCTATGTAAGACAATAGCTGAAAAATGCAACTCAGCTAACTATGAGTTTAGTAAGTATTTAATAGCAGTGGAAGTAGGACAGCCCTTAAACTTTTTCATATGTAATGTTCTGAGATCTTCATTGTGTCATATTTTGCAGTCTCTAGCAATAGACAGATATTAATGGCCCCATGGAAATGTTTGCAGAACTTATGGGTTTAGACTCTTTAAGGGAATACTTTAATGGAATATTTGCTGAATGTCAGTAATTGGATTATCAGTGATTCCCTGTAATAATTTCACAGTTACAGTTGTGAATATTGGTAAGTAGGCAGAATTAGGATGGCTTTTTCACATATATAATGGGTTTTTTTCTTCCCCCAGATGCTCCCAAAGTTACAATGCCCAAGAAAACTCCAGGATACTACCTTCAGCCAGGCTATATTCCTTGCTCTGTAGAAAGTCTTCTGCCTTTTACTTTGCGTTTTGTCAGAAATGGGATGACACTAGGAGTGAACCAGTACTTGAAGTATGTAACCATTATCAAATATAAAGCTATATGTCATTAAGGAAATCTGAATTAAATTGCCTCATTATTCTACTGCAATTTTCCCCCCAAGGGAAGGGATGGTAAAGCGAAAAATTCTGTTTTAATGCCCCGTGCCAGTATAAACATAGCTATTCTTTCATTGGGTGATGTTGCTGGAATGAAATCAGGTCACAGAGAAATACATCTGGTTATTTCATATAAAACTATCACATGACATTGATCATAACCTCTTCTTTGTGAAAACAGATCACTGTCTGTTGACAACTGATACCCATTAAATATATTAGACTTCCTTTAAAAATTACACAATAGTAATTAAAAGGACTCACCTATTATGGTCCCAGATTTTCTTGATTGTGCCCTCTCCAAAGTGTAGCATTTCTTACTCTGCAGTAAGGCAAAATGTACTTGTAGGCAATGATCCAAGTTGATTCTTGCAAGAAAGGAACACATTTTTGAATGGGGGAATCACAAACTAAAATAAGGAATTTAATTAGGAAAAATTAGGCAAGCATTTAGAAACTGGTAGGGAAAGGGAAGAGGAGACATTTAGGGAAAAAAAAGAAGGAAAGGATTTCCCCTCCACCTTCCTGTCATAAAACAGAATATATTTTAGAAGAAAACTGAAGAATAATGCCTTATGTAAGTTTAACATTGCTAATTCAACATAGGAGAAATAACTTCTATAAACCACTGTAAATGGTTGGCCATCTTAGATTATATAGCCCTTTTTTATGAGGGGCTGTGTTTAAGTGAAGAGTGACAGCAGGGACATTCATGAACCATTCTGTAAAGTTTTCCTTTCTTTGATGAATAAGTTGCATAATTGTCAGTGCTTTTTCACATAGTACGACTTGGTTATTGACTTAATTTCATATTTAATGATCTAATAGCATAAATGACTAATGAAGTCAAATATTCACACTACGTAACTGAGTGATGTAGACAAATGATGTAGACAAATTCTTCAAATTTAAAAAGCATCCTTTGACAGAAGCACTTTGGATATAGACATTAACTCATTAATTCTAAAACATCCTTGGGAATAAAGTCAGAAGTATTTTATCCCTTGTTTCTATAATTCTCATTCATTGAGAATTAATCAGTTCTGGTTGAGTGTTTTAATAAATTCTTCGCATGAGAGAAGCTAGAGAGGCAGGTTTAGTTAATGGACATTCCAGGGATCCCAACAGAGACTTGCTTATAAATACACAGGAATTGGGTCTTCCTCTCTGACAATGGAGAGGCCCCTTCATGTCACACACAGTAGTAGGACTTGGGATCAGGATCACTGACTTAGAAATTGACTTTAGAGAGACTTTAGAGTTAGCGTGGAATTTTGTCTAATTCTTCTAAGGTCCAGAGAGCATGGGTGATTTGCCCTATGAGATCTAATTAGTAAGTGTCAGAGATAGGATTTGAACTTGGGTCTTTTAACAACTCCAGTTCTAGCGATCAATCTTTCTACAATATCATGCTCCATCTAATTTGCTGATAATGTAATTTATTCAAGGTTTTCTGACCGTTAGGGATATGAAGTTTCGTATTTCTTGTGTACTTGACATGCTATGGGAGGCAGCAGATAATGAGTCTGGATTAAGGGTGCTTACATTTGCTTCTCTCATTTTTCAAGGCCATCTCTAAAACAAAACCAAACAAAAACATCATACTCACTGAGGGAGGCCCAGTGGGTTTAACACATGCTGAACTTTGGTTGATTTACTCAAATATGTTGATCTTTATTATAACAAAAAGGATATTTTCTAGATTTGATGTAGGCTTTGAATTTTCAGTCCTGTAAGATGATTTTTTTAGTAGATCTAGACTGTGAGAGTGTTTTCAAAGTTAATTGAGAACAGTGGCAAGAAGAAGGGAGGAATAGTTTGATGGATGCCTTTCCAAGTTTTATCATCTTATTCTGATAGAGATATACTGTATATACCTCATAAAGTAAACATGGCCCTAAAGGTCAAAAGTGCAGTTTAAAATAATATTCAGCATTTCTCTACAATCTGTTATCTTGACAGAGTTATCATGATAAAAAGCTTTACTTTCTAAATGTTGCTCTGAAGTTAGAAGTATAAAGTTGTTACATATTAGATTTTGTTGTTTTTTTTTTCTACCTGTTTCAATAGTTACTGAGAAGTTTTTCTTTATTTTTTCTTTCAGAGAATCAGCAAGTGTGAATTGGGACATTGAAAAAGTTACCTTGTCAGATGAAGGTTACTATGAATGTGAAGCTAGTAGCACTGCAGGGATTGGTCGTGCAGAAACCTTTTTTGATGTTTCAGGTGAGTATCAATTAATTCTTCTGTACCAGAAAGCAGAATGTTTTATGTATTATCTGATTAAGTAATGTGGGCTTATTTAACATAAACCTCATTGTCATAAAATTGGGATAATTTTCAATCAAAAACAACTACTTTTCTTGGAAAGAATAAAATTGCTTAATGGATGGGGCTTATTCTGTTCCTAAGAATGTCAAATCTGATTCATGTATGTATGCCCTCATGTATATGATTATATATATATAATATATGTTTCTATATATGTGTACATATAGACATATATTGTATATAAATATAATAGTAGGTACTAGATGATACTTAACCAAGTAAATACCAGTAGAGGAAGTCTTTTTGCTTGGCTACCTCAGTAATTGATGTATCTCAATTAGAATTTTTCTTGTGCCCCTTCTCTTTCTCTCTCTCTCACTCTCTTTCCCTTTTTCTGTCTTTTTCTTTCCCTCTTTTTCTGTACGTATATATGTATATACATACATACATACATATACACATGTACACACACACATAAACATACACCACACACACACACACACACACACACACACACACACACACAATGTCCCAAAAGTCTCGGTCCAGTTTAAAACTTTAAAATTACCAGAACAACTATAAATCCTACAACCACACAAAAACATAATCTAAAATTTTAATTATTTGATTTATTTCTGTTTATTTTGTTTTGTGAATTTTGAATAATAAACTTGTAATTTTATGTAGTGCACTTCATGTCCTAGATGATACTTTTCCAGATGGGTAGATACTAATGGAGGGGCTCCTCTTGCTTAACCACCTCAATCACCTGATGTATCTTAATTGAGCTTTTTTTTCTTGTGGGGACACATCAAAAGTATTGTGAATGCATCACAACTTTGTTCTTTGAATAACTTTGGGATATGATTATAAATGAAATTCTATTCTTCACTGAACAGTAGCTGATGAAAAATTTTATGAAGTTAAAAAATTAATGAGAGCAGCATATATCTAGTACAAGATAGTGGTTATGTTAAATTTTAATTTAAAAGTCAGTATTTTAGATATTGAAATAATTAACCTTTTAAATGTTGTATTTTGTAGGTTTTGTAGCATTTTTACTTCTGAAGCTATTAAAGTTTAAAATCACAGCAAGATTTTAGAGATACTTTATATTTTCATATTTAGGAAGCAACTGAAAGGAACTTTACCTTTTTTATTACTAGAATAGTGAAGCATAGGAAATTTATCATTATTTCAAATTTGTGTACTGTCTTTCTCTAAAAATATAAAACATTTTACAAAAGATATTAAGAAACAAATGGAAATCTTCATTATATCTTAATGAGATAGAATGCAAAAATAATGACAAAAAAGCTTTTTTGTGGGGATATTGTTTAATTATCTTTCTTCTTCAAGGTTCTCAAATTCTTAGTCGGCATCTAGGCTGCCACTGGAAATGCAGACCACAATTTTAGACATTCAGCCTGTCTGGAACTTGACATTCACCTAAATCTTAGTTGTAACACAATTGATTCTTACCATGTGTAATGGCATATTGTTTTTACAACCTGGAAATAATAGTAACCAGGTATTTCTTTGTCAGAGCAGCAGGTCTATTTCAATCCTGTACTCCCTGAATCTGCTTTGTATACATACATACATATTTTTAAAACAACTTAAGACAAAAACTTCTTTTGAAATGATATGCTATACTTATATTATTATTTATTGTTTTTATTAACAAATCACTTTTGAAATATAACATGTTAGCACATAAGTAAAGAAAGCACATCACTTGTTCTGCAATCAAACCTATATAATGTCTTGCTCTTAGAAAAATACAGTTTGTCTTCTAAAGAATTTCCATTTTAGCAAGTTGATGTACTTGTAATGAACACATTTTTTTCAACTGCTGTAATTATGGAAGGAATTGGAATAGTGTCAACATTCTGCTTCTGAGAAAACAAACACTTGAGCTCTTGTTGTTTCCTTCCCAGCAATATTAGTTTAAGTGAAGGAGAACAGTGAAGTAGTTTAAGGGAAGAGTAGATTCAGACATATTGCTTAAATGAGAAGACAGTCAATGCCAGTAAAGACTTGTGAACTCACCTTAGTGAGCTCTGGCTATTTGTGTTTTACTCATGTATGTGAGCTGTAAAGACCTGTTTTCAGTCTTTCTACACAGATGTGTTTATATGTAAAATGCACATATCTACATATATGTATATATTAGAACCAGATCTAGACTAAGAATTCCTAATTATTCCATTTTCTTTCAAAAGCCATGGACACACATCAAAATTGTGTCTTTCTGTGTGTGTATATGTGTGATCTGAGTTAAAAGGAACTTCTAAAGCTATCTAGTCGAACTCATATCTGAACAAGAATTGTTCTTCTATAAAATATACAAGAGGTTACCCAACCTTTCCTTGAGGGCCTCCAGGAAAGAGGATTCTACTGCCTTCCAAAGCAGACCATTGTATTTGGCAATAATTCTAGTTGTTAGGCACTATTTATTTCCTTACCATCAAACTTAAATTTGCCTTTTTGCAACTTTTAACTGTTCCTGAATTAATGTTATTCATTAGATTTGTAGGACTTTTAAAAATTACAGGATCAGAGGATCATAGGTTTTGAACTAAAAGAGTTCTGTCAGACCATCTAATTCAACCCTTTCATTTAATAGATGGGGAAACTGAGGCCTGGAGAGATTAAGTATTTTTTCCAACATCATAGAGTATTAAGTGGCAGAATTAGGATTTGAAGGAAGACTATATGACTCCACATTGTTTTCTTTCCATACCTATTTCCTACATTTGCCAGAACATACCTTTTCAATCTTCTTCATCTAATTTTTCTACAGGGTTATGTCTTCTTTTGTACCCTCCAGAATATCATGTATTGGTGTGATTTTGTACAGTGAATTTTAATAGATTCATCTTATTATTTCAAGTCTAAATGAATGAAAATGATTCTTGAGTTCCTAACCTGTGCCTTTTGATTTTATACAGAGCCCCCTCCTGTCATCCAAGTGCCTAACAATGTGACCGTTACTCCTGGAGAACTAGCAACCTTGACGTGCCTTGCCATAAGTGCTGTGCCTTATAACCTTACTTGGCAGAGAAATGGTAGAGATTTCAGACTGGCAGATCCATCTCGGATCAGGATTCTGACTAACCTCTCCTTGGAGATAAATAGTGCAAAATTCACTGATGCTGGAGAATATAATTGCATGGTTTCTAATGAAGGAGGATCAACAATTGCTTCAGTCTTCCTGTCTGTGCAAGGTATTGTACTGGAAGTTTTCCGAACTATGGTGTTTTTGCATTTTTGTTTTTTTCTTCTTTGTATCTCCTAATTAATCAAACCTTTGTTTCCCCAGTCCTTCCCCCACCTCCCACCCCATTAGCTGAGTATACGTTTCTCCACGTACTTAAATTGTAAATATGAATGGAAGAATATTATGTCTGTACTTCTTAAATGGGTTCTACTTATCTAAAATTTTATTGGCATCAAAATTGTATTAAAAAATAGTCATTTGTAATATTTAGATTCTCTAGCCTATGATCACACCATGGACCTATGTTCATATCAGTTCAGATACTTCCTTCATAGGTATAGATCTCAGTTGATCCGCACTTTCTTGTCTTATTCACTTCTCTATACCTTCCATAAAGAGTATATCCAAAATATTGGGGGCTTTTCAGTATATAGAGAACAGTAAGTACTTAATAAATGCTTATTGATAGACTCAACATCTTAAGCCTTCTGATGACACACTCCAAATTTCTGTTATAAGATCATTAATGAATAAGTGTTTATTAAGTACTTAGTATGTAGCAATTACTGAGAATACTGTAGTGAGGCAATCCTTGCCTTCAAAGATCTTATCATTCAGTAGAGGAGATAAGCATATTGCCCTCAAGGAGCTTATAGTTTAATAGGGGGAAATAAACATATAAAGGAGTAGTGACTAAGAGAGAATATTTTGGTCTGGGAAGTAATAAGCATAGTCAATGGATCCATAAGGGAGTTGATTTACACAGTTTTTCTAGAAGCAATAGTAGAGTGGTAGGATTGATTGGTAATATAGTGATGGTATAGTTTCCAAAGAAGTGTTAGATATGGGAGGTGTAAGGTAAATGGAATGGAGGGTGTACTGGAAGCATGATCTGATGGTCTGTAGCTGATTACATGTAGTGTGCTATATCAACTCATTCCTAACGGATACAGGGTAGTTCATCCCTATGGTGGACATTACAAAACTAAGTGGATTAAGTGCCCCAGGGCATGATCTCTGAACTGGTTATCCTGAGGGTACACTGGGAGGACAAATGACAAAAATTGGGCAATTGGAAGAATCTCATTGAATGTAATGTAGTATCTGTGCTGTCACATGCTCTTCTAAATACATGTTCTTCACATATTAATATACTTTATATTTGGGCAGATAGGTGGTACAGTGGATAGTGTGCTGAGCCTAGAATCAGGAAAGCTCACCTTCCTGAGTTCAAATCTGGCCTCAGACGCTTACTATCTGTGTGACTTTGGGCAAGTCACTTAATTCTGTTTGCCTTAGTTTCCTCATCTGTAAAATGAACTGCAGAAAGAAATGGCAAACCACTCCAGTATCTTTGCTAGTAAAATCCTAAATGGGGTCATGAAAAGCTGGACATGACTGAAAACAACTGGATGACAATAACAAATTTTATGCTACTTCTCATGTCTTTTCTAGTCATATACAGTAATAAGTTTATATCTATCATATGTTTTTCTAGTGTTCTTTGTATTCTAATTTTTATTATTGTGAGATCACTGCTTTATATTTCATAATAAATATGAATGAAACAACATTGTTTCTAGTATTTGCTCCCTGAAAATAATCTCCCAAATTAGTGCCAACAGATATTTCCAGGCTATCAGATTCATCTACAATGTAGTATAATGTTTTCTATTCACTATATTTTTTTAGGTTTCTTCTTCCCAAAATATCAACATATGATTGACTTGAGAATTGGAACTATTTTTGTTGTTGGACCAGTCTGTTTTACACCAGTTCTTGCTTTCATCCCTTACTTCTTGGTAGCTAATTTAATTTCCTTCCAAACTCTCAAGATGTTTTACATCCTCCAGAAGTTGTATGCTGTGTAGATCCACTTCCAGTGACTTATTTGGCATACATGGAAATGAGAACCCCTTCGAGTATAAATTAATGGCCATCCAATCTTAAATCTTCAACTGTGCCTCTTTATAATGTGCTGACAGCAAGCTTTGTATACAATAGCATTAGTAGTATGCTTAGAGGTATTAAAAGTGTATTATGTTCAAGGTCATCAATTGAAGATAAGAAACAGCCTGAGAGCTTCTTTTTCATTGCATTTATCTTTTTCTTCCAAATGTCTATAGAGCAGCTGGGAAGCTTAAAGCAATAAGCAAATTACTTGTTGGCTTGGTTTTCATACTTAAATTGTGGTTCTGCCGCTGTCTCAGCAGAATATTTTTATTTAAAATCCCTTATGTAAGAGATTAATTACATCAAAAAGCTGGGAATGGCTCTGCCCAGTATGTTCTTGCAAGTAATTCTAAAACCTTCCTAAAATAACATACTCACAGATGACAACATTGACAAGGTAACCTGACATTGTGTATGAAGGATCTTTTTCTTGAAGAAAACCACTGTGATAATTAAAATCTTTTGCTGAAAGAGGAGACATTTGATTTTTATTTTTTTCTTGGTAATGGAGTAAAATTCTCAGGTCTGTAGGTATGACTTTTAGGAGTTAATCTAGTTAAATAATTGGAGTGTCATTGACGTAGAATTAATTCATTACATTTCCAAGGTGGCAAATTGCTTGGATGATCTGGGCTGATGTGTGTAGTAACTTGTATCATTAGATGCTCTCTAATGTTCCTTCCAGCTCCAAAGGTTTATGAAATTCCAACACTTTAATAGAGGCTTTCAGATAAAAGTGAACCAGCAAATCCCTGTATTCTATTTCTGACTGTACCTTTGTATTTTTAGGGGAAACTTGGGAGAACTATTCAATCTCTGGATATCTCATTTTCCCCTTTTGAAACATGAAGATGTTTCTTCCTCTTTTCCTTCCTTTTTTCCACTTTCCCTTCTGATGTTTCTACCTTCCCATGTACAATAAAGGCATTTAAAATATAGGCTCCGAATGGAGAGTGCCAGGTTCATAATCAAAGGACGCAGTTTCAAATGCTTCCTTTGCTACTTGCCATCTCTTTTATCTTGAGTGGCAAGTCATTTTACCTCTCCATGTCAGTTACTCAAGTTGACAAATCAACATGAATTTATTAAGATCCTACAATATACAAAATATTGTGCTAAGCAGTGGGAATACAAATAAAGGCAAAAAACATAGTCTCGATCTCAAGAACATCAAGCTAAAGGGGAAAAGTAACATACAAACAACCATACAAACTCATCTGTGTATATGTGTATGTATAGGCATGTGTAGATATACACAACTTCATATATAAGGTTTGTACATATAAATAACACATGCACATATAAAAAGTTTGTTTATATATGTGTATGTATATAAAGTTTGTACATAGTTGTAAGTTGTCTCCCCCATTAGACTGTGAGTAATACTTCATATATATTCATGTTTCTCTATTTTTTTTAGTAGAGAAACAAGGCTTGCTATAACTATCCCCCTCTCCCAAGCTCAAAATAGCCAGTAAGAAGCAATGTTCTGGTCAATCTTGGGACTGACAAACAATTTAAAGAGAGGAGAGGAAGGAAAAAAGGTATCAGAAAAGCTGGGACATTCTAGAAATGGAAGTTTGGTATCTGAGTTCATCACTGTTTCATCTGATAAACAATCAGCTGGGTGCCATCTCTGTAAGAACAACCATATCATACCTGGACACACGGGGAGTAAAAAGTTGCGAAAAGTTTTAACTAGCAACAGCAAAGTTCTAGAACAATTTTAGCAATGGTCCTTTTCTGCTTCTTTAAAAAACATTGTAAATGAATGGAACATAAAAAGATGATCTTTTATTATGTAGTGCTGTTACTCTGTGTGTGTGTGCATGTTGTAGATGACCTTTCCAAAGATTAAAACATGGTTTTAATCTGTTTACATGGTAGTAATTCCCATTTTGGGGGTAGAATCGGCACTATATGAATCTTCCTCTTCTTTTCCTCTTCCAACTTTAGCACTCTATCTGCTGCACTGTGTGGATGACCTCTGATAGTGTGATCCGCTTTAAATCTTTTAACTCATATTCCTATGCCTTGTTATCATGACCCTTTGGAGAAAAGGGAATACAGGGACAACACATGAATAAGAAATTTGGTGTGGAGATAAAAAAAAAAAACAATCAACAAGCATTTATTAAGTGCTAGGATGTTAGGAATGCAAAGACAAAAAAGGAGGTCATTCCCATCAGTTAATCAGTTAGTCCATCAATAAGTATTTATTAAACAATTAACCATCTCCAGGCACTGTACTTAGGATGCGGGCATGAGAATCCAAAGAATGAAC
This sequence comes from Gymnobelideus leadbeateri, assembly GCA_011680675.1. Lineage (NCBI taxonomy): Eukaryota > Metazoa > Chordata > Mammalia > Diprotodontia > Petauridae > Gymnobelideus > Gymnobelideus leadbeateri. Next base: position 891,425 of record WOXC01004630.1, read on the forward strand.
AATATCTCCTCTGGGAGGCTTACATTCTGTAGAAGTTTTCATGCTGTACTTTTCTCAGTTTACTGAGTATCTCATTAGGTACATAATAGTAGCTCCCTGAAAGCTTACTGATTGGTTAACTTCAGAAGTTCTAAATACTTTAAGATAGTGGAGTCAGCCTAAACAATTGTTGGGTGATTGGAATATGAATGTCTACTGTTTCTGGCACTTTATTAATTCAGTCAGCAGGCACCAGTGGAAGGAATTCTTAAGTTTTCCCAAGAAATTCCAAAAGGGACCAGACATTGAAGGTATTTATGCAGAAAAAAACATTTCTTTCCAAAACTGGAACAAAGGTTGTTTCCAGAAAGAAGGTTGCTGATGCCTGATAGCTTCCATTCTTATGCTTATATTTAGTTTGACACAGGTTGTAAGTGAGAAAATTGAGACTTGAGAGAAGTTGTTACTTGCCCAACATCACACAAGTAGTAAGGTGGGGGCAGCGTGTAAATTCTGGTCTCCCAGGCTCCAGCTTTACCACTTTATCCACTGCACCGTGTGGATGACCTCTGATAGCGTCACGAGCTTTAAATCTTTTAACTCATATTCCTATGCCTTGTCTCAGAAAATTGTTCCTTTTTTAATATCTGACTAATTCTTTTAAGCTACTCATGTGATATTTAGACTCATGAAAGCTGCTGTAGTGAATGAGCTCCTAAAGGCTGAAATTTATTTACAGAAGGAATGCCTTTCACTCCCTTCTCCTTGTAGAACAGAATCATTATTATCCAAATTTTTAAAATAAGTGCTGCAATAAACTACCAAAAAAAGATGCTATTTACATTTTGCTCCCTAGTTTCTTAGATCACTAGCAGTGTAAATCTTTCTCAGAGATGTTCTTTTTGATGGCCTGTCTTGTTGGCAGTGGGTTCTGGGAAAAACATTTGATGAAGAAATGTTTTTCAAAGCCAACAGGAAGATATAGTTCAGAATTTATGACACTGTTTAGTAGAAAATAAGAGACTACAGTAAATTTGTGGCCACCCAAATTTATTATTTTATGATTGAGAATATTACAGCAAAGCTACAGATGTTTAATGAAATAAACTGCTGTACTTGGAGGCATATTGCTATACTAAGTATGCTTTCTTTGGTCTTAACTCATGAAACTATTAATATAGTCAATGAAAATTTAATAACCTATATGATATTAGGTCACAGAATTTGTCTCTCTTAAATTAGCTGGCCATTGGAAAATTGTTTCCAAATAACAAATGAAAGAAGAATCTTTCCTAGGATGAGATAGTGTCTTGTCCTTCATAGATGCCTTAGGTATAATCCTGTCTGCGGACAGTGGGTATGGACTAGATGAGCTCAGAGATTTCTTCCAGTCTTATGCTATTTTTTGTTTAGCCACTAAAAAACCATTGGCGACCTTTAGAAATGGAATTTCAACTGAATGGTGGGGTTTGAAGCCAGATTGTGAGGGCTTTAGGAGTGAAAAATTTGATGAGGGAGGAAATGAAGGTATCAAGTATAGGGAAGGAAGGAAATGAGCATTTATTAAGCATCATGCTAAGCTCTTTAAAAATGTTATCTCATTTGATCCTCATCAGTACCCTGTGATGTAGGCGCTATTATTTTCCACATCTTACAGTTGAGGAAACTAAGGCAAAAAAAAGTTAAAGGCTTTGTTCAAGATCATAATAAAAGTCTGAGATAGATTTGAACTCAGATCTTCCTGAGTCCAGGCCTAAAACTCTATCCCTTGAAAATCCCAGTTATTAGGGGAGGCTAGGTGGCACAGTGAGTAGAGAGTGCCGGCCCTAGAGTCAGAAGGACCTGAGTTCGGATCTGGCCTTAGACACCTAACACACACAAACAAAAACCTAGCCGTGTGACCTTGGGCAAGTTACTTAACCCCAATAGTCCCTCCCCCAAAAAAACGAAAAAAAAAAAAAGAAAATCCCAGTTATCTTTTTCTAGGAGAAGATTTCTCTTTATGGGAATTTATCAGTAAAGGGTGATATATTGAGGGAGGATCAATAAAGATTGTTGTTTTTGTTTTGGGATGGGTGAAACATTTCCTCTAAGCAGTAATGAAGTAGGCAAGGGTGATGAAATCACCAAATTGGCAGAGATTCAAAATGAAAAAGCTGTAGAATGGCTGGTTGGGCAAGATCCCAAAAAGACTGTTGATGGTGAGATCAGGGGTAGCAGTAGAAGAATTGGTCTTAACAAGGAGGGAGGCCATCTTTATCTTTGACCATCGGCCCTGTCACCCACACTCACAACATAGGTGTCATTTTCTACTTCAAGCTCTTTCTCACCCATTAGACCAATCTGTTGTCCAGTCCTGTTGATTTTACCTTTGCAGCATCTCTCATATAAATCCCTTCTCTCCTCTGATACTGCTACTCTCTCTCATATACACTTTCATCATCTCAAACCTGGACTATTGCGGTAGTCTGCTGGTTGTTCTCTCTGCCTCACTTCTCTCCCCACTCTAGTTCATCCTCCATTTAGCTGTCAGATTGATCTCCCTGACGTGCAGGTCCAACAATGTCACCGACTCATCCCTTCCCCACCTACCCCCTTCCATCTCCATGAGCCATTAAGGTACCATGTTCAAGGTACTGGATTTCAAATGGTGCTCTGTGTTATCTGTTAAAGTGTATTATGTTTAGTATCCAAGGTAGTGAATTTTCTTTTAATTAATTTCCCAATAAGAGATAGAGGGAAAATCCCTTAGATCTCTTTTACTTAATATTTTCTCTTTTATAGAAATTCGTGTGAATAAACTTTGCTTATCATATGCAAAGTTCCCCTATGCAACATCTTTGCTTACTGCATACATACTTAAATAGTTAATACTATTTTCAGTAGTATATTCAAGTAATTTAATATTTTGAATAGCAATGAATAGTCAGTACTAGTTTTCACTGGAAAATACTATTCTTGACATTTTTACATTACAGATTTCTGCTAAATTTTTTTCTGTAGACTGAACTGAAAGACACATGCCAAATACCTGCATAGATATTTTATCTGCTGAATGAATTCAGACACACTGAAGTTCTTGTTAAATTATAATGAAAATCCTTAAATCACTAATTGTTGCCAATATTTAATTTTTTGGGCAATTGTAACTGCTTGAAATCCCAAGTTTGAGTCAGTGCAGATAAATAAAATGTTGTGTTAATATTCTTTTATTGGTCTTTTGATTACAAGTGGGATATGGAGTATTGTGGAAGCCTTTACATCACTTATGATTAATTTGAAAAGATCAGAGGATCATAGCCATAGATCTAGAAGGACATTTAGTCCAACTTCTCTGAGAGGAGAGAATGGGGAGAGAACAAGTATTTATTAAGCTCCCACTGCATGTCAGGCACTATACTAAACATTTTACACATATCTCTTATTTGATCCTCAAAACAATCCTGTATGCTTAGTCCTATTATTATCACCTTTTTTACAGCTGAGGAAACTGAGACAAAGGTAAACCGTGACTTGCTCTGGGTCACATGATTAATGTGTGGGACTGATTCTAAACTCAGGTTCTCCTCATCACAGGCCCAGCACTCTACTATATCCACTCTGACACCTAACTGCCCCATTCAATTTTAAACATCTCAAAGGCTTATCTGTGGTTTTGTTTGGTTCCCTACCCAGTCGATACTCATGATTTCATCATTGTAGAGAACTCTAGGTGTGGAAACCTCTTCTACTGATGCAGGTTAGCAACTCTAATGTACCCTCTAGTCTTAGAGAGTTGTGTGACACATTTATGAAGTTATCTAACTTGCCCATGGTGACACAGTATGGGTAGCGGTAGTACTTGAATCTAGGTATTTCTGATTCCAAGTCCGGGTCTTTATTCATTACATCACAATGCTTCCTGTGGCTTTAATAAAATTAGTACATTTTTGAGAGCTTCTGATCTTTTTCCCTCTTAATAAAAAACCAGACATTCAAGGTTGAGATATGGCAGGACTGTTCAGTGGCATATACAGAGTTAAAGAATGAGGTGAGATTTTTGTGCCCAGTTGCCCTACTTGTTTAATATAGTCCACTGGCTAAAGTGGACTGAAGTGAGCCTTTTTATTTTTTTGGTAATACATTCCAAGTTCCACATAATAAAATGTATAAAATAATACTGTGTTTGGCATTTATATGGAACTTTCATTCTAGTAATCTATGTGTTTGACAGATGTTATAACAATTTAAGAGTTGGTGGTAAGAATTATTTCCCTCTTATGTTCAGTGGAGAGTAGGAAAGATTATTAAATAGTTCTAAAATAAGACCTGTAAGGAAAGGCTAAAGAATTAGGATTATTTAGTTTGTATAAGGATAGTATGTGGGATGACCTAATAAATGCTTCAAGGAGATGGAGGGTTATTATGAGCCTGGAGAGCAGCTGTTTTCCATCACCACCAAAGATAGAACATGAGGAAATATATTTAAGTGTAGTTTATGAGAGTCAGATTAGATAGGAAGTAGAACTTCCAATTGTCAGAGAAGTTAAACCCTGAAAGATTATTTCTAGGGAGAGAGTGCTTAATAAATGTTATTGTTCTTATTATCATTCACCTAAATGCTCTCTGAAATTCTCCGTATTTATGTTTCTGTAATAGATTTGAACATTTTCTGTACAACCTAATAGAATTTATTCTTCTCCTTGACAGGAGTGTGATTCAGTCTAACAAAACAACCATTTACAAACCCATATGAAAGATAACCATAAACAGTCAACATCCCCATTGTTTGCTCAGAAGCATTTTTACATCTTGGCAAGATTTTTATCAGTCTTTTTTCCACTTTCCAGAATCTTAAGCTTGCTTGTGATTATAAGTGAGTATTAATAACCTGAAACAGAATGAAAGGGATTCTATGCCATTAATAAAATTTAATTGTCCCAGTGCTCGATTTTTTTTTAGAACCAAACATTTCTTTGAGATTCTGGACTCCATTCTAAATGTTCCTGACTTCCATATAACCACAGCTGACCAGAGAGTTCTCGTTACGGAAGATTCCAGAGAATGAAGTATTGAGGGCCTCCTTATGCTCTGGATATCAGTACCACACAGGAACACAAACAGTCTTCTCTGTAATCATTTCTGCCCCCTTAATTACAGTAGATCTTTTCCTACTTTTGAAAAGTTTACAATGAGTCAATTATAGCTCAAGGGATGTGAGAACCTTTCAACTGAATCAGAACTGGTAGGTACTGAACTAAATCAAGAAAGACCTGGAAGTTCACAGTAGAGAAAGAGAAGGCAGAAGCATCATGCTTTAGCATAGACAACCCCATCAGAATGACCATAAAATAACAAATATTAGAACAGCAATATGATTCAAATTGAAGAAAATAAGAACGAAGGGAAGGAAATAGGAAATTTTCCCAGAGATATTATTTAGTCCTAACATGGTTATTTGTATAGTTTGACTGAACTGGTAAATATTTAAGTGAAAGATGTTGATGAAATATTTGATAGATAACCTCCATATCAGCTCCTATTGGAACACTAAAGGCTAAGCCATTTGCCCTTTCCTTACTCTTTACAACACACCGAGTCAATAAAATAATTTTTCACAAACCAGAATCATAGATACAAAACTATGAAGAGCAGTGTACAAGGAAACAGACTGAAGATAGATCATCTAACTTTTCAGGAAGAAGGGGTTCCTTTTCATTAACATTTGAGGGATAATTTGATGTGTGAGAGGTGCTGACAGTGAGGTCTCTGTAACTTAGGGAAGGATTCTCTACCCCTTTTAAATTTAATCTGAATTATGACATTTTTTCCACCGTTTTCTTAAGTCTCAACAACACAGTACAACCATAAATCAAGCCCTGATTTGTAGCATTTATTCATTTCTGAGATGTAAACGCTTGCACAGAAAATTTGATAGGTGACTCTCTAGCTTGTTGGAGTTGGTTATTCCTGCTGCCATCCATCCTGAAGTCTATTCTGGTAGTCCTTGATGTGGAAGTCATGCTACAGACATCTGTCATACCTTTCTTTCTACTTTGTAATAACATTTCTATAGCACTTTAAAGTTTGAAAATCCTCACTATTTGAAAAGCCTCACAGTAATGCTGTGATGTAAGTGTTTTGTGTTTAACCACATTTTAACTGTGATTTCACTGTTTTATAAAGACTTCCAAGTAAAGACCATTTCTAGTGTAGAGCTGTACCTTCTCCATAACTTAAAGGCATGGTTAGAGGGTTTCCTGGGCCATTAAGAGGTTAACTAACTTGCCTAGATTTATATACTCAGGATGTGTCAAAGACTAAATGTGAAACCTATATCTTCCTGACTCCCAGGTGGGCTCTGTAGCCAATATTCCATTCAGTCTCTAAGGGTAGGTATAATAGGTATTATTACAAACATTTTATAGATGCTATAACTGAGGCTGTCCTTTCCTTGTTGATGACTATAGGAAATAAATATGGTAGCAAATGCCTGTCACACACACACACACACACGTCTAATTTCATGATCCATTTAAGGTACAGTTCACAGGGGCTTTGCCTTGAAAACCTCTGGATCTAAAAGAGCTCTACAAGGACAGGAATAGGGCTTGTGCCTGTGCTTTCATTGGTGTAGGGAAATGCTGGATGAGAAAATCCCTTCTACCACTTCAGATTGGCCCCTTGACAGTAAGTTATATATAGTCTTAAGAGAGTTGCCTAGAGCACTGAGAGATTGACTTCTTGAGGGATATAGTCAGTCAGTCCATAAACATTTATTAAGCAGATACTAAGTGCCAGGCATTGTTCTAAACAGTCAGTATGGCATTATGATTAGAGAACTGGCCTTGAACCAGGAAGAGAGCTACATAAAATATATTTAATTGATAGTTCCAAAAAGTTGATTTTGGCTTTGTAGATAATCCTTTCATCAATGCATATTTTAGGTCCTATGCATTTTAGCAAATAGTTCCATAAATCATTATAAAAGAATGGATTTGGCACATGATGGACATTGTTCTAGTGATGAATGTAGGCTTCTTGACAGCAGGGAATAATTCATTTTTATCTTTGTATATCTAGCACCTAGCACATTTAATAAATACTTGCTGATTAATTGTTGATAGTGTCTGAATTTGGCTTCTCTTTAATGATTCTTGAGTGAAGACCTATAGTCCTTGCTTGTCCTGAGACTGTTAATTTGATTTTTATCGCAGGGCTGTCAGATGTCACATATACAGACGCATTTCATACATACAGTCATACCTGCCAAAAATTGCCCTGTGTTGCTAGATAAATAGAATACTGGTTAAAAACTTATGAATAAAAACCATGGAATATTCAAACATAGCAAGAATGATCTGACCCAGTCTACCAGAGGAATCCATAGCAGCTGAGCATGCTTATGCATCATGTGCATGTTTTAGATCCACAATACACAAATATATGCTTCTATCAATTTCAAAGTTTGAAAACTTATTGAACAGTATATTTGCTAAGAGTAGGAGAATGTAGAGGCTAAAATACCAGATAATTGAAAGGAAAAGGCAAATTAGCTAGTCACTCAAAATATTGCCTTCTCAATGTACGACATTTGTCACCTTGACCTAATTTGCTTAGTAGCTCTAAATGTTCTTTTTATTAAAAAGTGCCCAGATGAAATATTTATGTAGCATGTGCCAATGATACCTTGTGCATAGTTTGAAATGAAGGCTAACTTATGCTTCTAATATGTATGTCCCTATAGATTGAAATGAGATAATCAGTATCATGAATTTTTTAGGAAAATGTCTACATAATCCAATTACATTTTTTCACTAAAATCCACAATAATATCAATTTATAATCTCTGTATCCTCTTCTCTCCTTCCTCACCTGTTACAAGTTCAAATTTGCATAAAACTAAGGTATATCCCTACCAAAGTGATTTGCTGTTGATGTACGATCTACTGGTCAGTTAATGAGTCAGCATCATTCTACTTTGGGATTTATAAGCTCTTTCTCTTCCTTTCTGCAGAGATATTAAGAGAGAGAAAGATGAGAAATTATAGAAAAGTCAATACTAAGTACTAAATAGGTCAAATCTACTTGATGATTAATTGGTTTCCCATTTTTGTCACCAAAGTAGACATGATAGAATTTGAGTAAATGTATAGGCTAAGATTTTGAAAAAGGGATATTTCAATTAAATTTGACACTTCATTATAAGAAGAGAGACCCTTGGTTAACCAATCAGTGAATTCCATATTCCTCTAGGCATCATCTCTTCCATCTTCCTCCATTTGAACTTTGTATCTTGTCTGTGTCTCTGTCTCTCCTTCCATCTCCCTCCTTTTTTTCCTTTCCCCTCTCCCTCTTCCTTTTTTTTTCTCTTTTCCTTTTCCTTTTCTTTTCCCTCTCCATCTTACTTGTCTTCTCTCTCTCTATTAGTTCTCCTCTCATCTGTCCCTTCTGCTCCCTGGCTTGTCTATATCCATTTCTTTGTTTCTCTCTACATATGTGTCTCTCTGTATATTTGTCTGTCTCTTCCAATTTCTTTATACTGCATCCCCATCTTTTTTCACTGTACCACCAAGGGAGCTCTAATTTGGAAACTTTTAGTCCAGAATCTTGATGACCTAAGGGCCTCTAGGATTAGGATATAGTCTAGAAGTTGTAAGTTGAACCCATGGGAGAAAAATATCCAGATCGTAGGTCATAGACCAGATGATTAGAGAAATTCTAGTAATACAATCTACTTACCCAGACCAGCCTAGCTTATATTAGTACACATTTTGAAATGCTAAAATGTTTCATTTTGCTATTTCCCTTAGGAAACAGTAAAGAAAAAAAAATGAAAGTTGAGAAAAATTTCTTGGAGCATGTTGGTACATTATAAATTGGCCTTATGATAAGTCAATTGTTAAGTTTGTTTCTCCATATGCCCAGAGTTTTAATTTAAAAAAATGACTAACATGACTAACAGGAGTCTCTTATCTTCCTATTCAGAACAGGAAATAAAGGGAAGTGAAATTCTTTATTTGAGAGTAATGTCAATGTGTTTTAAACTAAATTATCTAAATCAGTAGGTACACATCTGTTACAATGGCACACAGCTGCTAATTACAGCATGCTCAATGATAGTCATTACATTACTTTTTGAAGTTAACACAGGAAATGTAGACGATTGGAGGATGGGTCAGAGGTCCTAGAACAGACTGTTGAGTACCGTTTGATTTAAGAGAAATTGGACAGGTTTACAAGCTCAATAATCAATAGTTTCCAGCTTGCTCATTTAGCAGGTTATGCTGTTATATCTATTTAGGAGAAATAAGGGTTTGGGATTTTTTGTTTCTCTCATTTTTTATCCCACAAATGAGAAGAAATTTGGAAACCATTATGAACCAGTTTTCTTAGATTTTTCAGAAATGCCAGAAGCATAAGGTTTGCGTGTGTGTGTGTGTGTGTGTGTGTGTGTGTGTGTTTTAACAAAGTTGGGAGTATTTACTCATATTTTATTGCTGGAATGCAAGTAATAACAAAAGAAAACTAAGGAATGAAGAAATAGCTCATGGGATATCTCCTCTTTGCAGCATTTGTTATTAACTGATGGTTTCTGTGACCATTTTTGTATAAGATCAGGTTCCAAGTTGTCCCTCCTCTATAAATTAAAAAATAAACTGAACAGAATTCAGGAGAAAATTTCAACAGAATCAGAATCTCCTTAGGACACTCTTCATAAAAGCTATGGTTTGCTACAGAAAGGAGTGATATTCCATGTTTATTTTCCTTCTATCATGCATTGCTACCACTTAACTGATGAATTCTCCTTGTTTCAGCAAATGTGGACAATTTGTTTTATAAAATAATGCCCCTGCCCTATCTTGGTTGTCTTCATGATGGCAATAATAAATCATAATAATAACAGCCAATGTCTATGGAGTGGCTTAAGATTTGCAAAGTATATTCCGTATATCTCAGTTGACCTTCACAACAACCCTCCTAGTTAAGTGCTATACTATATCTTTATAGATGAGGAAACTGGGTCTTTGAGATGTTGTGACTTTCTTAGGCTCTCATAGTAAATGTCTGAGATAAGCTTTGAACTCATAATTTTCCAACTTCAAAACTGTCACCCTGTCCACTGAGCCATCAGCTTTACCACATTAGTATTCTTAAGAGAAATCAGAGAATGACTAAGAAATCTAACTTATTAATCATTCTCAAAGGGCAAAACCTATCCTTCAAAATATACATCTCAAATCCTATCTCCTCCATAAAAATGCCTCAAGAGACTTCTCCTTTACTGGAAAAAAAAAAACCAACCCTGTGATTTACATAGCACCTTAAAGTTTTCAAATGGCTTAAATGCATTATTTCATTTGAGCCTTTGAACATCTCTGTTTTGTGGCTGTTACAGGGGTCATTAACTCTAGTGTCCCTCTAGGAAACACAGAGAGATTAAGTCTGTCCGTGGTCAGAAATGAGTAAATATTTGAGGAGGTCTTCCAGACTCTAATTCTACTACTCTATTTGCTGCACCTCAATGTCGATTCTTGTAACCATGATTTAGCGTTTTTCTATAGTAAATGTAATTTTTCTCATTTTTACTTCATATTTTATATCACTAAGTTTCTTCAAGGGTAGGAACCATGTCATACTGTATTTCCAGAATTTAGCACATGATGAGAGGGCAGTAGGTATTCAATCAATATTTAATGGTCAAAATGAAATATTTGGATATAATACATGTACACTAGGTTATAAACATATCCATTTGGATGGTCATCATGGTTTGAATGTTGTGTTTTACATCCTGAAGAGTGTCTGTTATAGGAGCAGCTGGACGGTGCAGTGAGTGGAGCACTGGCCCTGGAGTCAGGAGGACCTGAGTTCAAATCCAGCCTCAGACACTTAACACAAAAACTAATCATGTGACCTTGGGCAAGTCACTTACCCCCAATTGCCCTCCAAAAAGCAAAAAAAAAAAAGTGTCTCTTATAACTATTAGTAGGCAGGTAGGTGGTACAGTAGATAGAGCACTACACCTTAAATCAAGAATCTGAGTTTAAATTCAGCCTCAAACACTTCTATATGTCAACCTGGGCAAAGCATTTCAGCTGTTTGTTAGTTTCCTTAACTGTAAAACAGTAGCATTTGCCACATACGGTTATTGTGAGGGTCAAATGAGAGAACACTTGTAAAGCACTCTGAAAAACTTAACACACTATAAATGCTGGCTAATAGTAGTAGTACTAATAATGATAAAAGTAATGATTGATAGCAGCATGAGATTGAAGTAGTCATTTTTCATGTATATTTATATAATGAAATCTACTTAACAGAACTGAAAACATATCTCTTAGTTGGTGTTTTGCAAATAATAGCAACTTCCTTTATAATGCTTAGAGTGCCAATTTATAAAATGGAATGAATGTCCCCTTTTAATATGTCAATGCCATTGTATCTGGCATACATTTTAAAGCAGATGTTTATAGAAGTTTGATAACGTGGAGAAGTGCTTATTTTCATGTGTAGTTTTTGATGTCTTGTTGAGAGTAAAAGCTTAATAAACAGTCATTGAAATATATACAATTGGATATCCATTTTGGGGTTGAAAAAAGAGGGTAAAATTGGAGAATATTTCTCCTGACCTACATATAATATGATTTATGCTGATTATTATAATATATAAAATACATCTTAATATATATATTAAATTTCATATTATATAATTACATTTTAAAAATTCCATAGTAAATTTTGCCTTTCTTTTTGTTGAATTTTCTCTCAAAAGTATTGGCATTATTACTAGTAAAGTATATGCTATGTATTATAGTTATGTGTAAATATAACTATATTTATGCACAGAAATGCATATACCTATCTTCTCATTTGGACTTTAATCCTGCACTTAAAATTGCTTGTAGGGTTTTAAAAAATGGTTCATAATTGCCTGAACATGTCTAAAAAACATTGGTTTTTACTAAGAACCAGTTCTCCCAGGCTACCACTGACTCCTCTAAATCTGTCAATATTATTTTTCTAGTAATCTAGGTCCAAAACCATGGGTGTCTTTTTTTGGCTTCACTCTTCTCCTTTAAGCCCTATATTTAATTGTTAAGACATACTGACTTTTCCTCTAAAATCTCCCTTGTGTCTTCCCCTTTCTTACCATTACCCCTATCATCTCTGTCATACAGACCTTTATCATATAGGTTACTTTAGGAGTAACAACACCCTGATTCCAGCATGCCCCCTCTCTAAATCATTTTTAAAGGTTTTATCGGCATCTTTTGATTTTTCACTGAAGTTGTTTCTAGAACCCCCTTTCAAAATGAACCTTATAACAAAGAGAAATAGTTCAATAAAAATACCTTATACAGGGACCATTCCTGGCAGTGGTCCCACCTCTCTCTTAGTATTAAGGCATTTGTTTCATTCTCTATTTTTCTGGGATCATTTTTGATTTTCCAGTTAGTCAACCCAACTTTTTTGTACTTGTCTTTCAATTACATTATCTCAATCATTGGATATATTATCCTTTTTTGTTCTGCTTATTTCACCATGCATTAATTCAAACCAATCATCTCATATTTCTCTGAATTTCACATATCTTACTGCATAATATTTCATTACTTTCATGTATTGAATATCTGAGCTCTTTGAGGTATCTGCTCAGTAATTGGACCATTGTATTAGAGTGGGATATGTACTTTTCTTGCACAATTCCAAATTGCTTTCCAAATAGTTCAAATTGATAGCTTTATAGTAGTGTGTTTGTGTGCTTTCCTGTAATCAGTTATATTTCTGTGGGACAATTTTTTTAAAAATCATGATACATTTCCCTGGCTCAGAAATCTTAAATACTCTTAATGCTTCAAGTCAGACTTCTCTGTGGCTTTGCCTTGTTTCCTTCAAAAAAAGATTTACTGGATCTCTCTAGCTCTTCTAGATTTCTTTACACAGTCCAAAAGTACTTTTTTGTTTATACTGCATAATTCAGGACAAGTACATCCTACTCTGAATTGTTTCCTTTTCTGTTTATGCTAGTTTTATCTCTCTAACTAAATAATAAGGTCCTTGAGGGAAATGAGCATATCTTATGCTTCTTGAGTTTCTCCCATTATACTGCTTTGCCAATTTAGGCCATAAATAGGTGCTTAATAAGTATTGATTTATTGCTAGAAAGAGGGCTTGGTAGACTGTTCTTTAAAATATACATAACAGGTTATAAGAAAGGGTTGGGTTGCTAATCTTTCAGTTTGGGGTGCCAATTTTAATGACATTGCTATCAATGCAGCAGCTTGAGATTCTGCCAAATCATTAGTTTCTTTTCCATTTATGATCTATGTTATGTTATTTTCCACTAATACACAAAAACAAATTCACATGGAAAGACTTAGGATCTACAAAGTTGACAGTTTTAGATATATGGATTTTTCCCCAAAAAGATTTCTTAAGCTAGTTCATCCTGACAATTTAGAAATTACATCATGTTAGTGATATTTGCTGAAAATGTGTGAAACATACTAAAGTAGTGTAATTCATTGTTCACGTAATATGTCACGCTAGATTTGAAAATGCTTTACAAGGGTAGCATACAGCTTAAATGAGCTGGAATTTGAGGATAAATGAGGGCGGCATCAGTGTGTATTGACTTCCTTGAAGAAAAGGTTCTTTGCAAATCTGAAGTTATTTGAAACAGGTATCATTAAATATTACAACAAATTGGAGTGTGTGTTGGAGATTTTGCAAGATATTTGTATTGCAACTGTAGATGGCAGTAACTATGCACCAGAATATCCACACTTACCCCCCTTTGACATATCTGTTCCATTAGGGAGATTTTAATTGATTTCATTATGATCTCCGTATGTGGAACTGAGTCATAGGGCAAAGCAAAGCAATGTTTACTTAGAGTAAATAATTTGGAATATCATTGTTACTTGCTGTGCAATTATGTATTTTACTGGTAAATACAGCTCTTACAAATTCACAGTTAAAATACAGTGTAACTAAATACCTTGTAAACCAAAGAGTACAAAAAAGTAATTTTTGATGTGGTGAATTTTTGCCTAATGCTTTAGCATTTTATTGCTTGTTAGAACAGGATCATGAATTGAGAACTGAAGAAAATGTAAGTGTCATTGAGCCTAATCTCATGATAAATATAAGGAAACAGAGGGATAGAGAATTAAGGACTTTTGCCCAAGGTAGTAGAGCTAGAATTCAAACTCATCTTTTCTGATCCCAAATTCTACACTCCAATAGCTCTTCAATTTTTAAGTCTTTTTTTTCTGTAATAATTTGATGGAGGAAAAAACAGATTTAGCAATTAAAAACCTTAAATGTCATTAATTAAAATTCACTCATTAAGGGTGTTGCAGAATGACTAGGAAACAACCAAATAAGTTGATTCCTTCAGGAAAAACTAAAGTAAGGGGTTGGAATTAAATCTATTCCAAGTGAATCCTCCAAAGCAAGAGTTATAATCATGGTTTCAGATAAAGCAGTAAAAATTATAGTTGCCCTCAAGAAAGACTAGCAAAGACAATATACTATAAATAAAGGAATCATAGCTAATGAAATAATAGTAAAATGTAAATATATATATGTACATATATATTTGGACAGATATAGGTATGTGCATATGTATACTCATGTATATCTTCTGTCATTGGACATGATACCTTTGTGATTCCATTGAGTTAGTATATCAATACATAAATTTAAACAGGCACTACATATGTATGTATGTATGTATATATATGTATGTATGTATATATATGTATGTATAATATATGATGATCCCAATTTTGCCCTTGAGAGCCATACAAAATAAGTATATTTCAATTTACTTATTCTTCAGATTCTTCAAATGTTTGAAAGTTGTTACAATAAAATTAATTTTTCTTTCTATAAATTTTTTCATTCAAAAACACATCATTGAGTACACTATACATCGATTCTGTAAGAAATACAAAAAAGAATAAGATAAGGTATTTACCCTAAAATAATTTACATTCTTATAGGAAAAATCATTTAATGCAAAATAGAATATTAAAGTGCAATAAAACACAATAATAAAGTATAACTGATTATTAGAGTGCAATTTTACAAACATAAAAATGCTAAAGGACTTCAAATGAGGAAGATAATAATTTTATACTGGGAGGAGATCAAAAAAGCCTCCATGTATTATTATTTAGCATTGAATTTGCCTTTAATATAGAGGTAGAATTATGTAGATGAAGTTGGGAAAGAAGGGTATGACAGATGGCCAAAAATAGCATAGACAGAGGCCAAAAAGTAGACTAGCACAAGGAATGTTGAAGGAACAATGAAATAAATTAAATATGTTTCCCTGAGATGATTCCTCACATTACTTGATTTCCAGACTTCCATTGCCTCCTGATGACCCTATTTCTGGATTCTCCTAATTTTGAT
The DNA here is from genome assembly GCA_011680675.1 of Gymnobelideus leadbeateri. Lineage (NCBI taxonomy): Eukaryota > Metazoa > Chordata > Mammalia > Diprotodontia > Petauridae > Gymnobelideus > Gymnobelideus leadbeateri. Next base: position 906,812 of record WOXC01004630.1, read on the forward strand.
ATTTATTTAAAAGTCAGCAAAGAGGAATGGATTCTGCTCTAGGAAAAATAAGTGTTCTCTTCTTTAATCCCAAGTGAATCATGGTTGAACTAAAACAAAAAATACTCTTCATCTTTTCTCAATTTCCCTTTCAGTGATGAGAGTCCATACCTATCTGATATTTTCAATCAGTCACTCCTTAAACAATTATTTGTTAAGTGCTATTCATGTACTATGCAACAACAACAACAAACCAAAAAGTGAAACAGTTTCTGCCCTCAGTGAACTTACATTCTAATGGTGGAGAAAGCATTTCCCTATATATAGATATATGCAAGATACATGCACAGCAGATAAAATGGAACTTTAGATGGGAAGATAGTAAATAACAACTGATGAGACCAACAAAGGTGTCCTACAGGAGAGAGCAATTTAATTGATTCTTGAAGGAAACTAGGAATTCTTGGTGGCCCAGGTGATGAAGGAGGCATTGAGAACTGCCAGTGTAGGCATGGAGAAGGAGATAGAGTGTTGTATATGAGGAAAAGCAAGTAGGCCCATAAAGTGGGACTATGGACTGCATGGAGGGGAAGAATTTCTAAGACTACAAAGTTAGAAAGGGACCAAGTTGTGAAGAAATTTAAATGGCAAACAGAGGAGTTAATATTTGAGATAAGAGAGAGTCGCTGGATTTTGTTGGCAATTAGGTGCTGTAGCAGATAGAGCAGTGGACCTAGAATTAGGAAGACCTGAGTTCAAATCCAGTTTCAAATGCTTACTGTGTGACCCTGGGCAAGTACTTAACCTCTGTTTCATTCAGTTTTCTCATTTGTAAAAAGAAGATAATAGTACCTGGCTCCCAGGGTTATTTTGAGTTTAAAATGAAATAATAATTGTAAAGTGTTTATTAGCACAGTGCCTAGCACATAGTAGGTGCCATATAAATTTTTGTTATAATGATGATGATAATGTGTTAGCTTAAAGGAATAGGGTAGTATTGTCAGAACTGTGATTTAGGCAAATAGCGTTTGCCATCGTGTGAAGGATGGATTGGAGGGTAGGGTCTAAGACTTGATTTAAGAGACCAGATAGGAAATTATTGAAAGAAGTGAGGAAAGCCTGACTAAGCACAGTGATAGCTGCATGAATAAATAGATGGAGATGTTTACAAGAGGTATAGCGAAATAGTGGGAAAAGAAAGGCTCTGGTGGAATTGTAGGATCATTGACTCAGTACTAGAAGGGACCTTCGAACCCAGCTAATTCATCTCTCGTTTTACAGATGCTAAAATGAGGCTCATGCAGGTTAAGTCACTTGCCCAGGGTTACCCACAGAAGTGGCAGTGCTCAGGTTTGCACTGTGACATCAAAGCCAGTGCTTTTTCCACTTTCCACATCGTCCTTGTTCTTCAGTCATTCAGTCGTGTCAGCCCTTTGTGACCCTGCCATAGGTCCTAAGCTACTTCCATAAGGCATGTCATCATTGTTGTTTTTTAAACACAGTCTTCAGAAGAGCTACAAGAAAATTGAAATTCCCTCAGTTAAGCTGAATGGACTCCGGATTCGGGTGCGAGCACTAACGAGAAATGAATTGAGAAATTATCCATGTTGGGTCTTTAGGAAAAGGGTATCTTTGTCAGTTAAAAACCAAGCACAGCCACTCTCTTTTTAACCTAATCAAATAACAGCAGAAGAAAAATGGAAAGGGGCTTCATTGCATCGTCCAAGTGTGTCTCACTCATCCGGGTTGACTTTTCTCTTATTTCTTATGTCCTTACCTCCCCCTTGATTTTCCTTCTGTCAGCGGTAATATCCTTTCTAGTGCCAGAGCAGATCTCTCACCTTCTGTGGGGTGACGTCATCACATCTGTGCATTGCATCCATACTTATTTTGTGACCCGCAGCAGCGCTTTGTATCCCCTCTTTATTTGCAGAGTGACCTTTTAGCTCTCTGCATCCTGGTGTGGGTAATTGATGTTTTCTTTCACTTTGATATCTGAACTGCAGTGGGTGGGAGTGCAGTCATTGCTGGGACCAGTGCCAGAGAAGCCCAGGAATAATAAGCTGGATAGGCGACAGCAGCTTATGGGATCACGTTTGGGTGAATGTCCTGAAAGCCTCCTGAAAGTCAACGGCATTATCGTGCCAGTACAAGCTGGCCACGTAAAGTACTTTTTCTGTTTCAAAATTTTAGCACACTGTAGGTGCTTGATAAACAAGAAATAACAAGAAACACCCTTTCTTGACTTACTCTTCTGAAGAATGATTCCCTGCAACACCCACATATGCATGCACAGTTTTCCAGTATCTCAGAATTGATGTGTCCCAGATGGAATCATAATTCAAATTTAATAACCAGTTAGTCTGTGATCTGTTTCTTCATTCAATCCATTTCTCTTCAGTGAACATTTATTAAACACCCACTGTTTGAAAGATAGTGGTTATTATGCCCATGTTGAGTGAGAACCAGTCTTGGTTCAGAACTGCCAGTGAGACCCACAGTTCTGAAAACCATAGCAAATAGTTTTTCCTAAATTGAATAATACAACATAAAACAAGAAGAGAGAAAGACTATGGCACAACTTGCTAAAGGGAAGGGACTAAATCTAATCTCTTACTCAACACCACAGAAGTAGTGTATATACATTGGTTCTGTTACATCACATTTCTGTTAAGATAAGGATACTAAAAAATGACCAGGAAAGAAAAAAGAGAAGAAATTCTTTATTCTTTATGTTCAGGTACTTTGTAAAGGTTCAATTGGGCACCATATTAATCTTAATTTTCTCTAATGAAAATTTTTGTAAAATGCCCATTTCAAAAGCATCACATTTCACAGGGGATTCTATCACAAATAGATTGTCAAAATATCCAGGCATCAGATTCATTTATTAATTTATTAAGTACCAATTTACTTTTATTTATTAAGTGTCATTAAGTAACAAATGTGCATAAAACTATGATAGATACTGGAGCAGACACAAAGTTGAGATATGGAATGGTGCTTGACCTCATGGAACTTAGTCTAATGGGGAATGTTACATAAATATTTTTGACTGAAATACCCAATATCAAACAAACATAGTATAGAGAATGTCTAATTTGAGAGCCAAGGGAGATGGTTGCTGCCTTGAGGTTTCAAAGTCTTTCCTTTCACAAAGGTGATAGCATATGAGTTGGACTTTAAAGAATAAGTAATTCAGCAGATGTGTTTCAGGGAATAGGAAAAATCTAAGCAAAGACGTGGCATTACGGTGGTACATACCATATATGAGAGGCATACAGACCATTTTGAGTAAAGCAAAGAAGTTTAGATGATAGAATTATGAGATGTGGTTATAAAGTTATGATGATGTCATATTTTAGATGGCCTTGAATGCCAGGCACAGGATTTTGAAATTTTCTAGGTTGCATGATTGGGGATGAAAGTTAGAACTCCAGAAGTCAGCAAAGAATGGAAAAGCAGTACACAAACTAAAAATCAAGTTGATCTTAAGAGCTAAGGTCTTTTGCTTCCCTCACTCTAATTTTATCAATCCCAGTCCAAGTTGGGAACCAGTGATGGAATGTGACCATATTGGGAGTTTCTAGGGATTGCAATAAGAATAGCAAACTGAGGTGAGAGATAATAACTGAAACAACAGTAGCAATAATAACAACAATAATAAAAACAACAAACATTTAATACAGGTTTTCATAGCAATTTCTAGAAATTGTCTCAGAAGATGGAAAACAGATGACAGAAGCATGCAAAAGTCATACCTGATAAATTTTGTTTAATGATGATACTACTGTACATATTTATTATTCTGCTTTGTTTTTCATTTATAGAGCCACCCAAAGTTATAATCATGCCCAAGAATCAGTCTTTCACAACAGGGTCTGAGGTCTCCATCATGTGCTCTTCAACTGGTTACCCCAAACCAAAGACAGTCTGGACTTATAATGACCTGTTTATCATGGGCTCCCACAGGTACTGGCATTGTATTATACTCTGGGGTCATGCTTCATTTTCTAAGGAGTGAAGATAGTTTTTAAACTCCTAAAACAAGTATTTCTAAAAGTATCTGTCAAATTTTTTTGATATTTTGGTAATTGTACTTCAGTATAATTAGTTTCCTTTGTAATTCTTTCTGTTCTATATTATGCATTTAAAACTATGATACAACTGTAAGCTTCATCAGACTGCTAAAGGGGGGTGTCCTTTGACACAAAAAAGGTTAAGAAATTCTGCTCCAAGAGAAACTTCTTTTATTAACTTTAAACTAAGAGAGATAGTGTCTTAGCTAGCACTTAAAGATGCTCGCACAACACAGCAAGAAATGCAATCAGAAAAAAACAACAGAGAATGGCTTCAGAGAATTTTTAGAGCAAGGGAATTTGGAGTGAGGAAGCATGGTGTTCAAATCCTGCCTTAGATGTGTACTAGCAACAAAACCCTTGGAAAGTTATTGAACCATTCTGTACCTCCATTTCTTTGTATATCTAGGGGATTGGACTCAGTGGCTTCTAAAGTCATTTCTAACTCTCAATTCCTAATCCTATGACTCAATAATCCCAACATGTGGAGTCATTCAGAATTGTCCTATAAAATTTCATATTATGGTCACAAGTTAAGTAGAGAACATGCACTTCTTAACAACATATTTATTCAAATAATCAATAAACATTTATTAATTGACTGCTAAATGTCAGAAACTCTGCTAGGTCCTAAGTGATGTTTAATATCATTTACATAATGTATCTTAAGGTGCCATTGTTTTGAGAGCTCTATTTAGGAAAAGGTCCTAAATTTGATAATGAAACATTTTCTATAGAGAGTTTTATGGTTACAAGGTTGTTCACATTCACAACCTCATTTGATTATCAAAAAAATGCCATGAGGTTCATAGAAAAAGTTTCCATATTCATATATTATATGTGAGCAGACAGTCTCAGTTCTCTAGAGGTTAGGGCCTGGCACAAGAGTACATAGCTAATAGTCATATAATCAAGATTACCACTCAGGTCTGCTGATTCCATTTCTGGTAATGTCCTTGGAATTGTACCCTTTTTTCTCTCTAAAAGTCAATACAGAAGCAAGGAAGAGGACATTAGTATTAATGAAATAGGATTCAGACATCGTGAGAAATGAGTGTCCATTTTCCCATCCTATATGTACAAGCATTTTATGCTCTGTTAGTTTTTTAAAGCCATTGAATCCTGCCACACTTCAAGGGTATAATGAACATGTGGAACATGAACAACAGAGCTGCCAACCATAGGGCTTCCATTACTTTGGGTTTGGCATAAAGAATCTAGCATTTCAAGCCAGACTGTATCCCTGGGCCATCATTAACTCATTTTAGGCTCTTACGCATTGGGTGCCAGGTGCTTTCATTTATCCTCTCTATAAATGGTAACACTGATGATCATCCACATATGTTGCCATATATATTGTCTATAAAATACATTTATTTCCTTTGAATAAAGACATTGTGCAATGATATTGCTATATTACAGTGTCTCTGGTTGAATGTAATGTAAGATATTCTTTTCATCCAGGTATAGAATGACCTCAGAAGGTACCTTGATTATAAAAAATGCAGTTCCCAAAGATGCAGGAGAATATGGATGTTTGGCTAGTAACTCAGCTGGGACAGACAAACAGACTTCTACTCTAAGATATGTTGGCAAGTATACGTCTTTTAGAAGACTCATGAAGAAGAGTGAATGATAAAAAATAATAATTTAATTTAAAATTATTTAAAATGATAATAATAAAAATAATAATTATAGAAATGCTATTACATTATAACAATTGATAATCATGACACATATTTTAAACTTTTTTTACATTTTGAAATGCAAAATATAATTTGTTATAATGTTAACATTTGTAAGTGGATACTTTGTTTAGCCAAGGAGGCTTTTAGATGCTTGGCCGATTGTTTGATCCACCCTGCTGTTTCAAATCTTCCTTAATCTTACACATCCAAAGTAGATGAATTCAGCTTCCTTTCTTTCTATTCATTCAAACCATTATCTCTGCCATTATTTAAGATGGATTATGACATTTTATTTAATACTGTATGCATTTTATGTGATTCATTTTATTTTTCTTGTCTGCTTTATAACAATCATTAACCTTCAGCACTTCATGTTTAAACACTTATATGCTCTTCTGTTGACTCTTTTGGCACAAAGCTCCTCAAGGCTAGAGCTCTATGTATAATGACATATTAGTATTTACCATTTTTAATGATGAATAACTACTGAATAGCAGCAATAATGATGATATTATGCCATTAACTTTTTCTTCCATAAATTTCTAGTTTCTGTGCTGCTGCTGCTGCTTTTTAAAAACCAAACAAACCCCTAATAACCTGTGATGCTTTGTAAATCTTACTTCTCTGAAAATACAAATTCTTTGCCTATAATTAGTAATCATCAGCATCAAAATAAGATGGAAAAGTTTATAATTCATATTTTACAATTCTGAAATTTCTACTTAATTTATTCCTATAGTTATATGTGTGCAATTACAAAATTTTAAGGGTTTTTTTTTTCCCTCAAGGATCATCCTTCTCTCCTTGACTCTTTCCCTCTACTATTTTTAAATGGAGCTTTAAAAAAATGTGTTGCCTAAAACTATTGAATCTACTTCATAATTTTGTATTAATCTCTTTGGGAAAATATGTTATTTCTACCTTAGAAATGTGTTGTTTTCTATGTGCATTCATGTTTGCATTTTTAATTATGCACACATACAATATGTTACATAGCACAGCTATGTAGGTACTAACACAGTTCTTCATTCTGAAAACACTTTGGAGCAACCACTGTGCTAGACACTGATTATATTATATACCTTCTTCCTTTTCAGATGCCCCAAAGTTGATTGTAGTTCAGAGTGAACTCTTGGTTGCCTTGGGGGACACAACAGTTATGGAATGTCAAACCACTGGTGTTCCCTCGCCTCAGGTCAAGTGGTTTAAAGGTACATTTGTTAAATTTATCTGTTTCATTTTGCTTTTTTTTTAAAAAATGATTTGTTAAAAGTTTGTTTTGGTGTGAGACTTAGCAGCACCATAAAAATGTGTTTATGACCTCAGTGGTGACTGGAGCTCAAAGTTTTGAACTCTTAAGTTTCAGCACTTGACATCTGGTGTAGATTATAGAACCATGAAAATTAAAGACGGAAAAGTTCTCTGCTAGTCCAGCTGAATATTCTCTTTGTTAGTTTAGGATTCCTTCCTGTATTGTAGCATATTCTCCAGAAATACCATAGTCAAGATTTAAAATATCCTCACAAATTTGAGTTTATTTTCTTTAGAGAAGCAGAAGAGTGTAGTGGAAAGAATACTAGATTTAGGGTTAGAAGAATTGGTTACTACCTTTTAGAATCTCAGTTCCCTCATCAGTAAAATATGAATAATAACACATCACTTACTTCCCTAGGGTTCTTAGTTTCAAAGTAGACTTGTATAAAGTATCTTGTTATAATAAAGTACTATATAAAAAGCAAGAATCTGCAATTATCTTGATCATAGGATTATAGATGTAGATCTGAAAAGTTCCTGAGAGACCATCTAGTCCAATCTCCTCATTTTAGAGATAAGGAAATTGAGATCCAATTAAATTATTTGGCCAAGATCATGTAAATAGCAGAGCTAAGATCTGTAGAATTTCTCTGGCTACAAACCTAGCACACTTTCCATTCTATGCTGCATCTCTGATGGAACTTCATCTACCAATGTAGATCATAACTCTTGTATGCTTTGGTAGACTTATATCCATGAGTCTTTGTAGATGAAAAAAATTCACTATTTGTAGAAGAAAACTCCTGCTTTTTTAGTCTTTAGACTATTTAGTCTAATCTTTAGACAATAGATATCCAATTTGTCTATGTGGAAGGCTCAGCTACATAGCAATACATTTTTTGTTTTTTTGTTGTTTTTTTTTTTTTGCTTTTTGGAGAGCAGTTGGGGTTAAGTGACTTGTCCAAAGTCACACAGCTAGTAATTGTGTCAAGTGTCTGAGGTCGGATTTGAATTCAGGTGCTCCTGACTCCAGGGCTGGTGCTCTATTCACTGCGCCACCTAGCCACCCCCAGCAATACATTTTAAAAATGAGATTTCATTGGTATTGAATTGACAGAAACCACAGCTAATCTATCAGTTATTAGACAAGTTTTAAAGCATTGACTGAGGCTCAGAGAGTAACTTACTTGCTCATGGGCACACAACTTGTAAATGTTGAGGTGGAATTTGAGCCAAAGCTTTCCTGATTCTGCCTCATACAGAATTCTGCATTTGACCAAATTGCCTCCACGTAAACTATGACGATGATGATGCTTACCATTTGGACTGACATTTGTGTAGAGCTTTATGGTTTATGAGAGCTTTAAATAATTGATATCATATGATCCTTTTAGCAAGCCTTTTAATGTAGTTAATTAAGTTTTTATCTTTCCATTCTTAATAAGGAAACTTCGCTGTGCCTCCAACATCTTTCTTTCTCCTTACATTTGCTAAATTTTTTCTCATTCTTTAAAAGTTTAACTCAAATGCTATGCCCTTCAGGAAATCTCTAATACTCTCTGTCTGAACTTGATCCTTAAATCTCATATGACTTTTTGTTTTCTACCTATTCAATTATATTAATTATGTTATGTTATGTTATATCATATCATATTATATTAATTATATATTTTGCTGTCTTTCTGTTCTTCCCACCTAAAGCAATGCATATGCCTTAGCTAAACATTGTCTGTCCCCTGATGCTTTGTACAATATCATAGTTAGTAGATATCATGGGTTTATTGAATTAAATAAAACTTAAATGACCTGCTCAAAGGCAAACATTTGATAAAAGGCGATCTTGGTACCTGAATTCAAGTGTTTTAATTACAAATACCATGAAGATGCTACCATTAGGAAGTTTTGTTGAGTTTCCAAGAAGTTTTACACAGTTAAAATTTTTAAACAAGTATATCAGTTGAAGTTCCAAAGTGTTTGATAGGAAAAGAAAGGCGTTTTATTATTCGGTTTATCATACATTGGTTGCTTTCTTACTCTAATTTATAACTTGTATTGTGTTACTTAAAGTGTTAAGCCCATCCTATAATAACATCACAGGCTATTAGAGATAAGAGATCTTAGACATTTTTTAGTCTAGGGTTCCTTAACCTGGGGTCTGTGACATTTAAAAAAGAAAAATATATTTTGACAACTGCATTTCAATATAGATGGTTTGCTTTATTAATTTTAATGCATTAGTCTAAGAAGGGCTCTCTAGATTTCACCAGTGGTTTTCACGACATGAGAAAAACACCCCAAGAACTTCCGAGTTCATCTAATTCATTCATTTTATATATGAGTTAACTGAAGGCCAGAAAGGAGAATTAACATGTCTCCTGGTTATACAGAAAAATAGTGGCAGAGTCTGGTCCTTGGAACCTAGGTCTCTTGAGTAAGATGACTGGATGATCTTAACTCTATACTTTCCATAATCATATAATAGAATTACACTCCTTTGGCCCTTCTGTGGCATTCTGTGATGAAAGAACTGCTTGGAGGCAGGAACTTGAGTTCTGTCTTTCTCTAATGCTTATGGGCACAGTACTTCTTATTGTTTTAGTACATCCATATATATGAGAAGGCAAATATCCTTACAAGCACTCTATGAAAAGATTGCTAGTATTAGTATTTGTGAAATGTTTTGTAATCCTCAGATGAAAAATGTTAAGCAGTTCAAAGAATTATTGTTATTATTCTGTTTGTTATAGCCCAAACATTCCCATAGTAACAAGTTGATGTCATAACCATAAAATTATGAATTCACCTCGAGCCCTGGGAAACATGAAGTAAAAAGAAGGAAGTTTTCATCCAGAAAACAAACACATTTAATGATAGGGCGACCCCCATCTCCTTTGTCCTGTGAATTAAATATTTATAATGGCATTTCCTCTGGGGGGAGAGCTGTTCTCTAATTGATTTCACTAATTCAATTGCTTTCTCTCAGCAGATTATTTTGTAATGACCAAACATGTTTGAATAAATAACTGGAAAAATAATATAAATCTACTTTATATCCAAAAGAAACAATGTGTAGAGGCTGTGTTTTTAAAAAAATTAAGTTAATCCCTAAAACACATTTAGAATAAAAAAAAACACACGAGGAAACTGATTTTACTGATTATTATATTTATAGCATTAGTAATGAGTGTTCTTTATGATAGTAGACTAAATCAGAGAAAAATTATTGCAACTCTAGCAAGCATCTACACAAAGTAACACATATGGCCAAGGAGTTTCTCCCAAAGGGCTGGCTGCTCTCTTAGGTAGTACTCCTGTATTTCTTGTGTCCTAGCACCCTTCAGGTACTTAGATTCTATATTGTTCAGTGAGGATAGAAAAAAATGACAAGAGAACCTGAGAATAGTCCCATAAATACCTTTGGATAGATATTCCATTTCTTCCTTTAGCCATAAGGAAGTTATTGGGTTTTTTCTTCAATCAACCCTTCTCCAGAAAATTCTAATTGAATAGTTTATTGAAAAAAAAAACCAAATATCTTTTTTATTTCAGTCAGACAAGCAATGACATGTTCCAGAATTACAGATTATCCACCACACACTTAGCTTCTTCATTCTAGGACATGAAAAAATTAAACATGGTCCAAAAGGAAATCAGGGAGATGTTTAAAAATGTTGCAAAAATGAACCTCTGAGGAGACATTAAAGTGACTGAGTTTATTTAACTAGGTTACTCTTGTGACTTTGAATTAGGTGAAGGGTTCTGTATAAAGGAAGATGACCAGCTGTTCTGCCTATCCACTAAGGTCAGAACTAAGCATAGGCTACAAAATTAGGGGCTTAGTCAAATGAAGGGATAAGCACTCTTAATAGGAAAATTTTGAGTCCCTGCAATAGGTGCAAGGAAAAGTTTTAAATTACTCTCCTGACATCGTGTTAAATGATGGATTAAATGATCATAAGGTGAAAGATTCTGAAGTAAAAGGAACCCCAGAGATCATGGAGGCCAGTGCTCTCATTTTAGAGATGAAGAAAGTTATTTTTACTTTATTTCTATTACTGTGATTATGTATTGTTTCTAGAATTCATATCTAGAATTTCTTCTGAAAAGTTTCTGAAGTAGTTTGATATCTTTTTTTCTCATAAAAACAAAGGAAGGAGAGAAAGAATATATGCATGTCTGACCTGCATGTAGTAAACTGGATTACTTTCAGTGAAATTCAACTTTCTGTGTTTCATTACTGCTACATTTTAGAATTTTAATTTGTTGGGGGAAAACAACTCAACAAAAAATCTTTATTTAATCCTGTTATGACCAAATACAGCTACAGAGGAAAGAAGCAAGAGGCAAAAAAATAAAAAAAACAATATACCAAGACCAAATATTTTAAGACTTGATGAATAGCAAGGTCACACTCCATCCTCCCATGGTGGGAGGAAAGTTTATGTCAACATCATCTGCTTTTATTTATGATAATTTCTCAGAGGCTCATAGACACCGCTTTATTTGCTTCTTCCCATTTTCTCATGGTATGTAGTAGCAAACTCAAGAGGATGATTACTTTTTTGGAATGCTGAAAAATACTTAGTTTTGGCACTAACAGCTGTTTCTAATGTAATTTCTTTTTATTTGAGGCTCTTTTAGAAAAAGAAATCTGCCCATTGCTTTACGTCTGTTAAATAATGTTCCATTTGGGTCCTGAAGAATCACTAGAGTTGTCCTTTTGCCATTTGGAAGCTGAGTCAGTTCTTTTCATGGTATCCAGAGCTTCAGTGTATGGGTAGCTGCAAGGAATGTCTACATTTCGAGAACACATTAGGACGCTATACTTCAGATTATAAACTTAGTGGTTCAAGAAAACTTAGCATCTAGTCTAAACCCCTCATTTTATAAAGGAGAAAATTGACACCCATGGTGGTGACATATTCAAGGTCACAGAGATGACAACTGATTGCCAAACCATTTTTGAAAACATTGACCCTTTCACATCCCCATCCCATCCTCCCATTATATTTGGTTGGGCTCAGGAAAGTTATTGCCACATAAACTCAGAGCTCACCATGCCAATGGAGGATTCTTTAACAAAAGAGAATACACTTCTACTGCTTTTGATCCATGAAGTACTATAGTTCTTGCCCACAATGTATATCCCCCAGATTCCCTGAAATTTAGTTATTTTATTTTAAGACACACACATATGAGAGAACCTATATTTTTATGGTCTGTGTAAGCAGGTGAGGCTGCCACAAAAATTGTGAATAGAGTTAGCCTTTGAACCAAGAAGACTTTGTTCAAGTTGAGCCTCTAGAGTATGTTCCAGATGCAATTGGGACTAAGTGACTTGCCCAAGGTCACACAGCTAGTAGAGGTCTGAGGTTGGATTTGAATTCAGGTCCTTCTGATTTCAGGGCCAGTGTTCTATCCACTGTGCCACCTAGCTGCCTCTAGTTAAATCTTTATGAGAAGAAGCAGAAGTAGAATAAGTTTTTTTTTCTTCCTGGGGTTCCTGATGGCAGTGAAATCATAGATACAGTTAGTCTTCAGTTGACAAAAGGATTGGAATCTAAAGATGGTTGTTTGGAACTGAGAATGAATATTCCTATGGAAACAACATGTTGAAAGCTATCTGGAGTCATGAAAAAAATCCTTCTCAAACAATAGCATATCTGAACATTATATGTTTATAGTAAACAAGTAATAGAAATATTCATTATGGTATTTGAGCCAAGTACAAATCCCTGGCCTGAAAAAAATTAAAAATTAAAAAAATAATAGGGACGGCTAGGTGGTGCAGTGAATAGAGCACTGGCCCTGGAGTCAAGAGGACCTGAGTTCAAATCTGGCCTCAGACACTTACCACAAAAACTAGCCATGTGACCTTGGGCAAGTCAACCCCAATTGCCCTCCAAAAAAAGCAAAAAAACCCACAAAAAACAAAACCCAAACCCAAGCCAAATCCCTGGCCTTAACAGCTTCTAGAAGTAGCAATTGGCACTATATAAGGCAGAAGAAAAGAGATGAAGCGAAGGGAGATTGTCTAGCTTTTACCAACCCCTAAGTGGTAGAAAGATTGTATATTTTCCTTTCTTCTGTATGGGGTTTCTGAAGGCAGCAGCTTTTTCCCTAATTTTTTTAGGGGGGACCAGTGACCCTATTCCTTAACTACTGTTTTCCAGTTTATAGATTTTGAATTATAGGATTAGGTAATCCTATAGGAATATAGTTTGAAAAACTAGCTCATGGATATTGGTTATATTTTTCCCCCAAAAAAATACTTTAGCAGCTTCAGTCTTGAAAATGAATTTCAAGTATCTTATAATAAAATTATTCAATATTATTGTATTCAGTATGTCTCAGTGTAAATATGATTGATAAAAATTATGGGGAATGTACATTTTTAAAATTTCCTTTCTTTTATTTCAATTTAGGTGATCTTGAATTGAGAGCTTCAGCATTTCTCCATATTGACTCACAACGGGGCATTCTGAAAATTCAAGAGACCCAAGATTTGGATGCTGGTGATTATACTTGTGTAGCTGTCAATGAAGCTGGAAGAGCAACTGGCCACATAACTTTGGATGTTGGCTGTAAGCATGACAAACATTTCTGTAGAGAATGGGTAGATTTTTTCCCTCTATTCTCTTGTTATTGATATTTCAGAATCAGCAAGAATCAAAACTTTTCAATGTTCAATTAAATTAAAATGACAAAATATAATTGGCTACTACCAAACTGGAACTTTGATGTTAAGGAAGAGTTATGATTTCCATTGTTGAGATTTGATCTGTTATAGATAAATAATGATCATTTTAAATCAAAGATGTTTAGAAATGTTGCCATCAAAAGTCATCGTCTATAACACCGAACTTGAAAAGATATATGTCTGGACATTGGAATTTAGAGTAAGAGTTGAGGTTCTACTTTGGAGATACTAGAGGTAATACTAGCTATTCGTTGGCAACTTGGTCTCTTAATTTTCACAAATCTTTTATTGCTCTTTGGTTCTAAGAATGATTTTCTAGCCACTCACTAATGCCATCTCCTAATGCATAGTGCAAGGTCCCCAAATGTCGTGGTAGCAACTTGGTGGTAGCCAAAAGGATCTGCACCTGTTCTTCTAGGAACTAAAAACAGTATCTAAACTAAATCTTGGTCATGTGCTCATTAACTTAAATGCATATGTAGATTCCTATACTTAAGAGTATTGCAGCAGTTTTCTCAGTCCTAGATATCTTGCACCAAAATGTATAAACTGAATCTTTTTTAAGATTTAAAAAAACCTTTACCAAATTATGATTGACTTTATGAATTATTAGTAGGGTGTATACTTTGTCTTATAGAAAAATACAAAGAATGTACAGGAAAAGGAAGTGAAGAGAAGGGAAAGGGAGAGAGCAAAGGGAAGCAAAGGAAGAGAAGTAAGAAGAGGGGAAGGAAGGATAAAGAAGGGAAATGGGAAAGATGTCTGAGAAGAGGAATGGAGGAAAGCGAAAAGGAGGGCAAGAAAAATAAGGGAATGGGAAGGGAAGAAAAGGAAGGAAGGGGGAAGGAAGGGAAGGGGAGTGGAAAGGAAAAGGAAAGGAATTTCCCTTGTGAAATTTACCATTGAATCACTAATTCCAATTGCTTTAGCCTTCCTCCCACGTAAATAGAATATGTAGTTAATTTCTATCCCATTTATCAACCACTTCTGAGGTTTGCCCTCATTCTGTATTGTCACCTCCAATTTTTTTTGTTCATTATTTTTTTTTTCATTTTTAAACAAATGCTTTATTAACTTCTGTTTTACATCATTCATTTCCGCCATATTTTGAGTTACAATCATTTCCCCCCCATTATTCCCCTACCCAACCTCCCAGAATAGTAATCCCACAAGATATCGCTTCCTCCAATCTGCTCTCTCCCATACCTTCTCCCATACCCCCATCGACTTTTCCATTAGAGGAAGGTGAGTCTTTGCATCCCAATGCCTACACATCTTATCTCCCTATTACAAGCAAAAGAGTATTAATAATAGTATTTATATATATTTGAAACATTTAATGTTACGACCTCAAATTTCAGATCCATTTCCTTCCTCCCTTGTCACCCATTCCCTCTTGGGAAATAAGTAATTCAGTATATGTTGTACATGTCTAGCTATGCAAAACATTATCATAGTAGATATATTGTACAAGGCTGCTTATAATTCCCTCCCACTCATCCCACCCCCACCTGGTCCATTCCCTACATGATCCTGTCCCTCTTCTATAGTGGGTACTTCCAACCTCCCCTCCCCCCAAGGATGCCCTCCCATCCATCATCCCTCCTCTCATCCCCCTTCCCCTATCCTGCTGCAGGTTGAGATATCCCATTTAGTATGTATGTCATTTTCTCCCTGAACCAAATTCAATGTGAATGTGGTTTTGCCTTTTTAGCCTTCCTTATTCTCCCCCTCTTTTGCAACCACTTCCCCTTGCTTCTTCTGCATGGGATAGTTTACCCTACCCTGTCTCTCCCCATCTCCTCTTGCCACTTTCCTCTCACCTCATAATTTCATCCCTTGAGTATTCTCCCTTCCCAACAAATTCAACTTATGCCCTCTATCCATATATAACTGTAACCATATACACACACATTCACATATATATTCATATGACCACACCCCCTTCTTCCATTATTTTCATAGTGAGAAAGATATCATCAATCACAATTATTGCTTTCAATGTAAATAGTTCAACTTTGATAAGTTCCTTTTGATTTCTTTTCCCTGATTACCTTCTCAGGCATCTCTTCCTTCTTGTGTCTGGGTGTCAAATTTTCTATTCAATTCTGGTTTTTTCCTCAAGAATGCTTGAAAGTCCTCTATTCCACTGAATGACCATATTTTCCCCTGAAACAAAATACTCAGTTTTGCTGGGTAGGTGACTCTTGGGTTCATTCCCAGCTCTTTTGCCCTCTGGAATATCATATTCCATGCCCTTTGATCCCTCAATGTAGAAGCTGCCAGGTCCTGGGCTATTCTGATTGTGTTTCCACAATATTGAAATTGTTTCTTCCTGGCTGCTTGTAGTATTTTCTCCTTGATCTGGGGATTCTGGAAACTGGCTATAATATTCCTGGGAGTTTTCTTTTTGGGATCTTTTTTCAGGAGGTGATCGGTGGATTCTTTCAACCTCTATTTTGCCCTCTGGATCTAAAACATCAGGGCAGTTTTCCTTGAGAATTTCTTGAAGGGTGATTTCTAGGTTCTTTTCCTTGATCATGGCTTTCAGGTAGTCCAATAATTTTTAAATTGTCTCTCCTGGATCTATTTTCCAGGTCAGTGGTTTTTCCCATGAGATACCTCACACTGCCTTCTAATCTTTCATTTGTTTGGATCTGGTTAACAGCATCTTGATTTCTCATAAAGTCATTAGCTTCCATTTGCTCCAGTCTAACTCTGAAGGAATGAATCTCCTCAGTGAACTTTTGAGATTCTTTTTCCATCTGGCAAATTCGACTTTTAAGGCATTCTTCTCCTCATTGCCCTTTTGGGCCTCCTTTGCCATTTGAGTTAGTCTACTTTTTAAGGTGTTGTTTTCCTCAGTCAGGCTGTTGACCCTCATTTCATACTTTTCCTGCATCCTTTCCATTTCTCTTTCCAATTTTTCCTCCACTTCTCTTATTTGATTTTTAAAGTCCTTCTTAAGGTCCTCTATGGCCTGCAACCCATTCATGTTTTCCCCTGGGGCTTTTGGAGCAGGACTTCTGACCTCACAGTCCTTTTCCCGCTCTATGCCCCCAAAATAGGAGTCTAGGTTGCATTTTTCTGTTTCCTTTGCCTTGGCATGTTGCCACTTAATTACTTGACTTTTGGGCTTGTTGCCACACTATGGCTTTAGGGCCAGCTAGAGGAATTTTCGTCCCGAACGTGTGGGGGGCAACTTCCGTTTCTGGCAAGCTGTAAACCCACCCACGACTTCCACCCTAGATCACAATCCAGATCCAGGGAGGTTAAAGCAAGAGCGATTACCCCCAAGACTGATCGCTGGATCTCCCTACAAATTTGCAGGCTGGGAGCGGGAGCTGCCCCTGAAAACTACAAAATGGCGTTTGTCCTCAGCGGCTTCTAGCCCCCAGGGGAGGGAGCCGACGCATTCCCTAATACTAGTCCCAAAGTCCATAGGACACTAACCTCTTACTTTGTCCTAGGCAAGTCTATGTTGATAATTCTGGAGTCGCCACAGCTACTGGTGTTCTGGGGTTCCTCCAGCTGGCTGCTGGCCCTGCCGCCCTGGGGCTAAAACCTCGGCTCATGTGGACCTGGGCTTGGCTCGGCTCCTGCGCTCTGCGCGCTGCACGCTGCCAGGTCCCAGTCCACTGCGCTGGTCCTTCCTGCAGGGCTGCTGGGCTGTCCTCAGCGGGAGGTTAGCTTCTCTGTGTCGTTCTGTGGGTGCTGGGGCTCCAGAAGTTGTTCAGAGTCCCCTTTTACATAGTTTGGGGGGAATCTGGGGGGAGAGTGGCTTGGATGAGCTGTTTCTACTCCGCCATCTTGGCTCCGCCCCCATCACCTCCAATTTTTAATGGAGAGAATAGATCTCTTCTTAAGTATAACATGGCAGCCAATGGTATGGCAAGAAGTGTAAGAAAGGAAAAACATAGCAGATAACCCTTATCATTCCTTCTGAATTTCTCATTCCTTTTATATATATACCCAGACATTGCTTCCATTCTCAATGTCTTAGATGTGCCTTGGCTTATGCCCTTCTTTCCACAAAAGTACTAGTATTAGATGAATCCTATGTGAGATGTCTGAGAAATTTTTCTTTCCAGTATTTACTTACACACTTTAAACATTAACCAATAATGTAGAAATATGAAATTAATGCTATAGTACTTAAAATCAATAATGCACAAGGACCACTAGTTTTTGTCTTGCATTTGAAAGAACTTAATTAGACCTAACCAGAAAGATCTCATGAAATACCGAGTGTCAGGACTGAAGTACTACATTACTATTCTTCATTTGCATGCCAGAGTCATTTGGCTTCCTAACCAAATTATTTAAATTTAGGTATTTTGTGACTTGAAAGAAGAACATGCATTTAGGCATATTACTGTGGCTATCTTTTTAAGCTCTCCAATTACCAGTTTTGTGCCTCTATTAATTTATGATCATGACACCAAATTATATTTTAAAATTTTAATGTAATTCTTGGTTGGTTAATTCTTGTGGTTGATTTCTTTTCTTTTTCTTTTTCTTTTCTATCTATATTTTGCCCCCCCGCCCCCCTGTCCCATGACTGTAGCTTTAATTTGTAGCCATTTCAGGTCAACAGGGAAAGTTACCAATAATTTTTATTCTTCTGAAAAAAAGAACTAGTAGATTATGAAGTCATTCTGAGGAAAGGAACATGACTACATCAAACACAAAGTTAGACCTGGCAGAGATTTTATTTGCAGCATTCTGCACTGCCCTGGATTTCATTCTGAGGTTATGGTTTAGTGTTTTGTGGTCTGGTATATTCAAAGCAATATGCTCAGCCCCTTGGGGAAGGGGAAAGTCTTCTATCAATCTGTTTGTCTCATGTGATGTAATTGTTGCCATAGTATCTATTTTAATTATCACTAGAATAAACAAAAGAAAAACGTGGTATAAGGCAAGATCAAAGTCCATCTTCCAGTAATCTCACTATTTCATTTAAAAATGTTATTCATATTGCCACCTATCTCAGTTATTAACCAGTATCAATGACTTAAACCTATGGGGTCTTTAAAGAACATATGATCCTTTTTTAAAGTGCTACTATAGATATTTTACTTTTTATTTTTATTTTTTGCTTTTTTTTTGGAGGGGGAAGGGCAGAGCAATTGGGTTTAAGTGACTTGCCCAAGTTCACACGGCTAGTTAGTGTTAAATGCCTGAGGTTGGATTTGAACTCAGGTCCTTCTGACTCCAGGACCAGTGCTCTATTCACTGCACCAGCTAGCCACCCCCATATGATCCTTTTTTAAAGGGGCAGGGGAATCATGACTGCAATAACTTGTCATCACTAAATACTATCTTAAGTGAACTGTAGGAGATAGTGCACTGAATGGTGAGTTCAGGTAATGCCTCTGGTTGTTAGTAATTTAGATAGTCATCTTAACCTCTTCGTGAGTAAACGTGTGTATCTTCTGGAAATGCACTACTCAACTCTCTAGCCCTCCTTCCTTTGAATACTTACTTTTGGTGGGGGAGCTTCCCTTGTAAAATTTACCATTGAATCACTAATTCTAATTACTCCCAGGTAAATAGACTCTGCTCAATCTTATGAAACCACAAGTATTTTGTTGTTGGTTTTCCATCATTTCAGTTGTGTCCTATGCTTCATGACCCAATTGGTGGTATTTTTGGGAAAGATACTAGAGTGGTTTGCCATTTCATTTTCTAGCTCATTTTATAAATGAGAAAACTGGGACAAACAGGGTGAAGGAGACTTACCCAGGTTCACACAGCTAAGTGTGGGTCCATTTGAATTCAGATCTTTCTGATTCCAGAATGGGTGCTCTATCCACTAAGCCACACATTTAAAACAACAACCACCAAAACTAACTTAAAAAAAAAAAAAAAAAAAACCTCCCATAGCTTTTTTTTTTTAATTTGTTTGATTGGTTTTTTTGGAGTAACTCAGATAATTAAGAGGAAAGCAGGTCCTTTTTAACCTGATTTTTTGCAATTTGGTCATCTCCATTACCCAATTTCACTGAGTATTTGAGAACCCTCTTCATTTTGTAATGAATAGAACTGTGAGCAAAGTAGTTTATATATTATAGGGAGGATCATTTAATAGGATCACAAGCATTTCAAGGTTAGAAGGGACCTCAGTGATTATATACTTCAACCCATACCTGAAAAGAAACCCCACTATAACACCTAAAAGTGGTCCTCTGGCCTTTGCTTGTAGACCTCCTGTGAGTGGGAACCCAATATTTCTCATGGAAAAAAGTAGCTGCCTCTGGTTAGATTCCAAATGCCATTTGATATTAAGGAAGATCCTCTGCGATTTCTGGCCTCAAGTAACCTATTTCCCTTTTGGACTGTTCTTATTGTTGGGAAGATTTTCCTGACATCAAGCCTAAATGTGTTTCTTTGAAACTTCTACTGCTTACTCTTAGTTCTGCCCTCTGGGAAGAGAGTAAGTCTAATCCTTCTTTTACATGACAGTTTTTCATTAGGAATATCTCATAACTTCCACCTCATAATCCACCACTTTGGCAATTACAACAATAGTTCAAGAGAATTCTATTTAGTATGTTATATGAAGACTGCTTCTGTTATGACATTAATCAAGGGCCAAAGTTACTTTGCTTTAGTCAAGACCTAGTAAGAGTATTCTTATCCTAGGCAGAGTAGTTTTAGTTTTTAGTGCTCTTTGTAATAATTTATTTGATTTTTAAGGGCAAATACTCATTATTATAAAAATGTTATAAATTTCTTTGTTTAATTGAGGAGGAAGAGAAATAGTCTCTAATTTTCATGTAGAAATGGAATTAGGAGTATGTGAAAAGTACAGGAAGAAACAGTAGTAAATGAGGATATAAAGGAAGGAAGTCTCCACCTCCCAGTTCCCAATGAAGACATTCACACCATTAGGAATTGCCCTTGCTTGCCATCCCCACACTCCCCAGTCCAGCTACATTAACCTATTTATTGTCTCTATAAGACAGTAAAAGCCTGTTTTGTGATTACCAAGTTGATAAGTGATTCAATTGCTTTTACCAAGACAATAACACCTGTAACATTTACCTCATAGGATCGTTATGAGAAACATAGGAGAAAATATGTGAGGTTCTTTTAAACATTAAATTGCCACCTATGTGTCAGCTGTCATTATTTCCCAACTTTACCTTGGCTTTCTTCCCTGTTTCTATGATTCACTATTGCTCATGGTGCTGATGTGACAATAAAATGGATTACAATTAAAATAGTTCATTACCATGAACTTTCCCACACCTCTGGTTTCTGAATATCCCTCCTATCTAGGTTTTCTACCCCGTCCCCATAATATATCTGTCTGTAGTCCCAGCATGACACCTACTAAGATTTCTGCATTTCTTTTTTATGACCCTGAAAAAGTTACCTGTCCTAGAACTAGTAGAGTGCACAGAATAAGTCTGGCTGACTGAATGACCATTTCAGAGAAAGGCAGATGAGCAACTCTTGGTTTGAGGGACTGACTGTCTGTAAAGCTACTCTATTTTACCAGTCATTCTTTTTTGGAGAGTTTAATCCCCATATTAATAGATTGAGATAAAGCTAAGTACAGAAACACATATAAACACAAAAACCACACACATATACTGCTTTGAACATATTATCAAACTACAGCAGATATTTTGTATTAAGAGCACATATTCTGGATTCAGTTAAAAAGGTGTTGGGAACATGAAAGTCTACAAAACTCACACCTTTATTGGCAGAGTGCCTTGCTCTTATATTTTTCCACCTAGTAGAAAAATCATTGCTAAAGAAACCTACACCTACACACACACACACACACACACACACACACACACACACACACACACAGCCACAGCCACAAAGCCAACCTGTGGTTTCATGCTTTAAAATCACAAAATCCTGATAACAAATACTTATTAAGTGCATTTAATGTATAATGTACCCTGCAAGGCCCTCTGGTGATGTAAAGTTGTACAAGAAATAGTCCTGAGAGGAAGGTAGCATTCTTGATACAATATTCCAAGAAATTATAAATTAAAACTCACCAGAACTCTTACAATCAGAGGATAAAGTGAAAATAGAATTCACACATCACCTCGTTCAAAGAATTCCTATAATGAAAACTCCTGGGAATGTCATAATCAAAATCCAGAGCCTCTAGATAAAGGACAAAGTACAAATAGCCAAAAAAGTGTGTCCAAAAATCGGGGAGACACAGTAAGGATCACATGGGATTTGACAACTGCCATATTAAATAAAAGAAGAACATGGAATCCAATATTCCAAAAAAACAAAAAGACTGACCCCGCCCCCAAATAAACCATCTGGCGAAACTAAGTATAATTCTGTCAGAACTGGAGCCAATGGAGGAGAAAGGACCTTTAATAAAATAGAGAATTTCTGAGCACTTTTTCCCAAAGGTCAAAACTGTATAGATATTTGAAATGGAAATGTAGGACCCAAGAGAAATATAGGAACACACATTTTATTTAATTAGAAGAAAATCTATGTGGATAAATTATTTATGTGCTAATTGAGAGATAAGAAACAAATGTTTTCTACTAATATTTATGTTTTTAAAGGTCACATAAAAAGTTAAACATGGTAGAGGACCTATGGAGGGTTTTGCTCCATTTGAATGATACCATTAAAAGACAAAAAGTTTGGAACAGAAAACTGTATTTATTGGTGGGGGGAGGGGATGGGAGGGAGGAAGGAATCATGACTGCAATGACTGCAAATCACTAAATACTGTCTTAAGTGAATCTCTAGTAGATGCTTAATTGAATGGCTTTGTTGTTAATAATTTAAATAGTAATTGTAATTAATGGTAATAGTAATTGTATTTAACTTCTAAGAAACAACCTCCTTCTTCTATAGGAATCCTTTCCTTATTCCCATCACCCAGTAGCTAGTACATTATTTCTCCAAACTACCTTATCCTTTTGTATGTATTATGCATATGTATGTGCATGTTGTTTCCTCTATTAGATGTATGCTTCATGAGGGAAAGAACTTTTCAACTGTGTGTTTGTACTCTCAGTGCTTAGCTCTGTGCCTAGTACATAGTAAAATACAGATGTGCTTGATGAATTCTTGTTCATAGATGTAATAGTAAGTAATCTGATCCCTTTGTATTGGCAAATCCCCTTGTATTGTACCTGCAAACGTAACAGGTACTTAGCACTTAGTAATTAATCAAGCCTCTGTTAAAGAAAGAGAAGGTATGAATCCCTGTTGCTGAAGTAACAGAAAGGGATTGGCTGAAACAGGAAGCTAAAGCTGTGTGTATATAAGAAGAAGCCCCTGCTGGGTCAGCCAGATCTTCCTGGAGCCAGGTTCTGGAGGCAGAAGCTGCTGCTGCCAGGGAGGCTGAAGAGGAAAGGCTCTAAAAGGCTGGAGAGAATGATTTTGATTTGGAGAACCTGGATGAAGTGATTTTGATTCTGGAAACCAGCTGAACTTCTGCTGAGTCCGAGGGCCAGCCAGAGCTGCTGAGGATTTCCGAGAGTCAGTCAGAGCTGAGGGCCAGTTGGAAATGCTGCGACTGTTGAAGATTTCTGAGGGCCAGCCAGAGCTGCTGAAGACTGAGGAAGCATGACTGTAATGCTGGTACTTTGCATGAACCTGTTGGTGGCTTTGTTAAGCCTTGTCTTCCCAGGAATAGAGACTGTAAAGGATTTAAGATAGACTGGACACTGTGAGCTCCAATGTGGAGCAGGAACTGCATGGAGAACTGGACAAAGACCTGGGGGCTGTCTGCCTTTGAATCCAGGTGACAATTTGATGAATCAAGGTAGGATCTGGGACCATGGAAGGGGATCCAGGGAATCCAAGAGAACACCCTGAGGAAGACTTTACTTGGATACTGTGTACTTTCTGAAAAATTGTAATTTATTAGTGTATTTTCGGATGATTGAATAGTGAATGATTGAGTTGATTGATTGACTAAATGATTATACTAAGGGAATGATGACTGAATAAGTAATTGATTTGCAACTTAGTATGTCCTATGAGTGGAGAACTTTGACTATTATACTTTGTGTCCCTTAAGGAGGCAAACCTCCTTAAGGATGATTGAATGATTGAGTTACTAGATGATTGTTCTTTGTTCAAAACTTTGTGACCACTGTGGTGGAAACTATGTGACCATCTTAGTGATAAGTTGTTGTGAATGCTGTATTTTGATTTTCTATGATAAGTTGTAATATTGTGAATGCGGTACCTTGATTTTCTGTGAATGTTTTGCCTTGATTATTTGTTGCATAAATAGAGTGTTCACTGTACTGTGTAATCAGAACTTTAAAAGCTGTTCACAGTAGCATTCCTCTGGAAAGCTGCTCATGCTTCACATTATAATAGAGTGATTGGATCCTGTACTTGATTTCAAAATATGAGCTTCACAAGTCTGAGTTGGAGAAGGGAGAGTTAGAAAGTAATTCATTAGAAAATGATCTGGGGATTTTGGTGGACTGCAGGTTCAACAGAAGCATATAACATGACATAGCCCCCAAAATTTATGCATGAGATACTGCACATTTTCACCTGGAGTCTTCATTCCTACTTCACAGCTTATTGTCACATGATCCTGGGAAGTTTGCTGTTTATTCTATGCTTATCTCAAAATCTTGGGAGAATCGAGACTTGTACTCAGAATTCTTAAATTTATGTGATTGGCAATGACTTTTGACCCCTTAACATATATTTCCTTGCTCTTTACCAAAGAAACACCCTCTTGTCCTCTTCTTATCCCCCAAATTACCAAAATATATGCTTCATAATCTATAATGCTAAGTATTTCATATATTATTGTGGATGAACTCTCTAACATATTGGTTACTCCACTTAGTTAATCTTACAAAGTGCACTCCCTCCATGCTTGTTGCTCCTTTTCTAAGTTGGTCAAGGTGTATCTGCTATATCCCTCTCCTATATTCCTTACATTTTGGTTATTGGAATCCTAGGGAAAAGGCTAGTGCCCACATTGTTCCTGGTGCAGGAGTTTCAACTCATTTGTTAATTACATAAGCTTCTAGTCAAAATGACATCTGTAACGTACTTCTTAACTATATAAATATTGTTAATTAATGTACTAATGCTCTTTATCCATTCTCAACTCTCTTTCTAGGATGTCCAGAATTAACTTTTCCCTTTTCAGTGAATTTCACACTCCGTTATTCTTATTCCTATTAATGATTCTCAAACGTGGGTCTTTCTTTGAAACCCAAATGTGTAAGGGGTATTTCTGTTTTGAGAAATTAATGGGATTCAGAATAGGCATAAAATTTCTATGATCTGTACTGATAATTTGTTGTTTACTTTAAATTAAATTAAATTTTAAAATTGTTAATGAAGTAATTTTAACTTAAATTCTACCCAAAGAAGGTTAATTAATTTAGTATTTTTATAAGGTTCTATGAAATGAATAGCAAAGAGAGAACATTACAGTATTAACTAACAAGTAATATCCTTTGAAGAAAGGGTACTTGATTTAAGGTATCATATTACTAATCTATGTTATTCTGAAGATTACAATTTAGCTTTTAATTTATAAGATAAGGATAGCAACTTTTACTTTTTCTGTGTGCAGGACTTGGGACTAAATAGATAAATATATCTGGAAAAATTATAAATATAAATTTAGTTAACAGACTAAAGAAGAAGATATTCATTAAATGGTCCTGAATATTTCACTATTTCTCTATTTTTAACAAATGTATCTTAATTTCTTTCAGCTTCACCCAATTTTATACAGGAACCTAGTGACATATCCATGGAAATCGGGTCAAATGTGACATTACCTTGCTACGTTCAGGGATACCCGGAACCCAAAGTAAAATGGCGAAGGCTGGACAACACGCCACTTTTCTCAAGATCTTTTGCAGTTAGTTCCATCAGTCAACTAAGAACAGGATCCCTCTCTATTACCAGTAGGTTAAATTAAATAAATATGCCTATCTACATACACATTCATATAAGTATATGTGCTTTTAAATATGTGGTTTATGCAGATTTTTTAACTATATCAGAAAGTTAAAGGGTACAGGACAAAACCAATAAATAACATTTTATTGTTGTTGCAATTTAGCATCACCATGTTGAATTAGCCATCAACTCCTAGGAAGGTATTTGACATTTTTATGCATCTGAATTTGTTATAGCAATAGCAAATGGATTGACGAGTTTCATCCTACTAGTCAGCTTTGAATCAATTGGGTTAGAAAAGCATAACACATTATAGAAAATTACTTCATTTAACTTTGATTTTCACTAGGTGATATGCATTAAGTTATAGATAAGCATTCTGAAAACCAGTGTGAAAACCTTGAATTATGGACTGTGGCTATCCAAAGAAAAAATAGCCTGTTGTAAACTCCCTGATAATCCACATAATAACTTTTCATGGCATCAGAAATTCATATATTTTAAGATTGGGATTTGGTGACTGATTGAGCATATGTTAGAAAGAAGAGGGAAGAATCCAAAGATAAGTCCAAACAAACTGTGTAGCCTCAGACACTAGATAAGCAGCAATGTCACTGACAAAATGAAATCATTGGAAGTAGAATTAAAGTTAAATTAATTTCCAGTAATTTTTCTTTTATTTTTTCAACAGTTATTTCAAGAGTCAGCCTAAATATTTTTAAATTATCTCAAAGTTTATATTATGTAGAGTAATTACTAAGATGATTGATTGTAATGTTCCCCTTGTTCTACATATTTTGATTTTGAATAATAGATGTGGAGTAGGTTTACCATGTATGCTGTTTGAGTGATACTCATGAAAGAATAGACTTAAACATTTTGAATTCGAAGAAGTGGGCTGCTGCATTTCCTCTGAAAATCTTACCAAAATAGTAAAATTGAGTTAAATATTTGGGTATTTAGGAATAACTTTGTAAAAATCTCTTCCTTTCCATTTTAGATTTGTGGGCCAGTGATAAAGGCACTTATGTATGTGAAGCTGAGAACCAGTTTGGAAAGATCCAGGCACAGGCAACCATAACAGTGACAGGACTTGGTGAGAAGACTCTGGTCATCATTCCAAAACAGGGCATAGCTGAATTTTCAGAACAGCCTCTATTCTTTGTACAAACAATCCACTTCTGCATCTTTTACATGTTAATGACAATACTCCATTCCTGCTATGATTAGATATGTCCCTGGGCTCATCTTTTTTTATAAAAAAGATGTTGTTTCCTTATTTCATAGAACATTGGCACTACAGCAACAGTGAGAGCAAATCCTCTCATTTAACAACTGAGTAAACTGAGGCCCAGCAGTTAGGTAGTAACTTTGTTCCTGGCTAAGATTTGAATCCATTCACTTCTGATGTAAAATACTCAAGGTCTTAGGTATACAGACAGGCAGTTGCTTAAACAGCAGCACAGGGATACATAATATGTGTGCTGCCCTGCAACCTCCCATTTTCTGCAAAGGTACACTCAGTAGATAACCCTGAGTAGAGGTGACCCCACATGAGAGTGGAAGTTTCCAGCAGAGAGTTGGCAATCTGAGGCTGGAGCTTTGAGAAGATATCAAAGATGAGCATATAAAGGTAGGAGTTATGTGCACAGTGGCTATGATTTATATCTTGGAAGTGGAGAGAGAGAGAGAGTCAGAAAGAGAGACAGAGACAGAATCAGAGAGAGAGATAGAGAGAAAGACACTAAGGCAGAGCCTTGAAGGATACTTACTTAGGGCAGTTGGGTGGCACAAAGAGTAGAGTGTTGGCCCTGAAATCAGGAAAATCTTGAGTTCAAATTTGTCCTTAAACGCTTAACTAGCCATATAATATTGAACAAGTCACTTCAACTGTCTTTGCCTCAGCTTCCTCAAATATAAATTGGGGATGATAATAATAGCACTTACCTCCCAAGGTTATTAGGCGATAATCTGTATAAAATGCCTGGCACATAGTAGGTGCTATATAAATGTTTGCTATCATCATAATTATTAGTCCTTGGTCATTTCATCTCCTTTCACAGCTTCAACTATTTGCTCTATATAGATGGCTTTAAAATTCACACTACATACATGGCATGCATATGCATTCCAAGTTCCCTATCATAATTCAGCTTCTCTGAACCAGGAATCTTTTTAGGTGTTAAAGTGAACAAGACTATTAAGCTGGAACAACCATCAAAGTGATTGACTCTGTAACTGGACAACTTATCCTTCCTCAGCATCCCACTTTCAGTTTTTTTAGTGTTCATTGTAATTGCATCTATTTACTACCATACTAACTAGATTGTGAGTTCTACAAGGACAGGGACATGGCTCATTTAATCTTAATGTATCTCCTCACTCTCAGCATCTAGCAAAATGCTCTGCACATGTTAGGTCCATAACAATTTAATATATTTTTTACTTTGAGAAATAACATTGCTCATTGCCTGCTCCTTAGATATGATACTTAGGTTCTTTTGTCCACTTTTGCCAAACTGCTAATATTCTCATTGAACATGCAGAATCTCTTATTAACTCTTTATTATTGGGCTTGATTCCCAAGTTTACTTCCTAAAATAAAGGCTTTTAAATACAATTTAATGTTTCTATTCCCCATAGTCATGTGAGTCATTATGTAAGGCTTTGGATTCTTTTAAAAACTCACCATTTATATTTTGTCATTACTTTGGCAAGTATGTATGTGTTCTGGGAGAAAGAGAAGTTTAGTCAGAAGATTTGAGTTTTAGTTATTTTGTTCTTACAGTAGATACTAGACAACGAGGTGCCTCAGTGCCTTAGAGTGCTGGACTTGTAGTCAAGATGGTGTGAGTTTGAATCCTGCCTCAAATATTTTTACTTTATTATGTAATTGTGGGCAAGTCAAATAACTTGGCAGTGCCTCAGTTTCATTGTCTGTAAAATGGAGCTGACAATAGCACCTACCTTGCAGAGTTGTTGTGAAAATCAGAAGGCTTATAGCACTTTAAAGCACTGTGTTAATGATAGCTTTCAGATAGGGTATAGGTAGCTTGCTATTATGGATGAGGCCTAATTAAATGTACCAAATTCTCTCTTGCATTCAGTTGCTCCACTTATTGGAATTAGCCCTGCTGTAGCCAATGTAATTGAAGGACAGCAGCTTACTTTGCCTTGCATCTTGTTGGCTGGAAATCCCATTCCAGAACGTCGATGGCTGAAGAACTCAGCTGTGGTAAGAGTATTTTTTTGGTTGAAGAATTAAAAGATACGTGATAAATATACTATAAATTATATTTAGCAAGTTACCAAAAAACATTAGCAAGAGAACATGTTTAAACAATGTGTTGGGATTTGGGTTGGGAGACAGAGGGGACAAACAGGTCATTGAGGAAGAAAATTTGTCCCTCGAATAGATTGAATATGCTGAATCTCACCATTGATTTTTGTTCTTTTGAGAGAGACAGAGAAACACTATCTCACTAACATAAAATTAAAACACTTTAATGTCTCATCAGCACAATATGAAATTCAGTATCCTTCTGTAAAGCCTCTACCAATGCTTTGTGTATTGCCCCTTCTTTGTAAGTAACTTCAGCTATTATCATCACAAAATAAAATTATAGGATTAGATCACAAGATTAGATCATAGGATTAGATCAGGGAGGGACAGTAGAAGCCATCTGGTCCAATAACCTCATTTTATAAATGAAGAAACCAAAACCCAAAGAATTTTACTGATTTCCCTAAGATCACAGAGGTGATATGTGATAAAGACAAGATTTGAACTCAGATCCCCTAATTCCAAAGTGAGTATGAACCACAATTACTCTCAAAGGCATACTTACTTTGATTGCAAACTACCTTTCAAATAACAATCCCAGGATTGCTGAAAGTACTTCACTGTGCACATTATTAATATGATAACAGTGTTTTCCCCCCTTTTTCTGGCATTTATTTAGTATTTAATTTTTCCCGAGTTACATGTAAAAAACAATTTTTAACATTTGTTTTTAAAACTTGGAGCTCCAAATTCTCTCCCTTCCTCCCTCCTCACTCCCATTCATTGAGAAGTCAAGCAATTCCATATAAGTTATATATGTGTAGTCAGGCAAAACACCAACGTAATAGTCATGTTGTGAAAGAAAACAGATTTTTTTTTTAAACTCAAGAAAATTAAAGAAAGTGAAAAAAGAAAAAAGTTGCTTCAATCTGTATTCAGACACCATCAATTCTTTCTATGGCTATGGATAGCATTTTTTATCCTAAACCTGTTAGGGTTGTCACGAGTCTTTGTATTGCTGAAAATAGCTAAGTCATTCACAGCAGATCATACCACAATATTGCTGTTTCTTTGTACCCTTTGCATTTCACTTTGTATTAACTCATGCAATTCTTTCTAGGCTTTTCTGAAAGCATCCTGCTCATCATTTCTTATAGTACAATAGTATTCCATTGTAATTACATACCACAACTTCTTCAGCCATTTCCCCATTGATGTGTGTCCCCTTGATTTCCAATTCTTTACCCCCAGAAAAGAGCTGCTATAAATATTTTGTACATAACAGTAATTTTAGTTTTTATTTTTTTATCTCTTTTGGGATACAGACCTAGTAGTGGTATTCCTTTGTCAAAGGGTATGAATTGTTTTATAGCCCTTTGGGCATAGTTTCAAAATGCTCTATAGAATGGTTTAATCAATGCACAACTCCAACAACAGTATATTGGAAAAATAGGAAGTATTTCATGAATTTGCATGCCATCCTTGTGCAGGGGCCATGCTAATCTTCTCCATATCATTCTAATTTTAGTATATGTACTGCCAAAGCAAACACCAGGGTTGAATTCTTTCACTGCATTTCTTGATACTGTTTTACATTTCTACTTTCCAAAGCTACAATCTTTGGAGTAGTTCAAAGCTTTTCCCATTTCTCCAGCAACATTTTGGATCATATCAGTGACGTGTAGATAAAACATTTATTATGTTCCAGGCTCTATGCTAAACACTGAGAATACAAGCACAAGGGAAAACAAAATCAGTCCCTATTCTCAAGGAATTTATATTCTAAAGGAGAGAAAAGGGTACTGGAAGGAGCAGGTAGGTGGTGCAGTGAATATAGTTTGGAGGACCTGATTCAAATTGTATCTCAAACACTTACTAGCTGTGTGACCCTGGACAAGTCATTTAACTCCTGTTGCCTCCCCCTCCCCCCAAAATGGCGTAGATTGTCATGAGTTAGTCTGAGTTTGAAGAGAAAGAACATAATGACTGATGTGGGTACTCCCTCAAATGTAGATTCAAAGAAGAACTCAACAATCAAAGTAAAAAGTGATAGGGGTAGAGGTGTTGCCTTCTGAGAAGGCTGCTGGGGCAGAGGTGGAGAAGTGTTCTGGAGTACCAGGGTTTGAAGAAAACTCTGAATAAGGAAATACTATTTGCATGGAGTACATTTGTTGTAGTATGCATAAATTCCATGGAAGTGGATCTGAAATAAGTATTAATTGTACCCTCAAAACTCAATGATATAAGAAATCAATTCAATAAACATAGACCCCCCCCCTTCTCTTTTCCATATGTCTGCTTCTTACAATGCTATGAGAGGAGGTATAGTGATTTGAAGAGATGTAGATATAATGATCATTTTACTTTATTCTGGGACTTTTCTCCCAGTCCCATTCTGTATCAAGCCAAGGAAGGCACCTTATTCTGCCCTACCAGTTGGTTCTGATGGTGACTTTCTCCTTATCAACACCAGATGCCCCACTACTGTGGTTAAGGAGAAAATAGGTTTCCAAGCAACTTCCATTTCTGTAGCCAATGAGCTGAGTTTATCAGAAACTGTGTCTTAGGGAGGAAATTGTGACAGTGGTACTGAGAACCACTTACTGCCAGTTAAAATGCCAAAAAATATTGCAAAGTGAAGTGTGGCAGATACAAGTCTACTTCTAAGGGATGGGGTCTCTTCTCAGGAATCTCAATAACTATCCAAGAAGATCCTGAGTTTCAGAACAAATCCTTTTTAGTAGGGCTGTACAAACTAGTGAAAAATTTCATTTAGATGGGGTTCTTAACTTGTATGTCATTTTAAATTTAGTACTTTATAAGAGTATAGGATTGTAGATTTTGGACCTAAAGGACTTCAGACCTCTCATTTTATAGGTAAGGAAATAAGTTTAGTGATGTATGACAGGTAGATTTTTTTTAAGTGAGTCATCTCTCTTGGTAAATGGAAGAACTTTGGTTTCCTAGTAGGTATTTTTTTTTTAATTTAGAAACTTTTGTACTAGTTTTGTATTGCTTGCCTTGTGTCCTGGGAGGTATAGGTACATGCCAAGTTCAAGTTCATTCCATCCCTTTTGCTCTGTCTCATGGGCTTTTTCCTTGTGGCTGCTGAATCCCTTTTGGCCCCAATTTTCTATTATGTTCCAAAAACCAATCCTGTCCACTAGATAAAGGTCACCCATTTGTACTAGAAAACCTAGGGATCCCAGAGCAGGGATGAATTTTCTGTTATTTATGATTAGTCTACATCTCCAAGTGTGATGTCAACAATAAATATAGTATTACTCCACGTTGGGTCCTCTTTAAAAAAAAAGAATGAAAGAAAGAAAGACATGTTGAAATGGTGGTAATAAATACAAATAAGGAGTATACTTTCGGTCTCACTGATAAAGGAAAACTCCTAAGAGAGGAAGGGCAAGATGGAATCTTCTCTGCAACTTATGATGTTAGAGAGTTTCCTAGAACACTGAAAGATCAAATGACTAGGTCACCCAGCCAATATGTGTCACAGGTAGGACTTGAAGCCAGAATTTCCTTCCATCAAGGCCAACTTTATCCACCACACCATGCCACTTAATGGTATGTCATATTTAACTAGAAACATTGACAACCTTTGTCTGACGTGATTCCTATCTCACTGTATTTGTCTCCATTGCCTTTCGTGTCTATAAATTCTACAAGTAATAATAACCTGATATCACAAATAAGACATTTTGGATAATGGTTTCATAAACTATTCAAAACACTTTATATTATCTCATTTAATCTTCACAACAATCCTATGTAATAGCAGCAGCAGCAGCAGCAGCAGCAGCAGCAGCAGCAGCAGTAGTAGTAGTAGTAGTAGTAGTAGTAGTAGTAGTAGTAGTAGAAGAAGAAGAAGAAGAAGAAGAAGAAGAAGAAGAAGATGATGATGATGAGGAGGAAGAAGAATACAACATTTATTTGTATCTACTAGGTACTGGTCACTGTGCTAAGTGCTTTACAAATATTGTCTCATTTGGTCCTCACAACAACCCTGGAAGGTAGTTTCTATTATTATCTGCATTTTATATTTGAGAAAATTGAGGCAAACAGAAGTTAAGTGACTTGATGAAGATTACATAGCTAATAAGTTTCTGAGGCCATATTTGAGCTCAGGTCTTCCTAACTACAAGCCCAACCTTCTTTCTACTGCTCCACATAGCTGCACATTTGCACTCCCATCTATATAGGAAGAAATAGAACAACAAAGGTTAAGTAGTCGCACAAATAGTAAATGTATATCTGAGGTGGGATTTGAGCCTATGCCACTCCTGATTCTAGGTCCAATACTTAGATTAAATGGTCATCCCTTTGCCAAAATGACTGCCTCAAGAACCTCTGGCCTATAGTGTGCCAAAATAAAAATATAATCTGCTTGTGTAGGGGTAATAAGATCTTCCATGAAGGAAAGAGCATCTTCAAGCCAAGTCTGTCTTTTTTTTAAGTAGAATTGGATGTTAGGTAATGACTTAAATATACAGAAGTGCGAAACTTGACTGTCTGATAAATGCTTAAGGAAATTACTTGTGAGGCTTCTCATTAAATATAGTTTTAACTACTGTTGCACTTTCAGTTCTCTCTTATAAGCAATTTTTTCTTATAATATTTTTGGAGCAAAAAGCAAAAAGATTTTAAAAGATTCCTTGAGTTTTTAATAATTCCTTGACTTTTCCCTAATACCTGATGAAAACAATATCCAAAGGGCATGTGCTCAACTTTATTTCTTAAAATTACCTTCTTTTTTTCTCTTTAAGTTGATTCCAAATCCTTATATCAGTATCCGTAGTGATGGGAGCCTTCACCTTGAAAGAGTCCGCCTTCAGGATGGAGGCGAATATACCTGTGTTGCAAGTAATGTTGCTGGAGCTCACAATAAAACTACTAATGTCAATGTGTATGGTAAGAAATCTATTCAGTAAAATCTTTTCCCTAAATCATTGCTAAAATGCTAAATTTTGCTTTAAATTGTTGCTAAAATGTATATTATAGGCTAAATTAAAGCAAATATCAAACTAATCCCCCTTTAAAGTTTTGAAATTAATTTGTACTTTTTTATTCTTATAGGAAGCTTTATTTTAATTTTTAAAAAACCTACAATGATTAATGACTTTTCCAGACTCCCCTTTTATAATAAGAAAATAAAAATGCTAGGGGGAGTTGGCAACCCCTACTTGCCAAATGCTTGTGTAAGTAGTTTCTTAATTGATAAAAGGGAACACAACTCAGAGAAAGAGAGAATGTTTAAAAATATATTGTGATTTCAGGCAAGCTGAACACTTTATACCTTCCAAAATTGCCTTTCCCTTGCTGATTGTGCAATAAGCTTGTCCTTAAGAATGACCTCCTAGTCTTCCAGAGGTGGTCTGAACTTTTCATGGGGTCACTACTGCTTGCTTACATATATACAGTCCTCATGGATGTTAAACATTTGAAAGGTCACCGATTTTTTAAAATGATGCAACATCTTTTTCTATTTATTCCTTCCAATGGTTGACCTGTTATATCTCATTTATAAGTGACTGTCTTGTAATTATTTAAGGTATTAAATTGCCTTTTTTTCTTTTGAGGGATTAGCAGCACTTACCAACTTATTGGAAAATAGCCCAGGAGGAGGACCAGAATGGAACTAAATAGCTTAAGATAAGATAGTCTATTGGCTAAAGAATATTAAGTTACTATCATAGATCTGTTATCAGTCATAACCCATCCTTACCCATCTTGTGTGACTATCATCCAGGAAATCCTACCAATCTTCCACAGGGAGTCTATCCAGTGTGCTAAGGTCCTTCTAGATCTCTTCACATTGTATGTGCACAACTGCAGCATCCAGGCAGCTCATCAATTGCTATGTGACTGGCTCATCATTTAAAAAAAATTATTTTTGGTGAATACATCTGTCTGATCACATCCTTTATGCTGCCAGTTGAAAAATAAAATACTTTGACAATATGAGAATGGCAAGCTGGGAAATGACCTTATGTGTCTCCTGGCTCTTGGCAGAAAAATGATGGACTAGATGTACAGGATGAGACATTCATTTTAGACATGGCCAATGTGTTGATTTCTTTGGAGTGAGAAAATGGGTGGTGCTAGAGATTCAAAAGAAGAAAAAAAAGACATCAATTAAGATATTAAAATTACACAACTTAAAAGAAAAAATGTTCAGGAGGGGTCACAGACAGGATGATTTTCTTATTATTGTGTTAAATTTAACATACAATTTAAAAATAAGAAGTTCATTCTCTCATATATAGTTCATTCATTGTTCTTTAAACAGTGAAATATTTGTTGATTGATATTGTTATAATAATTTCAAAGGACCTTAAAGTAATTATTGAGTTCAGTGATTTTCAAACTTTTTTGGTCTACAAACTGCTCAACTGGACAAAAACATCTTGAAGGCTAGCAATTTGTCATCCTTCTCTATCAAAGGGGAGTTGCTATTCCAGTCTCTATCTTCCTTTAAACTGATGTTTCTCTGGATGTGATAGCATTGATGGTCATAATGAATCAATTAACTTTTTCTTTTTGCTTTTTGGAGGGCAATTGGGGTTAAGTAACTTGCCCAACGTCACACGGCTAGGTTTTTGTTTGTGTGTGTTAAGTGTCTGAGGCGGGATCTGAACTCAGGTCCTTCTGACTCTAGGGCCGGTGCTCTACTCATTGTGCCCCCTAGCTGTCCCTGAATCAATTAACTTCTAAAAATACTTGACACAATAAACAAATGCC
This sequence comes from Gymnobelideus leadbeateri, assembly GCA_011680675.1. Classification (NCBI taxonomy): domain Eukaryota; kingdom Metazoa; phylum Chordata; class Mammalia; order Diprotodontia; family Petauridae; genus Gymnobelideus; species Gymnobelideus leadbeateri. The sequence continues at coordinate 942,455 of WOXC01004630.1, forward strand.
TTGATATTGCCATGTTATATTGAGGCAAAAGATCAATCCACAGACAAAATGTAGGGTAACTGTGATCTATATATCGAGACCAAATGGCCCACTTGTCAGTACAAGGCAACTATTCGTCATCACAAATAAGTGATCCTCTATTATTGTCAAAATTCTCCAAATAAAGAAATGCTCGGTCTCCTTTAGCAACACATTTTAGGCAAAACAGTCAGTTTAGCCAAATTAGTTTAAAATAGAAACCATCAACACAATGTACTTGAAATTAGTGCCTTGAATGTCCAAAGCATTCTCATGACTGACTTTTTAGACACTACATTGGCACTTGCATAAGCAGATTATTCTCATTTCCTAATTTCCCTTAATCATATTCACCACCATTCTTCCAGTTGACCAGGCATGAGATCTCTGTGCCTTAGAAATAACATATCCTCAGTATAAGAAGCAATGAAGTAATAAAGTTGTGCAAGTATGAAGTAAAATGGAGTGTTGATCAATTACTTAATCAGTTTGGCTGATAAAGACAGTTTTTTTTCTGGATAATCGGGGGTATCAATGCCCAAATTTCCTCAATTATTAAAACAATTGCCTCACTTCTCTATTTCATCTTTAATTCTTGGAATCAGTATTTATTTGGTAAAATGGCTTATCTAAGTTATCATGAATTATTATACCAACTAAGTTGACAATTTCCAAGATTTCCCAATGATTTGCTCTGCAACTTTGTTATTTCTTTCTCTGGGGAGTAGTCCATCATTCCTTTTATCACCTATTGCTTTCCTTCAAAGTCTATTCTTGAATTATTTTAGGAAAATGTATTTCATTTTCTGAGTTAAATGTATCTTTAAAGCTGTAACTTTCTTTAAAAAAACCTGAGTTTTTCCCCTTATTTTTCATGATTACATATGGTCCATCTTTCTGTAGTTGGGTTTCAATCATCTGATTGATGATATAGGAGAATGTGTGCTTTCTTGTTGAGGTATTTCCTTAAGATGTACTTCTTTCTTAAAGTTGTATGAGTAAATAACTTTTCCATCTTGTTGTTCTTCCTACCCAATGGTTGCTCTCATGAGGTCCAACTTCAGCCCTCTACATGATTAAATTTTAAGAATTTTTATGAGGTTCTTGAGAAAGTCAATTAATTATTGTGTATTGGCCATTGACTCAGAATACTAACTTATACTATCTGTTTCTCAGAAGCTATTTCCTTGCTAGGCTTTACAAACTTTCTAAAAACTATAATAATTTTAATTTGAAACAGAACCTATGAAGCTTAGAAGAATAGATAGACAAGATTGGCTATTGTCCCATGCCAAATTTTGATGTTTGTTTTTCTTTTTTAGTTCTGCCAATTATTCAGCACGGACAACAGATATTCAGCACAATTGAAGGAGTCCCTATAAGTTTACCATGCAAAGCAAGTGGAGTTCCCAAACCAGCTATTGTCTGGTCCAAGGTAAGTATCTCATTTTAATTAGAAGAAATATTGTTACTCTGTACCTTAGACCTTAATAGTAGATATATAGTGCTTCTTCACTACAGCTTTGTTAATGGGATTGAATCATTCCCCTAATGTAAACATTCTTATGGCCTCATAGATAGTACTCATAAATTGCTGTTGCCAAAAAAAATTCATCACTTAGTGACCAAACTTTTGGAACCTTTACAAACTTAGTTAGACTAGACTTCTAATAACTGACACAAATCCATGTCCTAGATTCTATTGGAAGCCTTTCCATCTTGATAGGTTCTATCATTCTTCATTGCATAAATATCATTTGAAAAGAAAAGGGTACATCCATATCATGATGAGAGATCAGTATATAGATTTAACAAAGCTAATCTATAAAAACTAGAGGCAAAACATCAAATAAAGATTTATTGTGTCTATTTAGTATATACAACTAAAATATTTTAACATGATTTCATCTCACACTCTTAAAATCCCAGTGACATGAAGAACATATATTGCTATTTGTATTTGATATATAACAATAAATTGAAACATAATTATTTCAGTTGGTCATATAGCCTAGTGGCAAAGCTGTTCCTAGGACCTGTCTCTCTTGCTCACCCCATTCAGTGTTCTTGAACTAAAACCGATCTACTTTCTCTTCTTTTTGCCTATTTTTCCTTGGTAGATGAGAAAAGAAAAGTCTTGGCAGTACCTTGGATTCTATGTAATGAAGTAACCTGATACTTTTTCTTTGCTTTTAAATCTCTGTTCTGTAGTAGAAAGAGTATTTGTATTAAAATAATTAAAGCTGTGTATACTTTGGGAATAGAAGGTTATATATTTTTTGTTTTCTCCAGATAGTGTCATATCTCTATTGTCTAAACACAAGTTTACACATTCATTGATCTTTATTCTATTTCATAGAGAGGAGAAATGATTTCTCCCAGCAATGCTAAATTTTCTGCAGGATTAGATGGAAGTTTATATATAGTGTCACCAGGAGGTGAGGAAAGTGGGGAATATGTCTGCACTGCCACCAATGCAGCAGGATATGCCAAAAGAAAAGTTCAACTGACAGTTTATGGTAAGAACATATTTGAAGAATGGTTTTCATTGACACCTTCTATCTTTGCCAAAACACACAGCTGTCCCTTACAGAACCTTACCCAAAGACTGTACCCCTAAAGTAAGACTTGGTTTTTCCCAAAAATGTAGTCTTTCTGCCAACTAAAATCTCATATAAGGGCAACTTTACCCAACTATGATTTTGGTTTTAAGGGGAGAAAGTATATACGCGCTTGGAAATTTTTATTATGTTTTCTCGGAGTAATATGCTCATTACACCCAACCCTTGTTCAGTAATACCAGTTAGTTAAAAGTATTAGCAAGCCAAACCTCAGTTATGTCTTGGGTTAGAGTTGTGCCCTGGAGGGCTACTTTTGCAGATGGCTTGCTTTAAGACTGCATTTCATCTGACCTTCTCTTAATCCTTGTACTAAAGCAAAAAAGTGAGAAGTCTTCTAATTGCCTTCCTATCATTTTTTCCATATTCCTCATTTAAAATGTCTGGAAACCATTAGATGACCCCTGAAATGTGGAACTATATGAAATCTCTTTGCACATCAAGTTTTGAAAGAATTTGACTATTTAGTAAAAATAATAACTGACATTTCTATGGGATTTTAAGCTGCCTAGAGGAAGCTAGGTAGAGCAGTAGATAGAGCACTGGTTCTAGAGTCAGGAAGGTCTGAATCCAAATCTAGCCTCTGACACTAACTCTGTGATCTTGGGAAAATTACTTAACATCTGCTTGCCTCAGTTTCCTCAGCTGTAAAATGGAAATCCCAATAGCACCTACTTCACAGAATTGTCACGAGGATAAAATGAGATAGTTGTCAAATGCTTTGCAGAATGCCTAGCCCATAGCAGGCATTTAATAAGTGCTTATTCCTTCTTCTGCCTTTTAAGTTTTTTTAAGTATATTTATATATACTATTTTATTTCATTCTCTAAATCCAGAGTTGTAAAATACTACAGTTGTTATTATTCACAAATTCCTACACTGATGCCTCATCATGGTGTGGACGTGATCCTGGGTTCTCAAGGGCTATGCCAGGTGAATTTAAGCCTTGGTATACCATCTTGTATACAGTATTGGAAAAGCTTTGAGTGTGGTCCTGTACCAAACTACATGCCAATCTCTGAATAACTTTTAAAACCTATGTTGATTATAGTTTAACTCAAAGAGAATGATAATTTGATGATAAATAAGGCATTCCAGAATCAACTTTTTGTATGTGTAAAGCCAAGCATGAGCAGCTTTCCAGAGGACTGCTGCTGTGAACAGCTTTAAGGTTCTGATTACATAGTATAGTGAACTCTCTATTCAGCAGTCAATTAGGGCAAAACACTGACAGAAATCAAAGTACAGCATTCACAATGCTTTGATATAACAACTTATCACTAAAATGGCTCTACATAGTTTTCACCAAAGTGGCCACATAGTTTTAAACAAAGTACAGTCATTTAGTAACTCAATCATTTAGTAAGTAAATCAATTAGTAAGTCTTTAATTCAATCACCCTTAAGGAGGCTTGCCTCCTTAATGGACACAAAGTACAAAGGTCAAAGTTCTCCACCCTTAAGTCACAGTAAATCATAATCTTCTCAGTAAACATCAGGTACACAAAAAGAGATCTTTTCATCTTGACTCGAGTCTGGCTCTCAGCTCCCATGGTTTTCCTGCCATGGTCCCAGCTCCTGCTCGAATCTATCCAACTGTCACCTGGGTTCAAAGGCAGGCAGCTCTCAGTTCCTTATCCAGTTCTTAATCCAGTTCCTTGTCCTGTTCCTATTCCATCCAGTCTACCTCAAATCCTTCACAGTTCCTGTTTCTGGGAAGACAAGGCTTAATAGAGGCAAAACAACATTTATACACATTGCTGGCACCATCATCAATTCACTATTTGCCTGTGAAATCAACACAGACCCACCAACAATGTCTGAGAACTCAACACAAATCATTAGTATAGAAATCAACACAGACCCACAAACAGGGTCCAAGAGATCAATACAAATCATCAACATAGAAATCAACAAAGATGCACAAACAAGGTCCAATAGGTCAACACAAATCATCAATAAAGTCCCAGGACCTCCAAAACCCTCCTCCAGGACTTCTGTAAACAGACAGCCAAAAAATCTTCTTTCAGAGCTTCCAGTAAGGTGCCAGGGCTTCTGTACAAAATGTCACAAATGAACATCAATACAGACAGAACATACAAACATAAGGTGCCAGGATACCACAAGTTTTTTCCTTCTCAACTCTGCCACCACAAGAGTTCTCTTCTCACTTCTCAGTTCTGCTCAGTTCTTAGTTCTTCTCTCTTCTCAGTTCTGCACATCTCAGTTCTTCTTAGTTCTCAGTTCTGCCACCACAAGTTCTGTTCTCAATTCTGCTCTCTCTCCAGCCTGGGCCTCTCCTTGTATATGATCATTAGCTCCTCCCCTTCCTGTTGCATCAGTAACAGGAGTTTGCAAGTTCTAGGGTTCACAAGTTGTAGGATTCACAAGTTCTGGATCTTAATACTTGATACAATCATGAACCGAAACAAGGTGTTGTTTACTTCTGTGTTAATTAAATAGCTAAAACAAGGTGTTAACTACTTCTTTGCTTGTCATTACAGTGCTATTAGACCACTAACTTGATAGAACAAGAATAAAAGAATAAAAATGAGAAAAAGATAGATTATGCAATTAAAACAACATTGATCTTACATAGTTAAAAAATTTTGACACAAAAATGGAAATTGACAGAAAAATTATATTAATACCAATCACACAGTTTTATACAGAAGTTTAATCAGTGTATATCAGTTGTATATCAGAAAACCAAGAATGCCTAAAAGCCACATCAATCCAAAAGCACTTGTGATTTACTTGCCAAGCAGAGAGATACTGCAGGCACATGATACATTTTGAAATATAAGGTTATTTGTAAAATCATGTAGAGCAATGGAATCAATGATTGTGAGCAGTATTGCCCTGTAAAACTGAGAAGCAGAAGAGGAAAAGGTTTTGGTTTTGATTTTGATTTTTAAAGCTAAGCAATAGAGCAAACTAAGTAAAGTCAGGACAGTTTTGGATAAGGATGAGACTAGAAAGAAAACAATAAACAAAATAAGGTTGGAAAAAAATCTGTAAGAATTTCTTTTAAAAAATGTGTACCTTCAGGGGCGGCTAGGTGGCGCAGTGAATAGAGCGCCGGCCCTGGAGTCAGAAGGACCTGAGTTCAGAGCCGGCCTCTGACACTTAATCCGCACAAACAAAAAACCTAGCCGTGTAACCTTGGGCAAGTTACTTAACCCCGATTGCCCTAAAGGGGCGGCTAGGTGGCGCAGTGAGTAAGAGCGCCGGCCTCGGAGTTTGGATGACCCGAGATCAGATCCGGCCTCAGAAAATGAGCACCCACGCATAAATAATGACTAGCCGTGTAACCTTGAGCAAGTTACTTAACCCCAATTGCTTTAAAAAAAAAAAATGTGTACCTTCAAGGACTTTTGGGTCCACAGACTAGGAAAGGGTTTTGAGGAAAACAAAGATAGAAAACCAGCTTACTAAACTGATTTTTTTAAAAAAAGACTTTACAAAGGAATATTTACAAAGGGGACAAATTTGTGAAGGCATTGAGGTATTCCTTATAAAGGTATTTAAACAATGGGAAGATAATGTAGATGTAGAGGGAAAATTTAACTCTTTTATTACTCCCCCCAAAAAAACACAAGTAACAAAGAGAACATCAACAACTACTTGTCCGTATGCCTATTTTTTCACCTATATAAAATAGTCATGAGAATACTCTACCCGTGATTTTAAGATAATTTTGATAAAACTATCAGAAGTGGGGATGCCTAGGTGGCACAGTGAATAGAGCACCAGCCCTGGAGTCAGGAGGACCCGAGTTCAAATATGAACTCAGACACTTAACACAAAAACTAGCCATGTGACCTTGGGCAATTCACTTAACCCCAACTGCCTTCCAAAAAAAAGAAAAAAAAAACTATCAGAAGGAAAACCTAGGCTTTTGGAGGAAATATTTGACACTGGATGACAGCACAAAAACTGACTGAAAGATATAAATAATGCAAGCTCTTGCTGTCCTTATTTCAATTATAATAAGGTATCTCTCCTCCATGTCGAAATTATAAAAGATTTATTGAAAGATTTAACAATAGACATAGAACTGTTTGATTACTATTTGGTTTTTAGAAGAGCAAGGTAGCTGTATTCACAAAGTAAGTATGCTCAGAGGATGAAAAGATAGATTACTACTCTCCGTTATAGCCAATCATGGGTTGTCATCAATACAACTATACCTACTCATTCTTCGTTACCTTCCTATGCTCCCCTCTGTTCATTGAACCTTCTGTTCAACTTCACTCTGATGTACTTATCAGTCTCTTGAGGAACCTACTAATGCATAGCAGCAACTGTACTGGGAAAATCAACCCTCCTCCATCATCCCTCTCCTTCCCTCCCTAGATCACTGTGGCAGACCCTCTCAGATAGTGGTACACTGAGTACTCTCAGTTGTGTTTTGGATGGGACAGAGTGAGTTACACAGAATAAGGCAGAATGCATCCCAGACACAATGATGGTTTCTTTTTCCCCCCAAACCCACCTTTCTTCCCTATTTTTGTCAGGGGTTCCACCTTCTTAATCATTCAAATATGTTCACAATATTGGTGTCATGCTAGATTCCCTTTCACTCATATCACATATCTAAGCACATCTTCTATGTCTAAAACATCTCTAACCCTACATTCTCTTTACTCCATTTGTTCATATTTCCACTACCAAGTTCAAGGCCTCTCAAACAACAACTTTCCCCTAATTATTACAATGGCTTCCTATTTGGACACCTAAATCCAGCCTCCATAGAGCCACCAAGGTGATTTTCCTGTGCCATACATCTTATCATATCACACACACACACACACACACACACAAACTCACTCACATACTCAATAAGCTGCAGTGGCTTCCTATTACCTCGAAGATAAAATATAAACTCCTCATTTGGCATTTAAATCTCTTCAAAACCTTGCTCCTTCCTACCTTTTCAGTCTTCTTACACATTACTCAATTACCTTTACTCCTGTCCAGACCAATTGACTTTTTTGCTATTCACACGAATATAAAATACAAAGAAAATATCCAAACATTAATAGAAAATTAAAGTATGAAATCATTCACTAAATAGAATAATGTTAAGAAAAAGGATATGTATAATGGAAAATTTCTGCTGAATTGAAATCAAAGATAATTTTCTGTTTGTTTTATATTGTTTATGGTGAATACCTACACACAAAGAAACATGACTCTTGCTAAAAAGTTGTTCACTGACTGTTGTAACCTTTTTTTTAATTGTTGTAATGTGTATCTCAGTTAAAAAGTGTAATAAAATAGAAAGTTATCTGCTAAGCTAGCTACACTGATCCAAATTAACTGAATAATAAATTACTAAAAAACAGTTATTTATACATCCACCATATTTTCCAGGACATAGAGAGGTGATTTTTAATGAAGCATTTAATCACAGTAATCTCACTAAAATATTGAAGATGTTTTATTTTTAAGGAAATCGAAGATTATTCAGAGACCATTGGAGGGGTAAATGGTTGGCTTGAGTAGGCAGCAACACGTTACATGCAAGGAATTGTACAAGAGAAGCATTCTAAAGATGTTATCCTAAAAATGCATGATTGAAAAAGAAGTTGTAAACATATAGTAAGAGTGAGAGATTTTCAGAATGTTGGGTGGATCCCCTGTAGCAAGCTAGTTCGTAGACATGGATGAGAATTGCACAGGATAGATAGTCACGGTTAGGTTATATCCATGGAATACATCATCAGAAGGAGTATCCATATACGTAAGATTAATAGATTTGTTTTAATTACTTTATATGTTTATTTATATATTTGTTATAATATTTAAAGATAAGGGGCGCTCTGGGTGGTGCAGTGAGTAGAGCGCCGGCCCTGGAGCCAGAAGGACCTGAGTTTGGATCTGGCCTCAGACACTTAACACACACAAACAAAAACCTAGCCGTGTGACCTTGGGCAAGTTACTTAACCCCAATTGCCCTCCAAAAAGCAAAATAATAATAATATTTAAAGATGAAGAAATAGAGACTTAAAGACACTAATAGCACTTGAAAGTGGTCATCCAGGTAAAATGTAAAGTCCTTGAAGAACTGTTTTAGCCTTTCTTTGTATTCCCAATTTTAGCACAGTGTCTAGCACATAGGGAGCACATCAATTGATTCTAGGTAATAATTATCAGAAGTAGAAATCAAACCCAGGTGCTTTTTAACTTTTCAAAGTCCAGTGTCCTTTCCATTGTAACATGTTTCCTGTCACATATTTATGGTAAGTGATACATGTTTTCTTTTGTTTAATTTTAAATATATTTATTTCCATTATTGAAATAAATAAAATGTGTATTTTAGTAAGGCCCAGAGTGTCAGGGGATCAACAAGGATTAACACAGGATAAGCCAATAGAGATCTCAGTCACAGCAGGTGAAGATGTTACGCTTCCATGTGAGGTGAAAAGCCTGCCTCCACCCACAATTACATGGGCCAGAGAAACACAACTCATCTCCCCATTCTCTCCCAGGTAATGAGATCTGATGTGAACTGTATCCTGTGAAAATAGAAATTCTGAGATATTGCTTTTCTCTGTTTTTCTAAATGCTTAAAAAAAATTTAATGATTCAAATCTTGTCATTCAGGGAACCAATTAGGAAATGTGATTTTACGGACTACACATAATTTATCCTTTATTTAATTCAAGTTTAAGGGTTATTACATAACCCTAGTATTCTCCCACACATGTGTGTTTCATAAAGTTAGTTCCTGTTATAATGGAAGCCTGGACAATGGAGGTTCGTTCTTAGAATATGCGCATCCTTCTCCACTTGCCTCCAAACTGAATGGTTCTGGAGCCAGTTTTATATAGAATGTCTATGTATATTCTAAATCAGGGATCACAGGCTTTTGATTACATGTCATTATACCTTTCCTGAAGTAGTCCCCATCTCTTTCCACTTATGGTAGTAGGCAGAATATATTAGTGAATGCCCTGAGGATGGGCATGCCCTGGCTAGGTGCCCATTATACTATTTCACTTTTATTGAAGAGTATCTTTGGGATTTTGTTATTTTAACAGCTGAATGCCATTAGCTCAATAGGAATAATACACAATACACTCATTCATTTCTAGGATTTTCCATTTATCAACTTTGTAGATAATCATTCACAAATTAAGACACTGATGTAATATACTGAAACAGAACTGTTAACATGCTGTCTGGGGGTCCAACTCCACTGTATGACCTGAATCAGATTAAAATTTAATTGAGAAGTACATAAGAATACAATAGAACATAGATAATGTTAATTTATGGTCTTCTTAGTCAATATACAGCCTGCAGAGATCCTTATGTATGGTTTAATGGTCCTATTTGAATTTATCATCACTGGACTAAAGGCTACCTGGCTGGCCTTTAATTATGACACTCTTGTCATAATTAACACTGATCCTCACTTTAATACAATCAATTAAGGACTCAAATCAACAGCAAATTCCATTGTCTCCTGACTTGCAGATGCCAACTTCCTGTTCCCCTGAGATTTCTTCAAGATTCAACTCAGCTGCCTGAGGTCTTCTTTGTTTTCTGCACTATTCCTGCTCCTCTCTCAAATTTTCCTAGACCCCTTTAATCTCTAACTTTCTTACTTCATTCTCTGTTTTATATTATATTATCCTCTTACATATTTTATCCTGTTCTGTATAAATTGATCTCCTTGAGAACAAGAAAGTTTCATTCTTTCTATCCAGAACCAAGGACAGCGACTTGCACTAGTAAGCTTTTAAATGTGTATTGAATTCATTTGGAAAAAAAATTCAGACAAAGGCAACCTCAGCAGAACAAAATTAAACAGATATTTATGTTCTCCTTTCCTTTTTAAGTTATTCAGACAGCTTATGATAGATGGGATATGGTTTTCCTGACGCTTAAGTTGTCAGAATTTCACAGGAAAATATTAGGGGAGGTTTGATTGTACTTACTCTTTTAAAGGTACTATATGTATGCTTCCTCTCTTACAGGCACATCTTCCTTCCTTCAGGATCAATGAAAATCACTGAGACACGTGTTTCAGACAGTGGAATGTATCTTTGTGTTGCCACAAATATTGCAGGAAATGTGACTCAGTCAGTTAAATTAAGTGTCCATGGTAAGTTTTGAGATTTGAAATAAAGACAGTGTGTCCTATTTGATGACTCTGTGAACTAGCAATGATGAATTTTATAAACTGGCAACCATGAAAACCCATTAACCATTTTTTTCTTTATGTAATATCTAAAGCTTAAACTACATACAAAAGAATTACTAGGAAAATATGCAAAAATTCAAACAGTTTCTTGTAGAGCCCAGAAATACTCATTTGTTGTCCATAGAGTAATCAAATAATTTCTTTCAATTATCTCCCCCCCAAAAAGTAAATAATCCAAAACTTGTGAAGCTTAGATATTACCAATTTTAATGTAAATTCCCATACTCCCTGCCTGTATTGTTCTTGAAATGTAGGAGAATGAGGAAGAGATAATTTAAGAAAATTGCTATTTATATAAGAGATGATGGAATTTCAATAAATAAACATCTAGAAAATTAGATTCTCCCCTCTTATTAAGTATCAATTAAGTACTACAGCTACCTTTTAGGTAGTCTTTTGTTCTTTTTCTCATTCTAATGTATTCAACATTGAACTGCCAGAAAAAATAATTTCTCATCAATAATTTTTGTGAAATTGCTCCTCTTTTAAAAAATACACAGTGACTTTCTATTATCCATTCTACATAGTCCAAATCCTCCCCTTAATGTTGAAGGGATTATGTCAAATGCTAAATCACTCATTCTGAATGGCTCTCTAAAATCTTTCATTCATCTCCACTATGACCCCTTTCTTTTACCAATGTTGTAATGACTTGTCTACTTATACCTCCCCCCTCCACTTATGAGTTGTTTGTTCCTATCTACAGTCATCTCACACATGCTACTTTTTTCCAACTTGGAGTGGTATTCTCTTCACCAGTCTATGTGTCTTGCTCCTTTTAAAAAATGACCCCAAATGTACAAATTCAGAAAAGTATTTTCTGATTAACTGCACCAGACAGATTATCCATCTATTTTCATCCTTTTAGCACTTAGAAATTTGGTTTTGTGCATCAGTTTGCATTTGTGTATGGCTCTTAGATATTACCCTTTAGACATTTCATATGTATGTATGTATGTATGCTATTTATGTAATTGTTCCTTGATATGTCTTACAGTCATAGAATGTTAGAGGTGGAAATGATGTTAGAAATTGTCTGGTTCTTTCTCTTACTTTACAGATGAGAGAACTCATCTAGAAGGAGCAACTTGCTCAACTGTGCTAGATAGGGATAAAACTAGACTAGAACCCAAATTTTCTCACTCCTAGTACAGTGCCCTGTCCATCATACTGTAAAAATTCTGTTTATTTTAGTATATGTGGCATTTACCATAAATGCTTTTCAAATAAACCATTGTATGTTATGAACTCATAAGTTATTTAACAAATCAGTTAAAGCACATTAGTAATGAAAAGATAAAGGAAAATAAAATTTTTTGTTAGTCTGTATGTTAAAAAGAAACATTTTTGAATTGCCACATATGGAATGACCCCAAATTAAATGCTTGAAATTTTTAATGCTTTTGATATGGATAGGTTCCTATATTTTATACTAAAACTATAATATGCTATATAATCTATAGGATCATTTATTACAGGAATGTAAAATCATTTAACTTTTTTTTTCATATTGATCTTTCCAGCAAAATCTCAGGTAGAAAATGGCTTTGCTAGCTTCATTCTAAATAATGATGTGTGGACCATAAAATATCTAGACTTTTAGATTAATTTAGATAAGCACTGAGCAGTTTTGATGGTTATGTGGCTATGTATCCTGGCATGTGAATTTTGAAGGCTCTCTTCACTGTACACATTTTCCAAGGCCCTCCTTCATTCCCAAGCAATCCCAGGATCCTACAGTTTTCCAGAGTATTTATTGTCTTAGGAAAAATGCTCCATCTAATTAACGTTCAGCCTCAGAAGTATTTTATGCCAGTGTCATATATTTCTAATCCTTAGTCATAGGAGGATATCTGTGATATACTGTATCTCTTTTCTGTTTCAAGATTTATAGCTTCCTAAAAATGCAGTTATAATATTAGCTAATGTAATTTAATATGTTTAGTAAATTATCGGAGAATGTTAAATGGTTTACTGTTTATATACAAATGGTCCTCTATTTTTGTATTTTTTCATGCCAGACCAACAATTATAGGTTGAACAAGTTACATAATATTCCTATGCTTGAAAAATTTAAATATATTTCATTCTTTCTAGTTCCTCCAAGGATACAACGTGGCCCCAGACTTCTGAAGGTCCAAGTTGGTCAGAGAGTGGATATTCCCTGCAATGCCCAAGGATTACCCCTTCCTGCACTTACATGGTTTAAAGATGAAAATCCCATGGTGATTGATGGAGTACAGTATACCAATAGTCCAGATGGAACACTGAGCATTAACCAAGTCCAACTTTCAGATTCTGGTGTATATAAATGTGTTGCTAATAATATAGCTGGCAGTGATGAGGCAGAGATAACAGTGCAAGTTCAAGGTAATTTTTTACATAGAGAAAGGTGGGGGTAGAGAAGACAGCTCAAATATATTTAACTCATTTCTTAAAAAATATTTGTGATTTTCCCATGGATATGATGTTTTTATACAGTTCTATAGGCAGAACTGAAAAGAGTTTCTTCCATATGTAATTGGATGAGACAAAAACATTAAATTGTAAATCTGACATTTTAAATCTAAAATACATATTTAATATATTTAATTTTTGAAAAATAAATCACTGTGCATGGCCCATCTGATCTACAATACCAGATACATTACATTTATGAGAAGTTGTATACTGTTAATGGAATTACTTTTTATATAAGTACAGGTAGACAAACTTTGTACAAATCATATTCCTAAGAAATATGGGTCTGTTGTCACCAATGTTTGATGTTGAATTTGCTTTGAATGGCTGAAGGATGGATATGATATCTTTATCCATCTATCTATCTATCTATCTATCTATCTGTCTGTCTATCTATCTACCTATTTATTTAGAGAGAGACAATGTGTGTATGTATGTATGTATGTATGTGTGTTGAAAATGGGGGCCAGAAAGGATCCAAAGAAGAGTGATTTGATCTAATTCTTGAAAAATGAGCAAGTTTAGAAGGACAAAGAGAAGGTAGATAAGAGAAGGGCATTCTGTGATGTAAAAATTTCCCCAATTTGCCCCAGATTTTTATGTTTTTAGGTTGGGGATGTGTTTATTTTTACATGTTTCTTATTGTGCATGTGTACATCTGTTTATGTCTTCTAGATGGAAAGTCTGTTATATTTTGTGATTCAGAATTATACTAGCCTACTTAGAGTTGCCATCAGTGCTGTGAATATTGTGTTGGCAATACAATTCTTGATAAATGTTTGTGATAAATATTTAATACATCTTTTTTAATAGAACCCCCAGCAGTAGATGATCTGGATCCTCCTTATAACACCCCATTTCAAGAAAGAGTGGCCAACCAACGCATTGCATTTCCATGTCCAGTTAAAGGTGTGGAATACTATTGTTAATAATTTAACATGATGAGTTAATTTGAATAATTTATACAATTTATTCATTTTTGCAATATTATAACTTCTGAAAAATATTCTTCAGTTCTTTTACACTAAAATAAAGGTATGTATGTTATATAAAAAGTTATATTTATATGTATATAAGCATATATATATTTAAGGTAAGGACCGTTTGGAACAGTGAAGGAAGTAAAATACTAACTGTATTTTTTCATCTTGTAGCCTGAAGGCCACATACATGGCAATATGCATGCTGATCTTGCTGAATGTCAGTTTTCCATAAAAATTCTAGTGCAAAAAAGAAAATCATGTTAATAATAGTCAGAATAATAAGTCATAGAATAATAAAACAATAATAATAAAATTTATAGCAAAATAAAAGTCATAGAAAGATTTGGAATGGACCTTAAAAGTCATGTATGAAAACTTCTTTAAGAGTGATATATATTCTCTTTGACATATAGTGGTAATAATCACCTACCTTTAGATATGTTTCTTTGAAATGTCAAAATTAATTCTATCTAACATAAACTTTTTTTTAACCTAAAGATGCCTGATTACCTCAATAGAGGTAACTTACCTCCAGCTTTAAATGAAGGATATGTGTGTTGAAAGACATCTCAGGAATTAGAATTTTTAATAATATAAGACCTTCAATCACCAAACCAGAAATACTCTGGCAATAATTTAATGTTTATGTACTCAATTTTTAGTCAGTAAGATAATTGTCTTTCTTATCAACATAATAGTTTTCTCAACACTCTTTTTATGTTATTTGCAAAAATTCTAACATTCTTTATTTTTCTCCTCAGGTACCCCCAAACCAACAATCAAATGGCTGCGTAATGGTAGAGAACTGACAGGCAGAGAACCAGGCCTTTCAATTTTGGAGGATGGAGCATTGTTGGTTATTGCTTCAGTTACACCATTTGATAATGGGGAGTACATCTGTGTGGCAAGCAATGAAGCTGGAACTACAGAAAGAAAATATAATCTCAAAGTTCATGGTAAAACTGGCACAAAATTCAAAAATTCTGTGGCTTAAAGTGTAGTCTTTTTCAAGTACTTATTTAAAAATTGTATTTAGTTGATCATTCTGATGTCTGATTTTACAGCATTCAGAATCCTTCTTAAGTAGTTGTCTGGAGAGCTGCCCATTGAATTTTCAGCTTAAACTTGTGAATATCACTTTGCTCAAATAATGATTCAATGAACCAATTTAATTTTGATACTAAACTTGTGAACATTAACGTCCTTAAAAAGAATTAAATAAGCAAATAAATGAAATGAAAGATGTCACAATGAATTGATAATAAAAGAAACATAAAAAAATAGAAAAACTAGACAAATTAAAAAAATTTAAATTCTAATATATTGTCAATGCTTTGATCATATGTTCAGCCCTTCACTGCTGGGAGACTTCTTAGCATTTACCATAGATTTCTTATTATCCTACTCTATGTTTAGGAGAAAAAAAAAAGAATTATGCATGTTTTGGAAACTGATTTTTTTTCCATAGGAATTAACCATCAAATAATTTGTTTTAAAGTGAAGTTTCTCTTTTTTTTGTAGTTCCTCCTGAAATCAGAGATAAAGGACAAATGACAAATATATCTGTGGTGCTAAACCAGCCCACAAATCTCTTTTGTGAAGTCTCAGGCAATCCTCCTCCTATTATCATGTGGTACAAAGATGACGTCCAGGTACGACCATCATATAAAGTATCCAAATGTCAGTTCTTATGTTACAATGAACTTTCTAGTTTGATTTTGCTCTCTGCATACCTGTGAAGAGTACTGGTAACACTCGTCTTTTGTGAACCCTGAAGGTGACTGAAAGCAGCACTGTCCAGATCACACATAATGGGAAAATGCTACAACTCTTCAAAGCTTCCCCAGAAGATGCTGGGCACTATACCTGCAGAGCAATTAATATTGCTGGCAACTCTGAGAAGGACTTCAACATAGCTGTGCTCAGTAAGCAGAACACTTTTTAAGACCTCAGTACCACATGTATATCATATGTAAATTGATTACATTAGAATGGGTTGGTGATGGGGAAAAATAGATAGGACCAGATACTCTTAAACTGCAATTTTTTCTTCAATGTTTGGGAATAAATTGGAATGGAGAGTTGAAGCTATTCTAATTCTTTTTTTTAGGGCAATTGGGGTTAAGTAACTTGCCCAAGGCCACACGGCTAGGTTTTTGTTTGTGTGTGCGTTAAGTGTCTGAGGCCAGATCTTAACTCAGGTCCTTCTGACTCCAGGGAGGACGCTCTACTCACTGCGCCAACTAGCCGCCCCTTATTCTAATTCTTTACACAGTAGGGAGGCTCTTGTCATTACTGTGTATATGAACTATCAAAACAGTATTCATAAGTTCTTAGAAATAATCCATCATCGCCTTTCTGCAGACACATAAAAACTGTGCCTGACTGGGTATGCATAGGATTGACTGGAAAGAAAGAGCATCTTTTTGCCTTAGACAGAACATGTACAATGACTCTTTCTTCTTCCCAACCCTAGAATCTGGTGACATGTTCTTTTATGCTTGGTTACAGTACTGGGGACCATAAAAGTTTTAGTAAATATTATGTAAGAATAAATCATAGGTTCCCAGAGTGGGTGAAACCACCCCCTCGGGGACCCTGAACTATCCAGGCTAAGGAGGGTGGTAGTAGTTTGAAATGACACACATTTTTTAAACCATTAAAGGATTAGAGAAAGTAGATTTCCAGGGGGCACTGAGTAATTTTTTTAAAAAGGGGACTTAGTCCAAATAAATTTGGGAACTTGTGTGTTAGATTGAGAAAAACCACCCAAATTCTGTTTCTGTCATACATGTAACTCCACAGCAACCTAGGAAGGACCAAGTCCTTATCTTGGGTTGCCCTTGCATACCAACAGTTAATGTTGGAATATATCTAAAAATATTTAGCACTCTGTGTTATTTTTATCACTTGAAGAATGGAAAAGGAATATAGTACCATGGGGCATCAGAAAATTATATACTGATGGACTTAGTGGCAGGAACACTTGGTTTCCAGTTCCACTTCCATCATTGCTATCTATGTGACCATATCTACATCACATAACCTTTCTAAGTCTCAAGTTCCTTATGCATAATATTAGGATATTAATAACTATGCTACTTGCATTGACAGATCATTGTAAAACTTAAGTGAGATCATCTCTATAAGGTACTTTTCAACCTTAAAGTACTCTATAAATGTGAAGGTATTTTAATTGTATATGTCTGGTGGGTAGTTCTGCTACCCATCATAGTACATAAAGAATGCTAATTAATTCTTATAATTATTATTAGAAGTATTAATAATCTTTATCAGCCTATTGATGATATATTTCTCTCCATGTTTAGACCAGTTATTGTACAACAAATAAAACGTTCATCCCTAGGCTCTTATTCAAAATTTTTCTGGCTTCGAAGAAGCTGCTAGAGCTATTGGCATAACTTTTAAGAGCTCAATGTCATGTCTACACCGAAAGGAGCCTTTGAGATTGGTTTTTGTGTGAGCAAGAAAGGACTGTATAACTGAAGCTGAATGCAAATGAGGGGAAAATAACCATCATTGACATTATCTGGGAGGCATGGTATAAGGGGAGATAAGGAATGAAGAGAGAAGAAAGGAAACAGTACAATAAACTTAGTAATTTCAGCACTAGGACAATTTTTTGATATATAGTGTTCTGTATATATCTCATATTTCCACAAAATTCACCAATTAGAGGCTTTTAACAGGATTTGTAATGTTAAACTGAGAATAGCATTGTATATACAATTTAAAATGAAAGGACTTTTGTAATTTATATAACAATGCTTCTTAAATTTCCAGAGATTATGCTAATAGTAAGTTATTTTGCATGAGATTCATCTCTTCATAAACAATCCTCCTATCCTCTTGTTACACATATGTCTGAATGTTTCTCATAATAAAATCTGACTTAAGAGCAAAGGTGTTTGCCCAGGAAGTATAAATTACCCCAGCACATCTTTTGTGAAGTTTTTTTTTTCTTCCAGTTTTCTCATTTCAAATCTTGGCTCTTCTACTGTGTTGTGAAAGGGAATTATTTTCTTGCATTTTGAACTTTAAAAACTTGTTGAACTGATTAAGGAACATTTATTTTCCCATGTGTTAATTCATATATTCTCATGGTAAAATCTCTTTGTTCAAGTTCCACCCACCATACTAGGTGCCAATTTTCCAAGTGAAGTCTCGGTTATCCTCAACCATGACACCAGCCTTGAATGTCAGGTCAAAGGCACTCCCTTTCCTACAATTCAGTGGTTCAAAGATGGCAAGTAAGTACTTCTTTGTCTGCAGTAAAGTCTCTACTGATAAAGTATAATTATATGAAGAATAATCATCACTAACATTTGTATAGCTCTCTTACTATGTGCCAGACACTGTGCTAAGCACTTTACAAATAGCTCATTGGATCCCCTCAACAACTTTGTGAACTAGATGCTATTGTTATCATCCCCATTTTACAAATAAGGAGGCTGAGGCCAGTGGATGTTAAATGACTTGCCCAGAGTCAACACAATTAATATGTGTCTGAGGCCATATTTGAACTCTGATCTTCTTGACTCCAGGCCCAGTTCCCTATCCACTGTGCCACCTCACTGCCCCAACAAAGGGGCATAACATAAAGAAACATAATAAACCTCCTCCCCTCATTTTGCTTTGGAATGTATTATTAGACCGATGCATCTTGAAAGTAATCTTAAACCTATGTAGTACCTTTCATGCTTAAAATTTACAGAGTACATTATAAATGTTGCCATTTGATTTAGAAATAAATAGTCCTGTAACTTTTACTTTTCTGAATTTGAACTTAGAAAAGTTGAAGTCAGATTAATAGAATTATTAATTATAGAGAGTGAAATCAAATGTTTACTCTCTAGATGTTAATGATAGACTGATAGGTCATGAAGAATTTTACATGACTTTTTTTCTCACATATAAGTGCATCAGATTGTCAAAAAACCCTACAATTTGACTAAAATATTAGAATGAGCACTCAAGTTTTTTTCTGTAGGAGGAAAAAAGTGCCATCTCATGACCCATATAGAACTATTGGTGGCCACTTCAGAACTCAAGAGGAGGTATGGATTTTCATAAGACTCAAATGGTTGCACTGAGCCATATCTAATAGAGTCCTGATTAATTAAAACTAAGCCATAATAAGCCTCTCTTTCTCTGTTGTTAATCAACAAGTTTTTCTTAAGCATTTATTATATACCAAGCACTGTACCAAGTGATGGAGATATGAAGAAAATAACTGAACAGTCCCTGTCATCAAGGAACTCTGACCAAATCATACACTGAAACTTTGAATTTTTATTAACCCCTTTTTGAAAGAGGTTATCATGTTAAAATGATACTATTGTCAAACTTCTGTCACTTTAAAAAGATGGTAAATGTGAGACAGCTTTGTATTTTTCATATTTTCTTGCCTACACGAGGTTGCTAGAAACAGATTTTTTTTTTAAGCAATTGGGGTTAAGTAACTTGCTCAAGGTTACATGGCTAGTCATTATTTATGTGTGGGTGCTCATTTTCTGAGGCCGGATTCGATCTCGGGTCATCCCATCGGGCGTCTGCTCACTGCGCCACCTAGCCGCCCTTTTAGGGCAATTGGGGTTAAGTAACTTGCCCAAGGTCACATGGCTAGGTTTTTGTTTGTGTGGGTTAAGTGTCTGAGGCCAGATCCGAACTCAGGTCCTTCTGACTCCAGGGCCGGCGCTCTACTCACTGCGCCACCTAGCCGTCCCGAAACAGTAGATTTTTAAAAGGATATAGGGACAAATGATTTATTCAGCTAAAATATATTCCATTCTCCTGAATTCTAAGAAAATTTTATCATTGAAACAGGCAGTATTATTTTAAAAAACATTAAGGTGAAGGGAAATTTACCTCTTTTCCATCCAAGATTCTTTTCTAGTCCTTCAATAATAGAAAACCCAGGAATACATCATTGGCTAGGTAAGGCAGCCTGACAGTGTAGAGAGCTGACTTTAAAGTCAGAAAAACCTTGGTTCAAATTTGTCCTCTGACATAATACCTGACTCAAGTTCCAGAGCAAATACTAATATGCTTTTATAGAGGGAATTTCTCACAGTAATAAAGTTATAGATCTAGTCACTACTGCCACATTCACCTCCTCCAAAGGTAGCAGCCCACCAGAGCAAGCAGACTTGTGTTGAGGAGAAAAGGATTCTGATTTCATTTGTTTAACTATCTGTGTATTCTTAATTTGCCATTCACCATTTTATTAATTTGATAAACTGAGAATAGTTTGGAGCTACATCATAGGGCTGTGTTAAATGTTAAAGTGAAAACTGCTGCCAGATAATAAGAATCATCAAATTGTGATCAACAGTAAATGACTTTGTGAAATTTACAGGATTTCCACAAAGTTTTAAAATCTTTTTTTTTTCTGAGAAATTTCAACATATTATGGCATTATTCTTAGGATCATAGGATTTAGGGAAGAAAGAAGACCTAAAGATATAATCATGTCCCTAACCTCAATCTTTTCATTTTTTCAGAGATGAAGAAACTGATTGTTAGAGAGGTTGAAGGCCTTATCTAGGGCATAGACTTAGCAGTGGAAATATGAGGATTTAAATCCAGTCTCTCACTCTAAAAATATTCTGATCTTTTTCACTTGTGTGATGCTTAAGTCTTTAAAAATTATTTTATTCATTGTAATGATGATTTTTATATATGGTGCCTATGTGTTTTATACAAGACATTTTAATAAATGTTACCGTATAAAATGAATACTGCATAGTCTACAGCTATCATAACATTAATCAATCAGTCTTTTGGTTCTTTTAAATGATATAGGATGCTGAGACACATTTTGAAGGGGAAAACCAATGAAAAGCAAAATGTGACTATAAAATGTCTCAATTATATTTAATTTATAATTTAATTTTGTTGTTCAGTCACATTTGACTACTTGTGACCCAGTTTGGGGTTTTCTTGGCAAAGATTCTAGAGTGGTTTGTTATTTACTTCCCCAGCTCTTTTACAAATGAGGAAACCAAGGCAAATAGGGTTAAATGACTTGCCCAGGGTCATATAGCTAGTAAATGTCTGAGGTCAAATTTGAACTCAGAAAGATGAGTCTTCTTGACTCCAAGGCCAGCACTTTATCCACTGTGCCACCTAGCTGCCCCTATGAAGTTTAATATTGTTTAGATCCAACTCCAGAAACTACCCTTAAGCAATAATTTCCTAATACACATTGGTAAGTAAATGTTAGAATTCTACATTTTTAAATACTTTTGTAAATTGGTGGAAGAGTTTCCCAAGGGAGTCAAATCAACAAACATTTATTAAACTCCTAGTGTGTGTGAGGAACCATGCAAAAAGCTAGAAATACAAAGACAGGTAATAACAGTCCTTCCCCCGAAGGAAATCAGTCTAATGAGGAATAATATACAAACAACTATGTACAAACTATATATATATATATATATATATATATATATATATATATATATACACATATATATGTATATATATATATACACACACACACACACATACATATACATATATATACATACATACATACAGGATAAATTAGAGATATCAATAGATGGAAAGCACTATCATTAAGAGAGGACCAGGAAAGGCTTTCTGTAGAGGATGGGATTTTAGTTGAAAACTGAAGGAAGTCAGGGAAGTTAGAAGGAGGAACTGAGAGAGAGTATTTCAGGTATGAAGGACAGCTGTTTGAAAAGGCAGAGTTAGGACATGGAGTATCATGTTTGAGGAAGAGCAAGGAGGCATCTGGTATCATCATTTCATAAGAGTATATAGAAAGAAGTAAGGCACAAGTAGTCTGGGAAGGTAGGAAGGGGTCAGATCATGAAGGGCTTTGAGTCAGAGGATTTTATATTTGATTTTGAAACCAATGGAGAACCACTGGAGTTTATTGAATAGGAAGGAAGGGAACACACATTTACTAAGCAACTACTATGTGTTGGATGGGCACTGTCCTAAGCACTTTACAAAAATTATCTCATTTGATCAATTTATGAAATCTTCCAAGGTCAGAAATTAAATATTTGTGAAGTGCATTGACCTCCTCTTCCTAAATTCTTTATTATTTTGAGGGTATCACTGCCCCCCCAGGCTTCAGGGCGTGTATCCCATGTGTTATCCTTGATTCCTCACTCTCTTTTGCCCTACATTGTCCAGTTAGTTTCCAGGTTTTACTGGGTGTTGACATGGTCAGATTTGATCTTTAGGATGATCATTTTGATAGTTGGACAGAGGATGAATTGCAGGGGGGAGGTACTTAAGTCCTGGAGACTACAGATCAGGCTATTCCAGTAGTCCGGGTTTGTGGTAGTAAGGGCCTACACCAGGGTAGTAGCAGTATCAGAGGAGAGAAAAAGGGTACACATAAGAGATATAAAAGTAGAAACATCAGGACTTGGCTATTGATTGGACATGTGAGGTGAGGGTGAGGAGTCAGATATGACACCTAGGTTGTGAGCCCAGATGTTGTAGTGCCAACACGATATTCACAGTGCTTATGGTGGCTATGAATATATTGGCATGATGCTGAATTGCAAAATATAACAGGATCTCTACATTGAAAACAGAACCAAAACATTTATTCACACACCAGAAAGCCAAATCCCAACATCAGAAAGTGAAATCCATCATAGCACCAAAGAAATCTATACACAATAACAAAGCAGGAGGCATTGCTATCCCCAATCCTTCCCCCGCTAGGGCCTTCCTACAAAATGAGCACTCACAGCTAGTAGCCTGCTTCCTCTCTCCCCCTCAGCCATAACTGCTCTGACCAACTTCCTTTCAGTTCCACCCTTCCTGTTCCATCCTTCCTACTCTACCTGCTTGTCAAGCTCCTCCCCCCACAGACTCGTGTGACTCAGGCTTCCATGTGACTCAAGCAGGTCATATGGGCCTATTATTGGATGGGACAGATCTTCCCATTAATCAAAAATATATTAACAATACAGATGGATTAGTGATGCATAGGAAGATAGTGATGCATAGGAAAGTTAGGGAGAGGGGATGGTCAGTGTAGGCCATGAATCCTTCATTTCAGACCTTAATAGAAGATTTCATACACTACCCCAGACAAAAAGTTATTCCATAGTGGCCACATTTTGAACCTGGCTAAGTCAGTATTCACTTAACTGACAGAATCATTCTCAGATTCTTTCCATTTTGAAAGGATGTGGCAGAGCCTGTATACTTCCAATATAGACTTCAGGAAATTAGGAGTATTTCCATATCAGAAAAGGATATGGCAACTAACTCATATAGTGTACAGAGTGTTGAGCTTGGAATCTCAAAGATATGAATTCACATCTTGCATCATCTATGTATTAGCTGTGTATTCTTGGGCAAATCACTTAACTTCTCTTTGCCTCAGTTTCTTCCTCTGTAAATAAGGATAATAATAGCACCTATATCACAAATTTATTGTGAGATTCCTGTGAGATATGATGTGTAAAGGCCTTTGCAGAACTTAGAGGTCTAGATAAGTGTTAATTCATTATAAAAGAATTCCGTTTCACACTTTTGAATGTGGTATTTTGTTATCAATATTCATCTGTGTACCTAGTTCATTAAAATAATTTTTGTGCTAAAGAATTGGGTAATACATATTTAGAGAAGTAAAAATGTAATCATGAAATGACATGAAAACTATCTTTTCCCTAGGCCCTTATTTTTGGGAGATCCAAATATTGAACTTCTAGACAGAGGACAAGTTCTATATCTAAAGAATGTACGTCGAAGTGACAAAGGGCGGTATCAGTGCAGTGTGTCCAATGCCGCTGGAAAACAAAACAAGGATATCAAATTGACTGTCTATGGTGAGTTATGAAAATGGCTTTTACCTTTTTATTTTGGAAAAATTAGACATTCCTTGTTGGTAGAAAGGTATGCTTTGATATAATTTTAACTGTTCTGGACTCAAAAATGAAATTCTATTCTTTTAGAAGAGAAGAATGAGTCTACATTGATATGTTATTAAAAAGATATTTTGTACAATTTTACTGAAACATTTTTATCATTACTCAGGCTTATTTGTGGTGCTGTAGCTCCTAGACAGACAGTTTGGAGGCTTATTGAAAGTATGTAGGGATTTTCAACTAATCTTACGTAATGTGGCTAAGTTATTCTTGTGGCTAGTGTAGCTATGAAAGATAGCACTGGATTTGGAGTAATAAAAAAAAAAAACACTTGGGTTTGAGTCCTAAGCTCTTATACTCTGTGATCCTAGATACACTGCCAACTCTTCATGACCCTGTTTCCTCAGTATTAAAATAGTGATAATGTTTTTGTACCATAATGTGTTCTACGAGTCATTGTTAGATACATAAATGACATGGAAATTCTCCCTTCTAAAAGGTTTAATATTAATAAGCCTGAACTTTAATGATATTTATTCACATATATAGATAGAGTCACACCATTATACATTATAAATATATTTCCAGTTGGTTCTGAATCCAATCACTTTGCACTCCTCTTAAAATACCTCATCTATTTTGACCTTATCCATCACCAAACTTATTGTTCTTAGCACATGAATCATCTGACATCTGTCTGAGGTAGTTGTCAGATATTATTATTCCCTTTTGCAAATAGTGAATAGGAGGGTATACAGAAATTAAGCAGTTAGCTCAAGTATGGGCAAAAGGAAACAGGAAGAGAATCCCAATGCCCACCATTTCCGATTCTATACATTTTAGGTAAATAAGACTTGAGGAAAGTTGAATAACTTCAGAGCAAACCATATAGAAATAGCACAATGCTTTATGAAAGGCACTGATTTAGGAGCCTTCATCTCTAGCGTGGGCTTCACCATTGACATAGTCGATGTGTAATGAATTCTTTTGGTAGTTGTAATTATTTCCTTTCTTCTGAGCAAATGAAAACCAATACAGAGTAACCTTCCTATCCTTCCTCCTTACCCTTCTTACCTTTTCCTCAGACCCCAAAAGACAGAAGTGGTAGATGGATTGGTCATCTAGGGGTATGAAGAAAAGGTAAAATTATTCCAGTGTCATTTTGCCCAAAGAACCTTTGATAATGAATATATTTCTGTCAACATGAAGTGGAGAGAAAACTGTAAAACTGCCAAGAACAAGGACATTAACTCTGATCCAAAACCAAAACATTTAAAGGATCCATAAAGAAAGGCAATGATAAAAAATGATAAAAAAACAATGATAAAAAAGCAAAGATTGGAACAGAAAGCCATGAGGAATAACAAGACTATAATATATTGAAAAGAATGCCTATTTAATAATTATCATCATTAGAAGTTAAAATGCACATAGAGTCATGCTCAGTATCCTCAATCCACTTTGGTTTCCCTATAACTAGATTCTTTACACAGTTTACTTTATTCAGTAGTATATTGATATGAATTTCTCATGATATGAGTGAATATGGTGCTCATCACTTAGTGGAATGAAAGCTCCGTGGTTTCATGCACAATGATCATGCATGTACTTCTATAAAAAGAGCCAGCATGGAAGAAGAAATCAACCATGAAAAGATATATCCTGTACAAAAGAGCATAACATTAGGAAAAGATTAGGCACATTGGTGGCCAAGTTAAACAAAACCATTTCTGCTACCATTGGCTTCCTACCAGAGGCCAGAAACTGAGACGATAGTGCAGTATCTTGCTAAGCTGTTGAATTGCCTTCTCTCATCTGTTGTACAGTTGCCAGGTTCTTGTCAGTGATTAATACTTTTTGGTGGTATAAAAAAGCCATGTTTCCATGGAATTTGGACTGTTTTCTCCCAGCTTTTTTCTCACTCTCTGTCTTTGACTCTCTTTTCCTCTTCTACTTCCTCTCTCCTCCTCCCCTACTCCTTCTCTCTTTCATTCTTAAACAGAGAGGAAGAAAGGGGGGGGGTGCCCTCTCAAGCTCCTTGGGAAGGGAAATCCATATAATGAATAAAACACACTGAGATTGTTGGGTTCCAAGACATCATCAAAGTGTGAAGTTTGAATCTCACAATTCAGGCTATAATACCATTTCCTTCCCAGCGTGGACACCTGAACCACGGAGTGCTAATTTGAAATGTACTTTTTCCCTTTTATGTTAGGAAATGTTTTTGTTACAGAGATGGATGCCAAGGGAAACAGTTAGATTTCATCCTTTGGTTTCCTTGTCAGGAATGTTTACTTGCCTTTATCACTGAGTGTATTGTACAGTCATTCCCTCCAGTGGATGGTTATTTTCCCTCTCACGGTCATTGACATGTGGATAGAGCCGGTGGCTAAATGTACCTGTAATTTAGAAACTTCATGTTGTCAGTGAGAGTAGTCATTAAATATCGAACTCCCAGAAGAATGTCAGCTGTCACAAATTGTTGACTTGACGTCATGTGTATGTAAAATATTAAAAAATAAAGTGAAATAGTTAATTTGTGGATGAATTTAAGCAGGGACCATTGTACATCCAACCATTCACATTCTTATGATTGGTTCCCCTTGTGAACAGTTTTTGTAAATGTTTAATGGGTAGATTCTTTTTTTTATGGATCAAAGAGAGAAAAGCTAAATGGCCCATGATGGATTGAACCTATAAACGTGTTGATTTCTTTAGTTCTATACTTCAGCCAACTAGGCTGCCTGTTTGTTTTGCACAAATGTGACTAAAAGTTGGACCTTAATTTGCCATTCCTTAAAAGCACAAAAAAAAAAATCTCAGAGTAAACATATGTAGGTTTTGCCTTTGACCCTAACCATTCTTAGACTGGTTCTAACGTTGTATCTCTGGCTATTTGTCATTTTGGATTAATTCTAAGAATTATTTCTATAAAGTATTTTAAAATATTAACATATTGGGGGTCATTGTTTTCTTTTAAACTGTGGCAATTATGGCATAACAAGGGGATGGCAGCATTAAGACTGTTTTGGGGATCAAAGCACTAGAATTATTTTTCTACCAATAAGTCCTCTGGGACATGGTGAGGAAAAATGAGGCATGTTGACACTGAATGCTAGAAATTACACATGTCACCAATTAGATGAGTGAAGCTTAGCATATGATATGTTAATAGTTCCCAAAAAATACTGACAAACAGAAACTAAAAGTTCCCAGTCATCACCAGTAGCTGGTTATGAAAGCTTTCAGATCTTACCTATTCCTTGGGGGAAAAACAAAGAGTTGTATCAAGTTTTTGACTCAGACATTTCCCATTTTGCCCCTTGGCCTAATTCCAGATTTCTTATTCTTGTATTAGGTTTTTTCATAAGAGCTATTCTTACATATAACATAACTATAGACCTGTACAGCTAAATCAGCGCATGAAATTGTATTTGTAAGAGCCCAGGCATGTAATTATTATGATTAATATAATTCTGACCAAAATATTAATTATATTATAAATAGAAGCAATTGTGCTGTAGTGGAAGAAGACCTGAATTAGGTAGGAGTTTGTAAGGTCAGATGAGAATGTGTATTAATAACTTTCTCTGTGACCTTCAGGGAGCCATGTTATTCCTCTAAATCCTCATTTTCATCATCTGAAATGAGAGGGTTGATTTAAGTTCTTAACTTTGGGTTTGTAAACTTGATTTTTTTTTAATTGATAACTGTATTTGAGGAGAATTGGTTTCCTTTGTTATCCTGCATATTATATTTTACATCTAAAATATTTTTCCAAGAAGGAGTTCATAGGCTTTACCTGACTGGCAAAGGAAGCCACGGCACAAAAATGGTCTAGAATATCTAATGTACATGTTCTCTAAGGTTCTTTGCCGCTATAACAATCTATAAAATTCTGACTTCCTATTTTCCTTTCATTTGTGTTTATTTTTAGAAAATCCTTTATTGATTGTTTCCAATTCATCCTGTATGACTTGTTTATACATAGTTGTTTGCATATTGTCTCCATCATGATGCCATGATCTCCTTTAGTATAGGGGCTGTCTTTTGCCTTTCTTTGTATGCCTCGTGATCAGCACAATTCCTGGCAGACACTTCATACATGTTTAGACCAATTGAGTAACAATTGATAATAATCTAGCTTCCTATATGGTACTACTCTGATGCCTCATCATGGCTCAGAGACAAAAGCTAGCGGGTCCTACCATGCTGTCATGGTCCAGTGATAAACCATCAGGATACCAGTTTAGCTAATTTAGAGAGATTACTGACCAAAAGGTTGACTGCCCAGTGGTGGATTTTTGTTGTTCACTTTGACTCACAGAACCATCTACTGTAGTATGGAGGTATTGCATTCGGGGCCAATTAATAGAAGAAGTATCCATATTGATGAAATCACTGCTCTTAAAGAATGAAAGGTTACTGAGATTTTGAAAACTTTTGGTTTTACTCTTTTTTTTGTAGTTCCACCTAGTATTAAAGGAAGTAATGTGACCACCGAAGTATCTGCACTGATTGGCAGCATGATTAAGCTAGAGTGTGAAGCACGTGGACTTCCATTGCCTATTATAACTTGGCATAAAGATGACCGACTGATCATATCCAATCCGCAAGCCCTTTATATTGATAAGGGACATTTTCTTCAGATCCCTCATGCTCAAGTATCTGATTCTGGAAAATACACATGTCATGTGACAAACATTGCTGGAACAGCTGAAAAAAAATATGAAGTGGATGTGTATGGTAAAGAAGAAATTTTGTTATTCTTGCCTTTCCTTTAGTTCTTAAGAGTATAAAAACAAAACAGTAGTTTTCTGTTAAAGCACTATTAGGGTACAACATTACTTTCAATGGTCCAGTTTTATGTAAGGGAACAGAAAAAAAAAAAGAATCAGTCTCCTGAATTTGGCCAAAAGCAAATCTCCATGGACCTGAGAAGCTGGATGTCCTACTCATTTTGACAGCTGTTTAGTCTCTGAGTGTTTAAGCATTCATTGTGGCTTTTGATAAATTTGTTGGGTTGGTAGGCCAAGGAGCATTACACATAACTTGTCTATCTTCCTTCATTGCTTGAATAGCAATTTTCAAGTAAAATATGCCAGATCCTGTTCCAGACAGCAGAGTGGTAGGTCATATGAATCAGGAAATACTCTTCTCAACACTTTAGGGAGAAAAGGAAATTAGAAATATTTTTGATGAAGCAAAAAAAAAAGTTAAGGAAAAATAGCCTCTCATCTCTCCAAGGGATATTTTGTAATTGCTTTAAAAATAGCCTTTAAAATCACATTTCTTTCCTTAGTTCCACCAATTATTGAAGGTAACTCAGAAACACCTCTGAACAGACAAGTGATTATTGGCAGTTCTCTGACACTGGAATGTAAAGCAGCTGGCAACCCTCCTCCTGTCCTTACCTGGTTAAAAGACGGTGCACCTGTGAAAGCAAGTGAAAACATCCATATAGTGGCTGGTGGGAAGAAGCTTGAAATCATGAATGTTCTAGAAGTTGACCACGGACAATATGTATGTGTGGCTAACAGTGTTGCAGGAGAAAAGGAAATCAAATACAATGTTGATGTCTTAGGTATGGAAATCAATAAGCCATCCACTTTTTTCCCTAAATTCATAGGAAAGCCTTTTGCCACAGTTTGCTTATTTTATTGCATCAGGGAGTGATCATAAGTGAGTTTCAGTTGTCTTTTTAATGTTTGTATGTATGTAATATATTTTTCTTTTGATTGTCATTGACCTCAAATCAAGTTAACTAACAAAAATGCCCATGGAATTTTTTCTTACTTTGGTTCATCTTGAAATAAGTGTTGGTTCATGTTCCTTCAGTCATTCTACAGTGACAGGGCAACTGGGAAAACCACATGTGATACTATGAATTATTAAAAAGAAAAAAAAAAGTCCATGCCAATTTTAATAGAGAAAGGTTTTATTTACCTAAAGCTTCCTCCCACATTTTAACTTATCCTGATATTTATAATCTCTCTTCTCTGCTATTTTTACTGTCATTTGTTATAATTACACATATTTTCCTAGTATTGTATATTCTTATATTGCCTTATAGTACCACCAACTGTGGAAGGTGGAGATGAAACATCTGACTTCATTGTGGTTGTTAATAACATGCTGGAACTAGACTGTCAAGTGATGGGATCACCCCCACCAACTATCATGTAAGGGTTTTGGTATGTCTTCTAACCATATCCAATTTCTTTGTTGCATTGTATTATAACTTATAATTGTATTGGAGCTAATTAGAAAAAAAATTTAAGTTATTTGCAAATATTTAAAATAAAGACCTTTTGAAATTAGCTGCATAAAAATTCTCTTCTTCATTTCCATAGTAAAGGGATCAATTTGGTAAAAATAATTTGAAAACAAATCAGATCCACACTGACAATTCTATAGAGTATCCATATTTGTTATGCACAGTGAAATTTCATTTTAAAGAATATATCTGGCAGGAAAAGATATTGATAGAAATCACATCCCTAGTCAGAAGTGACTAGAGAGGAAAGTCGTATTGCACAGTTTCTTATTGCTCTGAAATATGCAGCAAATTATCAAGTGAAAAGAAGCTTATTGGAAAAAACAGGAGGAAAGCAGATACTGTATAAACATCTTTGCCCTTTCCTCTCTCCTTTTCGGGGCTCCTGGCTTTTTTTGAAGGTCTGCTATTTTCTTTCAGACAATAGTTAAAGAATACAAGTGGGGCTTTACTAGTGAGGCAGTTTGAAAGTAGGGGAGAACAACGGGAAATGAAGAGTAATTACTGTTTTCTGTGATCCAAAAAAGAATGAAAGAGCAAAATAATATAAAAAAGCTATAGTTACACTCTTCTTTTACTGCTTACAGTTTTATTTCAGCAGTGAATTAATTAGTGAGCAGTACTTGGCAAATAACACAGAGCTCTGTGTTGCCTTTTCGTTGTATTGCATGGCTTACTTAGAGGGAGCAGGGGAAGTATTTGTCTTATTCGATTATTTGTCATAACTAAGTTGTGACATCGTCGGCAAGGCATTATAACCATGAGCCAGTCATTGAAGCATATAAAGGATTTACTTATCTGTAGGGCGTTCCCATTTTAGTAGAATCTTGCTTATGAGTCAACCAGACTGAAATACTAGGGAGGGTATACTTTCATATATTGAAAGTTTGTTTAAAAAATGAATGTTTTCTAAGTAGCCTTTTATTTTAAACAACTTGCTAGAATTACATATTGATTTTTTTTTGTTCCAGGTGGCTAAAAGATGGTCAGCCAATTGAAGAAGAAGATGGATTCAAGATTTTATTAAATGGACGAAAACTTGTTATTGCACAGGCCCAAGTCTCTGACACAGGTCGTTATCAGTGTGTGGCAACCAACACAGCTGGAACTCATGAAAAAGAATTTGATGTAACAGTTCATGGTATGTTTGAGCAAAGATCAGATCACAGAATTATAAGATGACAGATTTAGGGCCATAAAGTAATTGAGAGGTTCTTCTGGGACAATTGTCTCGTTAATTTATATGTTTGATTTGTCATATCCTGAGTCAATTGGAAAGTAGTCATCAGGTATGGGTGCCCTCAGAGTCCAAGGTCAAGAGCTGAGGCGATTCACGTTAAGGAAAATCTTACCTATTTCTGGGCAAAAAAATCGTGTCATCTCTATAAGGAATGGAATATTATTAATAATAATAAATAATAACTGACATTTATATGGCACTTTAAACTTTGCAAAACCCTTTTGTCTCCATTAAGTTGTTTGATGCTTATGACAACCCTGTGAAATGAATGCTATTATTATTAGCAATAATTATCATCAGTTAGGCAGCTAGTTGGCATCATGGTTGGAAGACCTTTCATATATGATCTCCAACTCCGGGGGAGTCACTTTATCTCTCTCTGCCTTTGTTGCCTCATTTATGAAATAAAGAAAATAATAGCAACCACCTCTCAGGGTTGATGTGAGTATAAAACAAAATAATATTTGTAAAGCACTTTATATGAAGCATGGTATAAGTACTTGCTATTATTATTAGCTGTAATTGAAAGAGAGGCAGTTAGGTAGTGGTACAGTGGAAAGAACACTATGCCTGGAGTCATGAAGACCTGAGTTCTAATCCGGTCTAAGATATTTACTAGTTGTGTGACCCTGGGTAGATCATTTAACCCCTATTTGCCTCAGTTTCTCATCTGTACAGTGGGGACACACTGAAGAACAAAAATGTCAAAACACTCCGGTATTTTTGCCAAGAAAACCCCAGGAACAGAGTCCTTGGAGACATGTAGTCAGACACAACTGAACAACAACAAATTGCTGAAAGAGTGACCTGCTCAGTTTGTAGATATTTGATGCAGTGTTTAGAACTAGGTTTTTCTTACTTAAAGTCCAGTGCTCTGTCCATTTCTAAAAATCTGTTAAAAGGGAATCATAATATGTGAAGTACCCTTCTCATGATGCTTTTCTGAAGTCTAGATGAAATTGGGACATACCATGTACGGCCAACTTTAAAGAGCTATAGAAGTGTCTACTACCAATCCACTGATGATTGTCCCCCAGTGTCTATAAAATAAAATCCAAATTTATCAGACAACACTGAAAATTCTTCACAATATGGCCTCCTTCAAATTTATCATCTACTTTTTCTGAGCTATTCCTTACTGTCCCTGGTCCCACAATGCCCATTCCTACTTTTGTGCCTTTACTGATATTATTCCCTTCCAAACCACCACTCTGGAATGAATTATCCAGCTTTTGTAACTTTCTAAACCATACCAGTCCTTCAATATCTTTCTCAATGACCAACTCCTCCATCAAGCCTTTCATTTGTTAATAATTTCAGTTACCATTGACCTATCCCTGAAGGTTCATATAGTATTTAATGCCTATAATATGGGCTCTGGTACATTTGATTTCAAGTTTCTGAAAGGTATACTCGAGGAAAGTGAAGATAGGTACAAACAAAAGCACTATAAAGAGTTAACAAGGAAATATTAGCCAGCATAATGCATTCAAGAAGGTTAGGGCCTAATTTCAGGTCACTAAGGGACTTAAATATATATTAACACAAATGACTGAAAACATCACCATCAACAGCTGTAAGCTATACAGAGATATGTCTAGAATGATACCAAATGAAAACCATAAGGGTTTCTTTAAAGTGACAATTCAAAAGTGATTCAGTTAATAGCTAGCATTGATAAATAGCACTTTAAGATTTGCAAAGCACCTTCAAAATACTATCTCATTTGATTATCACAGTGACCCTGGGAGGTAAATACTCTTGTCACCCCCATTTCACAGATGAGGAAAGTAAGGCAGACAAAGGTAAAAATAACCTAAAATTAGTAATTGTTAGTAATTGTCTGAGGCTAGTTTTGAACTTAGTTCTTTCTTACTTCATCTAGGTTTGGCACCCTATTAAGAGTCACATCACTGTCTATTTGCTATTTGTGGTTGTAAGACCAATGACCATTATAATTGATATGCTTTGTTTTATTTTAAATTTCTTTGTCATCTTTTGCTTTCATTTCTCTTTCACTTAGGAATATGTTCCTCTCCCCTTTCCATTTTAGCAGTAAAGAATAAAAAAAGTGAAAATAAAACAGTTCAGCAAAACTAATCCTAGTACATTGGACAAGTCTAACTAAATTAATATAAATATAACTGACTAAAATATATACATTTAGTTAGTTATATTTATATTAGTTATATATTTTCATATATCATTAGTTATATATAGTTATATATATTTAGTTAGTTATATTTATATTAGTTTTATATATATATATATATATATATATATAGTTAGACCTGTTTATCACCCAAAATTCCTCACTTATGCCAAAGGAAAGGAGGGTACAATATTTCATTTCTGTTCCTGAATGTGAGTTATAAAATTCAGTGTAGGCTTGCCTCTGCACCGTATTTTCTAATACGTGACATACAGCATAATGCTGAGTTGTTTTCTCTTGAAGGGCTAATTGTCTGCATGATTTAAATACTTATTTCAGTCTAAATGATGGAAATTACACTTATTTTCTTTTATTAGTTGCTCCAACAATCAAGTCTACAGGACCTTCTGAGAGATCGGTGGTGGCATACAAACCTGTAACCTTACAGTGCATAGCTAATGGCATTCCCAACCCCTCTATCACCTGGTTGAAAGATGGACAGCCTGTAAACACTGCCCGAGGAAACATCAAAGTAAGTGAACAAAACACATCCAACATCAAAAAATTGCAGTGAGTTACCAAAAAGTGTTAGTATACTTTCACTTTTTTTCCAGATTCATCCACATAGGCCAAATTTGGTTTTATTGATGCTTGCAAAAACAGTATATGATTGTGACAGTTTATTGGAGTAAGTTCTGATTAAAATCACTGTTTCAACAGTGCAATCAATTAGACATTTCAAGGACCGCATATTTTTAAAGAGCAGAATTTTAGTTTATTTTATTATCTCCATTTCTAAGTGAGTTCCATTGTTTCCTCTAGAATCAGTAAAAAAGAAGCAATGCCACAAATGCTAAACTCATTTGATCCTCATATAGTATAGCACTCAGTAAATAATACTCAGGCATATTCCATGTCTACTAAACTCAAAATGAAATGGAAATTTTTAAATCACATTTGATATTTTTGTTTTCATTTTTATATAAATGTCAACACTGAGTAATCCAAACCATTGTATCCACTTAGGGTCCTAAATATCCAATTTGGCTGTGACGATTGTGTAATTTGATTTGTTTGTCTACATAGATGATGGTTCTGACTCCCTATCCTATAAAATCTATCCTTGGCACGAGGAAATAGACATTCAATAATGAATGTCTTTTAAAATATTCTTTGCACTGGTCTTCATGATTTGTGCCAAACTATTTTCATTCCCATGTGGATTAATAACAGATTCAGCATCCACACCTCTCCTTCCCCCATTAAAAGGTCATAAAGCAAATAGTTTATGGAGACTTGGAAAGGGAATCATAATTATCAGGTTCATTAAAAATAAGTCATGCCAAAATAATATAATCCCCCCCTCCTCTCTGCTTCCTGATTTCCTTCAAGTCTCAGCTAAAATTCTACCTCCTATAGGAAGCCTTTCCCGATCCCTTAATACAAGTGCCCATGTTCAGATATTATCTCCAGTTTATCTTATGGATAGGTTATTAATGCATAGCTATTTGC
Organism: Gymnobelideus leadbeateri; assembly: GCA_011680675.1. Taxonomy (NCBI): domain Eukaryota; kingdom Metazoa; phylum Chordata; class Mammalia; order Diprotodontia; family Petauridae; genus Gymnobelideus; species Gymnobelideus leadbeateri. Next base: position 977,819 of record WOXC01004630.1, read on the forward strand.
ATGTGATTTCCATTAGACTATGAGCTCCTTGAGAACAGAAACTGATTTTGTCTTTCTTTTTATGTTCACATCTTAACAGTACCTGGTACATAAATAGGTGCTTTGTTAATGTTTGGTGTTGACTTGACATTCTCTCAAGAGTATTATAATTATAGGGCAGAGATACACTAAAGGCATGGTTTATCTAAATTATAGCAAGACATCTGTCAAAATTTTCTATAATATTCTTGTGGACAAGAAGGAAAAATGTGGAGTAAGAGTGCCGGCCCTGGAATTGGGAAGATCCAGGATAGGATCCAGCCTCAGAAATGAGCACCCACACATAAATAATGACTGGCTGTGTAACCTTGAGCAAGTTACTTAACCCCAATTGCTTTAAAAAAAAAAAAAAAAAAAAGAGGACTCCACGTCGCCTGGCTCTGGTTCTTGCTTCAACAGTGTTTGGACGGAACAGATACGGGGTCCCCTACAGCTCCCCTCGCTTTTTAGCTTCAGCCTTCTGCAGCCCACCAGTCCGTAGGACCAGCCGCCCCCTGCCAGCCCCTGGGACCAGCCCCCACCTCCGGGACCAGCCGCCTCCTCCGGGACCAGCCCCTGCCTCCGGGATCAGCCGCCTCCTCCCTCCGCCGTCGTCGGTGCCATGAGCTCTAGCTCCCAGATCCGCCAAAACTTCTCCTCCGAGGTCGAGGCCGCTGTCAACCTCCTGGCCAAACTGTTCCTTCAGGCGTCCTACTCCTACCTGTCCCGGGGTTTCTATTTCGATCGGGACGATGTCGCCCTGCCTAGGGTGTCGCTTTTTTTTCGTGAGCTGGCGAAGGACAAACGCGAGGGCGCCGAGCGCTTTATGCGGCTCCGGAACCAACGTGGGGGCCGTGTCCTCCTCCAGGCTGTGCAGAAACCTGCCCAAGATGAGTGGGGTCGCAGCTTGGATGCCATGCAGGCAGCCCTGAGCCTGGAGAAGGGCCTGAACGAGGCCCTCCTGAAGCTGCATGCCCTGGGCTCGAGCCAAGGCGATCCACACCTCTGCGACTTCCTGGGGAGCCACTACCTAGGTGCGGAGGTGAAGCGGCTGAAGCGTCTGGGCGACCACCTGACCACGCTGCGCCACGTGCAGGCAGACCCCCAGCCTGGGCTGGGCGAGTACCTGTTTGAGAGGCTGAGCCTGAAGCAGGACTACGGGAGCAGCCCAGGCAGACAGCCCTCAATAAAGCTTGCTGCTCTCCATGGAAAAAAAGAGGAAGAAGGAAAAATGTGAACTATGATGCATTAGACCCAGAGTGTACATGAATGAATTTATGGTAGACAGGCAATTTCTATTCGTATGACAATGTTAATTGATATGCAAGTGACTATCAGCATCCCAAAAGCTCTCAAGATAGAACAGTAAACTGAATCTTAACAAGTTGAAATTCCATAAGGAAAAATGTGTAGTCTTACACTTATGTTAAAATGGTATAAGTATAGAAATGTAAGACATCTCATTACGCAGCAGTTCACTTTTAAAAGTCCTTTGAGTTTTAGTGAGCTAAAAGTTTAACAGAAAACATGATGAGGCTATTTTTAAAAAGCTCATTTCATTTTAGGCCACCTGAATGGAAGTATAATGAATGAATATAGTGGAAACATGATAATCCTATTATACTACATTAGCTAGTCCACACCTAGACTTCCCATTTATTAGAAAAGATGTTGTCAGATTGGAACTTATCCAAAAGGGAAAATGGTGAAGAAACTATAAAAGTCATATCACTGAGGAAAAAAAGAACTTCAGTTTCTCCTAGAGAAGACTTGCAAGGGCCAGGGGAAAGGAGGAATAATAGCTCTTTTCAAAACATGTAAGCTTCTCTGGTTATAGAGTTTACAACTAATAAAAATAAATAAATAAAATGACCAGAAGCCATTTTGCCTAACCACATGTCAATAAAACAAGCAATTGAAATGGAATGGATTATATTTGTAAAACCATAGAATGCCCATATTAACAAAAATTTAAGCTAAATAAAAGTAGATGAAGGGCCATCCTATTGAAAATGGATTAAATGCATTCCAGTTACCTTGGAAAACCAATAAACAAAATTACAGAGTCAGATTTCTGTTCAGTATGAGGAAGAATTTAGATAATTTATGCTCAGATTGTCACTGTAGTTTTTAGGGGGCAATAGAGTAGGAGTGCTTTGTAGACTAATGTATTCTCCATTCCTAGAAGAAAAACAGATCTGCTGCATTCTGGGGGCATTTATGTGGGACACAAGTTTCCTGAGAGCTTCCTTCTGGCATTAGACATTACCAGAAGGAACTTAAAAATCCTTGCTAAAGAGGTGGAAAACTTAATGAAAAAATTGAAGACCTTGAGGACAGAGATGATGCTTTCAAGTGAAAGTTGAGGATTCAGGATATAAAAGTCTAAAAAATGTCATATTTAAGAATGGGATTTGGACACCTGGACCAGAAACAGAATCACACAAAATGTCATAATTTAAGAGTTAGTTATGTAAGCCTTCCTATCCACAAAGTCAGCCAGTCAATAAATTTCTATTCAATGTCTAATGTGTAACCAGGCACTAGACTAAGTAAGTGCTAAGGATACAAAAAGAAACAAACCAGAGAAGGCCCCTGCCTTCAAGGAACTCATGAGGGAGACAAAAGCAAACAAATATGTACAAACAAACTATATACATGATAAAAAGGAAGTAATTACAGAGAGAAGGCATTAGCATTAAGAGGAGTAGGAAAAGGCTTCCCGTAGAAGAGAGGATTTTAGTTAGGACTTAAAGGAAGCCAGGGAGGCCAATAGGTGGAGAAGAGGAGGAAGAACAGTCCAGGTCTGGGGAAAAACTAAAGAAAATGCCTGGTGCTGAGAGATGGAGTGTTTTGTTCAAGGAACAACAAGGAAGCCAGTGTCACTGGTTTGATGGGGAATAAGGTGTAAGAAGATTGGAAAGGTGGTAGGAAACAGGTTATGAATGACTCTGACTGTCAAAGAACTTTGTATTTTATCCTGAAGCTGTTAGGAAGCACTAGAGTTTGTCGTGTATTTATGAAGATCACTTTGGTAGCTGATTGGAGGATGAAGACCGTGGCTATATTACAGCCATGAATTGATGAGGCCCTCCACCAGAGTGATGGCAGTGTCAGAGGAAAGAAGAGGGCATATTCAAGATATGTTGCAAAGGTGAAATTGGCAGGTATTGGCAACAGATTGGATATGGGGGAGATGAGAAATAATGAGGAGTTGAAGATGAGACGTAGTTTGCTAGCCTGAGCAACTGAGGGATGGTGGTGCCCTTGACGTTAATAGTCAATGTCAGTTGGGGGAAGGATTTAGGGGAAAAGATAATTTGTTTGGTTTTGGACATATTGAGTTGAAGATGTTGACTAGACATCTAGTTCAGGATATCTGAAAGGCAGTTGGGAATGTGAAATTGAAGGCGGGATAGGTAGAATTGAGAATCATCAGCATTGAGATGGTAATTATATCCATGGGAGCTGATGATAGAACCAAGTGAAGAAGCAAAGAGGAAAGAAGAAGAAAGAATAGAACAGAAACATGTGAGACACCTTTAATTAGGGGGCTTGATCTAAATGAGGATACAGCAAAGGAGCCTGAGAAGGGAGTTGTCAAATAGATAGGAAGAGAAGCAAGAGTGAATGATGTCTCAAAAACCTAGATGGAAGAGAGTATCAAGGAGAAGAGTCAAAGGCTGCAGGAAGGTTTCAGAAAATGAGGGCTGAGAAAGGGTAATTGTTGATTAAGAGATCATTGATAACTTTGGAAAGAGCAGTTTGGGGTTTGAAGATTAAGGGTTAAGAAGAAAGTGCGAGTAAAGAAAGCAGAGGCACCTTTTGTAGATATGTCTTTAAAGCACTTTAACCACAAAAGGCCAAAGAGATATAGGATGAGAGTTAGTGAACGTGAAACAATCAAGTGAGGGTTGTTTTTTTTTTCATAATGGTGGAGACATGGGCATGTTTGTAGGCAGTAGGGAAGCAGCAGGTAGACAGGGAGAGATTGAAAATAAGTGGTAGAATGAGGATTAGAGAGAGAGCAATCTGGTGGGGGAAATGGGATAGAATGGGATTGCTTGGGCAGGTACAGAGCTTAGCCTTGGAAAAAAGTTTAAGTCCTTTTCATCTTGTGAAATAGGTAAAGGAAGAGATAGTGGCAGAAGGATTATTCATAAAGAGGTGTAAATGGATGATTAATCACTTAATGTTTCAGGTAACGGTCACATCTGAACAGCTTTCAATTTGTATTAGCCAAAGGATGTTGGGTATTGTGGCAGGTAGGGGTATGGGATTTTAAGACGTGGGTTTGATTTCTGTCTTGTTAGTTAATAGAAACGTATTGGTTACGTGACCCTGAGCAAGCCATATGTTGTAATGACTGGAAACAAACAATCTGGGCGTATTTTGGAGCTCTTTCTATGCCAAAACAGAGTAAATGATAAATTTGTGACTGTCTTTAATGATAATTGCATGCTTTAAAAGATGAATAAAGTAAAGAGGAGAACTGAATTTCTCACGCTGTTTCTGACTGACAAGGAGGAACTGTTTACTGAAGAAAAAAAACGAGAGGAACCTTAAGAGAAAATGACAGTTCTATCATGGAGCTCATTATAGAGGAAAGGAAAGCTAGGCATATGCTAAGATTGTTGTAAATCATTTTTCAGTTGTGTCTGACTCTTTGTGATCCCATCTGCGATTTTCTTAGCAAAGAAACTAAAGTGACTTGTCATTTCTTTCTCTAGTTCATTTTGCAGGTGAGGAAACTGAGGAAAACATGGTTGCCCAAGATCACACAATTAGTAAGTGCCTGAGATCAGTTTTGAACTCAGGAAGATGTCTTCCTGACTTCGAGGCCAGCACTTTATCCAATGCACCACCTAACTGTAATGGATAGTGTGCTGAGCCTGGAATCAGAAAAAACTTTTCCTGAGTTCAAATCTGGCCTCAGACACTTACTAACTGTGTGATACTGGCTTCAGACCTGGCACACTCTCTACTGGACCACCTAGCCGTTCACCTTCCATCAACGGTGTATCTTGTTGCTTCTGATTTTTATATGTTGTCTCCCTCATTAGGTTATAAATTTCTTACAGACGGGATTATTTTTTCTTTTTATTTGTATTCCCAGTTCTTAGCAAAGTACTAGGATTATAGTAAATACTTAATATATGCCTGTTGAATGATTGATTGACATGTATCTTAGATTTGAAGAAGGCAGATTTCAAAGGGGTCAGAAAACTCATAGGATGCCATGCTCTGAAATTTTTCCTATGTTTATTTCCCATGGAAAATGTTAGAGCTTCACTTAAGGGTGAAGATCTCAAGAATAAAGTCCTAAAGATCTATGCAGAAAGTTTTTAATGAAAATGAAAAAAGACCCACCTAAAGAATTAGATGTAGATACATGGGGAAATCATCATCCAACTCAGATTTTTTTTAGATACATATAGAAGAAGTAGGTTTGGCAAGTAGCTGAAGACCAATACAAAGGCATTAGCAGCACTGTTACTTTCTGTAAGGAGTGCTTCTGTTCAGAATAAATTGAGGCTGTCAGTGAATAAGGACAAAGGAAAAGGTTTTTTCTTCTCATTTTGCTAATGTTAATATTCATTATTTCGCCTATTTAGGGGACAAAAGGAGGGACTTTAGTGAAGTCTTAAGAAGCACCATTTCTGCATCACAGATAGAACTGCTACATAGGTCAAGATAAAAAATTGTGATAAAAGAAATCTAAGCTCGGGGCGTATGTGTGGCGCAGTGAATAGAGCGCCGGCCCTGGAGTCAGAAGGACCTGAGTTCTGAGCCAGCCTCAGACACTTAATCCACACAAATAAAAACCTAGCCGTGTAACCTTGGGCAAGTTACTTAACCCCAATTGCCCTAAAGGGGCGGCTAGGTGGCTCAGTGAGTAAGAGCACCGGCCTCGGAGTTGGGATGACCCGAGATCAAATCCCGCCTCAGAAAATGAGCACCCACACATAAATAATGACTAGCCGTGTAACCTTGAGCAAGTTACTTAACCCCAATTGCTTTAAAAAAAAAAAGAAAAAGAAATCTAAGCTCCTCAGTTTTTAGGTTGCTTTTGTTTTCTCTTCCAAAGAGTATGGTATCTGGACTGGGAAGGATAGAAGGCAAGTTTCAGCTGGAAAAGATCTGAGATAAGTGATGTCAAATGGGAAAATGGTATCTAGCCTCCATTTGTGAGTTCAGTCACCAGACCAAGGTGAACCATAAATCATTTTCTGAAATATATTAGAGAATGGGATTTCAATCAAAGATTGAAGCAGGGCAAATGTCCCGGTTTTCGAAGAGAAGGGTTGAGAAATTCGTTTTTGGACATAGTCAATGTGGTAATTTGATTAGCTTGACATACATACACACAGGTACACTGTCTCTGTCAGTAGAATTAGGTGTTTGGTTTTTTTTTAACATGAATCAGGTATCCATGTGACCTTTTTAAGACTCAAATATGAAGGTCACAAGCCATTGTTATTCTTTTGTTTCCAATTAGCTGCAGTCTTCTGGTCGAATTCTGCAAATTGCCAAAGCCCTGCTGGAAGATGCTGGCAGATATACCTGTGTGGCTACTAATGCAGCTGGAGAAGCCCAACAGCATATTCGCCTCCATGTGCATGGTAATTTCCATTTCTCATTACAAAGAGTTCATTTTTTACTTTTCTGATACCATAGACTCTTTTTACCTTTAAGTAAAAGCAACTGATATTTTTGGACCAACTGCCTTTCTTAAGTATCCTTGTTTCTTTGATATTGACAAGATTGAAAACATTTCTAAAAAATATCAAACTTTCCCAAGATACCCAGTAAAATCTGAATTACAAAGTAGTGTTTTAAAGACTAAGAAATGGAAATGAAAGATGAATAAGAATCATAGAGTAGTAGGGAGAGCATATAAGTAACCTTTCCTTTCTTCAATTGTAGGTCCCCTGAAAGCTACCCTAGCTTCAAATCATCCTTTGCATTTACATCCACTTAAAAGGACAACTCATGAGTCCTCACCAATGTTTATTTTACCAGACCAAGCAGAAGACCTTCAAGACAAAGATGCTCAAATAGCTTTGCAAAAAAAAAAAAAATAAGGAAACCATCCCTCTTTCTGCTCCCCTCCAGCAGCCTTATTTTCCTATAGATACTTCTCCATGGGTGAAGAGCTAACTTGTACACACAAAATCAACAAGTTACAAGTTAGAATGAGGTGACATTCATAGGGAATGTGCTTTGTTAGAGCAGATTCTTCCACAGCAACATCCTTGCCAGAGCCCTTCTCTATCTCCAGTGTTGCTGTTGGTTGTTCTCACCCAGCTCCTGCAGATGTCCTTGCACCATTCATTTTTTCCCATGATTTCATTTCAGTCACAGTGCTATGCTGTACCTCTGACCTATTTTCTCTGCTCAACCATTGGCTGCTGGTTCTTCAAGTCTAGTTTGCTATCAGTTATACTGTTGAATTACTAGTCTTTTGATTTGAAATAATATGGCTTCTGGTTGGTCTGGGAACAGGGACTTTAGTGAAGTCTTAAAAAGCACCACCTTCTACATGAAATCTTTCCTGATCTACCCTCCCCCACAGCCCATCAAGCAGCATCTGGTACCTTCTCCCCCAAATAATCTTGTAGGTATTTTGTATATTCTTGTATTTGTAGCATGTGTTGTTTCCTTCAACTAGATTGGACGTTCTTCAATGTCTGGGACGGTTTTATTGTTGTCTTTATATTCCTAACAAAGTGCCTAGCATATAGTAAGTGCTTATTATGGATTGGTTGACTGATTGATTGCTCTCTGAATTGTCTACTGAATTGCTGCTGCTAAGTGTTTCCCTCCCTTTTCCTGTAAAGGAGGAGTTTTTACCTCTTTTAGCACAGTTTTGGGACTATCTCCCTCTTTTGCCTTTTAAACACTTTAAGACAGTCATGTGGCCAGCCCATGGATATCTTTAGTCTTAAGCCTGCCTTTTGAATTCCTTTGGTTTTATGAAATTTGACACTCTTGAGTTCTCCCCACACACACTTTTGATTTTAGATTGAGAAAATTTCTTTACAGTCCTTTCTATTTCCATGTTACCAATACTAATTATCACCCTAGGAATTCCAGTTATCAAAAATGGAGGGACAAGGTGGAGTTAGTAACTTTTTATCTTTCATTTCTTTTTGTTGTTCAGTCCTGTCTGATGCTCAATGACCCTATTTGGGCATTTCTTAGCAAAGATACTGGAGTGGCTTGCCATTTTCTTCTCTAGCTCATTTTGCAGATGAGACTGAGGCAAACAGAGTTAAGCGATTTGACCAGAGTCCCTCAACTACTTGGTGTTTGAGGCTGAATTTGAACTCAGGAAGTTAAGTCTTCCTGATTCGATGCCCAGCACTCTATTCCCTATGCCACCTAACTTTCTGAAATCGTTAATTTCTTTCAGACATAAAATCATTATTATCATTCGTACACATAAAAAGGAACCAAGAAATAAAACTGATTCTTGGTCATAACTAATCTCCTTTGACTCTTGTTCAAGGGATTCAGAATAAAGTATGTGTGGTGAAGACCTACCTCACAGATTTTTTTAAAAGTTACCCAGAGATTTAAGAATATGATGGGGGGATTTTAGCACATTTTCCCCAATGGGTCAATTTCCTACAATTGTCAGTAAGTTTTCCAGAAGCACAAAACTCCAATAATCTCATTTTATGTAATAGCAAGGTATGCTTTCTCTGATAATCATTTTTGATATAAAGAATCCTTTTTCTAGACTCAATGTCAGGGGAAAACAGTCATTTTATTCTCCATCCCTTAACTGTTGCAAAAATATTGCTTTATGCCATGTTTTATAGTAACTATAGTCACTGAGTTAGATGATGGGCTAAATTGGCTTTTATGAGCTAGCCCTGGAATGTGACCAACATTGTTTCTATAGGAAAATCTGTTCCCAGTTCCAAAAACCTGATTTAAAAATGTTTGGACACAAGCCCATTTGCATGTTGAAGACTTCATGTATTTCCATTCATTCATTACTTTCACCATTTCCAGACCAGTACTGATTGAGCTGGGGAATATGTACCCCGACCACAACCCCTGCTTCTCTTCTACCACAGGAGAGAAAAGTAGCTAGGAAAAAAAGTTTGTGGATTCCACCTTTATACATTTACTGACTGCAGAAGCGATGTCTGCCTTCCTGACTATTTTCCTCATTCTAAAAGAGATAACTATTAGAAAAAAAATTAAATGAAAGTCCGCACTAACCCTCATTTTATCAACTAGGGTTAGAATACCTGCAGCCTCAAAGCCACATGTGACCCTCTAGGTCCTCAAATGTGACCATTTGACTGAATCCAAAATCCTTTTATAGGGCATTTGTTCTGTGAAGTTTAGATTGAGTCAAACAGTTGCCACATGTGGCTTTGAGATCACAGGTTCCCCACTCCTGTACCAGAACAACAAGAGATCACATTATTTTTGAAGCAAAACACAATTAAAAGGGACAGCAAAATAAGCTTCATAATATTTTCTATTCTTTTTCAAAGAAAATTTAAAGCATTTCATTGCTATAAAACATTAAATGGGCTTGTGTGGGTCAGTTTAGGAATCAAACCAGAATTTAAAACATTGTTTCTAGAAGACAGCACATTTCCAGTTCCAAGCAATTAATTTACAGATAAACTTTTGGACATAGCCCATTCATAAGTAAGGGAATTTTTTATATTTCCATTCATTCATATAGGATTAACATTTCACTGTCTTTAGACACTGCTTTTTAAGTGTCTTGACTTCTAATCTTTACTTAAAAGGCTGTGGACCTGATTCTTTCAACAGATTATCTATCTGCTATATTTGGGATCATTGGCAGTCTTAGGGGTAAAGTATCTATTCCTAGAAAATTCGATATGACAGTTCCTTGTTATCTTTCTTATCATGTACTCTTAGATGCTTCTATTACTCATAGGGAAATCAGGAGTTTCTAAGATGTTAACAGTGAACTTAAACAGTTTCCTGAGTCAGAAAAAAACACATGGATCCTATTTCTCCAATAAACATCCTTGTGAGGCTTCCCTGGGAAAATTCCTCTTATTACAAAATGTGTGCTCCCCTATCAGGCCCTTTTTTCCTCTAAAAATGCTGGAAGTTATTATTTCTTTAGACCAAAGTATGAGGCTGAGTTTTATATTTCAGATATTAGCCAACTGAGACAGATGTTTTGTTTGGGGTGCTAAAAGCACAAATATTTTTTTAGTTGCATGTATTTGTTTCTCCATAAAACATGAGTAAAAGTAAAATCCCTGCTTTCAACAGCTTTGGCAAAACAAACATTTGATATGGGGCGCTTTTCACTTCACCAACATTTTTACAAATATTTGTGAAGTTCTGCTGCCTCTATTGTTCACTAGGGCCCTCTGGGGACTTTAATAATTGTCCAGTGGGAACATCTGCAGAAATTTTGTCACTATTATAACCCCTTTAATTTCATATATATCCATATGTGTATATGATACTGAATTACCTAATGTATATACACATGTGTGTCTCTCTTCATATATATATGCATATATATTTACATACACAGTGTGTGTGTGTGTGTGTGTGTGTGTATATATATATATATATATATATATATACATATATATGTGTGTGTGTGTGTGTGTGTATTTATTACGAAATACTTGCCAGCACCAAGTGTTGTCAAAAACTCTTCTTTCCTTCCCCTGCTATTTTTTGCTTCACACATGTAGATTAAAAGATTAGGGAACCAGCTTTCCCTTTATTTATGAATAACTTGAATTTGTGACACTATTAGTACAATTTCTTGATGGTAACTTATATAATTAAGTGGCATTAACTCTTTCATGTCACTATTGCCATATGCTGCAACTACTCCCCACTTTAGCTTTGTCCCCAACTAGTACCCACTTTAGTAACCAACTTTGGTTGCAACATATATTAACTCTTTTAGGTAAGTAAGATATTATAGCATTAACTATACGTATAATAAAATAACCAGGAAGTATTGAAGGAATTTACCAATAACTCAGCTTGTTCTTCCAGACTGATTTAAATGCTACAGTTGAATCTGCCTCATCATCCTCCTAAAAAAAGGGTGTGATGTTTTTGGTGTCATCCTTTGTTTAGCATTTGTGATTTTTTTCCCCATTGTGATTGGAGAAATTCAGCAAGAATATAGAAAATTCCAGGGATAGGAAACCTGTGGCCTTGAGGCCACATGTGACCCTCTAGGTCCTCAAGTGTGGCCCTTTGATTGAATCCTAAATCCTTTTATAGGGGATTTGTTCTGTGAAGTTCAGATTGAGTCAAAGGGCTTTACTTGAAGACTCTAGAGGGTCACATGTGACTCTTGCTCGAAGACCAGATACATGATGCTTTGTTTCAGTCATTTTACTGTTGTTGACACCATTTTCCCTTATGTGTACGTGCTAATGTCTACAAACATATTTTTGTATACATATATATGTATGTATTTCAAAAATGTGGCAGATTGCAACCTGTTTATAAATTAATACATAGTCTTGATGCATCGTTTTTGAGAGGTAAAGAATTTGGTAGTCAATATTGCCATTGATAAGTCTATTAATTTTTAATGAACTTTAATCTTTAATTAAATGGAGTTTAATTTTTAATAGATAGGCAGGTAGGTCAAATACACCTGTGTTAGAAGTTTCTGACTCAGAGAAGGACCAAGTGGGAGAGAATGAGGAAGTTCTGCTTACTGGGTTTATAAAAGACCTAAGTCCTAATCCTCTGACTCAACCCATTACTAAGAGAAAGAGGGAAGAATGGCTTCACTCATTTTTCACAGAATTCTTTGACTGTATATCTCACTTTTGTGACATATTTACGTGTCTGTCCATGATATACATTTTAACTGGATTTCACATGAAAATATTGAGGAATGGTAGAAGCATAATGTGAGATTTGCCTCAGATCCTACCTCCTCAAGGGTTTTTAGGGTTGCAAAATTTCAGCGTTGTAAGGGAACTGAGTGACTATCTAAACCCACCTATAGTTAAAAGCAATATCTTTCTACATTATTCCTAATGAGTGGTCAACCAACATTGTTTGGAAGATTTCAAATGAAATTATAGCTACCCCTTATTGAGGCAATCCACTTTTCTTTCAGACTCCTAATTCTTGGGAAGTTTTTCCTGATATTAATCATATGTTTGTATCTTTGCAACTTACATCCATTGCTTTTAGGCCTATTCTCTAGGTCCAAACAAGACAAGTTAATTCTTCTTGTTGACAACTTTCAGATACTTGAAGATATGTGTGGTATTTCTCTTAAGCCCTATCTTCCCTAGGCTATACATTTCCAGTTCCTTTGATTCATCATTGTTGCATGATTTTGAGGCCTGTCAGCACTTTGGTTTCTCATTCTTCCTAAATTCTGGTGTCCAGAATTGAAAAAGATTCACTACATTGTTTTCTGACCAGCTTAGAATATGATTAAGCCTAGCCTTTTCTTACTCCTCTTCATGTATTCTAAGATCACATTAGCTTCCTTAGTTACCCTATCGACACTATTAATTCAATATTATCATTTTAATTCACTAACTAAAACCCCTGTTTGTTTTTTTAGAAAAACTGCTTTTATAACTAGGAATGTGCTGGTAAATGCTTACCAACCAACTCTTATTAGCATTTTTCTCTATCACTTTCTTAAGCCTGGCCAATCAACAAAACAATAAATCAAACTTTGATTTGTAGTGTCTGTCTATTCCCAAGTTATAAATGCTCATATTAAAATGTTTTACAGTCAGCTCTTACTAGCTAGTTTGAGCTATCTCCAGCATTCCCTTGTATCTAACCTTGCTTCTGCCTCATACTATAATTGTAAAGCTTATTGTTGGAACCTAAGTTTACATTCTTCCCTATCACATTTTATTTTACTTGTCTCAGCCCAGGGTCCCTGCCTGTTTTTTGAATCCCAACTCAATCATTCACTGTGTTAAATGCCCCTCTGAGGCTTATGTTATTTCCAGCCCTGGATACTATATTCCAACCAGACTGTGGACAGACACCTACAACGTGTGATACTCTACCTATGAAACCAGTCTGATTGGTCCATAGACCTCTCTTGTATTTAGCTAGTAAGATTCATAGCCTCTTAAGAGAAATATCAAAATATAAACCAAGGAGTATAAGCAGGCCATGAACTGATTACAGGATTGAAAAATCTCTTCTCTCAAAATGAATTCTCTATGTCTGTTGTGTCTCTCTGAATGTCAAACTAAACTACAGCTTGAAAGATTTAGAATAATCATTCAGTCAGTCAACAAGCATTTATTAAGTACTTACCATGGGCCAGGAATTTTTCTGAGTGCTGGGAACACACATACAGGTAGCAAGAATGATATTCTTAAGGATAATATTGTATAGTGTTTAACAGTGTATATGGCACACAGTAAGCAGGCACCTGATAAATTTGTGTTTGTTTCTCCATCATCATCAAAGAGCTTACATTCCAGTGGGGAAGATAGCACATAAAAGGAAGCTTATGGGGCAGTGATGGGATAGGTTCCTGATGCAGGGGCATAATGGAGGAATCTGGAAGAGTGTGGCCTGGTGGGAATGAAAAGATGACTGATCTGGGCACCTTAAGTGGAGATTCTAGGAGAAGCCATTCAGTCAGAGGAAGGGACCCCAGGAGTGGAGGGTACTCTAGAAGTATAAATTCTAGGGGTAAAGGGATCATCCAGACTGAAAAGGTTTACGGGGCATAACAGAGAAGTCTAGAGAAATAAAGCCTGGGGAGAAATGAAGATTAGTGGGGAAAAATTCCTGATATGAAAATTGTTTGATTTGGGGCTAGGTTACTCAAGATATTCAGAAAATATCAAATCAACCAATATTTACTTAAAAAACCTAGCCTGTGCATTTTCTATAGAAATCTTAAGTCATACACAGTGTTTTGTGTTCCTTCCTAGAGGAATATTTTTGGATTTATCTATAGTGCCTTGTACAGTGAGATGCTTAATAATTGTTGTGTTTAACATCCAATGGCATAGGTCACCTTCACGTAAAATGACTTAGTAACTATAGGGATAGGGAGGGAAGAGGACTGGACCCTTCAGTTTCATTGATGTAGAGAAGTACCATTTCAGGTGAAAACATTCCTGCTTCTCTATACTTGTTGGGGTTTTTTTTTTAATTACTTAGTATCAATAAACAAACAAAACCTTCCAAATTTTACTGATCAAACTGTCTGAGAATATGCATTTGTATCTGACTCATTCAGAATGTTTGTCCTCTAGAACCTCCTCACCTTGAGAATGCTGGGAAAATGTTGAATGAGACAGTTGTGGTTAACAGTCCAGTTCAGCTTGAGTGTGAAGCATCTGGAAATCCTTTACCTGGTATGTTTATTTGCTTTGGTGTTTTATATCTTATCACATTTTGAGCAATTCTAGGGATTATAAAACTGTATATGAAAAATAATTTCTGTGTGAATACTAACAGCAAAATTGCTAAAATTATTAGAGAGTAAAGTCTAGGTATAAATAGTGTCAAAAAGTGAAATTTTGGGGCGGCTAGGTGGCGCAGTGAGTAGAGTGTTGGCCCTGGAGTCAGAAGGACCTGAGTTCGGATCCAACCTCAGACACTTAATGCACACACAAACAAAAACCTAGCCGTGTGACCTTGGGCAAGTTACTTAATCCCAATTGCCCCCCCCCAAAAAAAAAAACAAGAAAAAGTGAAATTTTGGCATTCATAGTGCTGTTGTTAATGACATATGATTCTATGATTTCTTTTAATTAAAAGATAGTATTAATCACTCAGTTGTTATACAAATTATACAAATATGCTTATTACATATAAGCTATACCATTATTATTGATAATAGAAATGTGAGACACATAGTACTTTAAACTTTGCCAAACCCTTTATATACATCATCTCATTTGATCTTAGATAATATTATTCCTATGTTACAGATGCAGAAACAGGGACAGGCTCATGGTTATACAGATAATAAGTATGAGAGGCAGTATTTTGAATAATTATCTTTTTTGACTAAAAGTCCAGTAGTTTTCTCCACTATACCACAATGCTGCTTAACGTAGTTATTCCTGTTACAAAGGATATACAACTGAGGCATCTGGGTCTAGAATCAAGGAAGACCTGAGTTCAAATCTAGCCTCAGACAGTAGCTGAGTGATCCTGGACAAATCATTTAATCTCTGTTTATCTCAGTTACTTCCACTGTTAAATGGGGGTAATAATATCCTCTACCTCACAGTATTGTTGCGAGGGTGAAATAAGATACATTTCTAAAATGTGCTTTGCACCATCTCTGGCACGTAATAAGCACAATATAAATGCATATTCCTTTCCTGTCCCTACAAAGCAGCACCGTACAAATACTATGTAGATGGTGATGCTAATGATGAAAATTTTTATTTTCAACATTTACTTCATTCCATTGATGATCTGTATCAATCATTTATGACAATAAGCAGTTAATGAGCCTTGAAATTATGTAAGATAGGATCCGGTCCAGTCTTTTTAAATGGCTTCATTAAAAAAAAAAAAGAAATAGCATAAAGTAAATATGTTTGCTATCTAATGAATCATTATCTTTAGGCTCAAAGAGTGACAGATAAGTTTTTTAAATGTCTCCCCATAAGAGGTAGAGAAACAGTTAAAGTGCTCCACTAATGTATTTGTGATGTTGGGAGAAAGAAAGGCCTTTCACATTCTGGGTGAACCTCCCCTGGTGAACTTTTGTGAGAGCAGTAGTCACACAGGATGGGAAGGGTTACAGTCTGCATGGTTGGAGGGACCTCCCACATTGGTGATTTTGTAGCTCCAACCAAGAATTTCATTGTAAGAATCACCACCTGAGAGGTTTTTTTGTTCTTTTGTTTGCTTGCTTGTTTATTTGGTTTTGGGGAGGGGGGAGGTGAGGCAGACAGAATTAAGTGACTTGACTAAGGTCACACAGCTAGTACATGCCAAGTGTCTGAGGTCATATTTGAGCTCAAGTCCTCCTGATTCCAATGTCAGTGCTTTGTTCACTGTGTCACCTAACAACCCCCACCTAAGAGGTTTTTGAGACTAGTGCCAGTTGGGAAATCAGCATGAGCTTGGGACCAAGTGACTTCCTTTCTGGATGGCAGCTGTTAGCAGCTCAGTGAATTAAGCTGTTCAAAAGGAATTTTTTTCACACTCACTTTTCTTCCCCCATATTCCTCTTTCAGCTATTACATGGTATAAAGATAATCACCCACTTTCAAGCTCTTCTGGTATCACCTTCTTGAAAAGGGGACAGATCATTGAGATTGATAGTGCTCAGATAGCGGATACTGGCATTTACAAATGTGTAGCCATCAATATGGCAGGAACTGCTGAATTATTTTATAGTCTACAGGTTCATGGTAAGTATCATCTATCCTAAATTAATCTG
Source organism: Gymnobelideus leadbeateri (assembly GCA_011680675.1). Classification (NCBI taxonomy): domain Eukaryota; kingdom Metazoa; phylum Chordata; class Mammalia; order Diprotodontia; family Petauridae; genus Gymnobelideus; species Gymnobelideus leadbeateri. Next base: position 994,248 of record WOXC01004630.1, read on the forward strand.
GGCAGGGGGCAAGAAATAGTTTATTAAAAACCATTTAAGGGTAATAAGTATTTTGAACTTTGAATATAAACATTTATTATGTTATCTTGGTTTAGGGACCACAGCATTTAAAACATACTGACATTTGCTATTCTTTGGAACATGTTAATATCTCCTTGACCTTTGAACATATTTAAATGGTTTTTCTAACAGGCCATATGGATCTTACTGTCCAGTTATAACAATTACATTTATTAATAAATATTCCTTGGGACCACAAGTGTTTTTGCAAAAAAAAAAAAAAATTCCCTCTCTAAGTAGAGAGTCAACATGGCACAGCAGAGGAAGACAGACACTTTTCTGGAAGTGAAGAGACAGAATTCTACGCCCAGCTCTGTCAACAGCTAGCTTGATAACCTTAGAAAAATCAGCACATTTCACTTTGTCTCCATTTCCTCAACTTTAAAGTTTCCTCAACTTTCATGGTTTCCTTGTATATCTCAGAGTAATGGTGAGGATAAAATGAAAAATATAGATAAAATCTTCAAAAAAGTTTTTAAAATCTATTGTAGAAATATATAACACTATTTCTATCATTATACCTCCTTTGTCTTTATCTTTTAATTAAATAATTTTTAACATTAACTGGCCTTATCAAAATTCTTCTCTTTTTTAGTACCCCCATCAATTTCTGGCAGCAATGACATGATGTCAGTGGTTGTTAATAACCTGGTAAGGTTAGAGTGTGAAGCCAGAGGCATTCCTGCACCAAGTTTGACCTGGCTAAAAGATGGTAGCCCTGTCTCCAGCTTCTCTGATGGAATTCAGGTACTTGCTGCCACTATTCTAAAGAAATTAACTATTGCTGAGAAACAAGAAATAAAATTAGAAGAATATAAGCCATTAGAAAAATCTATGAAAGGGATGATAGATGCATAGAGGATTGGTCTTGGAGTTAGGTAATCCAAGTTTGAGTTTTGTCCTTTTTAGATGATCCATTTTTAGCTGTGTAACTATAAGCTGAGGGCACTAGGTGGCGCTGCAGTGGATAGAGTGCCAGGCCTGGAATAAGGAAGATTCTTCTTCCTGAGTTCAAATACGGCCTCAGACACTTATTAGCTATGTGACCCTGTGCAAGTCACTTACCCCTGATTTGCCTCAGTTTCCTCATCTGTAAAATAAACTGGAGAAGGAAATGGCAAATCACTGCAGTATCTCAATCAAGAAAACCCTAAATGGAGTCACAAAGAGTTGGACATAACCGAAAATGACTGAACAACAATAACAACAAAGTGTACATATATAAAAATAAATATAAGTTGATTCTGAGGACATAGAATTATCTGCTCTGGTCAGATTATTTCTAAGTATTGGTTGTGGTTCTGGCTGGCTGCCATGTTTCAAAGAAGTGTTGATAAACTGAATGAGGAGGGTAATAAAAAAAAGCTGAACACCTTAAAATGCCATGTGAGCCAGTCTTTCACTTTACAGGCTTTTTTTCCTAATGCATGTTTTTCTTTACCAGATTCTGTGTTTCTAACTAAAGTGTAAAATAACTACCTTTTACTATATATTGTTCTGGATTAACTCTTCCTTTTAGATATTTAATCAGAAATAGATAAATGACAAGTTGAAGATTTATATAAGGAAAATTTCCAAATAGTGAAAGCTCTCCAATTTGGAAAATAGAATGGGGCTGCTTCGGGAGATAGCGGGCTCTGCTTCAAGGAGATCTTAAGAATTGGCCAGATGACCTTTTGTCCTTTATGTTAGAAGGGGATTTTTAGTTAGGCACAAATAGAAATTAAATGACCTCTGAAGCCTCTTTCAACTCTAAGATTCTGCAAAATCTGGAGGTAGCATGTGAGCTTGGACCTAAAGGGAAAGTTTCATACTGATTAAGTTTTATTAAGTAAAAAATGAGAAAACCACTTAAATAAAATAAAAATAAAACTTTACTTTCATATTTTAATCAAGTAAATTAGTTTCTCTCTTAACCTCTTTTTTTCTCTTTTCAATAAATCATGCTTTTTTTAATCCTTCCTTGTCCAGAGCCTTGGAAGGCTTGATAGAAGGTAAATATTGGTTACTGAGATAAAAAATAATCAAAAGTGTCACTTATTAAGATGCCTATTTTAAAGTTTAATTTAACAAAATTTATTAATAACAATTGGAAAAAGGAATAATTGAGGTTTTTCTTGTGTTTTCATCTTTTCTCCCCTCTTATAAAACAAAGTGATCATCTATTTTGTGACCTGACATATCCCCTTCCCACATTCCCACAAATAATTTTTTTCCATAAAAATGGCAGCCCTGGGGTTGGTAGCAGGTTCACTATGGAGAATTTTTATATGAGTATGCATTATCAGTTTAATCCTTGTTATTTATCCTGTATATTGTGCTCCTGCCCTGTATATTGTGAAGACAGTGGCTTCACATTCAGGCAGACTAGAAATCACTATAATTATGACACCAATGCACAGAATTCATAGATGCTGCTATCTCCAGATAGGAAGCAGCATGGTTAGTGGAAAGACTATTAAAATAGGACTCTGGACGTCTGGGAATGAGTCGTTGACTCAGCCTGCTAAGATCCTATGATTTCAATTTCCTTGTTAACTAAATGTTTCTTTATAAAATAAGTGTGTCTAACTAGGTGACATTCGTTGCATCCTAAGGTCCCTTCTAACTCAAATGTTCCATGAATCTTAGAAGGATAAAAGTTCCTGTTATGTTACACACACACACATACACACACACACACACACACACACACACACACAATCCCCCTTTGTTTCATAATTTTGGGCAATTGGGTGATGCAGTGTTTAACTCAGCTTAAAGACATGAGTTCAAATTCTGCCTTAGGCACTTATGAGCTCTTTGACCCTAGGCAAGTCACTTAGGTGCCTGCCTCAATTTCTTCATCTGCAAAATGAGGATAATAATAGAACCTACTTTTCAGGGTTGTTTTGAACATTCAATAAAATATTTGTAAAGCTCTTTGCAAACCTTAAAAGACTATATAAATGCTATTACTTACTGAAACAAATGTTCAAGAGAAAACATCTGTTAAATTTGATTTCTTATTCCTCCTTTTACAGGTCCTTTTTGGTGGTAGAGTTCTAGCATTGACTAGTGCACAGATCAGTGATACAGGAAAATATACCTGTGTGGCAGTGAATGCTGCTGGGGAGAAACAAAGGGATATTGACCTCAGAGTATATGGTGAGGAATATCAGTCTTCTTGTCTATTATGAATATGTATCCATAAGCTTGTGAAGGGGAAAGAAAGTGTTGATAATAAATAGTCGTGAAAAGTATCAATGATATTTAATGTAATCAACTCAAAACACAAGTCAGTACCAAATTGCCTTTTTCTTTGTTTTTTTAATAAATTTTACCTTTGATTTTTTTTTAAATCTTAGAACCAAAAAGAAACAAACCTGGAACATATGAGGTTGACATTTACTGAGGAATATTTGAAGAATAAGGACATTAGTGGCAATTCTGCCATTTGTAAAGCAATCTTCTACCAAAGCAACCCCTTCCTACTATTCCATTCAAAGGCACGCCAATATTGTGTATTGTTTTTACTCAATTCTACATTCAGAACAATCAACAAAGAGTTCATACTGTTATTAAAATACTTTTATAAAATATTAAAACATATGTTCCAAATTCATAGCGTTATTATTATTATGACCTGTCATATAGGGACAAGACAAAAGATGTCTCTGATTCTGTTAGGCCTTCTAAGAATGTAGCCTACTATAGTGAAGCTGGAACCTTTTGATCTCCATTTAAACCTCATACCTAGTAATAGCCCATATTTTAGTATATGGAGCATATGGTACTTATCTAACTGCTTCACATAAATTATATTCCTTTGTAATTGTCGAATTAAAAACTAATTTAAGGTGGTACATTTTTTATCTGAAAACATTTTTATTTCATTAGTCCATCAATAAACATTTATTAAATAACTACTATGTGCTAGCCACTGTGCCTGGATACTGGAGGTACAAAGAATGACAAAATACAGTCCCTGCTCCCAAGGCACTCACATTCTAATGGGGAAAACAATATGCAAACACCTCCATACAAAGAAGGTATAGATGGGGTAAATTGGCCATAGGCAGTGGAGGGAAGGGAAGGCATTAGGGCTTGGGGGAGGAGGGGGGACCTTGGAGAAGGTTTTCGGCAGAAAGTGGATTTTAGGCAGCATTTGAATGAAGCCATGGAAAGTCAGCAGGCAGAAATGAGGAAGGAGAGAATTCCAGATATAGGAGATGGCTGAGTTTAGAGATGGACTGTTGTGTGTGAGGGAAAATCAAGACCAGTGTCACTGGATTGCAGAATACTGGGAGAAGGGAGGGCAAATAATGTATAATTATTGGAAAAATCAGAGGGCACCAGATTATGAAGGGCTTTAGATGCCCTGAAAAAGATTGTCTATTTATTGTGAGGTAATAGGGAGCCAATAGAGTTTATTGAATAGGGATGTGACCTGGTCAAAACTGTGCTTTAAGAAGATCAATTTGACAGTTGACTAGAGGATAGACTGGAGTGGGAGGCTCTTGAGGCAGGAAGACCAACTAGCAGGATTTTGCAAATAGTTCAGGCATTGAAATGATGAGGGCATGCAAGAATTTGTATTGCTGGCACTGCTGCTTTTTCTAGTTCTCCTTCTCTTCCCATTCTCCCTCTTCTTCCTTCTCCTCCTCCCTAGCCGTCATCTTCCTTTCTCTTCCTTCCCTATTCCCTCCCTCCTCTTTCTTCCTCTAAAATTGACACCCTATCAAAGCATACAAATGACTTTGTTGGGCTCTTATTTGCACAAAGTCTGTCAGGTTCTATCAATATGGAAGTACTTTACATACAGACCTGGCAACCAGTGAGAACCAAACTAGCCAAATTTGGAGAGCCTTATAGTTTCAAAAGGTACCTCAGAAGCCATCTAGTTTAACCTTCTTGTTTTACAAATGAGGACACTGAGTCCCAGAAAGGCTAAGTGACCTGTCCAAGGCCACATATAGTAGGGTCCCATCCAAGAGTTGAACCCAGGTCTTCTAATTTGTTACTAGTTTGACTTCAGGATAATATATTGTTCAGTCAAAGCAACTTTTAAAGACCATCAGTGAAAATGTAGCGATGTTAAAATCTGTATCCAGAGAGGGAATAACCATTCCAATGAAACCACCAGTCCTTGAAGTATTAATGAAATAGTGGAATGAAGAGCCAAATCCCTTATTGTAACCTAAGGTATAATTAAGCTTTAGAGGGGAGCCATCTGCAGATTTTACCTAAGGGTAGAAGAATTCAGTTTTGCCTAGAATAGGTTCAGTCCAGCGTAAGAATCTTTCACTTTGTAGCTTTGAATCTTTGGTATGTGTGTTGTCTCACCCTGAGGACCTAAAATAGGAAACTTGAGACCAGTAATTTTAGATTTCCATTGTACTTTTACTTAAAAGAACTCAGAGAGTTTCCCAGGGATCACAAATTAGGATCTCAGATAGTATATCTCTGTGGCGTCTGACTCGTAGCAATTACATTCTTCAAGTATAATACATAGAATGAAAAACTACCCTACTGTGAAGCCTTCCCCAAGAAACATAACCAGGAAGCAAAGCAGGAATAACATAAAAAGAAGCTGAGGAACTGAAAGGTCAGGACTTTCTTTTCCCTAGACTAAACAGAAAGTTGGGAGCAAGAGACAAGAGAGATAAAATATATTTATTTGGGTAATGTATATCCTTCAAAGTAATTAGATTCGTTTTAATTTATATTCTCCAAGAAACAAATACTCTATTGTTTTTGTAGTCTGCTTCTCAGTTTTAAAAAGCTAGTTTGTTTTTCAATTTGGTTCAGCTCACTTAACTGCAGAGAAAAGTAATTGAAGGATAAAATATTTTGAAATAAATTAGTATTCTTGGTTGTTTCCAACTCTCACTTCTATAAACATCCATAAAGAATACAGACTCTTTTGTGAATACTACAAAGAAACAAAGATAAACATATTTTTATACTAGGACTGTTCTTCTTATCCACAGAGACCAGACTTTCCCTTAAATTATTTCCAAACTGTGAAATCAGCTGTTCTGCTTAGGGCTTTCTGTGCTAAGAAAAATAGAAGGAAATATAGTGAAAGTATATATTTGTATGACAGCTTATAAAGTGGCACCAGCTGTACTTGTGGTACTAGTATAAATGCAGTTTTAATGTCCGCAAGCTTATTGGTTGTCTTTTATCTATGACAGAACTATGGCATTTCTCAAACAATTCCAATGTTTCCTGCCTATCTCTTTTTCTCCTCCCTCCAAAAGATGACTTGAAACATAATCTCATGCCAGATGTTTGTGTGTTAAATGTCATTTAAAAAAAGAGAAAGCATCACAAATCAATGTAAAATGTATTTATTCAAGTACCCAAAAGAGTCTGTTTAAGTCACTATGCAGTATACATTTTCCAAGAGCAGAAATACCTCTGGAAAAGCTAATACCCAGAATCCATTACACATTAGTGACACATAGAGAAGGAAGGCAGAAAGGGTTTATCTCAGTGGGAGGATCTCTAATATCAATTCGTGTTTAAATTTTGCCCTTTTTCCTAATGGTAACTTCTTCAGGCAAAAATGACAATATTTGAATAACTGCAACAATGCCACACTCTACAGATCATCTCCTGTTACAACAAATATCATTACAAAAAATCTCTATATAGTAAAATTATTTACAAATCCTGGACAATCTCCTATTTGTTCGAACAATATCTGATCCAAATAAAAGTCCATTTCAAACAAAGAGCTTAGAAAGTTTCTTAAAGGTAAATTTATTCAAATGGTATGTGATTCCTTATTTTGTATTGGTAAATGGTTTTGTTTTAATATCTTTATTCTTTACAAAGATAAAAATTCTTCCAAATATGAAAACTGATGGGAAGGATTGCTGGAGGATAAGCAACTCCTCAGGGTGATCCTTTTACAGCAGGTTTAACTTCTTCATTAGTTTTTACTTTAATTATTATGAAACTGTACAAAAAGAGTCCTTAAGAAGTTATTCAGTCTATTCTTTCATTCCTACTTAGTTCCCGGTATGATTTCAAGTCATACCACCAAAGAGAAAGACTTACTTTCTCTATTTTTTATGATGTTCAAGGGAGGACATTTTTTACAACCTTCATCAGGAAACCATTTCAGTGTCTGACAACCCTTAATAGTAGAGAATTCTAATAAATTTAGTGCCTTGCCTCTTGTACTGCAATTGTGAGAATAGTGAACAGCCAGTCACTAAGCTACTTGTCTCCTTTCTTAATTTTATGGTTTTAGCCCCACTGAATTTAGTTAATATATAATTAACAAAGCAGGATGAAATAGTAAGAAGAACATGGAACTGGCTTCTGGTTATATTTCTGCCTCTAAATGGACTCTGGTGCTGGTCATTTAACTCCCTTAAGTCTTAACTTTCTTATTTAAAAAAATAAGATATGATAAGGATAAGCTGTAATATAATAAGGATTACACATAATAGTTATATGTAATATACAATAAAGATTAAGCTAGACAGTCTCTAATGTCCTATATAACACTAAAGTTTGATAATGCTACTATTATAGCACTGTTGTGTTTTACAGACCATACATTTTGAAAATGAATATGCTTCTCTTTCACTAATGAATAGGTTTTCTTCTCCCCCTCTTTTAGTATATTGATTATAATCTCCATCGTTAAAATCTAAATTTTTCATAACAAGTCATTTCTGTTGACTGTAGTTTTGAGATATGCTAGCACTACCCTTTTTTCTGGAAGTTTTAAAGATGAGCCCTTGGTAAGGAATATCTGTTCAAAATGAACGGATTTAATCTGTGATTTAGTTATGCTGGATTGTAGGCCAGCTTGCTTAAGACAAGGCAGTGTGCCAGGCTGCCGGCAGAAAAACCATGTATGTTCACCAGTAAAATACTTCATTGTATCTCATGATGATTAACAGAGATTAAACATGCACTGGCCTCTTCCTTTCTGAGAAAAATCTCTTTTCGTCTTTTGTTTAGTTCCACCAAATATTATGGGAGAAGAGCAGAATGTCTCCGTCTTCATTAACCAAGCTATGGAGCTACACTGTCAGGGCAATGCTATTCCTCCACCCATTTTGACTTGGTTAAAAGATGGTCGACCCCTGCTAAAGAAATCAGGCCTCAGTATCTCTGAAAATGGAAGTGTTTTGAAGGTAAAATTCATATATTTACTCTACCTTATATTTTTTCCAAGTTCATAATTCAATTAGTAGCAGCTATTAAAATTTACTGAATTTTATCAAAATGCTATTAATTCTCTCCCAGAAAAGTCCAAATACCATTTCAGGGATAATATAAGATTTTTACATTTCATGTTTAAATAAATGTAAGTGTTAAATTATACATCTCCTTATATTTTTAAACTGTAACCTTTTTTGATATTTACTTTGGAATCTTTAAGCATATGTCATAAGAGACATATAGTTTCATCCTCAGTCAGTCAGCAAATATTCATTAAACACATACTTTGGAAGTGATGATGTTGGAGATCCTAAATGGATCAAAGGGCACTGAGAATCACAATGTTTTTAAACCTATAAATATTAATTTTACTTTTGATACCCTAAATGGGAAATCTTGGTCTAGCAACCAACAAGTTGTTATGCAACGAGAGGAACTAAACCACATTGATACTGATATTATCCCTATAAAGGAAGCCATAAGCCATAAAGAAGTTAGGAACATGAACTGAACAAGTTGTGGTACGTGATTGTGGTAAGCTCAATGTTCTTGAGCAAATAGGTTATTTTGACTATTATAAATACCCAAATTAACTATACAGGACATAAGAAGAAAGATGTTATCTGCATCCAGAGAAAGAACTGATAAATAGAAGTATGCATAGAATAATTTTACATACACACACACATATTTGTATCTAATGGTAACCATCTGTAGGGCAGGGGAGTGAGGAAGAAAAAAAAGAGAAAAAAGAAATTTACATGTTAACTTTATTATATATTTAATATTTATATATTTAAAAGGAATAGCAAGCTGTACACAATAGGTTTGCAGTTTCCTCTGCAATCATTTCTATTACACTGTGTTACAGAAATGCTTGTTTTAGTTCATAAATTAAAAATAAATTTTAAAAAGAAGTTAGGGCTCAATAGAACAAAAGGTCAGACTTTTAGAGAAGAGATAAGAAAAAAATAATTTAATGGGATATTTGGTCATTTTACCTGAGCCTGTTCATAATTAATATAAAGACCACCATGAGAATAGCTTACCGTGCCATAAGAAATGGTAAATATGAAGAATACAGAGAAGTATAGAAAGACTGATGCAACTAATACAAAGTAAAGTAAGGTGAATCAGGAATATATACAGTAACTACAGAAATGTACATGGAAAGAGCAACAATAAAAACTCAAACTGAACTCTGTAGTTATAATAACCCTGAAAAAAAAGATGAGAAAATCCATTTCCCTCCCTTCTTTGCAGAGGTGAGAGCCTCTGCTCAGACTATGGATGGTTTCTGCTCCATTGCTTTTTCTTTTTTGATTTCTTGAAATGATTTTTGGCCTCTAGATGGAGCAATAATGAAGGTGATGTAAAAACAAAAGATTTTTTTCAATAAAGTCTAAAACAAAAAAGAAAATAGTTGCAACTTTGGTACCAGTGTCTGTTGTAGAGAATAAAGAGGAAGATCTTTGATGTTGTCCTTTGCTTTCTTCATGAAACTCACCCTTTGAAGCCTAGCCCCAATCTACTTTTCTAGCTGTATGATACATTACTACCCTTTGTACACTCTTTGGTCCAGTCAGACTCATTTTTGACTGTTCCTCACACATAACCGTCCATCTCCATTTTCTCTGCATGCTGACTCCTATGCCTGGAACATCCTCTTCTAGACCCCTTGTGTTTTTTTTTTTTTCAAAATTGCAACTCAAATGCCATGTTTTATACATACTTTCCTATTTTTCCTTGTTTCTAATGAGCTTTCCCTTTCTTTTATTTCTTATTTATTTGTATGTACGTAAGTGGAGAACCTATTTTATCTTTGAATGTAATTGCTTTGATTACAGGGACTGTTTCATTTTTATTTTTTAATCCCTGATACCTTTCATAGTACTCAGCATATATTATGAACTTTATAAATGCTGATTAATTATTATTGAGAATCAGAATATAATTTGCTTTGGTTGGTTTCTCTATCCTTTGAAGAATGAAATTGTTGGTAAGAAAATTCAAGAATTCATTGTCTCTTCTGCTTTTGGCTAGTACTCTTAACAGATGTCCGGATAAGTGAAGTCCCCTACCACTTCTATATCATGGCAGGCTTTTGATCTGTTTCTCACATTCCTTTCTTCTATCTAGGTAGTCTTGTCATATAGTCCAATTGCAAAGTCAATTTTGTTTCTCCCTTAATTGATCTTCAACAAAATGCTCTCCACCGTGCTTCCTTTTGGCTTTCTCCACATGAGTATTCATTAAGATATTTAGTCAAGTATATTGTTTATTACTCATATATATTTATGTTCCAGTTGCTAATTACTATTTAAGACCTTTATAGTCAATATTAAATTAATATTAAAATTAAAAACTTGACAGCAATATCTTATTTCTATCTTTGTCTCAGCAAATTTACATCCACACCCTAAATCCTTTCCTTTTTCCCACTGATCTTCTGTTTCACTAATTAGTTTGATTTACCTCTTCTAATTTACCTTGCCTTCTTAACTATCATCTTTTACTTGAGTCCTTCCTTTAGATCCAACCACTTACAAATTCTTTATCTTCCTTTAAAGTGAGTCTTCTTTCAAATTTAGCCCTCATTTAGATTGAGATAGCTTTCTTTGGTTTGTCCTCAAATTTTCCTAAATATGTCCTGTCCTAAATTTGATTTGTGGCCTTTCAGAGTACAATCCCACTTCCCACACTTTCCCACTCACCACCAGAGTTTCTTGAATCTTACTGGAAATATCACATGTTAGTTATATGAACTATCTATGGGTCATTTAGAAAAACTTTCTGGGTCTTAAGGCAGTAAGGGGATCCATTACTGTAGAAATTGGCTTTAGCATGTACTCTGAGAAAAAGAGATGCTTGATATTTTTGAAGTGTGGAACAAACTAGAATAATATGAAAAAAACTAAGTCATATTAGATGTGAAACCCCAAACCTTTTCAACTTTAAATTATGTAATTTATATCATAATTTACTTTTCAGATTGAAGGAGCACAGGTTCAAGACACTGGCCGCTACACTTGTGAAGCAACAAATATTGCTGGGAAAACTGAGAAGAACTACAATGTCAACATTTGGGGTAAGGGTGATCTATACTGGTCCAAGAAAAGAAAAAGACAAGTCTAGCTATTTATTAGTTTTTTCTTTTCTGTGAATTTCTAGAGGTCAGAAGACAAAGGTTACCCAATTCCATTTATCTGCACCTACAAATATGAATGCATGATCATTGCTTTAAGCTGATGATTAAATGTACTAAAAGTATAACAGATAATTATTTGAAAGATAAGTTTTATGGTTTTTTTAGTAGGTATATTGTAATACAATAATTGCATTATCAATGGCATTTCATGACGAGGCTGTTATTACTGAAAATTATAGGAGGATTATCCTTAAGGAGCCCAGGTGTAATGATCAATGTGGATTATTCAAGGAAATAATCAAAATTGCACAACATATCTCAGCAGAATATGAAAGGATAACTCCTTACTGAATACCTAATATGATATGACCTGGTGGCTAAAATAACATACCAATCTCAAAATATCCTGGAGAACTCCATTAACCAATGATAGCAACTAGGGTAGACCATCATACTAGTTCAGATTGTTGCCCATAATTACCTTTTCACATTGATCCATAAAACCTAAGAGCAATGTTTTTAATAGATCTTGGCATGCCAAATACTCATCATTTTTCTATCACCTAGAATCAAAAACTTTTGAAATTTAAATCCCATGGGAACAGTATGTGTATATTTATGTATATAGTTTCTGTAGTTCTAAGACTGCTACCTAAGAGATATCAAGGATGCTGTCAGGGTTCTTATAGGAGATAAGCTTATAGCCTGAATTTTTAATTCAATTACAAAATGCATTCATTTTATCTACTTATGCAGTAGTCTACAGAACTTTAAATATAAAAGAATAATAGCAGAATAATGATTTGTCTCAAGGAGTGTTTTTATCTTTGCTCAGTCAAAAATGATGATAATAAGTACCTATTAATAACTAGTGATAAAAACAACTAACCTCTATAAAGCAATTTGAGGTTTGCAAACCACTTTTATACATTATACTTGACTCACAACAAACTTATAGTTTCCTTTCTCTTTTAGAAAAAGAAAACTGAGGTTCAGACTTTCATTTTGGTTTTGTTTGGGTTTGGTTTTTTTTTTTTGCTTGTTTGTTTTGATTATGTTTTGTTTTGTTTTGTTTTTGACTAGTATCTCCCACTCAGGTCAGAAGTATAAGGGCTACTCAAGAGCCAGTGTCTACCCTGATTGACACAGAAGCTCTGCTCCTTTCCTGACCTGGGCTGCTTCACCCTTCCTTAGGCAGCCATATTGATGCGAAATCTAGAATGGACACTCAATTGGCTTAGCTTACAGCGTTTCAAAACCCCAGAGATCTGCCAGTCTCAACCTCCTCAGTAGCAATTGCATGTGTAGGCCAGTTCCTGAACCTGGCAGTTTAAGTGATATGAGCACAGTCATAACCTAAGCAAGTATAGAAGCATCATTATTTATCAGGCAGTGTCCTTAAAGCTCAAAATATTCTTACAGTATAGCCTGTCTTCATTGCAATGGCTATAATTCTTATCAATGCCACTGGTGCTTTTTTCTCTTTCTTCTTCTTCTTCTTTTGTTTTTTTTTTTTTTTTTTTGGTTTTTGGAGGGGAATTGGGGTTAAGTGACTTGCCCAAGGTTACACAACTAGTTTAAGTGTCTGAGGGTGGATTTGAACTCAGGTCCTCCTCACTCCAGGGCCAGTGCTCTACTCTCTGCGCCACTAGCCACCCCAATGCCACTGGTTCTTGTTTATGCTGCCTCTTGAGGTCAGTGTATTTTCACTTCAAAAAATAGACAAAATTTCTTTAAAATAAATTCTTTATAAATAGAGATTAATTTTATACAAGAACATAGAAGTCAATGAAAAAGTACATTTCTTTCCCTTTATTTTGTCTTCATATACTTTTAAAAATCCACTTTTGGTTAAGAAATTACTGAAATAGTGGGGAAGAAAATATCACGGTAGTACTTAAAGCTCCATAGTCTAAATATCAGGAAATTTATTCTAAATGTAAGCATTAATGGACTAGGTTCTTCAGATATCAGAGTTCCTTTTCCTCTGGTGAGTGAGAGTGGGCACATGATAATACCCCTGAGTGTTCATCTACATGAAATAGATGGCCTCTTCCAGCATCTGAGACGTTGGCCAATTTTGCTCTTTCTCATTTACCATAAGAACCAATATTCCAGCCCTTATTTCAGGAGTATGCAAATTGTATAATTTTTTCTTTTTAAATGGCCACAAGATAAGTTCTAAAATACTTCATATTTTATTATATTCTAGCACACTTCAAAGTGTATTCCAAAGACAAAATGAGGTAAACATTTGCTTAGAAGCCTGATTAAGTTTGCTTATATCTTCTGTGTTAATGTAAAGAACATTCTAATATCATTTTTCAGTTAAGAGAAAAGCTATTTTTCTCTTACTTAGCTTCATATTTTTTCATCTTGACCAGTCAACTGGAAAAATAAAAGTTTTCTGTAAAAACAATTTATGACTTTCATGTTAAAAGTTATATTTATTCCCTTTTCACACTCTGGGACCAGAACAGGGACTGGCCACATTTTTGAGCTTTAAATACAGTTCACTGCTTCCATCTGACATTGTATTTGATCCTTAGAGAGAAAGGGGGAAGGGAGCCAGTTAGCAGTCTTATTAAATGCCAAACAGGAGTTTCTATTTGATCCTCGAAGTAATGTGGAATCACTAGAGTTTATTGAGTACAGAGTGACATGGCCAATGTTGTATATCTGAGAGTTATGGAATAATACTACAGTGTCCTAAAAAAGGGAAATTGAAGATCACCTAAATGGCAGTAGACAGGGATATGGTAGTGTGATCAGGCTACAATATATTACAAGCAAGGGGCGGCTAGGCGGCGCAGTGAGGAAGAGTGCCGGCCTCGGAGTTGGGATGACCCGAGATCGAATGCGGCCTCAGAAAATGAGCACCCACGCATAAATAATGACTAGCCGTGTAACCTTGAGCAAGTTACTTAACCCCAATTGCTTTAAAAAATATATATATACATATATATATATATATATATATATATATATTACAAGAAAGTAATGATGTATGAAAAAGAGAGGAAAAAAGATGTTATCAGAAAAATATATACTGGAAAAAGAGGAACTGGTCACATAGAAAGAGTGATCGGTAACGAATGATCAGCCCATGTGCTCAGACATCATGAAATTTTAAGAGAACTGGAGGAATGTTCCCCAATATGTTGGTGGTTCCTTCCATGGAAAACTTATAGGTCTATATGAACTATATTAGCATAGGATGATCAGACTTGAATATTGAGATATTCATTGTACCCACATCAATGAGATCTTTCTGAGACAGTAGATTATCGCATAAAGGATCAGTTACTTTAATTAAAGTTGTGATAGGGCTAGTAAAACTAGCTATATCTTTACTATGTATATCTCTCATTCCCCATTGACTATGCTGTTGTTCAGTTGTGTCCAACTCTTTGGGACTCCATTTTAGGTTTTCCTGGCAAAGATACTGGTGTGGTTGGTCATTACCTTCTCTAATTCATTTTACAGATGAAGAAAATGAGGCAAAAAGAGTTAAGTGACTGACTCAGGGCCACACAGCAAGCAAGTATCTGAATTGAACTCAGGTCTTCCTGACTCTAGGCCTGGTGCTCTATCCACTGTGCCACCTAGCTGCACAGTGACTATGATCACTCAGAAAATCTTGGGATACTAAGAATTAACAAAGGAAACAGTCTTTTAAGCTGTTTTTCTTACTTTGCCTCAATAATGAGGTAGATTCTTCCATTGCCTAAAAACCACTAATGGAGAATATTTTTCACATTATTACGCTCATTTCTGATAACTTCAGGAATTTATCATCATCCCCAGGGAGTAGATCTCTGAAGACCTTTATTTGCCAAATCTTTGTTAACTCAGTTCAGTAGGGTCCATTCTATGGACCTGAACATAATAAAGATACATTTCTCTAAAAATATCCATTAATCCTACATGTCACCCATGTGTCATAGTTATTTCTATACTGTTAGCCTCAGTTCATGAAGTTTTAAGTTTGTTGGGGTTTTTACACTGTTTTTAACTAATCGTCATACAACATGATCTCAAGGCCCTTTATTGTACTGCTTGTTCTTCTCTGGATGCATTCCAACTTGTTCCTGTCTTTATTAGTTCTGGTGTCCAGAACTGAACACAGTGCTTCAACTGTGACCTCACCAGGAAAATGAACAGGGGGACTATTATCTCCTTATTCCTGGAAGTTGTGCCTGTCTTAATGTAGCACAAAACAACAGTCACTTTTTGCCCAAGCACCCCACAAAACTCCCAGATCCTTTCAGACAAAACCCTATCTAATCATGCCTCCTCTATTTTGTACTTATAAGGCTGATTTTTTAAACACAAATATAAATTGCAACATTGATTCTGGTTGAATTTCATCTTTCTAGATTCACCCCAACATTCTACCCTGTCAGGACTTTTTTTTTTTAATCCTGTCTCTGTCATATAGTTTGTTAGCAAATCCCCTTGCTTTTGTATCAGCTGCAAACATAATGAGTATCTCACGTATCTCATGTATGACTTGATCCCAGTCATTGATAAAAATGTTAGAGAATACAGGACCAAACACAGATCCCTGGGGCACTCCACTGGAGAGAGACCTTTTATGAAGTTGACACTGAATCATTAAGGACTTTATTTTTAAGCTTTGGGGAATTGGCACAGATATTAATTGGTTTTACCATAGAGACAAAGCTGAGTAAGCAGTAGAGACAGAGCCTGACTCCTCATCTTCCTGATTCCAAACCCAGCTCTCAGTCACTGCATCATACTGCTTCTAATAATATTGAAACTATAACAGCAATAATAGCTCATTTTCCCATGTTGCCTTAAAGGCTCTCAGTGTTCTCCCATCAAATTGATGAGGTTCTGTAGGTTATCCCTATTTTACAGATAAGAAAAAAAGCTTAGAGAGTATAAGTAACTTCTCAAAAATCACCTAACTTCAGAGTTAGGAGGGGGAAAGGAAAGGGAAGGGAAGAAGCATTTGTATGGTGCCTGTTATCTGGCAGTCTCTGTGCTAAGTGCTTTACAAATATTATCTGATCCTCACAACAATCCTGCAAGGTAGTTGCTGTTATTATTCCCATTTTATAGTTGAAAAAAACTGAGGCAAACAGAAGTTAAGTGACTTCCCCACGGTTATACAGCTAGTAAGTGCCTAAAGCTGGATTTGAACTCGGGTCTTCCCAGGTCCACGATTCTATTGCCTGTGAAGCCAACTGCCATGTTAAGACATAAACTCAAGTCATCCAACTCTACACTGCCACCAATATACAGGGTTAAGAGGAGTCCAAAAAGAAATGCGTAAAGTCCCCGTATAGCAATAATCTTTCTCCCTCTTCTTCACCCCAAAATATTGATAGAATACTTTACTTGGGTTTATAGAAATCTTCTTTCCCTTAGGGAAGCATCTGGTAAACTTCCTTAAGAATAACCAGGAAAAATGATCTCATCAACTAAAAGGCTATTATTCCTCTCAAAACACTTAGCTAATGTTAGAAAAGTATAGAGAACAGAAAATATCCTGGTTTTAAGAGCCCAGTGAGCATAAAGACTTCTGAATGTTACTAAAGTAAATATTAATGCTGGCAAGAAAGGTCATCTGTAGGCTGAATTTTGCTGTTTGGGAGTTTGGTCTAGGTACCTCATCCATTTACTTGCTGACTTCCACTACTGTCATTTAATTTAATTCCTTTCCCACCTACATTCAAAGGAGTACTAGACTTGGAAATATTAGGCTGGAATTTAAGCCCCAAGTTTACCCCTGTCTTTAGAGAATTGGTCTAGAGATTTTTAAGGTCGATTCCAGCCTTAAATCTATAATTCTGTGATATGAATTTCATCATATTGCTTTCTGACTTCTCTCCCTAAATTAAAAATTTGCTTCATTTTTTCAGAGTTCTGCTAGGTGATTGATTCTGAATTTTTAAAGATAGTATTTTATTTTTACCAATTACATATAAAGAAAATTTTTAACATTCTTTTTTTTAAGTTTAAGTTCCAATTTTTTCTCCTTCCCTCCCTCCCACTTCCCTTCCTAAAATAGTAAACAATTTGATATAGGTCATATATATGCAATTATGTAAAACATATTTCCATATTAGTCATGTTGTGAAAGAAGAAACAGAACAAAAAGAAAAAAACACATTTTTTAAAAAAGTGAAAAACAGTTTGCTTCTATCTGCATTCAGACTCCCATCAGTTCTTTCTGTAGATGTAGATAGCATTTTCCATCATGAGTCCTTTGGAACAGTCTTGGATCATTGTATTGCTGAGAAGAGTAGAGATTGAGTCTCATTTCACAGACATTCATAATAAAGCTTAAATGGATAATTAATGGGATAATGGTCTAGATAACAGTAACATTTGAACAGCTTTCAACTTGCCTTAGCCAAAAGGATAAGTCAGGATTTCAGGGACTGTGGCAGGTGAGGGCTTGGCATTTGAGAGCATTCCTGAAGTCATATACCTTATAGGTTACCATTTTCCTGCCTCCTCCAAATAGCAGACATACTCTGCTCAAGTCATCTTCACTGTTTCCATTCTTTCCCATATATGCCATGGGAACCTTAGTTCTGAATCCTTGAGATAAGGGCTTCAAATTTTACAATTCATATTTTGTAGGCCTTATTGTTTATGAGAGGCAGCATGGTGTACTTATTGGATGGAGAACTGGCCTTGAAAATAGAACACAGGTTCCAGTCTCACATCTGAAGATTCACAGTGTGAGCCTGTGCAGGATAGTGCTTTAGAACCCTATTCTTATCCCTCATTCTTTACAAAGACCTCACTTTTATAACAACCTTGCAAAGTAGCTAATACGTGTATTCCATCCTTTTACAGATGAGGAAACTGAAGCTCATTAGGCTGAAGTTATTTCAAGGTGACCTGTCCAAAGTAGCATGATTAGTATGATACACTATATGCCTCTTGTAGCAGAATGGGTAGAATCCTAGGCTAGAGTCAGGAAGACTGACCTGGCTTTGAATCCTGCCTCAGAAATGTATTAGCTGTGGGGCCTAGCTGTGGGTCCTTGAGCAAGTGATTTAAATTTTCTGTTCAGCAAATTTTCTGTTCAGCTCTGATTTTTTCATTAAGAATGCTTGAAAGTCCTATATTTCATTCAATGACCATATTTTCCCTGAAGCATTATACTCAGTTTTTCTGGGTAGGTGATTCTTGGTTTTAATCCTGGCTTCTTTGACCTCTGGAATATTATATTCCAGGCCCTTGGATCCCTTAATGTAGAAGGTACTAGATCTTGTGTTATCCTGATTGTGTTTCCACAATACTCAAATTGTTTCTTTGTGGCTGCTTGCAATATTTTCTCCTTGACCTGGGAACTCTGGAATTTGGCTATAATATTCCTAGGAATATTTCTTTTGGGGATATTTTTCAAGAGGTGATTAGTGAATTCTTTCCATTTCTATTTTGCCCTCTGGTTCTAGAATATCAGGGCAATTTTCCTTGAGAATTTCTTGAAGGATAATTTCTAGGTCCTTTTTTTTTTTTACCAATTTTAATAACTGACTATTAATAGGAGAGAGAAATAACCATTTCTCTCATTGGCAAGGTTAGAACCTACATCTTCTGACTCCAAACTCAGTATTTTTTCCATTAAGTCATACGAGGCTGATTAAATACATCTTTTAGATATCAAATCTGGTCTCCATTAGGGAAATAAGTGACATGAAAGGACCTTAACTATCCATGATATATCTTCACAATATTTAGCATGTCCAATTCCTAAGAGGTGGATCTAATTAATCAAGTAGGGGCTTTGTATTGGTTCTTAGATGAAGTTTAAATATCAACATTACATTAAAAAAAATCACAAAATTAACCTCTTGAGATTCATCTCAGTGACAAAAGCTTGAAAATGCTTTAGGAAAAGGCATGCAAAATGGAAAAAAATACTGTTATTGAAAGTTTTTCCCCTATTTTTCAGTACTGCCTAATATTCATGGTTCAGATGAACTTACTCAACTGACAGTCATTGAAGGCAGCCTCATTAGTTTGATATGTGAGTCCAGTGGCATTCCACCACCAAGTCTCATTTGGACAAAGAAAGGTAAGAAAAGTCCTTTGAAAATGTTTTCATTTTTCTTATTTTTTTTGATGTTAACACAGCATTTCATTTTAGTGACTTTTTGTCCATATCTAGATTTTGCATTTATATATGGAATAGTCTTGACCATTTAACTGTATTGTTATAAAATTTGCATGTTACTCAATTAAAGGTAATCTTCTGAACTCAGAAATTGTCATAATAGACAGATGATCAAAAAAGAGCAGTAAAATAATTTCTTCCATCAGTGTTATATTGTAAAATTAGGCACATAATGGAGTGTCCAAATTAACAAAGCATTGGTGCCAAAAGCATAGTCGAGGCCTTCTGATGTAGTGGCAACATCACATTTTGAGTTAGAAGAACTGGTTTGGAGAGGCCTATCAGCCTCTCACTTGACTGTTGTCATCTGCCAGATAAGATGGTTGTACTAGACGAACTCTTAAGACTTTTTATAGATTTAAAAGGAGATTCAAAGAAAATTCACCATGTTTAACACTCGTTTTTGTTGCTTAAAATTTATTTGTGAATATCTGGTGTAAAATGTATTTTTAAATGGCAATCTTGATTAGGATTCTGGACATCATTTGATAGTATCTGGTTGTGTTAGGATTTAGTGTTAGACTAGAGAATTTATCAACTGGTTCTTTTCTTTTTTGTTTTTTGTTTCTTTTTTCTTTTAGAAGCTGAATCTCTCTATCTTACCATTGACAGGCCAAATTCACAATACTTATCAGAAAAAGCATTTTAAGCTGCTCTCTTTTCCTATTCTAAGACAGTTCATGCTTCCTTAAGTAGCCTGGTGGCCCTCATCTAGGGACTTCCTATGTAGACACCTGATTGGTTTTAGCCTTACTATGGCTTAGAACTCCCCAAATCAAGTCTCAGGTTTCTCAGCAGCAGGGGCTACAGGTGTGTACCCCTATATCTGACCAATTCTTTTACTCCTGGTTTTTTCTCTCTTTAACATTTATCAGGATGAATTTCATTTTTTTGTTTTCTATGACTTTCAACGTTGAAATTTTACAAAAGGATATTTAGAGATAACATGATATTCTCCCCTCTGGAATAGAACTGAGTATATTCCATGCACTTGACAGACAGAGGGAAGTTATACCACATCAATCTGATGACTTTTGTTAAATATTCATCTTTTTTTGACAGACACATTGCCTCTTGGTTATTTGAACAAAGACGCTATCACATGACACCCAGCAAAGTAATGTGTACAAATTCTGAAACCAGACATTCTTTTCAGGGTCTCCAATGCTGACTGATTCCACAGGGAGAGTCAGGATGTTATCAGGAGGCAGACAGCTGCAAATTTCAATTGCTGAAAGGTCTGATGCAGGATTATACACATGTATTGCATCAAATGTTGCTGGGAATGCAGAGAAAAAATATAATTTGCAAGTTTACAGTAAGTCAACCAGTCTTTTACTTACTTTCCTTTTTCTCCATCTATATATATATATATATTGCTACTATTAGGACTCAGTCAAAACTGTAAAGCTCTATCACAACACTCAACTGTTTGGCAGGAAAATGAAAAATTAAATCAACTAGTAATCTATTTGTATAATCCCTAGATATTTGGAAACATCCAAATATTTGCTGTCATGAAGATTAAAAATCTAAAATAATGAAAAGTTTTGCAGTTGTGCGGTTTTTAGTCACTGCAGAGAGGTCTAGAAGAATGAGACTGGGAAAAAAACCATTTAGATTTAGGCCATAAGATTGCTGGTTACTTTGGAAAGAGCAGCTTCAACTGAATAATGAGGTCAGAAGCCAGATTAAAAAAAAAAAAAAACTTAAAAGCGTTAAAGAAGGAGAAACGGAGCCACTTAGTGTAGATACCTTTGGGATTTAGCTGAGGGAGGATTGATAGAAGATGATAGCTAGTCTGATTGGTGAAATCAAGTGAGAGTTTTTTAAGAATGAGGGAGACTTGCTGTTTCATGCCCTTCTTCAATGACTGACCCATCTCTTTCTTCAGCCCTATATTTTAAGCCACTTCTGGAGTGCACTAAGTCATCTCAGGCTGATGCCACAGCCTAATTGTTCCCATCAGTTCTCTCTCTATTGTTTTTTGGGTTACTTATAGTTTTGATTCACTAGAGGTTATAGTATTCCTTATTTCATATCCACATAATACTCCATATTATCACTGGAAATATTGGCATAATAAAAAGATATACTTTTGTTTCATAAAAAAATTTGTTGAGGAGAAAATAATGATGCCCAAAACAAGACTTCTTAACCCAGGAGACTTTTTAAAAGTATTTTTATAGCTATTTTAATATAATTGGTTTCCTTCATCATCTCATCTACTTTATTTTCTGTTTTTAAAAACCTTGTTCTGCCTTCCCCAGATGGCCAAAAGTTCACATAATACAGAAAAGGCTAAAAACCCCTGGCCCAAATATGCTTGAAAGTATTGAAGCTTATTAAAGGTTATCATGTATCTTAAACTTTTGTTTAGAGTCTACCTTTTGATTTCATAAATTTTTCCTGGAAAAAAAATACTAAAAATGCTTTAAAATCCTATCTATAGGAATCTTGAGATACTTAAGCAGCATTGTATCTAATACTATGGCACATATAAGAAGTTTAACAGTATTAATAAGTTTTGAAATTTTTTTGAGGTCTTTTACTAGAACTTGGGAAAGTAACTCCATGTCTTGGGGCCTCAGTTTCCCTATCTTTCAGAAGGGGTTGGATAAGACTTGTTCTCTAAGGTCATTTTCAGTTCTCAAACTCTAATATATTTAGATCTGAAAGTTTCATCATATTTTCTGTATGTAAGGCTGTGTAAAGGGTGTGTGCTTCAAATTGGGGCTTGTCTAAGAAAAACCATTATTAGGAAAACTAAAAATAATGCTAGTAGGAAATTTTTCAATTCAAGATAGAAAGAGTCTCGTTTTGTAAACCCCTCTAAAATGATTTTTTCAACACCATCCTTTCTTACATTTTGTCAAAAATTTATCTTTTATGGCTTAATGGGGAGTTTTCTCTCTGTTTATCACTCCTACTTCTTGTAGTCCTAGGACTTTCTTTCACTATCTCCTTTCACAGGGTTGACTTCATTCCTTGTCTTCTTGCTTATCTGAAAATACCTGAAGCATAGTGTTGAATTTTATAGCATTTATAGCATCTTTGTCTCCTTGCCTGTCTAGCTCGTCCAACCATATCAAGCAATAGTAATCACCCTGAAGAAGTCACTGTGACCCGAGGGAAGAGTGTCACTTTGGAATGTGAAGTACAGGGTATTCCTAAGCCATCAGTAACCTGGATGAAAGATGGCCGCCCCTTGCTCACTGGAAGAGGAGTGGAAATTCTGAATGAGGGACACCTCCTTCAACTGAAAAACATCCATGTGTCAGACACAGGCCGTTATGTGTGTGTAGCAGTAAATGTAGCAGGAATGACTGATAAAAAATATGACTTGAGTGTTCATGGTGAGTAAAAAGAACAAAATAAATTAAATAGACAATTTAAATGATGGCTTTTTTAAGTATGATGCCCAACATCCTGAAGGTTAAATGTGTCATGTTTTTCATCCTCTGAAAGATCACTCTTGATATAGTCCTACAATTCTTCATGTATACTATGTAAACTCTATTACTTTCTATTCTAGCCTTTCTGGCTTTTCTTTTTCTTTTTTTTTGCTAAGATCAAGAAAAATGACACATTTTTCAAGGAAATTAAACAGAAAAAATTAAATAGTAAACTTATATATTTGCCTTAAATTATTTGGAACTAATTCTTCCCAAAGAGAAGGACCTAGAAAGGATTAACATACTTACCTAGGCTACAATAAACCTTCAAACTTTGATTCTTTTGTCCTTTTTAATCTTAACTATAAACAGATTTTCTTTAAGGCAGCTAAAGGGGCTATATGCTAGGAAGTGAATAAAAAATATTCATTGAAATAAACAAATGTGCCCCATGTGCGATATATACTTAAATGTCTTGGGAACTGTATTGATTTTAAGAATTATAACATCCATATCATGAAGCCAGGGGAAAAAAATATACAAAGCTATGCTTTACTATTCAGTATTAGAGGGCCAAAGTGTGAACTTTTAAGGCCTAATACACATTAAATTCCAAAGATACCTACAAACCATCTTTTTAAGGAAAACCAAAAGAGAACAAGTTAGCAGTGGTATTCTGATTCATGTAAGGATAGCTTTAAAAATTATGTGGTTCATTTACCTTCCTTGGTTCTAATGAATCTAATGTTAGAGTTTTAACCTTATTCTGTGGTTACATATTAGACCATTAACTACAGTCATTAGTCTGGAAGATGTGTAACACTAGTTATGTGAGAGTCTGTACTAGAAGGTATGAGTGAATTAGAGTCAATTAACACTTTGGGGGAGGCGAGGTAGTTAAAGTACATGGTAGGTTCACACTGCCGTTTTTGTATACCAAGAGAGGAAAAGTTAGTGGGTTCTTTTTATTGTGACAAGAGAAAAAAGATTCCATTAGGTACTTGTTTTCTATTGATTTATTTACTTTTGTGTTACAGTCCCTCCAAGCATTGTAGGAGACCAGGAGGTACCTGAAAACATAAGTGTGGTGGAGAAGAATCCTGTTACATTGACTTGTGAAGCATCAGGAATTCCTCTACCTTCAATAACCTGGCTTAAGGATGGATGGCCCATTACCCTAAGCAGTTCCATGAGAATTCTCTCAGGTATTAGGAACATAGATCACATTGCTTTCAGATGCTACTATGTCCATTGGACTCCTCCATAAAGAGACCAGAAGTGCTGGTACAGCCAAAAGTAGCCACAGCTAGGCACAAATTCTCTTCCACATCTTGACATTCAGGATCTTGTATTTTGATCCAGGGTTTACCACAAGAATCAAATGTTAGACATTTGATTATTTAAGAGTTTTCTGTTTAATTAGCAATATTAGAAGGAATGCCATATAATTTTTATTAAGTGGTTTCTGTGTGTTAAACACTATGCCAAATATTGGTGATGTAAAGACCAAAATGAAATTACCTCTGACCTCAGTAAAGAAAGCTAGCATGTATATAGCACTGGGATATTTGCCAAGCACATGATCTGTGTCATTACAGTGAATCCCCACAAAAGTCATGTGAATTAGGTGCTATTATTGTCCTGCTTTACAGATGAGGAAGCCCTGAGAAAGGATTGCATAATTAGCAAACATCTGAGGGAGAATTAGAATTGAAGTGTTCCTGATTCCAGATGACTTTCAAATACCTTTGAAATGGTTATATGCTGTAATGCTGGAAAGGAAAGCTACGAAAATGGATGAAAAAGAAATCAGAATTCAAAAACATCACAGTAAACTGGAAATACGTGCTGACACTACTGGCAGTAATATTTAAAATGGGAAGAACAGCCAGCACTTCCATAGGGCTTTGAAGTTTTCAGAGTGCTTTATAAATATTATCTCATTTGATCCTCTCAACAACCCTGGAAGGGATATGCTATTAATATTCCCATTTTACAGATGAGGATCCTGATGAAAGACTGAGGTAAAATGACTTGCCCAGGATCACAAAGCTTTATTGTCTAAGACAAGCTTTTGAACTTCAGATTTTCCAGATTATAGGTCTAGCACTCTATTTCACCACTGAGTTACCTAAATAAATGTGCATCAGGCTTATAAAATTAATAACTGATGTGCAGAATAGGGGAGAACCTCAATAGTTTATATGGAAAAAATCCTAGAGTCAAGACATAGTATTAACAGCCCCCTACTTCTTGGTGGACTACAGTTAAGGAATGAGGCATGCATGTCAGACATGGCCACTATATATGCTAATTTGTTTTGCTTGGCTATATTTGTTCCAAGGGAGGGTTTTATAGTTGTTGGGGAGGGGCAAGGGAAAAATCAGAAGGAAAGTAGCAGTGAGGTATATAGCACTTATATGGGTCTGTATTATTTCACATAATTGGGCTGTCTGAGAAGCAGTATATAAAGATGGAAGAAAAGGTTGGGAAGCAACCCATATGGGGTTGTGACCCACAGTTTAAGAAGCTCTGAAGGGGTCACAAGTGGAAATGGCTTAAGAAGCCCTGATGTAGGAAAAGAAAAGAACCCTCAAAATTTTTAATTTAATGGTTTGGTTGTCTGGAAGTTTAATTCTTAATGCCACCTGAATATTAAAAAATCAGTTTTAGCACAGTCTTGAGCTGTATTAATTGAAATGTAGTTGCCTGAATGGTGTTCATCTGGAGTATTTCTATCCACATTTTAGCAGAAACACTGGCAAAGTTGAACCCTTTCAGGGGAGGGCAAGTGTGATGGTGAAAAGTCTAGAATCAGTGTCACCTAAGAAACAGTTAAAGGAACTGAGATTGTATTTCCTAGAAAAGAAAATCTTAGGCAGATGTGTAGCACTAGTTCCATGAGAATGTGGGCTGGAAGGGTGTGAGTGACTTAGAGTCAATTGCTGCTTTGGGATAGGGAAGTAGATAAAGGACATGGTAAGTCCACACTGCCATTTTTGTATAACAGGGAAAGAAAAATTTGAGCTGTCTTCAAATATTTGAAAAGCTATCATGTGGAACAGGGATTAATTTATTTTGTGTCTTTCCAGATGTCAAAGCTTAGACCTCAAAAAAAGGGAGAACTTTTTAACAATTTAAAGTTACTCAGAAGTAGAATGATCTTCCCTAATCAAATTAATTTAACAAGCATTTATTTATGCACTTAAAATGTGGCAGACACTGGGTATACAAACAGAAGCAAAGAGAAAGCCAGACCCTATCCTAAAGGAGCTTACACTCTATTGGGCTGGGAAGTCCAGAGAGTGAAGTATGACTAGTCTAAGTTCTTCCTCAAAATGGAGGTTCCAGGAAAAACTCAACAATGAAAGAAGGGGGCTATGGGAGAAGACAGCTGAAGCATACTGGCAAAGTCTAAAGAATGAAGCATGGCTGGCCAGGGTCGTTCCTCAAAATGGAGGCTCCAGAATGAACTCACCAGTGAGAAGGGGTTCCCAGGGACTTGATAAGGTAGTTACTTCCCTATCACCATGAACAATTAGAGAACAAATAAGTATCTGTCAAGGATGTTAGCACCTCCTAAGAATGGGGCTCAGGAGAACTAGGTTTTAAATCCAATTCTGCTACAATTTAACCTCACAGATTATTAGCCAAGTCATTGGACTTCTTTGGGTCTCAGCTTCTTCATCTGTAACATCAAGCAATTTGTGTATTTTATCTAATTCCCTCAATTTTGCATATGGGGAAACAGACCTCTTGAAATTAAGTGACTTGACCAAAAGTCATATAGGTAACAAGCAATGGAGTCAGGATTTGAACCCAATTTCTTGGACTCCAAATCCAATGCTCTTCCCACTATGCCACACACTGGGTGGTGTTCCCAAGGGTCCCTCCCAACTCTACCATTTTAAGATTCTAAGATCAAGGATGTTGTGAGTGTTGGTCTCCAAGGTCTCACTTCCACCTCTAAAGTTATATGATTCGAGCCTATATATTGTAGGAGCTGGACAAGGCTATTGCACTGATATTAACTATATTATTGGGATGAATAATCTTTTAAGAGCTTTGTTATTTCTGTTTTGGGAACTATTTCCTCTTCCATGGCTTCCATTTCCATCATTTTAAGAGTGCCTCTAGTCTCTGTTGACTTTAGGAATGTACTAAAAGTTTAAAAATTATTGCTAAATGTTGGTTGCGGAACATTGCACATAGTGTTTCATAGTCATCAAAGAGCTTATGCAGTAATTGTAAGGTGCCCCTCCCTTCTTCCCCCTCCCCAGAAGAGTACAGCAAATAACCAAATCCCTATCGATGAAAAGTGGGAACATTTAACAGCCAAACCAGAGCCCTGTGGGATGGTTAGAAGCTGAGCAGAGTGAGGAACTCAGGTTTTTTGGTTGACTTGAAAGAGCAGGGGTTTTTGTTTTCTTTTGTTTTGCTTGAACAGCTGCTGGAGATCCATGAGCTAACCCTGAATTTCTGCCAAAGGAGTTGTTCAGTAACAAAATCTGAACCTTTGCCTTGCACAAGAGATGAATGAGTATCAGATGAATGGCACATGACTTGTTGACATTCAGCCTTTGCCCAGTTTGCAGTGTGCTTCTGGCTCAGTAAAAATTTGTCCTCCTGAGGGTTTTAAAGTATAGCTATTTTGAAAACAGTAATGGATTTGGTGACAACCTTACCATCATTATTAAGTGGACCAAAGATAGATAACTGCTCGACAAAGTAACTCCACATAAATAAAACTTGCTTTCAGAATCTTTTTGATTTCCATTTGGGTTAAATGAGAGACCTGTAAACACCAAGAAATAATTGTCCTGGGTTTTAAGTGGTGGCATTTCATAGGGTGTGGATGACTCTTGTGATTTTGGTTGCTCAGACATCTCTAAATTGACATTTGAGGCAGCATTGTGTAGTAGAAGAAGTGCTGGGTTTGGATTTAAGAGACTGAGGTTTGAAACTGGACTTTGCCTTAGGTTAATGGCAGTGGACAAGGTGCTAACCTGCTGTGTGCCTCAGTTTTCTCTATAAATATATATATATAATATAAATATATATAAAATAAATTTATAATATATATTTCATCTATAAAATGAAGTTAGACTAAACGTTGGCCTCTTCCAAGCCTAAGTCTATAAACCTATGAATGAATGAATGAAATCTGTTACCGAAACTAGTTGCTGAAGCCTTTCCTGATATTGGATATTTCCCTTCTCATATTTATTTATTTGTTTATCTATTTATCCATTTATTTGCTTTTTGGAGCACAATTGGGGTTAAGTGACTTGCCCAAAGTCATATGGCTAGTAAGTGTGTCAGTTGTCTGAGGCCACATTTGAACTCAGGTTCTCCTGACTCCAGGGCTGGTGCTCTATTCACTGGGCCACCTAGCCGCCCCTCCCTTCTCATATTTAGTCTGTCTGTATGTAATAACTGATTTGACTAATGTCAGTTAAAAACAAAACTCATGAATTTAGGCAATGAGCCTTTTGGAAGTCAATATAATGTCAGTCATTATCATAGCAACTAGCACAGTTTGGACTCAAAACAAGTGTGTGCTGGATAAATGATTAAATTATTTTTAGCTGATTGTTTTGATGTCATATAGACACAACTTTAATGATGTTTTGTACTTAAAATGACAGATAATAAACTAGAGACTTCTGAAGAAAATTTAACATTTTCTTGTTCTACTTTTCTGGGTTTTTATGACACTGCTCTTTCCATGTTGTCCTACTAATCATTCTATCAACCAAGAAGGATGTCTTAAGCCCTTAATACGTGTCAGGCACCATCCTAACTGCTGGGGATACTTGTCATTTTCCTAATTCTCTGTTTCTTCTCAGTCTCCTCAGGCCAACATCTATTGTTTATCCCCTATTCATGAGGGTCAATATCAGTCAATGAACATTTATTCAGCACTTACTCTGTACCAGGCACTTTTTGAAGTGCTTAGGATGCAAAATCAAAAAAGAAAGTCCATGTCCTCAAGGAGCTTACAATCTAATTAGTGAAGACAACATGCAAAGAAAGCTGAAGTGGGGTGGGGAGAGTAGACATAGGAGAGTGGAAGTGCCCAGTGCAGGGGCCTCACAGAGAACTTGAAAATGTTCAAAATGAATGCAGCCAGGTGGAAAATAGGGAGATATCTGAGGAGAGATGTCTGACTGTAATATAAAGCTTATTATTCCTGGACTGCCTTCTCCTTTATCACCACACGCTCTTTTCCATGGGTTTAAATATCACCACTAACTGACAGCTTCAAGATTCAGGTACAAATACTCTCACCTCTGTTATCAATTCTGGTCCTGTATCTCCAACTGCCCATTTGGCACTTCCAACTGAATGCCCTATCAACATTTAAAATTCAACATGTCCAAAACAGAAAATTATTTTGTAATTACAAGCCCTCCCTTCTTCTGTCCTTATTGGAAAAGTTGCTGTGGTGACTGGAATAGTGAATCAGTTGGAGGCGTGTAAAAGGATTGTGAAAGGACTGTCAGAAGTTAAGACGATAGACTCATAGGTATGTGACTGGGGAAAGAGTGCTGTAAGCATTTCCCTCCCTCAAAAGAGGAAAAACAAAGTGCTCATTTGTCCTCATGATTACCTTCATTACCTACTCTTTGGTAAGAATCAAGTTGAGAATTCCAATCCTGGTCACTTTTAAAGCATGAAATTCTTCATTAAGCCAAACCATAAATTAATTACTCTGCTTTTGTAAGAGAGAAAATTCTAAGAGATATTCAGATGAATTAACTAATTAAAACATATATTACCCTTTTGCTAGATTCCAAACACAGTGTTAAGCACTTGGAATACAGTCATTGCTCTAGAGTAAGATAATGTACAGAAGAGGTTTCAGCTGCAAGTTGGGTTGAAGGGCCTTGTAGTCCTTAGGGTGTAGCAGTAAAATAGATGGAAGCACATCTTCTTTAATGGAAATATTATTTGTATTAGTAAGATCATTACTCTTTCTGATGTTGAATGTGCCAAGTACTCTGGTGGCAAGCATTTTCTGAGTCTTCCATAGCTGTGGCTACTGAGAGACTGAAACCTAAAATACATGCAGAAGCAGTCTTCAGGTTGGATTTCCACAGTTTGATCCCCTGCATAGTTGCTGTAGGGTCAGGCTGGTAGCAGACCTGGTGGCCTAGAGGGTGATGCTCTTCCTATGTCTCTTGGGCTCACCTGCCCATGAGTGCAAGTCAGCTCTTTCCTGACCTCATATGTTTCCTCTGTCTAGGCAACCTGGAGCATGTTACAAGATAATATAAATTCTGTTCAGGTAACTCAAAATGACTGCAAAAGAGGAGCTTGATTAAATACTGATGGTATCAGAAGCAGTAAAGCCTAGAATGAACTGAGCCTATTGTGAGGTCATACATAGGAACAACAGCTTTTTAAATTGTGTTGAGCGAAAGATCAGAAAAGGGCTAGGCACCTACCTAAAGTAGACAGCTGCCAAAGGGTTATTCCTAAAACACAAGTCTGATCATGCCATTCTTCTATTCATTAAACTCCAGTGACTCCTGACTAACCCAAAGATCAAATATAACTCCTCTCTTTGGCATGTAAAGTCCTTTGCAATCTAGCTACCACTTTCCTTTTAAACATCATTTCCTTTTCTACATCACTCTCCTTCATTTAATCTTTGTTCCATCCATCCTGCCCTTCTTGCTATGTGTCCCACACAGCAATCTATCTACCATCTCTGTACTTCTGCATGGGCAGTTAGTTTCTAGTACTTGAATGAACCCTCTTCTCATCTCCACTTTTTAGAATTCCTCATCTTTTTCAAACATCACTTCCAAATGAGACTATTCCTGATACTCCAATTCCTAGTATTTCCCCAACCAGAAATTACCATGGGTTTATTTTGAGAAGTAACCCTGGTCAAAAGAGAGCTGACTTCAGAGTCAGGAAAGCCTAGCTCCAGCAGTGACATACCCTAGATGCATGATTCTAGGCAAGTTGCTTCAACTTTCATAGCTCCAGGCTCTAGAATTGAATATTGCAAAAAAGATGGCACTCTTGTTATGGTAGAGAAAGTTCCTCACTGGGAGCTCCCTACAACTTTAAAAGCACAGAGCTTGTTAAAAGAAAGCATTTTGTTTTGATAGGCATTTCCTTTGATAGGCCATAAATTCTTTGAGGGAAGAGACTGATCCAGTTCCTCCATTATTTCCTATTTTGTATCAGTTAACAAGTATTTGTTAAAAATATACTTAAGATATACCTGGTAGGTCTCTAATGAATGCTTGCTGATTGATGTTAATGGACATCTGATTTCTCTTTCAAGAAGAATGTTGTTTGGACTCAAAAAGATAAGCCAAAATGATTAACGGTAAATTAACACTGAGTTGAAGTGAGGTGTTATCACACCTTTGTACCCTCAAAATACTACAGCTTTTCTAGGCTTCATAAAAGAAGAATAGTGATTTATATAATGCTTCAAAGTTTGCAGAACGGTAAACAAGTTGAAATGCATCCAGAAGAGTACTGAGATTGTTTAGCCTAGAGGTGAATAGATATGACAGCAGTTTTTAAGTGTTTGAAGGGTTATTTATCATGTGAAAAAAAGAGAGTTAAACTTGTGGGAAGAACAAGGAATGATGATGGCAGTTGCAAATTCAAATTTGTCCAACATTTATTAATATCTTTAATGAGCAAAGCAGTATACAAAGATGTGGATTTGTGTTTGATATAAAGAAGACATTTCTAAAAAGAAATTAGAACTGTTCTAATGTAGAACGGTTCCCCCGAGAAGTATTGGGCTCCCCCTCAATTGAATTGAAATTAAATACTATTACTCCAGATCACATTGGAATGACCAAATTCTCTCAAAGAATTTTAACTGGTATTGCCGAAAATCACTAAAACCACTAAACCACTAAAGGAAGGTCTCTTCCTTTTACCACCTGTCACCTCGTGTAAATTGCGTGACCTCGTGTAAATTGCATCACCTCTATGAACTTTAGTTTCTTCACCTGGAAAATGAAGGTGCTGCACTAGATGACCTGTAAGATCTCTTCTTGCTCTCAATCCATTCATTATGAACTTTATCCCAGGAGGAAGGATGCTACGGATGATGCAGGCCAGAGTGGAAGATGCTGGCCAGTACACTTGTATAGTAAGGAATGCAGCTGGTGAAAAAAGGAGAACCTTTGGTCTCTCTGTGTTAGGTAAGTAGATAATCCATCCAACATGGACACTTAGAAAATATGTTACATCAGAAAACATTCTTCTAAATGACCCTTGACTGTTCTGGGAGCAAAATAGACATTTGTTTCTGATTGATTTTATAATTATATTTCCTTGAATTTGGTCCCAGAGCTGTCACACTAGGCAAGACTTTCTTGATAGCCAGGTCTTCCTGCCTATTGGTCTTGACATAAGAGCTTTCTGTGGCCTGCTGTTTCTCCAGAGTACTGCTTAGTACCTGATTTTTGCCAATGATTTTGAAATTTTGACTATAGTTTCCAATAGCTGATTATGATTCAATGTGACTTTAAAAATTCATTCTCCTTATTCTTCTCTCCTATGGCAACTATCATCTATTATGTTCCTCTGTATACTAATAAAGATCAGAACTGGTCTATTACTTGGAAAGAAACCTTTCTGTTTACTTACTGTCAAAAATGTCATGTGACCTTTCTAATCCCTGGACTGAAATAGTGTTATTGTATTTTGTTGATATAGTGGAAAATTACCAATGCATTAGGATTATAGTCTCATTTATACATATCAAGCCTTACCCTCTCTTTTCATTAAGCTTATAGGCAAATTTTGTTCATTCTCAAATAATCCATCACAGTGAAATTCAATATAATCTGATGGATATATGTATTACGTTTTCATAACACAAAATAATATAAAGTATTATATGTGTGGAATTGCCTACAATTCTGCCCACAGTTACTGTTGAAATTCTCTCTCCAGAAGGCTCTAACACCATCCCAATGCCCTTCTCAAAAGTCCTTTCACAGTTATTCTCAGTTCCTAAATGAATACTCATCCTCTAAGCTCAATCTGAATTCTTAGTTCTATGAAGTTGAGGCTTGACTCTGAGACCCAGAATGCACTATAAGACTTCTGCAGGGACCCAACACTCCCCTCTCACCAACATTCTATCTCAGACCAGTTTAAATGTAAAAACTTTCCTCCCTCTTTCCCTTTTCCTCTCTCCCACCCTCCTTCTGTGCCTCTGTCTTTCTATCTTCTCCCCAATGATCCTAATCAATGAAGATTATAATTTTTAACCTATCCACCAGGAAGTTTGAGTCATCATATATGAATATCAATTTGGCAACTGTGTCTAGAGAGGAGAAGCTAGGTTCAGAGAGACTAGTTGGGAGGCTAACACAATAGAAAAGGCCAAGGGGAGCAAGGGTTTGGATTGTAGTAATTGTGGTGTTATTAGAAAGATCTGGTTGATTGCTTTTACTTTGTTTTTCTTTGCTTAGTGCCTCCTAGCATTGTTGGTGAGAATACATTGGAAGATGTGAAGGTGAAAGAAAAGCTTAGTGTTACGCTGACGTGTGAAGCAATAGGTAAGACCCACAGTTTGTTCTTGTTCAGCTCATAGGCTCTCTTAATTTGTGCAATATCCTATCTACATGATAATATTATGTGAGAAAAATTGAAGCCTAGGAAACATATTAAGGCCACTATTTAGATTCATTTATGGCCTGGAAAGTTATAGTCATGTAATTAAAGACTAACATTCAAAAATTATGTTTCCTAAAGGGAATCCCGTTCCACAGATAACCTGGCTAAAAGATGGACAGCTTCTCATTGAGGATGGAGATCACCAAATTATGTCTAGTGGACGTTTTCTTCAAATCACCAATGCCCAAGTGTCAGACACTGGAAGATACACATGTGTGGCTTCTAATACTGCTGGTGACAAAAGCAGAAGTTTCAGTCTTAATGTGTTTGGTGTGTATACAGTTTTGTCTCATGTGTGTTATATGTGTGTATGTTTTATATGTTATATAATAATAACAGCATATTTTCATAAGCTAAGTTCAGTCTGTTCTGCAGGATTATTGCTAGAATGGAAGAAGAAGGAAACAAACATTTATAAAGTGTCTATAATGTCCCAGGCACCATGCTAAGTTCCTTAGAAGGAGTTATAAGGCAATAACAAAAGAATAAGGTAGCACTTAATAGAAATAATATAATAAAACAATGTGAATTATATTTATTATGAATTTTAACATATGTGTTTTTCTATCATGCATGATAATATTTATATTCTAGAAGGGCAGTGTATGTGAAATAAAAGTGATATAATTCCTAGGAATTATGAACATCATGCTATTGACTTCTGAGTATAGGAGTGAATCTAGATTCTTATTTGCTGTTTATAATTTCATAGTTATAAGCATACCTCTTAATTGACTGAAGCCTTTTGTTTCACTAAAATTAATTACTCAGATAATCAGAAAATGTTTATTGATTATAATTACTTTATAGTAATATTTACAGTATTTTGCTGAGACATGTAGAATACATACTCCCTGCTCAGAGAATTTATAATCAAATTGGGGAAAGAAGACATGAAAATACATGAAAAGTTAAATGGTAGAAGAAAATATTTGATCAAATTCCAGATAAATTTTAAGACAGTAAGTAAATACTAAAGGGATTCAGAACCGCCCTTGTGGCTAAGATGCCAGGAAAAGTGTGTGTAAGAGATGAAACTTGGGTTGACTTTTTTTTTAAGTTTTTTTTTTTTATTAATTTATTAGTTTAGTTTCAGTTAACAAGATTCAATTCCATAGTTCCTTGATTTTCAAATTTCCTTTACTTCCCTCCCCCCTCCCCACACGACAGCATATAGTACAGTATAGGGTCTGCAAATGCATTCATATTAAACATTATTCCAATTACAAAGGCGTATTGTACTAGGTGGGATGAAAGATGGTAAGGAAGAAATAAAACCAAACAATGAAAAGAACAAGATCATTTAGTTTGCTTCCATCAGGATTCAGGCTAGTTCTTTCTAGTTATATCTCTGGATGGCGCATTTCTCACTTTCTTGAGTCATTCGGGATTAACTTATATCACTGCATTGCTGAAAAGAGTCCAGTCTGTCATAGTTGGTCATCACAGATATGGTATGTCTGTGATTGTATACAAATTTCTTCTGATTCTATTCTTCTCGCTCAGCATCAGTTTGTATAAGTCTCTCCAGGTAATTATGAAATCTGTCATCTCCTCGTTTCTTATAGCACAATAAAATTCCATTACATTCATATACCACAACTTGTTTAGCCATTCCCCAATTGATGGGCACCCCTTTAGTTTCCAATTCTTTGCAACCACAAAAAGGGCTGCTAAAAATATTTTTGTACATATGGGTCTTCCTCCCACTTCTATGATCTCTTTGGGATATATTGGGTTGACTTTTAAAGGATGCCTAGGATGGGAGAATTGGGGGAGTATATTTAGATGAAGAAACAATGAAAAACATGGCAGTGAGAAGTGGCATGTTAGTAAATAAACCATATTGTGCAGAGGAGAAGGTTTGTGTTGGAGAGAAGAGAAGAGTTAAGTTACAATGACTTGCTTGGGCCAGTCAGGCTAAGGTATTAATAATTCGTCCCATTGGAAACAGAGAGACATTAAAAGTTTGGTGTGTTTTTTTAAACAGATAGAGTTATATGATTAAAACTTCTGTCAAAAGATTAAATTAATACTATTTAAAGATGGATAGGCAGGAAAGAAGAATAGAGGCAAGAAGATGAAAGTATTATAGCCATCTGGGTGTTAAGTAATGAAGATCTTATCAAACATTCTGAACAAGAAACATGACTTGCTTTTAACTTATGTGCCAAGTGTATAAATAATATATATGACCATATCAGTTTACATGTATGGAAATGGCATATCTTTCATTACTTGTGAACAACATCTACTGAGCTAATAAAAAAATAAAACTTCTTCATTTTTCATTTTTTTATCAAAAAATGCTAAGATCTGTTTGAAATATCCTTTAACTTGTTTTAAAGTGTAAGTCTGTGCTTCAACCCTTAAATAGCATTAATTTTCCAACAGATTAATACCTATGATGTTAACAAAAGATGAGAATCTATTCTAATGTATAATAATGAAACCATTTTATGAAAAATTACTTGTGGAAATAATCATGGTTGGAGTTTTTATTACTTTTACTTAATAGATTCAGCGAACATATTATAAACGTGTGTGTATACATATATATATATATATATGCGTATGTATATTTTTCCTTGATCAAGTTCCTTTTCTTTTTCAGTATCTCCTACTATTGCTGGTGTTGATAATGATGGTAGTCCTGAAGATGTAACTGTTATTCTTAACAGTCCGACTTCATTGGTCTGTGAGGCATATTCATATCCTCCAGCTACCATAACCTGGTTTAAAAATGGAGCTCCTATAGAGTCAAATCAAAATATCAGGATTCTGCCAGGTAGTTATTCCTCTTCTATTTATCAATGCATGTTTTTTTATCTTTCCAGTTATTGTTGTAAAAAATGTAGCTTTTGGAAATTTTTAATAGAAATAATTAAATTCATGTATGTTATATTAGATTCTCTTCTCTGTTCTCTGGGAAAAGTCAGGTCTTCATCAACTAAATAATGGGTGGTACATATTAAAGTAGAAGCTGATCAGTGGCATGAATTTAGTAGCTTTGGGAAATGAACAGATGCTACTTATGAGAAAAATTTGATAAAATTCTAATATCAACACACAATCCATAAATTAAGATGACATTTTCTTTTGATTTTTTTTTTTTGCTTTAAAGGAATTTGTGAAAACTTACAGCTTAGTGGTTCAGTTCAGTTTAATAAACTGTCCACTATGTGCAGAGGGCATATGTGGAAAACCACATACATTTATAAACCCTGCTCATATGCTAATTCATTCCTACATAATATTTAGCATGAAGTAGGACTTTAGTCTCTGCTTATATGCAAAAGTTTCTTGTTCAACATCCCACAATCTAAATGAAGTGCCCCTTATCCTAAATCTAAACCAATGTAGATCTCAATCCATCTTTCATTGTACTGTTCCTCTAAAGAAAGAAAAATGGTCAGAGTATGAGGAAAGAATATTCTAATAATTCAATCTCATATTTGAGGAGTAGTAGGAGATAAGTTTAGAAAGGCAGGATGGATCCCAATTATCAATTAGAATATGAGATCTTTGACGTCAGGAACTTTCTCTTACTTCTTTTTGTATTCCCACAATTTAGGACAGTGCCTGGGACATAATACGTACTTAAGAAATGTTTATTACTGACTAGATGAATGGCCTTGAAAATCAGGCTAAGGATCAACTTTATCATACAAGATCAATGAATGTAACTCAAACACCAGATTCAAAGCAAAATTTTACCAGTATGCAAAACTTTTATTACCAAAAAACCTCTACATTGTGAAAACTTAAGAAATTTTTTCCTCCTTTTCTTCCCTCTGTCTTGTTCTTCTCATTTTAGTTCCCTCCTTCTCTCCAACTCTGAGTCACTAACCTCTGAACCACAGAAAGCCAGACATGGAGGCTATAGTTTATGACAGACAATTCAATAGCTATTTTATTGGTCTGTGTTGTAGTGGGGGAGGGGGACAAAACACTGCTAATAACAGCGGAATTCCACTGAAGACTTTTGAACAGGTAAGTGATATGAAAGTAGTATTCTAAGAAAGAATAAAATGGTAATGGTGTGTAGGATAGATTGGATGATAGCAAGATGGAGGACAGGGCAACCAGCTAGGGGACTGCTGTAGTAATCAAGGCATAAGATAATGTAGACTTAGATTAGCTTGTGATTCCTGAAAACAAGAGGGGATGATGGGATAGATAAGAAAGACATTTACAAAGGAAGAATCAACTGGACTTAGTGACTGCCATCAGTCTTCTGTAATAATTAAAAATAAATAAATGATAATGATGAGGATTATGATAAGAAGCAGCATTTTTGAACTGCTATAAAATTTGCAAAATACTTTGCATATAAGATCTAATTTGACCCTTGCAACAATTGTAAAGTATAGCACCATAAGGATGACTATTCTGATTTATAGAATTAGAAATTCAGGCTCAGAGAAGTTAAATAATTTGGCCAAAAGGCACACAACTAATTAAGTTTCCATGGCATGGTTAGAATTCAGGTCTTCTTGACTCCAAGTCTAGCTTCTCTATCAGTTGTATATGCTGCCTCTGAAGGGCCATATTTTGAGACATCCAGGGGTAGAACCAAGATGTCAGAGTAGAGAAAGAACTACATCCAAGCTCTCTCAACATTCTTCTTTAAAATAATGCCTCCTATCAAATTCTGGAGTGACAGAGACCAACATTTTCCCAGTCCAAGACAGCTTAAGAGGTAAGAAGCAAAAGTGTGTTACACTGGGTGGGGGCTGGCCCAGAATCCATGGGCCTTGGAGGTGACAACAATGGCAACAGCAGTTTTGGGAGTCTCAACACAAATATGGTAAGGGGATTCAGCAACTGGTCAGAAAAAGAGATACAGGACCATGTCCTGTGCTGGCAGTGGGTACAGGACAGGGTGGTGTCTAACAATTCCATTACCTGTATCTACTTTTGGTTTATAGTTCCAGGTTAGAGAGGAGTGCTAGCTGTAACAAAGGAGCAGGGGCTGTGGGTAAGAATATTGCTTTAGATTACAAGACATCAGGGGTGCTGGGGAGCAGTATAGCTTGTTATCTCAAGAGATCAGGACCTTAAGAAACAATATAGTTTGCTGTCCCAAGGGAGCAGGGTCCCTCATGAGCAATATCCTTTGCAGTCACAAGGGATCAGGGGACCTTCCTGGGTAAGGACCAGAGCAAAGGTCAATAGAACAGTGATCACACTTCTCACCAGATCTTACTACTTTGGAAGCACTGAAAATTCCCAACCCTCCAGAACTAGCTCTGAAAACAGAGTGTGGAAAAAGCCCGAAGCTTGGGAAAGTTCACCCCTACCCAAACGCAGATTTGGGAACAGAGTTCAATGTTAACATCAAGTTTAAAATCAAGAAACAGGCTAGGAAAATGAGCAAATAACAAAAAAGAATCTGATTGTAAAAAGCTCCAGTAATGGCATGGAAGATCAAGACACAAACTCAGAAGATAATGATGTCAGAACAGCTACAAGAAAAGCTTCAAAGGAAAGAAAGTTAATTAGATACGAGCCCAACAAACATTCCTGAAAGAACTATAAAAAATATTTTGAAAAGCAAATAAAAGTGTTAAAGGAAAAATTGGGAAAAGAAATTATAGTGATGCAAGAAAATTACGAAGACAAATAACAGATTGGTGAAAGAGGCACACAAAAAAGTGAAGAAAATAACACCTTAAAAAACAGAATTGGAAATATAGACAAAAGAGGTAGAAAACATTACTGATTAAAATAATTACTTAAAAAGCAAAATTGGCCAAAGGGAAAAGAGGTACAAAAGTTCACTGAAGGAAATAATTCCTTAGAAATTGGAATTGAGCAAGTGGAAGCCAATGACTTCATGAGACATCAAGAAACAATAAAACAAAAGAATGAAAAAATAGAATGTGAAACCTCTTATTGGAAAAACAACTGACCTGGAAAATAGACTGAGGAGAGATAACTTAAGAATTATTAGACTGCCTGAAAACCATGATCAACGAAAGAGCCCTAGATATCATATTTCAAGAAATTATCAAAGAAAACTGCCCCTAATATCCTAAATACAGAAGGTAAAATACAAACTAAAAGAATCTTGTCAATCACCAAAAGAGATCTCGAAATGAAAGCTCCTGGGAATATTATACCCAAATTCCATAGCTCCTAGGTTGAAGAGAAAGTGCTTCAAACAGCTAGAAAGATATCAGATATCATGGAGTCACAATTAGGATCATACAAAATTTCACAACTTCCATGTTAAAGGAGTAGAGGGTTTGCAATATCATATTTCAGAAGGAAAAGGATCTAGGATTACAACCAAGAATAATCTACCCAACAAAACTGAGTATTGTCCTTCAGGGGGGAAAAACACATATTTAATGAGATAGAGGACTTTTAAGCATTCCTGATGAAAAGACTAGAGCTGAACAGAAAATGTGATTTTTCAAATATAAGACTCAAGAGGATAAGAAGGTAAACATGAAAGAGAAATCATAAGGAACTTACTGTTTACATTCCCACATGGGAAGATGATTCTTGTAACACCAAAAAACTTTCTCATTATTAAGACATGTTGCATAGGACTCTATATAAACAGAGGACTTGGGAGGGATTCAGTTATGTTGGGATGATCTTTAAAAAAAAAAAGGATGGGTGAAAAAGTGGGATGCTCCAGGAGAAGGGAGAAGGAAGAGGAGAAGAGGGAAACTATCTCACATAAAAGAGGTGCTCAAGGAAGAGCTTTTATGGGGGAAGGGGAAATAGTGGGTGGGTAGGCAATGCTCTCATCTCAGTTGGTTCAAAGAGGGAAGAATATGTGTGTATGTAATATTTATTATACATATAATATACATATATGTTTGTGTATCTATACACATGCACACACACACACACACACACACACACACACAATTGGTTATATAAATCTATCTTACCCAACAGGGCAATAAGAAGGGGAGGGGAAAAGAGAAAAGACATGGGTGTGATAAAAGGGAGGCAGTGGACAGAAGCAAAATAGACTTTTGAGGAGGGTCAAGATAAAAACAGAAAGAGAAGAAACATGAAAATGAGATAGAAGGAAATGCATAGTTAGTAGTCATAAC
The DNA here is from genome assembly GCA_011680675.1 of Gymnobelideus leadbeateri. Taxonomy (NCBI): domain Eukaryota; kingdom Metazoa; phylum Chordata; class Mammalia; order Diprotodontia; family Petauridae; genus Gymnobelideus; species Gymnobelideus leadbeateri. Next base: position 1,034,940 of record WOXC01004630.1, read on the forward strand.
TGTGAATGTGAATGGGATGAATTCACCCATAAAACAGAAACAAATAGCAGAATGGATTAGAAATCAGAATCCAATAATGTATTGTTTACAGGAAACACATCTGAAACAGACACACATACATACTGACTTAAAATAAGAAGCTGGAGCAAATTCTATTATAGTTCAGCTGAAGTAAAGGCTTTCTATTAGTTTACATCCGACTTTGTTCTAAATCAATTACCCATTTCAAAATTTGCTTCCTCAGGATAATGTCAAAGAAGGGCAAGGCAAGAGTAATGTTTCAAAAGCCTGCTACTGTTCAGATTTCAGGTTTTAAAATTCTTGATTTTTCCAGGAGGGAGGACTCTGCAGATCCTAAATGCTCAGGAAGACCATGCTGGTAGATACTCTTGTGTAGCTACTAATGAAGCTGGGGAAATGGTAAAACACTATGAAGTGAAAGTCTATAGTAAGTATTTTAGGGTAACAAAAAACATCACATTTTCTTGCCCCATTTTTTGGATTATTTTTACAAGTCTGTTTCTCTTTTGAATTATCTTTATTCTTAAGTATAAAGATGACTATTTTATATCATTTGCTTTATTATGTATAGAAACTAAATAAAGTACCATCAATATATTCCCTTTTCCCTATGACCCCAGTGACTGAAATATGGAGAAAAATTACTTCTTCTCGGTGTTTGCTACCCAATTCTGGATTTCTGTTTCTTAAGCTTCTAGTTTTTACTGTCTGTATTACCCTCTTTCCTGAGTCATGGCCTCTTTATACCCCCAGAGCATTATTTGAATGCATGTGATTTTATCAGCAGTCAGGAATGTAAGGTCATTAATGATCTCTAGCTGCATGGGAAAGTGGTAGATAAATAAAATGTGCACATTTTGCACAAAACTATGACATAGCTAAGCACTGTCAGTAGTAATGATTGTATTATGAGTTTTTTCTGGTATTGGTTATGATTTATATGAATTGGCTTATATTCTTTGATGGAATCCCCTTTGTGACTATCAAGTATGCATTTATTGCCTGAGCTTAGGGTTGTGGTTGTGAAACTAAATAACCTATAAAGAAATTGACCTTTCTGCATTGGCATTGTCCTAATAAAGAAAAATAGAAACCTTCATGGTACATATCCATAAAATACTGGTTTAGAAAATGTTGATATGGATACTTAAAGAGTATATGATAATAATCGCTAGTATTTATATAATATTTAAAGTTTATAAAGTTCTCTGTTACCTCATTTGAGTCTCACAGTGACCTTGGGATTATAGAGATTATTATTCCCTTTTTATAGTTGAAGAAAGTCAAATTTGGAGGGATTGAGGGATTTGTCCATGATCACACAGCTAAGTAAATGTTAAAAATCGAGATTTAGATCCAGATTTTCTCAACTCCAGTCCACCATTCTATCCATGGTGTCCCATTACCCTTTACTGTAAAAATGTAGAGCAGTATCTTCCTTTTCTTGTCAATTTCTTGCCACAGAATCCTAAGCATATTTGAAATATTATGTAGGGTCATCATTCAGATATGGAAGTGACTGAATTTTTCACTTTCCAAAATTTATTTTTGTGTAGTTCCACCTATAATTAATAGAGGAGACCTTTTGGGGCCAGGTCTTTCTCCCAAAGAAGTGAAGATCAAAGTCAACAACAGCTTAACCCTGGAATGTGAAGCTTATGCAATTCCTGCTCCTGCCCTCAGCTGGTACAAGGATGGACAGGCCAGTCACCAATTTTTTCATTTAATTTTTTAGTTAATACGTGGGATAGTTTTTAAAAGTATAGTTAAATATATTCTGTGTGTACATAGTTACTCTGTTTCTAAAGAAAATTCAAGGAAGATTGTGAAACTTTAAAATTGGCATGCTATGAACAAATCTAAATATTATTCTATAGAATTACATGTAATTTTATGTACTTTAAAATTTTATTGATGTCTTTGGTTTTCACATTGCCTTTATCTCCCAATATATCATTCTTCCCAGTGAGCCAACCCTTATTACAGATAATAAAAAAGAGGAAAAAATTGTACAGCAAAACTAACCAGTACATCAGTCAAGTCCAACATGATTTTCAGGATTCCATACCTATGGTCTCCTACTTCTCCAAAGAAGGGAAGGTAGTGCATTCTCACAAGTCTTGTTTAGGACCAAGCTTTGTTTTTTGTTGTTCCATTGTTTATGAAAATTTTCCCATGCACAGAGAATTTTCTTTTCTCTCTGGCCCTACAGAGTTTGTGATTAGGGCTTCAAAAGGAATATCAATCAGCAAAATTATAGTGATACACACATTGTAAATCTTAAATTTGTAGAGTTTCCTCTCTGACACCATAAACTGTTTGATAAATCAGTTCATGAAGCTGAAAGTGAACATTAAGTACTTACTTTGAGGCAATGAAAACTTTTAAAATAATGAACAGATCATTTAGTCTTGTGATCACACCACATTGTTTTTCTCATCCTCTAGGTTTTTTTTTTCCATGAATGTCCATAAGGTTTGGATGCTGATGTGGCTAACCCAAAACAGGATTTGATTACTGTTAACACTAGTCAATACAGATTTGAATAACTAAGTTACTGATGTTTGTGCTGTTTTGCACATAATTAACCAAATGGTCAGCAAAATGTGATTTGGAGAATTTGAATTCTTGGTCATGTTTTGAAATGTGCAAAGAACAGAGATTGAATTTTTTTTAGATCCCAGATGGATTTTACAATACTGGCAGCAGAGAAGTTAGCTCAGATAATAAGCAAATTTCATTTGGAAGGCATTGCAGGAGAATAAGGGAATTCCCTCTGTGTTTACAATTTCTTCTCCAATTATGACTGTTTCATAACTGATTGTCAAGTCTCTATATAAGTTCCTTTGAAATGGACGGAGCACATTTTTATTTCAAAGTGGTCTTTTCTTGTCCTCTATTTGATAATTCAATACTCATGATCTTTTTCTTACTCTTGGGATGAAAGGAGATCTTTCAATATGGGAAACGCGGTTATTTTTGTCTGGTACCTTTATCTTTAAATTTAAGCTCTAAATTTGACTTCTATTAAGTTACTCTATTTCTGGCTCTTCTTCTCCTCTTTAAGTAGATAAAAATAATATAATACAATCTTGAATTGCCAAGTTACTCATCTGTTTTTTTCTTCTTTCTGCTACTAACCATCTCTAAAAGAGTGAAACAGGAAGCAAGAGACTGTTGAATATGGTTGCTTATTAACAATTTCCAGAAAAATTTCATTTGTACTGGCCAATATGAGCTTGGAGATTATATGGTAGTCTCATTCATTCATGGTTTCACTTTCCCTGTTGGCACAAATAAGTTAAATTTAAGTATACCTGGTCAACTTTCGAAAGAATTTAAAAAGAACTGTTAATGTTTAAACACACATGAGAAGTGTTGTAACAAAACCCCTTAAAGGCAAGAATTAATATGCTAGTTCTAACTAGTGTTATTGATAGGACACCAGGTCATAGATGTACTTATAAAAACATACGAGAGGTGGAAATTTTCAGTCACTAATGAGGAACCCTGATATACTCAATAGAGAAGAAATATTGAATTTGTTCTCAACTCAATGTGTAACAGTTCTTTCAAAAATCTTTTCCTTTAAAACACCAGTTTCTCCAGTTAATTTGACTGAGAAGTGCGATTAATTGACAATTCCATTTGCAACAATTTTAATGTCTCCTTTCCAACATGGTGATAATTCCTAAGAATTATATTTTATCACAAAGAAATGCTGTATTTATCAATTTATTTCAAATACATTTCAAAATTATTTCCATTACCATAGCATTTCTGAAAAAATAATTCAAGACAAACTACAGAAACTAAAATTCACCTTGAAGAAAAACACAGTCAAGTAGGGAAATTTTGATTAGAAGAACAGATTTTTTTTCTTATTATGGGAAGGAAAATAGTTGATAAACTTTCCAGGGAATACTGCTGTTTTGTTAAAAATACTAAATCAAGCATAGTAAATGGAAAGAGTATTGAATTTAAAGCAAAAAACAAAACCACCTGCATTCCAGTTCTCACCCTGGCAGTGACAACACTCTGACCTTGGACTTCAATTTCTCTAAGCTTCAGTTTCTTCATCTATAAAATGGGAATACTATTACTTGTACTACCTGCCTCAAATGATTGTAATAAGGATTAAATGAGAAAATTGATTTGAAAGCATAGAAATTCAAACTATCATTTCCATGTTTTCTTCAAAGCCTATTAAAAATGATTAGGTAATCTATCAGAAAAATAGAGAAGAAAATATAGTGTCTATAAAATAAGGTGATTATGTGGTGCCTCATGCTAACATTGTTTGAATTACATCACAGCCCCTTAAATCAGATGACCATGTTAATATTGCTGTCAATGGACGCATACTTCAGATAAAGGAGGCTCAAGTATCAGACACTGGCCGATATACATGTGTAGCATCTAACATCGCTGGAGAAGATGAATTAGAATTTGATGTGAATATACAAGGTAACAAGAAAATAAGTGAATACCCCAGCCTTGTTAATAAAATTCACATGGTTCGGATATTTATGATGTTCAGATACAGGTTCAGTTATAAGATCTAAACGCTAGCCTCTCCTCCTGGGCACCAGACCCACATTAATTGCACATCACCAGATAGATGTTTCCGACTGGATATCCTATAGCATCTCAAATTCAGCATGTCTAAAACAGAACGTGTGATCTTTCCCCACAAACCCACCCTTCTTTTAGACTTTCTTATTTCTGTTAAGGGCAGCAGCATCCTATCAGTCACTTGAGTTCACAACATCAAAATCATCTTCAGTTCTTCCCATATTTAATCAAGCAGAAAATCATTTGGAGTTTCCTATAACATTTCTTCTAATTGCACTAGGAAACTCTCAGAGTCTATAATTGGGGGGAAAGTGCTAATCTGCACTGGGAATTCCCTATATTAATAAAGTCTCAGGTCCTGGCTCTGTCCCTTTATTTATCATTTAAATCCCTTTACAGTATGGGCACAGCACATTTTATCTGACTGATTTTCACACTATTTCTAGTCATGCATTCCAAATCACAACAAATTGCCCTACTTAACATCCCATCTCCTGCATCTAGTGCTATACACAGGAATGTCCTTCTCGCCTGGATTATATGCCCTTCTCATTTCTGCCTCTTAGACTTCCTTGTTTCCTTCAAATCTAGGCTCAAATACCACATCCTAGATGAGATGTGGTATTTCTCGATGTCACAAACTGTTAGTGTCTCCCCAATTACTCTGTTTAATTTGCTGTTGTACCTAACAGAATGTAAGCTTATTTTTTCTTTTTTTGGAGGGGGAAAAGCAAGGCAATTGGGATTAATTGATTTGCCCAGGGTCACACAGCTAGTTAAGTGTCAAGTGTCTGAGGCTCAGGTCCGGACTTCAGCACTTTTCTTTCATATAAGCTATTTTAAGGGTGGAGACTGTTTCTGTTTGTCTTTGTATCAGTGGAACCTAGCACAGTGCCTGACCTAGGCTAAGTGCATCGTATTTCTTGTTGGTTGACTTCCTAGATTAGTGACCTATTATCTTTTGTGGATAATTAAGTTGTAAGATGCTTAAGGTCAGAGTATCTTGTACATATGGAGCACTCAATTAGTGTGTTAAATCCAATTTAGAAAACTTAGTTCTCTCTTTTTTTTGGATGCAATTGGGGTTAAGTAACTTCCCCAGAGTCCCTCAGCTTGTAAGTGTCTAAAACTGGATTTGAACTCAGGTCCTCCTGACTCAAGGGCCAGAGCCACCTCTTTGAAATTCCCATCCCTTGCTCCTCATTCTGGGGTGAACAAATCTACTTTTCTTCTGCATAACAGTCCTTTAGATACTTGAAGAAAGCAATCAGATTCTCCCTGAGTCTTTCTTTAGCAAAGCTGACAAGTTCTAGTTTCTTCAACCAGTCTTCATACAGCATGTATTCAAGGCCCTTCACCATTTTGGCAGCACTATTGTAGACTTTCTACAACTTATTAATATCCTTTCAAAATGTTCTCAGAAATTAACATGATATTCTTTTTAAACTTTATTTTTTTTAGTTTTGAACATTTATTTTTACAACATTTTGAGTTACACATTTTCTTCCCATCTCTCCTCCACCCTCCAGCCCAAGATGGCAAACATACTGAATACCCCCCTACCCCAATCTGCCCTCTCCTATATCCCACCCCAAACTCCTCTCCTTACTTTCTTGTAGGGCAAGATGGATTTCTATACTCCATTGCCTGTATTTCTTGGTTGCATGTAAAAAAAGTTTTTTAACATTTGTTTTTACGACTTTGAGTTCCAGATTCTCTCCCTTTTCCCCTCCTCACCCACCCCCACTGAGAAGACAAGTAATTCAATGTAGGTTATACATATAACACGATAGTCTTTAAATGGTCTTACCAAGGAAGGGACTCTCATTTTTCTAATTCTGGAAGCTAGACCTCTTTTAATGCAGCCATAATCACACTTGCTTTTTGGTTGACGGATCACACTATTGATTCACACTGAGTTTACTCAAACTAAAACCCCCAGTTTGTTTTCATGCAAACTGCTGCTTTGTCATTCCTTTCCTATTCTGTTGCTGTAAAGTTGATTTCTTGAACCCATATTGAACTTTACTTTTATTCCTATTAAATTTGATCTAATTACTTTCAAGCTATCATTTTATCCTGTTGCAGTCTTCTTGTATCCTGACTGTCATACAATATGTTATTCCAGCTTCATATATTCCACAAATCAAAGTTATTAATGCATATATTGACCAGCACAAATCACTAACAGATCTCTTGGGCACTCTATTAAAACCCTTCCCTCTAATTGATAGTGGTCCATTAATGACTTTTCTTTAGACATAATCATTTAGGCATTTGTTAACCCACACAAACGTATTATTATCTACCCCACATCTTCTTATCATGTCCACAAGAATATTATCAGAAACTCTGTCAAATGCTTTCTTTACTCAAGACATCTTAACATACTGTGACTGTCCTGAAAGTGTCTGGAATATACTCTCTCTTAGAATGCCTATTTTTCTTTATGACTCTGCTCATGTGGCCCCTTCTACATGAAACCTTTCCTGATCCCTCCCTCCACCTCCCACCCAACTACAAGTCTTCTCACAAACAAAAATTAACTTTGTGTTTATTTTATATATACTTATTTGCATACATGTTGGCTTTCCTGATAAAATATAAGCCTTTTGAAGTCAGATACTATTTAATATTATCTGTATCCCCAGCACCTAGTATATCACTGCACAAAGCAGACTATTAGTAAATGTTTGGTGATTGTTTCATGTATGGAGAATTCTTCTGATCTTAATGATCCTTGCTGGCTTTTAGTAATCATTGCTTCACTAGCTAAATACTTTTGAACCATCCATTTAACAAATGTTTTCTACAGTTTTCCAGAAATAGTAATTAAGCTCCCCAGCCTGTTTTTTTCATACTCTTGCTTCTTCCCTTTTTAAAAACAAAATTGTAACATTTTTCTTGCTCCACCACCTGTCCAAAATGTTGAAAAATCACAGAGACTAACAATCACATCTGCCAATTTTTTCAGGCCCTTTGGATGGATTTCGTGTAGGCTTTGTGATTTGAGATCACTGAAGGCAGCTAGCTACTCTTTTCTAACACCTCATTTGTCTTCAGTTTCAAGTCCCTGTTGTCTCTTTTGGTTCTATTCTTTCCAGTGCAAAACAGAAAGAAACAGCAGCAAAAGAAGCATTTTGGTATTCAGCCTTTTCACCATCATCCATTATCTTTGTCCCAATATACATGACATTAGTTACCTTTTCTTTGATCCTTCTCCTATCTCCAATATAGCTTAAAAAAACCACACAAATGCCTTTTTGTATCCTTTGTTATCAGATTTACTATTATCTTAAAATTTAGTGTGATTTAAATATGTATCTAAAGTATTCCTTTCTCTCCATAGTACCACCCAGTTTTCAGAAACTCTGGGAAACTGGAAACATGCTGGATACAGGCAGAGGTGGTGAAGCCAAAGATGTGATCATCAACAATCCCATTTCTCTTTACTGTGAAACAAATGCTGTTCCTCCTCCTACTCTTACATGGTTTAAAGATGGTTATCCTTTGACTTCTAGTGATAAAGTCTTAATATTACCAGGTAACTGTTGTTAAAGACCATGTAAGAACCTGAATGGCTGTCATATTGATTCACCTGTATTTATTAGATTGTGTTGGATTGATAAGCTTCCTAGTAAGGTTGTTAGGTGCTATGTATACTCATGTAGAGTCTGAGTAGTCAGAACTAAGATCAAGAATTAAACTAGTTGTTGAAGGATGTTGACTAAATTTCCTTCTGGCTCTACTTTCAGGCCACTCTATTCACTTAGCTTATTTGTGTCTTTGTTACTCTATAAATATAATACGATGAATAGACTTACTTCTTAATATTACTAATTGTAATTTTTTTTTTTGTTTTTTGGAGGGGGGAAGGTAGGGCAATTGGGGTTAAGTGAATTGCCCAAGGTCATACAGCTAGTAAGTGTTAAGTGTCTGAGGCCAGATTTGAACTCGGGTCCTCCTGACTTCAGGGCCTGTGCTCTATTCACTGCATCACCTAGACTCCCCCAATAGTAAATTTTGACAGAAATTTGAAAATCATTACTAACCAGTTGAAAGACAGCAAGCATCAATTCCAGGTAACAGAATATTATTTCCAATATTTCATTTTCTGCATGTTTCTTTGGTTAAAAGGCAGAATATGATGTTTACAAATTGGCCAGGGCACATAATTTATTTACTTTATGCAAAGTTGTCGACAGCAATTTTGTCACCCAAGGTAGGTAAACACAAAATGTGGCAAATAGAAAAGGCACTCTCAAATCAAATTTTTAAGAAAACTTCACTTGAGAAAACCCTGGCACACAAAGCACTGTTAGGGAATGAGAGATATTTTATATTACTCTTTCTCTTAACTTGCTATTGCCTCTTTTTCTGACTTTCCCTATCTCCACTTTCCCCAAAAGCAGAGAAGCAAAAATCAGCTCCTATATCAGAGAGTGACAGAGTACTTGGTGTCCTGTCAATAAGAACCACACTGCCTCTTAGCTTCCTATTTTAATTAATTATGCTTGCTAATCATGTGCCTTAATCAGTTTTTTCTATGTTACTGAAAAAGTGTAAATGCTGTCAAAACCTTTTAAAATGCCTTTGAAGAAAGTCCACCTCACACATCATAGTTACAGTTCTGACTATGTGTGTATTGACTTTTTTAATACTGGTATTTTTTTTTACAAGTTTACTTACCATCTTAGAGGGGGTTTCTTTTATATCACCAATTAGTGGTTTTGTTATTTGCTTTGTTGGCAGGGAGAGTGGAAGCTTTCCAGTGAATACTGGCTGTTTAGCAAGATGAGTACTATCATTCTCACCTAGTATGTTTACAATGAAATAAAGTATTGGTTGAAATTGTTGGTAGAGATTTTTAGGTTAATTGGGCAGTAAGACTCAATTTGTAGTTGGTGACAGAATGCTGAAAAAATATTTACTATAATTACCTCATGTAAAAATTTAACTAAACACAGATTTAGGAGAATAAGACATTATGAAATACAGTTTGTAACTTCAGAACATGTCTTCCTCAGGAGGACGAGTGTTACAGATTCCCAGGGCCCAAGTGGAAGATGCTGGTAGATATACTTGCGTTGCAGTGAATGAGGCTGGAGAAGATTCCCTTCAGTATGACATCCGTGTACTCTGTGAGTTTGTCTTCCATTCCTTTTTCTGGCGTGGCAGAAAGAATACTGAGTCTAGAATCAGATGACCTGAATTCAAATTCTAGCTTTGCCATTTACTACCTGTGTGACTTTGGACAAGTCACTTAATCTTCCTAGGCCTCAGTTTCCTCATCTATATAAAATGAGGACTTTACTCTAGATGGTCTCTGAGGTCTCTACCAACTGTATCCCGATGGTGCTTTGATTCTATGATCCTGTCTTTGAGAGTATTAGTGTCAGTCAATGAATATGTAAGTGCCTGCTGAGTGCCATGCACCAAGTGCTAGGGATAAAAAGAAATGGAAAAGATAGTCTTTGTTTTAGTGGGGGAAACAAAAATATGTAAACAACTAAAAAGGGATGGAGGAAGGGAGAAAGAGGGTACCCAGCTTGATGAAGTCCTGCAGTCTGGTGGAAAATGATGAAGTTACTGTTCTGGGCCCCTTCATTGAAAAGATGGTCTGGAAGGAGCTTTCTGCTGTCCAGTCAGAGGGAGGGACAGGCCCCAGGGACAAGGTGACTAAGGAGGTGTGAGTTTCTGAGTTGATTTGATCTCACGGGAAGAATGTCATTAACTCAGGCCTTCTGATGTGGCTATATGAAACGAAACCATTGGTATGAGTGAATTTTTCACTCACTCTTTTGACCTTGACATTTCAATTTATTATGTATATAAAAAAAATTATTCATTTTGTATGTATTTAGTACTATAATCTAAAGCAGAGGTCCACAATCTAGGGACCCAAGGGTCAAATATGGCCTACCATGTACAGTTTTGTACTAATAATATTTTTTTTTACATTTTTAAATAAAAAAAATCTTTATTTTAAAATGTAATGAATCATTCTTAGCTCCCTAAGTGGATTTAGCCCATGGGCCATAGTTTGGAACTCTGATCTAAAGAATATTATGAGCAATATAAATTTTAATATTATATATTTTCAGCCCAAGAGAGTATGTTGATATTCTATTTATTTTTGTTCTGCATCACTTATTATTCTTGCCAAGATTTGCCATATCATTTGTATATTTCAAGGTCAGTCTATACTGTTTGCCAAGTATAAACATTATAAAGAATGAAAGCTTGCAAACAAATTAAATATTGTTTGATTTTTTTAAAAAGTATTTTCACTCTACAAAAGAATTCAGCATGAGTTTCCTTTTAATAACTAGCTTCCCTAGTATATTTACCATAATAATTTTACCATAATAATCCATTTTGCCAAAAATACCTGAATATATACAAACTTTCCAAGACTGTCTGTTTAAAATAAGGGTAATAATTTACAACTCAGTTTTATAGTACCACTTTAACTGAGTGTTATATTTCAGTAACACTTAGAAATTAGTTTGGAATAGTACTAAAAAGTTCTCTGTTTCTGTAGATTTTTTTAAAAACCTAAGCTCTTATAGTTGTCCAAAGAGATTTATATCCTGGTTCACTAACATATGATTATAAGTGCTTTGGGGATATGGAGTAAAATTCCTAAGCAATAGTTAATTCTCAATAAAAATCTAGGCACCTTTGGATTTAAAGTCTGTGTACACATATATAATTTCATTTTCTCAAAAATCACATAAAATTCCTCTAAACCTGCCTAAAAACTATGATAACTTGAAAAAGACTTGCCTTCCCATTGTTAAAATCTTTGTTGCACTCTCCTATTAGTACCACCATCCATTAAAGGAGCTGACATTGATTTACCTGAAGAGGTCACTGTGCTGGTCAACAAGACTGCGCTGATGGAATGTGTGTCAAATGGCAGTCCAGTACCAACCAATTCCTGGCAAAAAGATGGACAGTCCTTGGTAGAAGATGACCGCCATATATTTCTGTCCAATGGGAGAACTTTACAGGTAAAAGACAATTGCTACCAAGCAGAACTTTACAGGGAAAAAGGAGCTACCTCGCTTGAAAATTACCTGTCTTGTTTCTGTTTGCACTACGGAAAATCATAAAAGAATTTGACACACCTGAGCCTTGTTAGAATGCTACCTTCAGTTTCTATATCATATGAGAGGAAAATATCATATTACAATGACACAGTAAAAAAAAAAGCCTAAAAATGAAGCCTAAGGTAGACATGCTATATTAAGAGAATATATAAAATATAAATCCTTTGGAAACATGTGTGTGTATTTTTTCTTTAAAAACAAAAGTGTCTTGAATATAGTGCTGGTTAATAAAGGTCTATAGAATTAACCCAGTTTTGCTTTTGGGAAATTGAAAGTGTTATACCAAGGCTCCAGTGAACTCCTAAGGAACATTGCTATAGATTCCAGATTCTATGGTCCATATTTGTCTTTGTCCACATCATTATTTTCAGAAATATTGTGTGCATTTATACTTACCAAAGATAAGAGCTGCATTTGAGAATATGTTTGGCAGTTAGAGAAATTAACTAGCCTTACGGAGGCACCACTGAATGTGTTACTTAGGAATTCAACATAATAACATGGCCTAAAACTATTAGCATATCATAAAAAATGTCTAACACATACCTTGGGCATTGTTTTTACACTATGGGTATGAAGTTCAGTGCCTAAAAATTGCTTTGAATTCTTAAACCATCCTCTAAAATCCCAAATGTAACCTTTGATGACCCCTTTACCTAGTACAGGGAAGAAGGTCCAAGAAATCTGTGTATAGAGAAGCTTCTTCAATGTGGAAAGATACTTCAGGATGACACTAGTCATGGATAGGATCTCTTTTCCTAAAATTAAGCAACAATAGTAATAGATATCTAACTATTCACATAATTAAGATGATCAAGAAAGTAATATGAAATAGATGATGGGCAGAAGCCTTTGGTCTCCTTTACAGAGGCAGCTAGGGTGCAGTGATTACTGGGCCTGGAGTCAGGAAGGGCCTGAGTTCAAATCCAGCCCCAGACACTTACTAGCTATCTCTAGGCAAGTCACTTTTTCTCTGCCTCAGTTTGCTCAATTGTAAAGTGGAAATGATAATAGCACCTACCTCACAGGGTTGTTGTGAGGATTAGAGATAATACTTCTTTTAAAAATAAAAGCATGGTCCCTGGAATACATAGTAGGTGCTAATAAATGTTCACTTCCCCTGTGTTCTTGCAATAGGAACTAGAAAGGAAAGGTATTGTTGTGTCTTGAAAACATTATGTTGAAGGTAAATATTGAATATGTGCTTTTGTAAATATCCTCCTAAATTATTTCATTTGGAGTATCTTCTTCTTCCTTAGATACTAAATTCCCAAATAGCAGATATTGGAAGGTATGTGTGTGTTGCAGAGAACATAGCTGGAAGCAGCAAAAAATATTTTAACCTAAATGTACACGGTAAGATATCCCTTATAAAATATCTAGTATTTTATGTTTGGCAAATCAGGAAAACCATGTTTCTGAATTCTTGGAACAATTTGTGTTTTTATTCCATGGTCTTCATGTTAGCCTCTCTCCCTTTTTCTTTATCCCTCTTTGATATGAATACCCTCAGTAATGCTGTTTTCCATCCAGTTAGCAGGCAGTACAGATTTCGGATTTCACAAGCATATGCCTGTTGTATCAGTAACTCAAGAGAAAGTGGTTATTCCCTCGCAAATGTACCCATAACCAGGAATCAAATCCTGAAGGCTACAAAACGAGTTTGATATTAGTACATGGGTTCTAGAATCATAAAAATGCATCGTTAACCTCTTCTTGTAATAGTTTTCTCTGTACTACTGAAGCATAACAGTAGTAGTGAACTCCCTGGAATGTGGTAGAAATGGTGATGGAACTGGAGATCATTACTCTTGGGATAAATTAGGATAACTTCATCTATACTCAAGTGAGATAGCATTTGAGTGCGATAGCATTGCAAACAGCTTATCAAATTGGTTGATCTTACTATGAAGTATGTAGGAGAGTATGGAGACAGATAACTAAGTCTCTGAGTAGAATGTAATATTTCCACAGTGATGGTCTCCCTGTGTTTTTTCTGCATAGCCCTGGCTGCCAGTGCTGTGGTGGATCTATGTCAAGACTTGGATACAGACTTAAGCCAAAGGAAGACTATATGGGTTGATACGGCATGTCACAGATTGAACGTAGGGCTGCACAACCTAGCTGTAGAGAAAGAATATATGGTAGTAAATTACATGCTTTGAGAGCTGTTATATTTTTTAACCATTTGCTTGTTAATTAGTGTTCTCATGGTGATAAAAAGACTTAAAGGAAAGTATAACAAAAAACTTATTTTTATGTAGCAGTTTCTTCTGGATTTTAAAATTAGGGATCTCTAGACAATTGCTTATAATGTTTAAAAAAAAAAACCCAACCCAAAATATAATATAAACTAGTTTGTGAATTCTAGTGGGTAGTAGTTTTGGGGAAATTTTGTCTGGCAAATGATTTCTATTAAGCATCACAGAAATTTGTTTTGGGTAAACACATAGGATGGTGCAGTGGATGGACTTGGAATCAGGAAAATTTATATTCATGAGTTCAAATTCAGCCTTAGACATTGTTTGCTCCTGGAATACTAGCTGTATGACAATGGTCAAATCACTTAACTCTGTTTGCCTCAGTTCTTTATCTGTAAAATGAGATGGAAAAGGAAATGGCAAAACCACTCCAGTGTCTTTGCCAAGAAAACCCCAAAATGGGGTCACAAAAGAACTGAACAACAACAACAAAAGCATACATGGGAGAATTTTGCACCTCTAAACTTGGAATTTTATTTTAAAGATACTTGAGACATTTCAATTGAGCATGTATTTAATTTGGAGGGTAAAATTAATTTTGCTTTTTCTAGGATTTTAGACACTTTTTTCCTAACAGTCTATTTGGCTAGTCAGTAGGCAAAAGGGAGAGGGATCTAGATTAGGTGCCTTTGAATGATATATAATGAAGGGGGTCTGACAACTTACTTTTTAACTTTGAAGGTTAGAATTTCAAGAGTATGACTTCTTTTTTCTTTAACCACTCAGTGGTATGTCTAATCCCTTAATACCGATTAGGAAGAACTGGATTATCTACTTGTACATTTTAAAATTCCTACTTAGGGGCGGCTAGGTGGCGCAGTGAGTAAGAGCGCCGGCCTTGGAGTTTGGATGACCCGAGATCAGATCTGGCCTCAGAAAATGAGCACCCACGCATAAATAATGACTAGCCGTGTAACCTTGAGCAAGTTACTTAACCCCAATTGCTTTAAAAAAAAAAATTCCTATTTAAATGGGGAAAAAATTAATCCTTAAACGGGGCGGCTAGGTGGCTCAGTGAGTAGAGCATCAGCCCTGGAGTCAGAAGGACCTGAGTTCAGATCTGGCCTCAGACACTTAATGCACGTACAAACAAACAAAAAACAAGCTACCCATGTGACCTTGGAAGTTACATAACCCCAAGTGCCCTCCAAAACGAAAAAAAAAAAAATTAACCCTTAAACTATACCTTCTCTTAGCTACTGAAGAGTAATGAATTTTCTGGTTGGTGTGAGGGATTTTTACTTTGATTTTACCTTTGAAGTTCACTTTATTATTGTTCAACAAACTAATTGTGTTAAAAAAATTTGACAACTAATCTGGAACCCATTTTCTAAAATTATATACAATTATAACCTAGTGTCCTCTAGACTTTCTATCCCACTGAAAGTACACAGACAGCTAATAACTGTTTGCTAAGTGAACAAATAAATGGCTTATTGACACCATGGAGTCAAAAAGTTATGTAGTTTTTTCACTCCAGGAATGGAGAAAAAGGAATTTTGAATGAAAATATAAAGGAAGAATTAACATCTGCAGGAAAGAAACAAAAAGATTGCTTAACTCTGTACCTTGACAACAGCCTTAAACAAAGCCAGTTTTTTTTTTCAGTATAAATACATTGTAGCATAGTTTAGAAATTCTTGTCCTCCCTTGCTATTGGGGAAGAATTATTCCTGCCAAACCCCCACGTAGGAAAGAAGCAGCAGACAAAATTGGTGGAGGCATTAGGGGATTCTAACTAGGAAGGATGACAGCTGGATTGGTTTTCATCACACAATTTTTAGATCCCTGCAGAAACCAGTGGACCAATTCCTAAATACAAACAATGTATTTTCTTTGGTGCTTTGGCAGCATACAGTGGCTGAATTTGTGTTGAGGAAATTGGGGAGTACTTATTGCTGACAGCGTTGGATGAAATTTTTAATGTATTTACTGTTGTAGTTCCTCCAAGTATCATTGGTACTAATCCTGAAAATATGACTGTGGTGGTGAATAATTTCATCTCTTTGGCCTGTGAGGCCACTGGTTTTCCACCTCCTGATCTCAGCTGGCTCAAGAATGGAAAATCCATCGGCTTGAGCAATAATGCTCTCATTGTGCCTGGTAAGGAAGCTATTTTTCTGATAACCTAGGGAAAACTTTTTCGCCTTCCACTCATCTTAACAAGAATGAAAGTTTAGCACACTTTTTTAAATTCTTGAAGATCTCCACTTTAAAAAATATTAAATCGGGGCGGCTAGGTGGCGCAGTGAGTAGAGCGTTGGCCCTTGAGTCAGAAGGACCTGAGTTCGGATCCGGCCTCAAGACACTTAACCCACACAAACAAAAAAAACCTAGCTGTGTGACCTTGGGCAAGTTACTTAACCCCAATTGCCCTAAAGGGGTGGCTAGGTGGCGCAGTGAGTAAGAGCACTGGCCCCAGAGTTGGGATGACCCGAGATCAAATCCGGCCTCAGAAAATGAGCACCCATGCATAAATAATGACTAGCCGTGTAACCTTGAGCAAGTTACTTAACCCTAATTGCTTTTAAAAAAATATTAAATCACAAACTTTTCTAAACCCATGGTACGTGGCTTAGTGGATAATGTGCTAGACCTGTGTTCAACTCAGACATTTACTGACCGTGTGACCTTGGACAAACCACACCATGTAATGTTTTTTTTTCATTTTTGTCATCTGTAAAATGGAGGTGGTAAATAGCACTTACCTCCTAGAGTTGTAGAGGGGATAAAATTAGGATGTGAAAAGCACTTTGCAAACTTTAAAGCATCATATAAATGCTAGCTTGTAGTAGTAATAATAGTAGCTTTCATTTATATAGCAAATTTTACTTTTTCTTACTTTAGTAAGAGAGGCAGCATATTGGAGTGGATAGGGTGGATGCATAGTGGATAGAATTGGTTTTGCAACCAGGACAACCTGGGTCAAGGAAACAAATCAGACATACTATCTGTGTGATCTTAGGCAAGTTAGGTAACTTCTCAGCCCTCTAGACAACTCATGGAAAGTCTAAATTACCGAGAAAGTGCCAATAAACATTTGTAAGGGGAATTTTCTTTCTTGGGAGTTCCATATACAAATGAAATCACAGACATAATCCTTGTCCCTTCTTATTATTTGGTTTTCAAATCTGGGAATTGCATTGAACTTCTTATGAAAAAGATAGAAAAATAGGCAATGACTTTATTGCATGAGCCTTTTAATTACAATATATTTACAATATTAAAATGTTACAATATAAAATAATGAAAAGGTGTGGTAGGGGTGTAATCAGCAATTTTTAAATTTTTCAAAGAATTTAAAAATCAACTTGGGAGCCAAGGAAGATCATCTTTAAAAGGTATTATTCTTTGGTTCATGGGCAATGTCGGATAAATTTTTTAATTGTATCAAACTTCAAATATGCAATGCATTGTCATATCATTGAACTCTTGGTGAGGAAGAGTATAGGGAGCAGGGAATGAATAGCATGAGATCCAAATGTTGGAACCAGGTCACTTGATGCCTTCTTCTTCACTATATGTTCAATTTTAGCTTCAAAATCCAAATGAGATGTTTGAAAGGTTTGCTCAGTTACTGGCTAGTTGAAGTTGATTAGTTTGTTTTTTTTTTTTTGGAAAAAGGCAGTGTATTTGATCAATACTTAAAAGTTGGGAAACAAGATTGTAAGATCCTTAGGGTTGTGAATAACTTTGTACTGAATTTACTGTCTACAGAATCTCTTACTCTATGTGAGTAGAGTAGAGGCAAAGATTTAAACTCAATATTTATTTTTAAAACTTTAGAAAATTATAATTACTGGTTTCTCATAAGTACTAAAATTATACAGTTCTGATTTTTCCCCATCATATAAGAAAGAAAATTCTGTGAATTATGTCACTTATAGGTAAGGTGATAATAGAAATCAGGAGAGAAAAGAGAATGAAATTCTTCCTTTTAATCATTAAAACCCTTCTTTGGCTATTATAACTTAAAAATGGGTCATTTAAAAATGCCTACCAGATTAATGTAATAACCAGACTGATCCTTGTACTGATTTTGATTTTCTTTTTCCTTTTGATACAATTCAGGTGGCAGAAGTCTTCAAATTATACGGGCCAAAATATCTGATGGTGGGGAATACACATGTATAGCAATGAACCAAGCTGGTGAAAGCAAGAAAAAAATTTCCCTGACTGTCTATGGTTTGTTTTCACTGTACTCTAAAAATGTATCCATTACTGAATCTATAAGAAGGTTTTTCATCCAAATTAATTTTAAAACCTTACTTTTTTTGTCTTCCTTCAGTTCCCCCAAGCATTAAGGATCACAGCAGTGAATCTGTTTCTGTAATTAATGTACGAGAAGGATCTCCAGTGTCATTGGAGTGTGAGTCAAATGCTGTTCCACCTCCAGTCATAACCTGGTATAAGAATGGAAGAATGATCGTGGAATCTGCTAATTTGGAGATTTTAGGTGATGGACAAATGCTACACATCAAGGGGACTGAGGTACATTGTTCTCCTCTGCATGGCATTTCTTGTTGAAATGAAGGAGGGGAAAGTGGTGGCCAAGTGATCCTATTCTATAATGAATATAATTTTCATAAAAAGTCACGTTGTCAGATTATCCGGGTTCAAGCTCTCTTTGGACCCCAGTTTCTTCATCTATACAATTAGGGGATTAGACAGAGAGCTTTCTAAAGGAATTATTCACACCTATGAGATTACAGATTTATCCAACCAAGTATTATTTACTCTTCTGTTGTTTTGGCTTTGTGACTTCAAAGCCCTTTAACTTGAATAAATTTGCTTCTTGCAGAAAATAGATTTGGCAATCAAAACAGAATAAAGACTAGATATTTTAAAGCATAAACTATCTAGAAATGTTAGTCATATTTTATACCATATGTAATATGATCATTCATAAATGAATGAAAAACATTAAATGATAAGTTTTTTGTTATTTTTAGGTGTCTGACACAGGCCAATATGTATGTAGAGCTATAAATGTAGCAGGGCAAGATGATAAAAATTTCCATCTTAGCATTTATGGTAAGTATCTGTACTGAATTACTGTTCTAAGAAATTAATAAGACAGTTTTGCTTAAATTAATGCAGTGAACACATACATTACATAATACTTATTCATCTTTATAGTACCACCCAGGATAGAAGGACCCCAAGAAGAAGAAGTTGTTGAGACTATTAGTAATCCTGTGACTCTTACATGTGATGCTACTGGAATCCCTCCACCTACTCTGGTATGGTTGAAGAACAGAAAGCCAATAGGTAATGTAACTGTGAACACTAAACTTAGTTTGCTTTTATTTATACTAATAGACAAAATTGCAAATTTTCAATGTTAATGCATGAAATTTATGCCCACAGAATTTCACAGTATTAAATTGAGCCCATTGCTCTAGCCTTTCAGGATCTCTCCTTCCCAATTTTTGTCACTGACAAATTTGGTGACCATACCTTGATTCAAGATTATGCCTTCCTCTCGTAGTAATAATTAACTTTAACAGCTGCCCACCCTAAAGGTAACAAATGGTAATCTCAGTGAGATTACTCCCAATGCCAGTGCAAACTGAAGATTGCCCTGTCAGCACTCTGACATCTGATCCATGTTACCTCCATTTGTGTGAAGCCTACCCAACTTCATAAAATCTTCCAGAGGTTAAGTTCTCTTTCATTGCTTTCAAAAACCCAGGTGTTAGTATATGTGTAAATACAACATGTTGTACATATGCAATACGATGCCGTTATTATTATTATTAACCAATTCAGCAACTTACGTATTTATGAGTTAACCAACTAACCACTATTTCTTAAATATATTACAGGGCAAAAAAGTTTGATGTAATATCTCAAAGAATTATAGAATTTTAATGTTAAAGGGAACTTAGCAGGTACTTGGGCCAGACAAAACCTGAAAGGAATTCCCAGTATAATATCTCCAACACTGGTCATGCAGTTTGTATTTGAAAACTTTCATTGAGGGCAAACTCTCCACTTCCCAAGTTATCTCATTCCACTCTTGGACAGTTCTAATTATTAGGAAAAATTTCCTAATATCAAGCCTAAATTGGTCTTTTTGAAACTTCACATTGCTCCTGGTTCTCTTCTAGTACCAAGTCTTATACCTCTTTCACATGACAGTCTGTCAGGTATTTAAACATAACTGTCTTTTCTACACTGCATCTTCTCCCCTCTAGGTAATAAACTCCAATTCCTTCTACCAGTCTTCATATGCCATAGACTCAAAACCCTTTGTAATCCAGATTGACCTTTTCTGAACATTTCAGTTTATCAATATCCTTGTTTAAACTGTGGGACCCAGAATTGAAAACAATACTCCAAACGTGACCTTACCAGAGCAGAGTACAGATCTATAATCTTCTTATTCCTGGAAGCTATATACATCTTAATTTAGCACAAGTTTGTATGGAATTTTTTGGATGCCACATCATACTGCTGACTCATGCTTACAGTGCTTTAATTCACTAAAATTGCTAGACCTTTCTTTTACCTATAAACCATTATTAAACCATTCCTCTCCCATATGGTACTTGAAAAGTTGATTTAAAAGTACATATAAGACTTCCTATTTATTTATACTCAATTGGATCATATTAAATTTAGCCCAGTGACCCAGCCTATCAGGATCCTTTTTGGAACCAAACACTGTCTTCCATGTGCTAACCTTCCCTCTCAACTTTGTGTCATCTGCAAATTAACCAGCATACCTTTATTCAAGTCACTGATAAAAGTGATAAATAGCACAGATCCAAGCAAAGGTTCCTAAAAAAACTTCTCCAGAGATGATTCACCAAATTGACACTGAACTAATAATGACAATTCTTTAAGTCTGGCCATTCAACTAGTTCTGAATCTATCTAATTGTATTATCACCTAGTTCATAGCCCTTCAATTTTTCCAGAAGAATAGTATTAGATAATCTACCAAATGTATTATTAAAAAATATAAAGGGCAGTTTCTTCATAAATGTCTCTTTATAATCCCTACTTCTTTTTCTTGGTTTTCACTGACCATTTCTTTAGTGTTTCCTTTTAGAATTTTCTCCAGGAATTCAAGTTGAGTTCACTGGCTCATGGATTGTAAGCTCTTTTCTCTCCTTTTATGAAAATCAGGACATTTGCCCTTTTCTAGTCTAGCAGTACATTTTCCTTAATACTGACTTAGTTTCCCATAGTACACAAGGATGTAGTTCACCTGATCCAAGTGACTTGAATTCATTAAAGGCAAGTAGATCCTTTCTTGTAATATCCTTCCTTATCATAGTTGTCAAATCTTTGTTACCCGTTTTTGGTCTGTCTGTTCCAAGTTCATTTTCATTTTCATTTCATTTTCTTTGAGAAAACAGAAGTAAAATAAGAGTAGCTGTGCCTTCACTTTGAATGAAATGATTATAGCTGATAACGAACTATTATTATAAAGGTTCTATACCTTCTTTGGTCATCCACTCTCTTAACTTGGCTTTAAAAAAAAAAGGTAATCTTTTTCTCTTATTGCCCCTTGGCTTTTTTCAGTCATCTCAACTCATTCTGAGCTTTAGTACTTCTAACATTATTTTAATAGGAAAATGCCAAACTGTGATGTGCATCCTTTGTTTCCTGACCTTGCTTACATCTTGTTTACATATCTTTTAAAAATCTAAGTAGGATAATTAGCTCTAAATTGCAGGTGATTAATCTACATCAATCTCTTCAGACAACTCCTATTTTTCCTCATTGGGACTGTTTCCTTTTGTTTCTACAGACTCTTTCTTGATGCTTTGCCGTCTCTCCTGGAATAATTCTGCATATAAAATTTTAGTTCATAGTGTCCTGCATACCTTTCCTCTGGATCTTTGAGACCTCTTTGCTTCTCCAAAATTTAGAGTGCATGTCAGACAACCCAGACTCCCTATTACAGATTCTTGAAAGAAGTGGTCATTCCTCCTTTCCCAGTTTTCCCATCATTTTCACTCTAGAAATGTATTGCAGAAGATTAGAAGCGGCACAAGATAGCCTCTTGTTGGTTCTTCCACCTTTTGAAGGATAAAGGAAAAGGAATAATTATTTATTAAGTTGCTACTACATGCCAGCTGCTATTCTAAGAGCTTTATACAATTTTATTTAATCCTCACAACGTCCCTATAAGCTAGATGCTTTTATTATTTCCAATTTACAGTTGAAGTAACTGAGGCCAACAAAGGTGAACTGACTTGCCCAGGGTAATACGGTATTGTGACATGATTCAAACTCAGGTCTTCCTGACTCTAGGAAGGATGAAATTATCAGTAAGTCAGATCACAAAATTTTTATAGCTATTCTTTTGGGCAGAAAGAGCTCTCCAACAGAAATCTGGATATATTAAAGTCTCTCTTATTACCATGTAATGTATCTGTGTTGCCAGGTTTCTCTAATCCCTCATATACTCCCTCTTTCTGTTTCAGTGGTCTATGGTGACAAAATCACTTCTGTTTCTTCCTGCTTTCTCCTTCTTTTATGTACTTTCTCTTACAGACTTTTTGTTGTGCTTCATACTTCTGATTTCTAGAATTCTTCACATGAATATTCCTCCTTAATATGTAATTCTACTCTAATCCACCCAGTATATTTTGAATAAAATTTACTCGCCCACAGCTATATTCAAGTCATGTGCTTGATCCCACCAAATCTCAGTGATACCAAGCAGTCAAATTTTTATCTTTGAGTTAGGATGTCTAGTTTCTCTTGCTTATAGCCCAAACTACAGACATTTTTGTACAGACATTTAAGACCATTGGTTTTGCTACTGATTACTTACCTGGATTTTTGTTTCTTGGGAACTTATGGATGTCTCAAGTTATATTCTTCTTCCTTCATTGTAGTACTTCTCTGTGGTGGTTATTTTGGTAGTTGGGAAAAAAAATATGTATTTTCTTCCTTCTCCATTCTTTCTAGTTCAATACCCTCTTGATTTGACTTGCAAGATCATAGACAATATATTCTTACCAGCTGGTGTTAGATATACTCCCTCTCTGAGTAGGAGGCTGTAACCTCTGTAATTTAAGCCATTATCTAGAATTCCAGAAGTCACACTGATAAAGCATATATATATTCCATATACATGCACATAGATTCATTCACGTAGAAAGTTGCAACATACAATAATACACTTTTAGCTATCAGTAAGAGATAACTGTTATACTCAATAAATTTTAAAATTAAATGTTGGCAGATGATGATGCTATAAATAATATTTCTAAAATTTCAAAAAATTTAGATCAAATATCCATACTATATATGCAAGGCTCTTGTGGGCAGGAAACACTTTATTTATCTCTTTGTCTTCCCTTATGTCTGTCATATCACATCCTATGTAGCTACTAATGAATGTTTTTGAGTGATGAAGGGGAGAAGGAAAATGTAATATTAAGTCTATTTTTAGTAAATCTAGATTATGATTTAAGATGAGCAGAAAAACATTTTACCTAATTTAAGAGAAATCCTTAAGGATAGAAAACAATTTTAAACTAATAAGCAACTTGTAACTTACAAAGAAATCTACAATACTTTCATCTATCCCACTGATTCTTTTTTTTTAATAGATGAAGTCTCCTTATCTTCCTTAGACAGGAAGTTCAGTGTCTGCTCACAGGCTAGGTCTTACTCTAACCAGCATGGGAGCTTTTACCTACTTTTTTTTCTAACTTGGGTTGGTTTTTCCCTTCTTGTGCAATTTGGAGGCACCCTCTTCCTTGGAGCTGACCATATTGATACTAAACTTAGTACAGATACACAATTGGTTTAAGCTACTTTTTCAGAATTCCTGGGCTCAAGAAAGTCACCAGCCTTAGCCTCTCTAGTAGTGGGAAATATAGGAACATATCACCATATCTGGCTATTGATTACTTTTAAAATGTTTTTAGACTCTAATAAATAATTTTGGCAATTAATTACTGCTTTACAATGTAATTTGACATCTGGTTAAAACAATGTCATTTCATTCCCTTTTTTCCCCATTATTTCCCTTCAAGAACAAAAGTTCTTAAACTTTTGTTTCTTCAAATGAATTTTATTAGTATTTTGTATAGTTTTATAAAGCTCACCCCCTTGTAGTTTGACATTTCACTAAGTATTAGTTGTTTAGTGCTTCTACTCACTCTTATTAACTTGGATAATTTATATTTTTTGTAGGTATTACTCTACTTTCTTAAATTCTTAATTTTTCTAGCATATAACCATAGCTACAATAGTTATTAATAATTCTCCATTTTTTATTTTGGCAGTTTGGTTTTAAACTTTTAAAGTTAAATTGTTTATCAATTATGTTATTTTTAAACTAGTTTTTTGTTTTGTTGAACATTTACTTTTCAATAAGGCAACATTTTGTAGCAGAGTACTGCACTTGAATCTGCAAGAGCTAGATTAGGTCTTTATCACATATCCTGTCATAGCAGTCATCATTTAATCTTTTTCAGCCTTACTTTTCTACAAAATGGAGTCATTAATGCACTATCAATTTCACCAGATTATTATGTAGATCAGTTGAGAAGATATATTTGAAATGACTTTATGACCATAAAATAGTACTTTACTGATCTATTTTATTTTATTTTACTGATCTAGTTTGTTAAAGTTAACTTAGAATAAAATTGATATATGATGGCAGGTAGTTGATATAGTATCACACCTATACTATAAATGTAATTTTAAATCACTTCTTTGGAATGTTTTCATATTCATATGAGTCCTTTTTCAAGAAAACCCAAAAGGAAATTCAGATTTATAAAGCAGATGAAAGGGTGACTACTAGATTCTACTAGAAAGAATGTATTACTGGATTCCTTTAAAATGAATTTCTACATTTAAAATAGGGTTCTTCTCTTAAAGTTAAAGTACACTTTTCAAGAATTCTCCTAGTATATGGAAGAAAATGAATTGTACTATATTTTAAGTGTTATGATATTGTAGGAAATTATAGTGACTTCTCATTAGGAATAAAAACAGATTTTCATGTTAAAAAAAAAACAATTTATGTATCCATAGAAAATTCTGATTCACTTGAGATCCATGTTTTGTCTGGTGGAAGCAAGCTACAGATTGCACGGTCTCAACATTCAGATAGTGGAACATACACGTGTATTGCATCAAATATAGAAGGAAAAGCTCAGAAAAATTACCTTCTTTCCATTCAAGGTATGTGTTGGTACACTGGATACAAATAAGACCATCTTTCATTAACAACAAGAAATAGCCCTAACATTAAAGTAAATTTGCAAATGGTCCTAATATATTTATATCATTAAAAAGCTCTTATTTCATAATATTTTCATTAATCCTTTCCATATTTACTGGCATCAAAGTAATCTGTTTCTCATGGCCATTCAGCGTCCATTTTTGTAGAAAGTATTTGTTGAAATTGTCTCCTGCACACAAAATGAGTGCTTTTAAGTTCTGGCTCTATTATAATTTGCAGGGTTTCTGTAACTTATCCTTTTATAATTTGAACTTGTATGAGATAAACTTTTTAAAGCACTTAGCATAGGTGAAACAGAAGAGGACACTTTATAACTGCTCCAACCCAAACCTGACTCAACGTTGTGCTCCACTCAGATCCTCTTCCCCCAATTCCCAGCCATGGACTGTCACAGCTTTTATCAAAGGACTTGGGCAGTGCTTTGTTGCCTTCATTCCAGTACATCCAAGTGTACTGATGGGTATCCTAGTCCCCAGGAGTTCATGAAAAGAGACATGCTAAAATTAACAACTCCTTCCCACCTGAAATCCTACTCCTCTGATAGAAAAAGAAATGAGACAAAATAAAAACAAAGCTATGGACTCTGAAGAGAGGGAAGAGGAGTCAGTAGAGGTTTGCTTTTCTCTTTTCATTCCCTGGATTCCTCTCACTTTGGGGGCATATAGGAGAAAGAACCCTGGAGAGGATTCCCCACAAACACTTGCCTAGTTTAAGGTGTGAACAGGCTGTCCATTTGGCATTCTGGAAGAAACTGTTAGACCCCAACACTCTTCAGTTCCCAAGATTCAGAGCCTGCTGGACAAGCATCAGACCTTCAGGATGGTGGGGAGGGTGTATTGTTTATATGCTCATATCATACTGACACCCTTTCCCTAAGTGTATCTTATAGATTTGTATCATATTTTTAAAATGATAGCTTAAGTAGATAATCTCTAAGGTGTCTTTCAAGGCCTAAAGTTCCATGTATATGTCTAAACACAGATATAAAGTAGTTTAATGCTTTGGAGGTAGTCATTCTTATTGATGAAATTTATGATTATTTCTCCAAAGTTCCTCCAAATATTGTTGGTTCTGAGATGCCAAATGAAGTCAGTGTCCTTCTGGGAGAAAATATTCATCTGGTATGCAATGCAAATGGAATTCCAACACCTGTTGTTCAGTGGCTAAAAAATGGAAAACCTATAACCAGTGGTGAAATGGAAAGAATACGGTATGTTTAAATGTGAACTTTGTAATTAACCTTAGTGTGCAAATTATGCTCTTCAAAACTGTGCATTAAGAAGTAATGGAAAAAGAATTATAATTGGGTTTAAGTCCTGGCACCATCATTTAGTAATTCAGGATAAATCAATTTCAGTCCTCTGACCTTAGATTTCACATCTTTAAAACAAGGATTTTATTATTTCCATAACCTGGACATTGCATAATATACTATGTAGATCACTATAAATATTAACTTCTATTATTATAATTGTAAATTGTTCTGTGCATACATCTTATGTATTAACTGCTCAGATTGTTACATAATGGTCACATTATTCAATATATGCTTATTTTAAAATCTGTAGAGTAACTTTCCTGATTTCTGGTGAATTGTAGAAGATGAAAGAACATTATAGCTTCTAGCCCATCAGTAAATATGATGGTTTATCTCCACATTTTTACCCTCTTGTCTTTAACTTGTGTTTCTTTCATGAGATAAAAGGTAAATTTCAAGAGACATTATTTAGTAAATACTCCTCAAAACAAATGACATCAAAAATAGCCCTTTTTCTTAAAAAAGTAATTAATTTGGCCTATCTTTATTTTCTAAATTTCTTAATTGAAAAGAGTTCAGTATATATACATATATGTATCATAAAACAATTCATCCTTTCTAATTTGTTTCAAGCAAATAGCAACTTTGCCATCTACCTTCTTAGAAATGATCTAGGAACCAAAAGCTAACCATATTTGCCACATACTTCTCCATCTCTCAGCAGACAGTCAATACAGATGAACAAAATACACTAAAATACTCCTTAAATTGATACCCTGGTATTTCATTCTAATACTGTTGTCAGACTGTGTGCTACAATACAGTATTATAGGCAAAACAGTGACAGATGTTTCTTTGATACTTCTAATAATAAACTATGGGGCATGCTCTTGACTTAATTAAATAAAATTAATTAATATGAAAAAGGAACAACTATTTTACTTAGTTAAATATCATTTAAAGCTGGTAATTTTCCCCCTTTTATTTTTAACTGAATTATTTTGAATAATAAATTCAGGTAAATTATTAGTGAATCAACAAGCACTTTATTAAATACTTACTATATGCCAGGCAATGTTCTAAGCACGGGGGATACAAAGAAAGTTAAAAACATGTCTCTACCCTTTAGGAGCTTATGTTACAATATAATGTAATTTTTTACATTATAATATAGATATTATATATAGATAGATATTATAGATATAGATATTATATATACATATAAATATAGATACAGGCTATATATGTTGTAAACAAAAAAAGTAATCTCAGAAGGACAGAATGAGGTGGAAAGAGAAGGAGAAAGGGGCAGGGGGAGAATCTGGAAAGGTCTCCTAAAGGGAGTGGTATTTTGAGTTGAGTCTTGAAGGAGGCCAATGAATCCAGGAATTAGAAGTAAGGTGGGAGAGAATTTTGGGCATGGGGGACAGCCAATTTAAAAGCCCCTGATTTTGGAGAAGGAATAGCAAGAAAGTAAAGTGAAACTGATGTATAGAATATCTGGAGGGAAATAAGCTGTAAGAAAACTAGAAAGGTAGGAAGGGACCAGGTTGTGAAGAGTTTTAAATGCCAAAATAGTTTATATTTGGTGCCAAGGGTAATTAGCAGCTACTGGAGTTGGCTGGGGGGAGAGGAGGAATAGGATCAGATATCTGACCTGGGAAAATCATTTAAGGATGGGTTGGAGTCGGGAGAGACTTGGGGCAATGAGATCAATTAGAAGACTTGAAGTAGTACAGGTAAAAGGTGATAAAGGCCTGTACCTGTGAGGAGAGAAGGGGATATATAGAAGAGATATTGTTAAAGTAGAAACAAAATTTGGTAAGAGATTAGATATGAGATGAGTACAGGTGAGGAGTTAAAGATGACTATGTTGCAAATCTGGCGGAAAAAAAGAAAGGTGGGGCTCTAGACAGTAACAGGAAATTTGGGAAGAAGATGGTGTTTGGGTGAAGTGATAAGTCATTCTCTTTGGGACATGTTGAGTTTATTAAGTGTTTACTATGTGCCAAGCACGTGCTAAATGCTCATAATACAACTACATTAGCAAAGACAGTATACTATCTCAAGGAGTTTATATTCTATTGAGGAAAATAAAACAAATTGTTGGCCAAGGAAACACTTAGGAAAGTTATTGGAATGATGAATGGGGTCATCAGGGAGTAGACTAATGTACTCTATCCAGGAACATTGGCAGAGTTGATTTGTTCATGGCTCAAGAATTGGAGAGAGGTGGGAGAAAGGCATGATGGATGGCCAAGGGGCTATGAAGGAAGTGGCTGGAGAGGAAGGAATAAAATAATACAGGTCTGAGACTTTCATAAAATAGAGGTTTTGGAGAGGCCTAGGAATACTGCTATCAACCCGACAATCAGCAAGTATTTCTTGAGAAAATGGAAAAAAAGAATAGAAAAAAGTATGACAGACATTATCCATACTCAAATGAAATTTGCTATCACCTTCTTTATGATACGTTATCTTCCTTTGATTTTTTAAATCATTCTATATGTAACATATATTTATTTGGTGTGCTTAACCGATGTACTAGTTTGTAGAGAACAGTGAAATGGTGCTCTGAGTCAATTATCTAAATCAGTCATTCAATTACAAGTAACTACCACCTTGTTTCATCTCACCTCACTTTGATTGTTAATAGCCAAACTTTCTATCAGATACTAAACACCTTTATTTTGAAAAACAACATATCAAATTAAATAATCTATATTAAAGTGCTTTGTGAACCTTATTTCACTTGTTAATAATAATAGTAATGATAATCATAATGAAAACATTGGCATAATTATAGCCCCTAGACTTGTAATGTGGCAATAATATTAGAATTCTAACTAGTCTTCTATTTTATTGAAATAATAAACTATAGTAACTAATCTATTTTATTGTAAGAATAGATTATCGTAGCAGCTATAGGTTAACTAGGAATAGCTATAAATCATTTAAGAGTTGAGAGAAGCAATCTGAAGTCACTGTGATCAAAATTATATTTATTTTTAAACTTCACTAAATAAAATTGTAGGCAATTTTACTTGGTGAGAATCATTTAACATTGATAATTTTAAGTGTTTCAGAGTATATGTATTGCTAAATTATAGCATATGCTTCACTAAAATGCTTTAACAAATTTATTGGTTTTGTCTGTTAATGTCATTTACTTACTCAGTGAAAAAATACCCATACGTTCTACAGAATTCTTTTATCACACAGATGAGCTGTGTGTTGTATGGTATTAAGAATATTCTTCTAAGCCTAAATTTAATATTCAATTCTTTGGATGTTTCTTTGTTGAAATATTTCCATAAATTTTCATTACAGAACTTTTACATGCTTTTTATTTAGTTCAAAGATTGTGTTAAGTTATACAAACATAACATTCTGAGTAAGAAAAATTAACTTTGGTTCTGAGTTAGCTGTCATTTATTTGATTCGCTTACTTTTCCTTTTGTGATTTGAATGAGATTTGAGATACTAAAGCCTAAGACTCAATATTTTTAGTTGTGTGTATAGAATTCACAACAATTTTATGATATATGACTCTAGTGGGATCATAGATTTAGAACTAGTAAGCATGTTAGAGGTCATCTAGTATAACCCCTTTATTTTACAGTCAAGGAAACGGGTTCTATGACCTGTCTAACATCATTCAGATACTAACAGAGCTGGAATTCTAAACCAATTCCTCTTCAAATACAGAATTTTCTACAACTGCACCACATTTCCTTCTAGGACTTCTAGGAGAGATAAAAGAAACATCTTAGAGTATAATGAAAGGAAATTATCAATCTTTACTGGGAATGGATGTCTAAGAACACAATAATTTGAAAACTACAAGAAGAGTTAGTTTTCCAGATCATAGGACCACATAAATCAGCTCAGTACATTCTACCTATGACCTTTTCCATAGAGTGACTCCAGATGGCAGCACGCTAAACATTTTCGGAGCTCTTACATCTGACATGGGGAAATACACTTGTGTAGCTACTAATCCTGCAGGAGAAGAAGACCGAATTTTTAACTTGAATGTCTATGGTGAGTTTTAAATTGTGACACATTCAGTTTCCAACATGTTATAGTTTTATTACATTAGGAATACATCAAGAGAAATGAATATCCAATAGCAGGTTTTCTGGGACAGATCCTCTCTGGTCAAAATGCCAGCACTGCTACCATTTGGGATGCATAACAAAAGGGTAAGTCACTGTAATAAGGATAGTTTTGACTAGTCATTTTCGTGGTTTTCTTCTTCTATTGCCGAAAAATATAGTTTCGCCTGCAATTGTGGGTAATAAGGAAGAAGCAGAGAAGTTAATGGCCTTATTGGATACTTCCATAAACATTGAATGTACAGCCACTGGAATTCCACCACCACAAATTAATTGGCTAAAGAATGGACTCCCTCTGCCTATCTCATCCCAAATCCGATTGCTGGCTGCGGGGCAGGTGATCAGGTCAGTCTTTTAAATATTACATTTTTAAATGAATGGTTGTATTTTATGGACCTTTCCTTTAGAGTCTAACCAATTTTATTGATATCTTTTGTTTTTACATTGCTTTTTACTTCTTTTATCCCTTCCCCTTTTACTGCCAAGCAACATTTCTGTGCCTTAAATTAAAATAAGAAAAAAAAGTTATGTAAAACTGAGCATCGACCACATATGAATGTGTCACCACCATATGCTATATCCCACACCCACAGCCCCTTATTCCTACAATGTACATAAGGAGGTTTTTTTTTTCCAACTGTACTCTGAGTTCACATTTAATCATTATAATAACACAGTATCCAGTTTCATTTTATTGTTATCAGAGTTTGCTTTGGTATAGTTTTGTACATTGTTTTCCTGGTTCTATTTAACCTTGTATCAGTTCATATAAGTCATCACATGCTTATCTGAATTCTTTGTATTCGCTTTTATAGTGTATGGGATCTTATTTTCCTGAAAAAATATCATGAGATTCAAAAGATATAGACATTCTAGTCACTTTTTAAAAAAATGAAATTCCAAATTGTCTAATAGAATAGTTGGACCACTTTATAGCACCACATGCAAATATACTTCTAATACCTTGCTTCCTGCAGTTCTTCTAACAGTGACTTTAGTCATGTTTGTCCCTCTGTTCTAGATGCATCTAACTAATTTTTGGATCATGCTATGATCCAAACACTGCACATTGATTCCTATCTTAAAAATATATTTGTTAAAAATAATTACAGAAATGGATGTCCAGGTGCATTTTAATATTATTAATGCATGCATATCAGTGCAACATACACTTTAATTATACATTTACAAAATGAAAAAGTAATATATGTATGTTCAATGTCTACACTAATTGAACCAATTCACGGCTCCACAAATTGTACAAAAATGTACCTATCGGGGCGGCTAGGTGGCGCAGTGAGTAGAGTATCAGCCCTGGAGTCAGAAGGACCTGAGTTCGGATCCTGCCTCAGACACTTAATGCACACACAAACAAACAAACAAACAAAAAACCTAGCCATGTGACCTTGGGCAAGTTACTTAACCCCAATTGCCCTCCAAAAAGCAAAAAAAAAAAAAAAAAGTGCCTATCTTTTTATACCTCCTCCAACTTAGACTTTTCCAACTATTTTTTCCACCTTTTCCAATCTTCATCATATGGAATAAAATTTGAGTGACTTTAATTTGTATTTTTCATACTATTAGTGATTTGGGATATATTTTCATGTGGTAATTTATAGTTGGCACTTCTCCTTTTAAAAACTTTTTGTTTATACCATTTGACCAGTTATCTATTAGGGAATGGTACTTGATGTCATTATGTCACTTTGCTATATATTGTGGATATTTGACTTTTGCTATTCATATTTGGAGCAAATATTTTTCCCACCTTAGTTATCACTTCTTCATGCTTACTGATTATGCCTCCTATCATTATTCATGTAAAAGCTACTTTAAATTTTATATATACAAAATTATCTATTTTATCTTTTATGAATCCTCCATATTATCTGCTTGGTTACAATTTTCTCCCTAATCACAGTTATAAAAAGTACTTCCTCTCTGTTTTCTTCTAATTTTTGTAAGGTACAACATTTTATATTCAGGTCGTGTAACTCTTTTGAGTTTATTGTGGAGCATAGTTTCAGATATTGTTCTAAACCTTTTTTTCTGCCAAACTTTCTAATGTTCCCAGAAATTTCTGTAAAAAAAAAAAGAGTTTCCTTTTCACTTATCATTTCTGCTCTTATTTTTACCAAATGCTGGCCTACTATATTTGATTGTTTCTGTTTCCGACTTATTTAGTCTGTTCCACTATCTACTTATCTGCTTTTATCCAATACTAGATGTTTTGAAAGATACTACTTTATAATATGCAGTTTGAGGGCTGATAACTGAATAACCTCATTCCTTCTAACTTTTTCTCATTTTCTTTGAGATCCTAAACCTTATTTCCTCTTAATAAATTTTAATGTTATTTACTTAGTTCCATAAATTATTCCCTTGGTAATCTGGTTGTACTAAATGTATAAATTAAGTTAGTAGTTTTGTCATTTTTATTACTTTGGCCCAACCCAGCCACAAGCAGTGAATATCTTTCCAATTATTTAAGTCTTAATTTCTGTAAAGAATGTTTCATAGTTGCAGTTATATTAGTTTTGCATGTCTTGGGTTAGCTATGATATTTTATGCATTATATAATGATTTAGAATGGAATGCCTTCTTTTTTCATATCTTCCTGATTCTTCTTAGTACTGTGTGGAAATAATGATGATTTGTGGATTTGTTAGGAATTTAATTATTTGTTTTTGTACTTTTCCCCCCAGAATTGTGAGAGCTCAGGTGTCTGATGTTGGAATATACACTTGTGTGGCCTCTAACAGAGCTGGGGTAGATAATAAACATTATAGTCTGAAAGTTTTTGGTAAGTCATCTTGAGTAATATGAAACATTATGCTTAACAACTTTTTCAAAGTAAGGGAAATATTTCTATTTTTATTTTATTATTTCAGTTTCATAATGAAACACTATGGACATAATCTATCTTCAATTTCCTCACAGTTTCTCTCCATTGATTGATGCATTTAATTTGTGAAGTATCATATTTTGTAGTCAGGAATGAATTAACTCACAGGTCAAGAAGGGATTTACACAATGGTTCCCTTAAGTATAAGGAAGAGAAATTTTCCTACAGTCTGGGACCCTGTCAGTGGGGCCCCTTTGTCTATGTTTCTGCCAAGGATTTTTTTTACCCTAGTTTGACCTTGATTTTAATATTGTTCCAAGTATAAAGTTCAAATAATTATATTTCTCTCCAGGCATGAAGTCATTCTTTCTCATCCCAAAAGAGAGTTAAGACTTTTCTCATAATGTCAGGTTATAATTTTAATTAGTGTATATGTGTGTATGTCATTCTTTATATGTAGACACACATATATAATTATATAAACACTTGAAGTATTAAATTCACCATTTTCAGAAATTTTGAGAGTTTATAAATAAAAGAAATGCGTTGGCTTATATTTTGCACTCAGATCTCTTCTCTGTTTATTATTGTTATTATTATTATTATGGCTCCCGCACTCAGGTTCCCCTCTAATACCTGATTGCAGCTGAGTTCTTAAGGCTATACTGGAAAAGCACAAACTCTGCTGGGTATATTCTACTAAACTTGAAAAGAGGACACTTCACAAATGGAGGCAGCCCCCTTTATCTCTATACTCAACTGCTACCACCCCAGAGTCCATCAGTGAAAGAATAATATGTCTGGTCTGATTTATTATTTTCTTCCCTACATAGTACCACCAAGCATGGACAATGCAGCTGGAACTGAGGAAATAACAATTGTAAAAGGCAGTCCCACCTCACTGACATGCTTTACTGATGGAATCCCAATTCCCACTATGTCATGGCTTAAAGAGAGTCAACCTCTGGAGCTGGACACCCATTTGAAAATGAGTAACCAAGGAATGGTCCTTCAGTTTGTTGAAGCAGAGATTGAAGATTCTGGAAGATATACTTGTATTGCCTCCAATGAAGCTGGGGAAGTCAAGAAGCACTTTGTCCTAAAGGTTCTGGGTATGTTAATTTTTTAACACATAAAAAAATTATTAGGAAGTCAGTATACTTTATAAAAAGAAAATAGTAAAAAAGATCCAGTGAAAAATTGCACACACATACACACACACACACACACAGCCATTTTATGTTTATTTTATCTTTGAGAGCTAAACTCCAAGAAATTATCTACAACTGTTTCCATTTTCTCATCTCTCTGTCTCTTCTTAGTCCCTTAAATTTTGGCTTATGATCACACTACTTAACTCTCTCCAATGGTACCAATGATTTCTTAAATACAGTGATAATCTAATTGACTTCCTCTACAACATTTGGAACTTTTGACCATCCTCTCCTCCAGCACGCTCTCGTCTCGCTTTATTTCTATTACGTTATCCTCTTGTTTCTCTTAATACTTTTCTAAACATTAGAGACAGTTAAGTGGTAAAATGGATAGAATGCTGGAGTTGGAGTCAGGAAGACCTGAATTCAATTCCTTCCTTGAACACTTGAGCAAATCACTCAACCTACCTGCCTTAGTTTCCATATTGGTAAAATATGGAATAACAATAGCACCTACCTCAGGATTACTGTGAAGCTAACATGAGATATTTGTAAAGTACTTTATGAATGATAAAGCACTACACTACAAAATTGCTAATCATTATTATTCTTTTTCAATTTCTTTTGCTGGATTGTTATCCTGACTCTACCCCCTACTTATGGGTATGCTCAGGGTTGTGTCTTGATATCTGT
Source organism: Gymnobelideus leadbeateri (assembly GCA_011680675.1). Taxonomy (NCBI): domain Eukaryota; kingdom Metazoa; phylum Chordata; class Mammalia; order Diprotodontia; family Petauridae; genus Gymnobelideus; species Gymnobelideus leadbeateri. The sequence goes on from WOXC01004630.1 coordinate 1,070,212, forward strand.
TTTCTTTTTTATATAATCTTTCCTTTGGTGATCTGGTTAGCTCCGATGTATTCAGTTTTCATCTCTATGTAGATGACTGCTAAAACTATTAAAGGATGAAATGGTATTTAATAAGTGCTTACTGTGTGCTGAGGTCTAATCTCTGTCTTATCTTCCAGCCCCACACTACCAAATGCATGCTGACCATCTATTAGAATGTCCTCAAATTCAACATATCAAAAATAAAAATCATTGTCTTTCCTAAAAACCCCTACTCCAAATTTCCTTTTTCTCTTGAAGACATCACCAACCTTTGAATCTCCGAGATTCACAGTCTTGATGTCATCCTTGAGTGTTCCTTCACTTTCACCCCCAATATCCTATTAGTTCCTTAGCCTTACTGATTCTACCTCTACAGCATTTCTTCTATATACCATTTTAGATTTTCAACACCTCTCTCCTGGAGTATTATTAAGAGCTTCCTAGTTGATCTCCTTGCCTCTAGTCTTTCCCTTTTCTAATCTGTCTTCCATATTGTCAGATCAATATTCCATGTCACTGACCATGACCATGTCACTCCCCTACTCAGATACCTTCAATAGCTGTCTATTGGATTATTAAATTAGAATGTGTATTCCAGAGGTGGCTAGGTGGCTCAGTGAATAGAGCACCGGCCCTAGAGTCAGGAGGACCTGAGTTCAAATCTGGCCTCAGACACTTAACCCAAAAACAAGCTGTGCGACCTTGGGCAAGTCACTTAACCCCAATTGCCCTCCAAAAAGGCAAAAAAAAAGAAAGAAAGAAAAATAATGTGCATTCCTCATCTTGGACTTAAAAGCCCTCTACAGTGTGACTCTTGTATAACTTTACAGGCTTACTATATATTACTTTCATTGACACAGAATCCAGTCAAGCCAAGCTGTCCTGCTAGCACTCCCCTGAATATGACATTCCATTTCTCCCATGCCTTTATACAGATGGTTCCCTCATGTTTAGAATATGCATGACCTCAAAGAAATCCTTAATTGTCTTTCAAAGAACAATAAATTTATTTTCTACTATGAGAGGATTTTTTTCATTTCCTTAATTGTTAGTGGTTGCTCTCTCATGAAATTTATATAACTTTGCATACATTTCGTGTACACTTATCTGTTATATATATATATATGTACATATATATATATATATATTATACACACACACACACACAACTTATATGTTGTATCCTCAAAATAGATTAGATGTTTCTTGAGGGAAAGGACTATTCCTTTGTTGTTTTTATATACTTACCAGTGCAGCATTATTCATGTGAAAGTTTTACAGTTAATTAGCAGCCAAGTTTCTGAACTCTTCCCAAGGATTAAGGCTAAATTTAAGTATTTCTGCTCCAAAACAATAACATACTATGTAATGATGTATACATTGGTTATAATGAGGAGGAAAAAAGAGATGTAAAAGGATAAGGGTAGAGAGGAGTTACAAACAATCTTAGGTTTTTTAAAAAGTAATGTGCAGAATATATAATCAAGAATAAATAAATGAATAAGAAACGTAGCATGGTCCTATTAAAAGTGACAAGAATGCCAAAGTTCAAAATGAGTTGATGCTGGTGAGGAAGACTAAGAACAGCAAGAAGGATTTTTTTTCTTTTATCTCTGCTGAAGAAAATATGATGCTATTTTTTTTTCAAAAAGACACATGACCATGGCTCAGAATGAATGTGACAAAAATAAGTGATAAAAGAGAAAAGCTAAAACTGCTTAATTCTTATTTTGAACCTATTTGCTCACTAGGGAGAATGGTCTCTTGAGTGAAAATAGCAGAGCAAAAATAGCTAACAGGAAATTGATACTCGTTGTAAGAGGAAAAAACCTAGCTGCCTTTGTTGACCTGATATCACCTGACAGAGGAACAAAATCATCTGACATTAAAGGAATTGTGATATCTGTGAGAGATTTTTGAAAGATTTTTGGGAAAAGGCAAGGTACCATACTATTGGAAAGGAGAAAAATATTGTCTAGATTTCCAAAAAAAAGAGAGCTGGAGAAAAGAATGAAGTCTGCAAAATTTAGGCTAGTGAGCTTTCTTAAATTCCTGAAAAAAAATTAGAATCATTAAATAACTATTTACATGAGTTATTAGTGCCCCTCAAAATGGAAAATTGATAAAAGAACAGCCAAAAACACCAATTAAGACCAAAGGATCCCATAAAATCCTCAGCCAGCTAACATTTGACCTTCTTGTGAAGAAAAGATATATGGAAGTTGAGGACAATATCAGTTAAAAAATATAAATTCATTTGTAAAATCTCTTGGAGGAGAAAGCATATTCCAGACATGAGGAAGCACCTATGCAGAGACACAAGGAAGAGTAAATAAGATAATTCTATTCGGCTGTAAAGAGGAATAATGTATGAAGAGGGATGATAGGAGATTATGACTACTATGGCCTTGTGAAACAGTAAGAAGCAGCAGAGGGAGAAAAATGTAAAGAAATCTTAGCAAGAGATTAAACTAAGTAGAGTTATCCTGAGTGCATTTGAAGATGACTCTGGAAGGACAACAAATAGATGAAAAATGGAAAAGACTGCTAAGATTTTGGGGGAGAGGGGGGAAGGTAGGGCATTTGGAGTTGTGACTTGCCCAGAAATCTGAGGCCAGATTTGAACTCAGGTCCTCCTGATTCCAGGGCTGGTTCTCTATTCACTGTGCCACCTAGCCACCCGTGCTAAGATTTCTTTTAACAATTTTTTCACCATTTATCAAGAGCAGAGAGTAACTGACCAAATTTGGAGTTAACTCTCACAGTCCCAGTTATCCTATATGAAGATGTGGCAGTTGCACTAAAGTGAACAAAGATGAGAAAAGCAACTGAGTAGACCAAGTACGTGGTTTAAATAACCACAATTTTGAAGATGCTGAGAGATTGATTTTCAAGATAAAAGACACAAATGGAAAAAATAAGCATAGAAAAAATATTAATCATTTTCTATGAAAAAAGGCAACTGAGGGACTATGAATAACTGCTGAATCATATACCTCTGTTTCTAGGTATACAAGAGTTTTATGAAAACAATCTACAGTTTCATCAGAGTAATCATTAATGAAAATATATTAGGCAGATTTTTGAAAATGATATTCTATAGCAGACCATTCCTTTACAGATAATAGGTGATTTACAGAATAGAGAATACAAAATCCTATTTGTTTGTTGAGTACAAAAAAACCCATTTGATTTGGTAGAACAAAACCCCACCTTAAAGATTCTATTCCAACAAGGTATATGTTCACAATCGCACAATGTTCTCTGTAAGATACAACAACAGAAATGTTTGACAGTCCTTTAGTTAGCAACATCAAGTGGGACATAAAAATAAGGAAATGTATAATCACCAAAGGTCTTTGTTACATGTAGACAAGTAAGCTATAATAAAGGCGGCATGGTTTCATCAAGGTAATGCCAGCTTACACAAGACTAGGGGAGGGAATGGGAATAATAATTTAAGTAGCTACTATATGCCAGGCACTGTGCTAATAATAAGTACTTTAAAAAAAAAAAATCTCATTTGATCCTCACAACAACCCTGGGAGGCAACTGCTATTATCATCTCCACTTTCACTTGAGAAAACTGAGTTAAAAGGCTTATCCAAATAGTAGTTGGCTAGTTAGATAATAAAGATGATGCTTCTTTTAAATTAAATAATTTAATTAAATTAAAATTTTTTTTTGTTATTTTGAATTTGACAAACACAAACAAACATGTATATTTCTGATATACAAGAAGAAAAAAAGGGTATGGAATATGAAACCATGAATCTCTATTATGTATAGCTTCTTTTTAAAAGTATACAATAAATTTGAATTAATTTCAAAACTACCCTGTTTGTCTGGGTCTCATTCAATGTCTTTCTATTCTTTTCCACGCATTGAAAATTATTCAATAACCCTATTTTCCTTCTTTTTAAATCATTAACATTAATCTTCCTCTCCCCTGCAAATGACCCCTTTAAGTAAAAAACAAAACCAAATAAAACATCCTTTGTAATAAGTCAAGCAAAACAATTCCACATATTGGCTCTGTATAAAAATGATATAATCTCATTAAGCTTTGAGTCTACTACCTCAGTATCAGGAGATAGGAGGTATACTTCTTCAGTGGTCCTCTGTAGTCATATTTGGTCATTACACTGATAAGAGTTAAGTCTTCCAAAGTGTTTTTTTGTTTACAATCTTGTAATTGTGTAAATTGTGCTCTTTTGTTTTGCTCACTTCACTCTCCACCAATTCATACATCTTCTCTGAATCCATCCTTTTTATTATTTTAATCATGAGCAACTAGATGAAAAGTAGATAAAGCACTGAACCTGGAGTCAGGAAGACCCAAGTTCAAATCCAGCCTTAGACAATTACAATCTGTGTGTCCCTGGGCAAGTCACTTAACATGTATGTGCCTCAGTTTCCTTGAGAAAGGAAAGGACAGGACCAAAGTAGAGAATAGAACTACCTCCCAGAATTTTTGTGAGGATAAAATGAGATAATATGTAAACTACTTAGCAAACCTTAATGTGCTATGTACTATTTTTAATGGCTCAATAGTATTCCACATTCACATAATCACTCAACTTTCTTTCTTTCCTAGTTTAAACCTTTTTCCTTCCCTTCCTCTGGAGTTGAACCCAGGTCTTCCTGATAGTGGGCCCAGTACTCTATCCACTGAGCCACTTAGCTACCCCTACTAGAGTGAGGTTTTTCTCCCTTCAGTTCTAAGCTATTTATCCTTCTTCCAATTCTTTCCTTTAAGACCCTTATTTCACTTATAATTTCATTTTAAAAAATATTTAGCTTCATTGATTTCAAGTACTCTTGTCCTTGTGGGTAAGCTATTTTTTTCTCCTCTAGGACTCTGCTTGTAGTTGTTGTATAGTTACACACTTCTTCTGAGTTTGCTTCTTGGATATCTCTAGATCTATAATATGTTTAATAGTGTTCATTGTCTTCTTCTGTTTACTCATATCTCTAGGCTCAGTAGCTGATTTGGGATTTTGACTACTTGGGTCTGCCACATCCTGTATTCTTGGACATTATGGTCTTTGAGTTTGGTCTTTTCCATCATTTTCTATGTCCTACTGCTGGTTTCTACTTTCCCTGGTATCATCAGTGTATTATCACTCAAGTCATCCTGGATGTCTAGGTTCAGGGTGCTTTTCTCTTCAGGATCCAATAGAGCATCTCAGGTCTCTGTGCTAAAAGCTTTCAATACCCTCAAGTCATCCTAGTCTGAGCACTGACATATCCCATCCCCATATCCATGGTCATAATGTTGTGGGTTTCTGACAACCCTTAAGCTTTCCTGCCCAATAACTTCAGTATTTTTGCCCTTAAATACAAAATGTTGTAGGTTTCATGTGGCCCTGAACTGTCTCTTGTCCATAATGGCAGGCTTCTGGCTTCTTTACTTGTTGAGACCCTTTCCTCAGCAGATGTATATTTGTGTCATTTTGTGTCATTGTGAGATGTATGAAAGTGTTTACGATAATTTCTCTTTGGATTTCTTGATCATTATTCAATCACGTGCTTTTTTATGCCATTACTAGAGTACACATTTGAAAGCTCTGTTCTTTAACAGCTATTTCAATTGGAAATCTTCTAAAAGATGCTTCTAAGATGTCAATTTAACAAACATTTTTGAGCAGTCAGTATTTATTAAGCACTTACAATGTGTCAAGCATTGTAATATAAAGGAAAAAAAGACAGTCCTTTTCCTCCAGAAGTTCACAATGTAATGGAGGAGACAATAAGCAAACAAATATAAGAAATAATTAAAGGAGGGAAAAGAGGGATTGGGAATTACTATAGAAGGTACGGTTTTAGTTGTGGCTTAAAGGAAGCTAGAGAAGTCAGTAAGCAGAGATAAGGAGGGAGAACATTTCCGGTATGGGAGTGGTCCAAAGTTGAAGCTTGGCAGGTACAATCAGCAATATGATAAAAGGGCTAGGGACCCCAGAGAAGAGAACAGGGTAAAGTTGAACTGGTTTTCCAGAGGGTCATTATGGGGAAAGGAAAAGAATGTAGCTACTCTAGGGATGATCACTTGGGAGAGAACTGAGGGGTCAAAGGATTGAATGTCAAGTGAAGATAGAGAATATAGGAAGGTGGAAGGAGAAGTGGAAAGTAGTGGATTATGGTCAGTGAAGGGAATTTTAGAGTTCTATTTTCATTATTATTTTTTAGCTTACATCATTCATTTCCACAAGATTTTGTGTTACAAATTTTCTCCCCATTTTTCCCCTACCCACCACCCCAAAATAGTGATCCCACTGCATATCCCCTCCCCCAATCTGCTCTCTCCCATATCTTTCCCCAATACCCCTCTGACTTTCCAGTAGGGCACAATGGATCTCTATGCCCCAGTGCATGTATATCTTATTTCCAGTTACATGTAAAATAATAATAATAATAATAATAATAATAATAATATTTTAAACATTTGATTTTAAACCTTTGAATTCCAGATTCTTTCTCTACATGTGTAGCTATGCAAAACATTTCCATAGTGCATATATTGTGAAAGACTGACTATATTTCCCTCCATCCTATCCCACCCTCACTAGTTCTATTCTCTACTTTAATCCTGTCCCTTTTCACAAGTGGGTGCTTCCAACTTTCCTCTGCCCAGACTGCCCTCCCTTCCATCATTCCCCCTCTCTTGCCCTTCCCCCCTGCTCTCCTGTAGGGTGAGATACTCTATTTAGTGTGTATGTCATTCCCTCCCTAAGCCCAATTCAATGAGAATAAGATTGACCCCTTCCCTTTTACCTTCCTGTTCTTCCCCTCCAATGTAACAGTTTTACCTTGACTCTTCTATATGAGATAATTTACCCCATTCTATCTCTCCCCATCTCCTCTCATTATAATCCTCTTTCATCTCTTAATTTCACCTTTTTAAGTATCATACCTTCCTATTAAATTGGTTCTGTGCCCTCTGTCTATGTATACCTGTACACATATATACATACACTTACATATGTATTCATATACCCATATACCCTCCTATATAAACATATATATGTATATATATATGTATATATATATATATAATACACATTTCTATTCCCTTCAACTATTCTCATACTGAGAAAAGTTTCATAACTTACATGTAGGAATGTAAATAGTTCAATTTTGATAAGCTCCTTATGATTTCTTTTCCCTGATTACCTTCTCATGCTTTTCTTGTTTCTTGTGTGTGAATGTCAATTTTTCTATTCAACTCTGTTTTTTTTTCATCAAGAATGCTTGAAAGTTCTCTATTCCATTGAATGACTATATTTTCCCCTGAAACATGATACTCAGTTTTGCTGGGTAGGTGATTCTTGGTTTTAATCCCATCTCCTTTGCCCTCTGGAATATCATATTCCAAGCCTTTCGATCCCTCAGGGTAGAAGCTGCCAGATCCTGTGTTGTCCTGATTGTGTTTCCACAATATTGAAACTGTTTCTTCCTGGCTGCTTGTAGTATTTTCTCCTTGATCTGGGAACTCCAGAACCTGGCTATAATATTCCTAGGAGTTTTCTTTTGGGGAATTTTTTCAGGAGGTGATTGGTGGGCTCTTTCAACCTCTATTTTACCCTCTGGTTCTAAAATATCAGGGCATTTTTCCTTGAGAATTTCTTGGAGGATAATTTCTAGGTTCTTTTTTGATCATGGCTTTCAGGTAGACCAATAATTTTTAAATTATCTCTCCTGGATCTATTTTCTAGGTCAGTGGTTTTCCCAATGAGATATTTGACATTGCCTTCTATTTTTTTCATTAGTTTGGATCTGTTTAATAGTATTTTTGATTTCTCATAAAGTCACAAGCTTCCATTTGCTCCAGTCTAATTCTGAAGGAATGATTCTCTTTAGTGAGCTTTTGGGATTGTTTTCCTTCTGGCAAATTCGGCTTTTTAAGGCATTCTTCTCCTCATTGGATTTTTGAGCCTCTTTTGCCATTTGAGTTAGTCTATTTTTTAAGGTGTTATTTTCTTCAGTCAGGTTGTTGACTCTCACTTCATAATTTTCTTGCACCAATCTCATTTCTCTTCCCAATTTTTCCTCCATTAATCTTATTTGGTTTTCAAAATCCTTCTTAAGCTCCTCTATGCCCTGTAAACAGCTTATTCTTTTGATGGAAGCTTTTGGTACAGGATTTCTGACTTCTGCTTCTTTCTCCTGTTCCATGCCCGGATCCTTTTTGTCCCCAAAAAAGGAATCCGAAGTCAGACTGCTGTTCTTGCCTTGCTTCCTTTGCTTGCTCATGTTGCCACTCAATTACTTGACTTTTGAGCTTTTTACCACAGTAGAACTCTGCTACCAGAGAGGGGAGCTTTGTCCAAATCACTGGGGTTTTCTCAGCTGCTGGAGCTATTAGTTGGCTGCCCTCTCTGAAGCCTCTACAATTTCTGGCAAACTGGTTACACACCCCAGGACCTCCACCCCACATAGTGATCCAGATCCAAGCAGGTTAAAGCAAGAGTAATTACCCCTCAGACTGGTTACTTGGTCCCCCTACAATCTGCAGGCCAGGAGCCCTGAAGCAGCCATGTGGCTGGATGGCCACCACACCTTGGCCGCTTCTTGCCCTGGGGGGCAAAGGTTGGACCACACTCCTAAACTCCCAAGTCCCAAAGTCCACACTGCACTCACCTCTCACTTTGTCCTTACCATCCATGGGTTGATAATTCTGGAAACCACCACAGCTTCTGGTGATCTGAAGTCCCTCCAGCAGTTGGCTGGTTGTGGCTGCCCTGAGGCTAAAACCTCAGGCTTGGGCGGGGGCTGGACTTCATTCCTAGAGTGCTGAGCTGGCCCCTTCCTGCTGGCCTGCCAGACTGTCTTCAGCGGGAGGTTAGTTTCTCTATGTCATTTTGTGAATTCTGTAGCTCCAAAGTTTGTTTAGAGTCATTTTCCCATGAATTAGAGGAGGTGAGAGTGGGAGTTTCTTGGAAGTCTTGTTTCTACTCTGCCATCTTGACTCCACCCCCCCAAATTTGCCAAATTTCAGAGTTCTTAAATGTGGAGACAGTACAGTTGTGGGTAACAGCAAGATCAATGGTATGAGCATCTTTGTGTGTTTGAGCACCTAGTTAGTTCAAGACACTGGGCTGGGCCAGAGAGACAAATTTGAAACAAAGCTTCTTTTTTTGGTGCAGCCTATTTTTAAGCAACTGCTGTTTTAAGTAAAACTTAGAAATTATGGGATCAGTTCTCATTTCAAGCATATACCGGCTTGTAAAAACAACATAAAACTGAGTCTTTATAACCACAACTATCTCAGTTATCCAATTCCCATTCCCACTATTCATTACATAATAGCCCTCCATTTCAATGTGGATTTTATAGGCTTGACATAGTGATTTATCCTTTGCAAATTAATGTCAGTGTCAATAAAGAATAACATAAAGGAACTGTATTTCCAAGTGCCTTATCCTAACCAACTGAATAATTACTTTTTTCTTTTAAGTATGAATTTGAGCAAGTATGAATTTGCTTTTAATATTGTTTAAACCTTGGACTTTTCTCTTCCTTAAATAGAGCCTCCTCATATCAATGGATCAGATCATCCTGAAGAGATATCTGTAGTTGTTAATAATCTCCTCGAACTTTTCTGCATGGCTTCTGGAATTCCCACTCCCAAAATTACATGGTTGAAAGATGGACGGCCCCTACCACAGATCGATGATGTTCAGATTCTTGGAGGAGGAGAGGTCCTTCGACTTCCTAGTGCTCAGGTATTGGGTTAGAATATTACAACTGCATTTTCCTCTTACTTTGGACTTCTCATCTGTAAAAAATGTAGAAAGCTTAGGAATTAGTAATTTGAGGGAAACATTGAAATAGCTTTAGATTTTATTTTTATTAACAGATCTAAATAATTTTAGCACCAGGACTTTTGCCCTCATACAAAGATGATTTGGGTCCCAGAAGGGGAAAGTGTTTTGTTGCATCACTAGGGATTATGGCCTCAAGTGACTCCTTAGGGTTCCCTTTCTGCATAGCTACCAGGCAGTACTGGACACTTACCATGTCACTTTACTTCCACTAGGTATGAATCTCCCTGCATCTTCCAGCCTCTATGTACTCTCTTTCCAGGTGGCAAGTTCCTATCTATGGGTATAGATAGTCTAAAAATAACTCATAATTGTCTTCCATTTTTTATGCTACCACCCCCTTGGATCCTACTCTTTTGCCTCCTTAGCATATAACCCAAAGAAACCACTCAGTTATCATATAAGGAAAGTATTAATATCTGAGTATTGGGAGTAACCCTATGTGTTTGTTACAGGCTGAATTTTCAACTCCCCATCTCCATCCTCTTCTGTGTCATGCCTTTTTGCTCTGCCAGAGAAAGGGGAAATAAGTGCACCTTTTATAGGAAAGTCTAGCCAGACTTCTCAGTTTAAAGGTCACATGTGGAAGGACAAGTTACCTCAGAATTCTCTAATCACCTTCTAATTTCACTTATAGATACTGCACTCAACTCCTAACTAGTTACCATGCACATCTGCTTCTAACTCAGTGCCCCAGCTGAGACAAAGTTGAAGTGAATTGCCTAAGATTACACAGGTGAAATAGGCAGCACAATGGATAAGAAGAGTACTGAACTTGGAGTCAGAAGTTCAAATCCTGCCTCAGATACTCACTAGGTGTCTAACTCTGAGGAAGTCATTTAACCTGTTTGCCTTTGTTTCCCCATGTGTGAAATGGGGATGAAATAGCATCTAGGATTAAGTGAGATAACATATGTGAAGTGCTTTGCAAACCTTAAAGCACTATATAAATCTACTACTACTACCACTACTACTACTACTACTACTACTACTACTACTACTACTACTACTACTACTACTACTACTACTACTACTACTATTAAGAAGCATGGCTGAAATTCAAGACTAAATCCTTTGACACCAAATACATTTACAAGTATTTTTTTTCACTACACCATTATGCCTCTCATAACACTGAATAAGTTGATTTCTAAATTATTAAATTTGTGCCAGTGAAGTAGATTAATAACCTAAAAAGATTTTAATATTTTGCATATGACAGTTGCTTTAAATTGTTTACACAAATACATGCACAATTTTTAACTGAGACATTTTATAACAACATTCCATTAAAAAAATTCCATTGTAAGAAATAAAGTTGAATGCTCCCTGAAAATGAATTGTAACAGAACCACCGTCATATGTAAACAAAAATATTTAGCCCTTTTCATATGTCGGCAGATGGAACATTATGATGCCTTTTAGCTCTTTAAGCAATAAATAAGCCCACACAATCCCTTTCTCTTGTCCTTGCTCAGTTAATAGACACATTTCCTAATGAAATTACATGTTCACATGCTTATTTCATTGTAACTAGAAAAGGGGGAAAGAAAGCTTAGTTGAACCCTTAAAGTTTTGTTTTGTTTTTTTTCCTGTCATTATATAGCAAATACTCTTCAAATTCTCCTCAGTCTTTTCCCCTATTCTAACATCCTGTTTACTCTGGACAAAAACAAACAAATCTGCTTAAACTATTAAGTTACCAGCTTAATCAAAACAACACTATACTATAATCAGTTAGCAAATATTTATGGAAGCATTGCTAATGGAAGGCATTAATACTAGGCACTGCTGGGTCAGAAATGTCTTGTATGTCTGCCCTCAAGGACTTTATTTTAAGGAACAAGGTATATCCTGAATTGTCCTTATATTTCTACCATCTTTGGATGAGACTGGGATGGGTACAAAGCATAGATCAGCTCAGCCTCCAAGGATCTAATAACCGTCCTCTTATTCTTCCTCAGCCTGTGGGATCTCAAAACAAAGAGAGGCAGAGGCAGGAAGGATCCACACTAATTTCCCACTCAGTCATCACAAAATCCTAGAAGATGACTACTCCAATTTATCTGGTCATTTTCCAGGCTATTTGAGTTGCCAGCATGGCAGAATCAGTATTTTCTAAGAAAAAAATTACAAATAATGTATAAATTTATATAAAATTTTATATACACACATACATATTTATATATGTATATACGTTTTTTTCCATCTTTTCTTTCCCTGTACTCATTCCCATTCACCTCAGTCCTACTCCTCCACAGCCTACATCCTCTTTCCTCCCATTCCATTGCATCATCTGAAATCCTCATCAACAAACTGCCTTTTATCTTACATCTTATCACTTCATATTAGACATTTTATTAGGCTATATCAGAAAACCTGGCTTTCTTCAAAAGACACTGCATCCCCAAGTTTCCTCCTTTTCTTAAGCCTCTCAAAGAATTAGGCCAGAAGGAAGAATAAATGTGTTCTTTGATTCTCATTTCCCATTCCTTACTCTCCCTTTGCCATCATCACTCAGTAACCCCTTGTCCTTTGAGGTTCACATCATCTATCTTTATCTTATAATCCAGCTCCTTTTCATTCCCATATATTGACCTCCAGGTCATGCTCCCTGCTTTCTACAAGTTCAACACACAGCTCATAGAATTCTTACCCACACCCTCCTGTTGGCCTCGTATTTGGGGTTCTTAACATTCTTGTCAATGTCTCCTCTGATGCTCTGGCCTCTAATTCACTTATCTCTTAAACTTCAGTGACCTTCATCTATATGCTACCTCAGCCACACAGGGATAGTGAAGTTGATCTAGCTATCATCTACCACCATTATCCAGAAGTCTGATATTTCTCTTTTCTGATCATAGTCTCCTATCCTTCCATTTCTCCCTGTGACTTCACCTTCCTAAACCTATTTATTCTTCAACCTCATGAAGGGCCCTTCTGCCCTAGTCTGGACTCTTTCTTCCTATCACAATCTCAAGCCTATCGTTGACTAGTTCAACCATTTACTATCAATTACCAGCTAATATTTTGCTTTATTGTCCTATTAACCATATTGCCAAACTCGACCTACCTGGGTTTTATCTTACATGTGACCCTATTGTCAAGCCTAACTTTTCTGCTCATTCTCTTGAGCCCATCTCCCTCCATAATTTTCACCTTTAGCGATGTTTTAATGAGTACTGTGAGCACTAGATTTTCTGTCTGCTCCATTACTTACCTCTGTATCTTTGAGTAAATAATTTCAGTTTCATTATCTGCAAAACGTAGGGGTTGGACTAAATGATCTCCAATGTCCATTCTGATTCTGCATCAATGATCCTATTTTCTTCATTACCTTTGGCAACAAAATGAAACGAACTCATACTTTCCTTTCCAAGAAGAGCATGTGACCTATCCTCTGTGTAGCTATAAATTATTTTGTCTTTTAATTTTATTTATACTGAGAATGTCAGAATTCATTTATTTGATTCTTCTAGTAATGGGTCAGTTCACTGGACACTGTACCTCTCGTTTTCAGTGTACCAACAACTAAGTCATTCTGTGTGATAGTCTTCTTATACATTCATTTATCCCATTCACTTTTCCACTCTGTCACTCTTATGGTAGAAGTGGTAGAGTACTCCACAGGACTACAGGCCATTTTGGTGTTTTATTTTTTTCTTATTGATTGCTTTGGTAAAGGAATCAATCATCAAGTGGTCTGTCTACTAGTGATGATCCTCTAGATCAACTAAGCTGGTTCTCAGAGAGCTAATGTAGTCTCTGTCTAGGACCTAATTCAAAGCTTTTCCTAAATAGTAGAATTTTTCAGTTTGTGTTTTCTTAGTATAACTTGTAAGACATCCATATCCATATAATGCTACTATTTTTATAGGGGCAATTTTGGTAATATATCTGTTATAACAATATTTGATTTAATTAAAACAAAACAACTTGGAACTTTCATAGCGTTTGATATTGGGGGGGTTTTGATAATATTCTGCAAAATTATAAAACTTGAAACTTCTGCATTTCAATTCTGCAAGTATTTACTGAGCACCTACTATGTGCTTAGCACAATGATAAAGTGATATACTCAAGGAGTTTGTATTCTTTTAGTGAAAATAGGACTTCTCCAAGGAAAAATTCATATGTCAAACAGTTAAGGAATTATACAAAGTTGTATAGTTAGTTGAGTGCCAAAGTGTCATCCAGGGTAGTTGGGAATAAAAGGGAGGTCAAGAAAGAAATAAAGTTTGCTGGAACTATCAGAAATAGTTTCATGTAGGCCATAGGACTTAGGGTGGTAGAATTTAGAAAAGTAGAAGGAAGACCATTACAGGTAAGGGAAGTATCAAAGCAAAGGAAGAAAGATAAGAATAAGCAGAGAGCGTACACTGACTTGACCTGTTTGTATAACAGTACAAATGAAATAGGTAGACAGGACCCATTTATGGAGTACCCTGAAAGCTAAGATGAAGCATTTGTGATTTATTCCATGGATACAAGAAAACCAAGGTAGGCCAGTGACTTGATAATAGGTAACCTCTTCCAAAACTCCATTTAAACAATTCCAAAAATCCCACTCTTATACCTCTCAAACTCTCTGAAGATGCAAGCTTACCCAAGTACTTCTTTGTAAATACAGGAACTTTGAACATAAGGACAAAAAAAATACCCACTATCCCCAGGGGGTACTCAGGTAGTAAATGAAAGGACTATTCTCTACTTATTCAGTATAAATTACTCACTGAGAAGGGAATGGCTTGTTGGAGGCATTTACACATATATGCAAATATCATATGAATTAGAACTGGGAAACAATGGAAAACCTGGATGTTTAACTTGCCATCACACTCATTTCTTTTTTTAATGGAAGTTTTTAGCCTTTGTTTAAATGTCTGGCATTGTATACTATAGTTTTTAATGAACTACGGTCCTGTCAAAGACATGAAGTTAAAACAGACCTCTTTGTTCTAACATGTTTGTACATGTATTATGAATGCTATATATGTATATATGCATTTTATTATTGTGTTTCATTTTTATGACCTGTACTGCTACTTTCCAAATTTATTTCTTTTTATTCAGGAATTCTCTCAACAGACTTATAAATTTATATTATAAACTAGAACAAAATCTTATCGGATGCATATAAATTACAAACATTCCTGAGATGAAATATTGAAACTGTATTGCAATGTAATAGAATGAAGTGTCTCATCAGAGGTTTAAAGGGTTTTTTATATGTGGAACAGAAACCCCAAAAGATAATAAACTCTTTAATCTTTTGAGAATCATGCTTTCTTCAGCAAGTCTTTGGGGTTTTCAGTTATTCTTTTCCTATTTTTGTGCTCATTATAAAAGTAATATGTTATCAATATATTTTGTGTATGTAATAAAGTCATGTTTTTCCTTTAGGTGGAAGACACAGGAAGATATACATGTTTGGCATCTAGCCCTGCAGGAGATGATGACAGAGAATATTTGGTGAGAGTGCATGGTAAGTTTGGCTAGAAGCTCTGCAATCATTGTATGTCCTCAGTAGGCTACATAGTTGAATATAACTTAATACATGTAATATTATTAAGTATATTTATATTCTAAATTTTTTCTTTTCTCTTTACTTGTTTGATTCTGATATTCTTACACCCAGCACTTTTCTGCATGACAAACATGGGAAGAGGATTTGAACAGTCTCACTGGAGCCAAAATGTTATGCTCTCACTTCAGTCAGTGTATAACTTTTGGGTCTAATGACCAAGCTTGAGGATAGATAGATTTGGTGCTGTCTTTGCATCATGAAGTGCTGCCTTTAATAGACATTGATTTCCACACTTAAACTTTTAGGATTTGTTAAGTTGGTTAGAAAGAATTAAGTATGATTAGACATGTAATATTAGTAGAGGTGAGTAGATATTTTTCAGCATACATTTTTATGAGTAGATATTGACTCTCTATATTAAAAACACTATATGATACCTAGAGAAAATTCGTAATGAGAGTTTATATTTAATTAACAAGTCCTTTTAATAATTTAATATGTTCTAAGATGCCATCTGGTTAGTTTTTTTGTGTTTTTCCATTGACCGAATGGTAGAATCCCCAGTCTAGTAATATTTTTGGAATCAAACAAGAAGCAATGTAATGATTTCTGAGAGTAATTTGGAATCGTTTTAGTGTAGAAGTTCTTCATCTTTTTCTTGTTATGCACCCTATGGATACTGTTTCAATATTTTTTTTTTAGATTTTTTTTTTTGGAGGGGGGAAGGTAGGGCAATTGGGGTTAAGTGACTTGCCCAAGGTCACATGACTAGTTTTGTGTTAACTGTCTGAGGCTAGATTTGAACTCAGGTCCTCCTAACTCCAGGGCTGGTGCGCTATTCACTGTGCCACCTAGTTGCCCCTATTTCACTATTTTTAAATGCTTAAAATAAAATATATAGGATTACAAAAGAAAACAATTATATTGCAATATAATTATCAAAATATTTTAAAGAAACAAATTCACAGACTCTTAAGTTACAAACCCTTGGTCTAGTGGGAAAAAAAATGATGTAAGAATTAGAACTTGGCCTTGTCCTAGTTCTGCCATGAATTGTGGAACCCTGGACAAATTGCCACATCTTTGTGCTTTAGGTACCTCATCTGGAAAATGAGATAAGGAAACCCATTCTGCCTCACAAGGTGGCTGAAGATTCACCTGAGTTAATATGTATGGAAAGACACTGAAATTTAAAAAGTGTTCTCCAAGCATGCATTACAAGCGAGAACAAATTGCTTTGTTAAGTTGCCTTATATGTTTTATTTCATATGAGGTTTTTAATGGATTTATTGTCACATACAGTACCTCCTAACATTGCTGGAACCAGCGATCTTCAGGACGTCATTGTGTTACAAAACAGACAAGTTACACTGGAATGCAAATCAGATGCAGTGCCCCCACCCATAATTACTTGGCTTAAAAATGGAGAGCAATTACAGGTAAATTTCATATAGTTTTGCTTCATAGGCATTTTGTTGAGGAAAAGAAAATCAAGCTACAAATTTCACCAGCCTTACCCTTCCTCTATAAAATTACTGTAATTGGAATGGCTGGTATAGGACCTAGTGGAACTATTTCATTCCATGCTACACATCAACATTCTAAATATCAGAATGCTTTGTGATACAGCTTTGAATTTGGTCATTCTACTGCATCCTTCTCTGAGATGATGAAAACTCTCAGGGTCCCCAAAATTTACATGACACCTGGTGGGCCTTCTAGATTCCTGGGACTAACTTAACACTGGACTTTTCTAGTTGGCTGCATGCTTTCCTTGACCCAGACCTGGATTTATCACTAAGTAGACTATCCCAAAAACCCTTAAAACCAACTTAGGCTCAATGGAACTGGGATACTAGTCCCTAAAGGAAAAGACATATACTGAATTTTCTAGTGTCTCCATAACCCAGTATACTGTTGATTGACATTAAAATTATCCATGTGACTTTTTAAAGTCTGCTTGATTCAATAGAATATGATGCTTTTGTCTGGAATGTTTTGCCCTTGTCTTAAGTGTTGAATTCCTCAATTCCTCTCTCTTCTCTTTATTCTTCCTCAGTCCTAATGAACAAATATCAAAAATCCTATTGGTGCTATGCTGAAAGGTCTACTAGACAGAAAGAAAAGGAGGCATTTTCATCAAATGAAAAGAATCATAGGGGTTTTAGGAGGTCTGGATTCTAATTCTCATTCAGATAATAATTGGTTAAGTCACCATAAATAAATCTATGTGTGAAATACATAATATCTGCCTCTCTCCTTAGAGTGATTTAGTAAAGTAACATGTATGAGAGGGGGTCACATGCATTTGTTATTCAGTTGTATCTCACTCTTTGTGACCCCATTTGGGGTTTTCTTGGCAAAGATACTGGAATGGTTTGCCATTTCCTTTTCCAGCTTATTTTACAGATGAGGAAACAGGGTGAAATGACTTATCCCTGGTCACATATCTAATAGGTGTCTGAGTCCAGATTTGAATTCAGGTCCTCCTGAGTCCAAGCCTGGTGTTCCATCCATATAGCTGACCCATAGTCACAGGCATAGTAGAGTGCTAATCTCAAAGTCAAAAAGTCCTGGGTTCATGTCCAACCTCTGACACATACTAGCTGTGTAATTATGGGTAAATCACTTAACCTCTCCATACCCCCAAAGCAACTCATTTCTATCAGAAGTAGCTTTCGGTGGCCTGAAATTGCAGATCAAAATCTATAAGTTTTACATGTTTCATTTGGGAGAAAGCATTTATGGTAAAGTAACATCATCTGACCTAACCTTGGGCTTTTTTGATGTATTAAAAAATGATCATATTTGCACATTGCATAAATTATCATAACTATATGTTTCATTTATTTAATTTAGGCAACTCCAAGAATCCGTATCCTATCTGGTGGGCGATACTTACAGATCAACAATGCAGACCTAGGGGATACAGCCAGCTATACCTGTGTTGCAAGTAATATTGCAGGAAAGACTACTAGGGAATTTGTTCTGACTGTAAATGGTAAGAAAAAAAGCATTAACTTGACACATTTTTAAAATGTAGCCAAATATTTCCATAATAATTAAAAGCAGAGATTTAGTTCAACATTTTACATGCTAAATGATAAATAACATTTCATGCTAAATAACATTTTATAAGCTAAATCACTGAAGTTAATTGCTTTGAAACCAAAGATTATTTTGAATCCATAAAGTGGTCATATTTTAAGTGAGTTAAATGTAATGAAAATCATAAGTAGGAGAGTATGTTGTCTAAACTGTGACCCAATCCCAAAGGACATTATAAAGAACACTGCTCTTAGGAACAGCCCTAGAATTCTTAAAGCCCGGTGTCATTCAGAAACAAAGTGTTTGAAGAAGGCATGCACCTAATCCTTCATTTATCAGTCCAACCTATTTTTTACCTCACCTATATTGACTGTGGTCTGGAACTAGATATTTTTGGGTTAGAGATAATTGTCTCTAGTAAATAAAATCCAAAGACTAAGATTTTCTAACTTTCAAGAAGAATATTTCAGATTTTTCTCCCCAAAATATCACTTAAATGTGTAACCTATGCAATTATACATGTTAGTGAATGACCAACACAGCTCATGTCACTAATGCCGACATTCAAATTCAGGTTTTCTGTTCCCAGATGAACTCAGTGTGTAATGAAGTGAACTGCACTGAGGCTGGGAAGATTGATCACAGATGTGTTTCTTTAAAAATCCCACTTTCTGTTCTTCATTTAAAGAAAAGCTGTGCCAGTGTCAACATTTTCAAACTATTCTTTTGGCCAAGCAGGAACATGAAATATCATCTCTAATTTGTATCAGACCAAATCTGATTTTTATTGAAATTTCTTGCAAGGAACTAGATTTCTCACATGATATCAGAGTTTTAAAGTTTCTCTTTTTGTATTGGATACAAAGTATCTTGAATAATGTAATCCTTAACTTTTTAAACTATAAACTGATTCTATTTCTGTTAATACAAATCAGTTGTAGGCAAATGTACATATTTAGCTCAAAGTTTACCTTGTAGTAACCTTTTCAAGACTTTAAGATGTGTTTCTAGTATTAACTTAATGTTTTGTATGCAGTTTCTCCGACCATAAAAGGTGGCCCTCAGAGTCTTGTTGTTCATTTGAATGAATCAGCTGTATTGGAATGCATAGTTGAAGGGGTACCAACCCCAAGGATTACTTGGAGAAAAGATGGAGCTATTCTGACTGGGAATAATGCCAGGTAATAGTGAGAGAAATAATTAATTTTAAATAAGTTAGTCTTCAATTTTGTAAATATTCTTGAGAGGAATGAATTGTACCATGAGACTAGAAGAATGAATTCTTGAACCTTTGTCTGGTGCATTATTTTTAGTCTACTGTATATTCAGAACAACCACTGTCCTTACTCTAACATATTAATGCTGAAATTATAGTAGAGAATTATGTGTAGGACCATGAATATATTTAAGATGAATGGCCAGAGTTTAACAATGAATCTCATGTTTTAGATCCTCAAATACGACAATTTGCTCTGAGATTAGGTAATCTGTTTGCTTAATTCCATTAAATTATTGTAAATTTATCCAACTCAGAAAGTGGGTCAGGACTAGGAGAAATTTAACTAAACAAACTCTTTAAAAATAAGGGAAATTATGTGAGACTAATTGAGGAGAGTTGGTGCTTATTTTCTTCAGCATGAAATGAATGAGACAAGCTTTGCTTATGACCTTTATTTTAGATATTCTGTCTCAGAGAATGGATTCCTTCATATTCACTCAGTACATGTCAGTGACACTGGGAGGTATTTATGCATGGCCACCAATGCTGCTGGAACAGAACGCAAGCGAATTGATTTACAAGTCCATGGTAAATATATATTTACAAACACCCAGAAAATGGAAGTAGAGTTGGCAAACTTCAAGGGTTTAAGTTAGTTGTTCATATTTTGTGCTGATAGTTTTCATGAAGACCCTGATATTCTGGGTTATTTGAGTACATTACGTTTTGTAATAAAAATCAAGGATCTTTGTTTTCCTGCTACCATGAGCCAACTATGTAAATTTAGAGAACCTTATTACATTGCTAGCTAAAAATATAAGAAAAGCTACAAATGAAGTATTTAGAGTATTTCAGATTTAAAGTAAGTTTGAATACAGGAAAGAATATATTCTGTTGGATTTGTTCCTTATTTGGTGACACTTTTTCTTTAGTCCCTCCATCTATTGCTCCTGGACCTACCAATATTACTGTTACTGTAAATGTTCAAACTACTCTGGCATGTGAAGCTACTGGAATCCCAAGACCATCAATAAGTTGGAAGAAGAATGGACAATTTCTTAACGTGGATCAGAATCAAAATTCCTACAGGTGAGTAGTTCATCCTATGAAACTTATTTTTCTACTTGAAAGTGGGGGAGGGGAGATAAAGAGAAAGTGAGAATTTAAATTTTCATTCATGACAATAGGATAGAAAGTATCTGACTTGAGGAAAATTAACTGATAAACACAGTATTAAAATCTGTTTAACATGGAAACTACCCCCCCAACATAAAACGTATTTCTGCCTAATTCTCCCCAAAGTATCCAGTGATTTATTTGTCAAATTTGAGTTTTTCCTTCATTTCTCATCCTTCATGACCTCTGTAATATTTGAAGACCTTCTCCTTCTGTACACTCTACAGCCCTTCCGCCTTTTGCTTCTCCTCCCACCTCATTCTTAGCCTCCTTTACATCTGGGACTTAGCCACTGTGTGTATACCCGAAGCTTTCTTAAATGCTCTTCTCTTTTTTCCTTTAGCCTTTCTCAAGTATCATTCTTTATGCACAACCCAAAACTTATATACAGTGGCATGTAAATTACTTTGGAAAGCAGTAATTTTGATGTGGTCTCATTTTGTGACTGCAGTGGTCATACGTATGTGACTAACACTGACACTAAGCTGGCTCCGAATGTCCAACCTGGACCAGATGAAACCTGATTGAGCTGAATTTACCAGCTTTAGTAATTTCTCTGTCAGCTGAGGGCTAGTTTTCATGCCAAAGTTATGTATGGCATGTTCTCTTTGCATTTCCTTGACTGCCTTTGCTGTGTTTTAATTCTGTGGTTTTTAAGAATGAATATTATTCCAAGAAAATATGCAAAAATTATAGCTCTTGCTATGAGTGCTAAGAGCACACTTCAGTAACAAGGTGGTACATTGGATGCCTGGAGTCAGAAAGACCTAAATTCAAGTCCAACCTCAGAAACTTAGGATTTATGTGGCAGTAGGCAGACTTTCCAGGTTCACACAGCTGACTGAGGAAGGATATGAACTTGGGTCTTCCTATCTTTAAGTCCAGTGCCCTATCAACAATATCATGTTGTTCTCACTCCATCTCCCATAGCTGCCCTTTGTGCTGGCTATCCTCCATGCCTGGAATTCTTGCCCTACTTCCTTCACTCTCTGGAACACTTATTTTCCTTCAAGACTTCAGCTCAACTCTCTACCTTGAGAGGCCTTTCCTGCACATTCCATTCCCACCTACTATTGCCTTATCCTTCAAGGTCGTTTTCTGTTTGATTTGTTTAGATTTCATACATGCCTATGTACATTGTCTCTCCCAATAGAATGTGATCTCCTTGAGAGCAGGGACTGTTTCTCTTTGTCTTTTTGTCCTTAGCACCTAGCATAGTGCAAGGAATATGGTGAGTACTTAATAGGTACTTGATGATTGATTGAATCTGGAATTTTGATGTGGGTGTACCCTCCATCAACACAGATCACAACTCTGTGCTTAAGTAAATGGTCTTCAGTAGTTTTTCTTGTAACACTATATTTCATGTCAGTGAAAGATCCATCATTCTGGCCAAAATGGTCATGAGCCTCTGCAAATTTAGCTTTTTTGGTTCTTAAATAACAGTACTTTATAGTCCATCTTTGGATCCATGCTCAAAGCTTTGCATATTTTCCAATTTGCAAAGCTTACAATATATAAATATGGCATTCAATAATCCCAGGTTACTTTACCATGAGGTATCAAAATAGGATGTGTTTCATGCTGAAAAGAATTCTCTGTACAAGTTCCTTCTTCTCTTGTAAAATGAAGGAATAAAAAAGCATTTATTAAGCACTTGCTATGTCCAATGCACTGTGCTAAGTGCTGGAGATACAGTTCTGTGCATACAAATATCATGGAGAGAAAGAAAATTATATCCAAAAGACATTTTTAAACACAGTATTAATTGTTACATTTCAAAATCAATTTCCATAGTATTGTACTCAAATTAGTCATAAAAGGAAGACATTAAAATTTGTTGAACCAGCATCTTTTGTGGAGCTTAAACCAATTAACATTTTTGTGGCTATTTTTTCTTTCTACTTTATATGCCTTTATATGTGTAAATCTTGAAGAAAACTAAAACTTTGGATTATTAGATCTGTTGATTAATATAAATTAAAAATTTAGCTTCTCCTAAATTGGCTTTTAATACATTCAAAACAAGTTTCTAGATTAATGTATAAAATTTAGAATTGTGTTTATATGCTGGCATTAAGATTTACAAAACGCTTTTCATGTTTTTTCATTTAATGCTTGGAATAGCCCTGTGAGGAAAGTGCTGTTATTATTATTATCTCCCTTTTAGCAAATGAGGAAACTGAGACAGAGAAGTTAGATGGCTTGTCCAAGGTCATACAGCAGTGTCTAAGGCAGGGTTTGAGCTCTAAGTCTTCTTGACTCCAAACCCAATGCTCTACCTCCTGTGCCGCCCATCTGACCCCAAATATAGCCTGCATTTTCTCTCAGATGTCTTGTCACTGTGGCAGAAGCTAAAATTGCAACATGTACCTAACAATATACCACGAACGTACATTATACATTCACAGAGATACCTCAAATCACAGTGCCAAGACATCAGCTAACGGGACTAAATACTCTTCTATGTTATGTTAAGGAGCCAAATGCAAATTCTAAGCAAACATTAATGAGTATATTCAGTCTTCTTAAATACAGGCATGCACGTGTATGCACATACACACACACATACACAGCTGATGCTTTTGGCCTTTCTACCAGTTATTATTATACAGTACCTGGTATTTAGTGGATATTATCCAACCATACCTCCTTTCTCTCATATTAGACTTTTCCTTGTAACAATGACAAGAAAAACTCTAGCAAAAAACATCTGATACAGATTGTGTCTGAGAAAGTATTCCTTAATTTCCAGTTCTCTGGTAGGTGAGGGAGGAGGTATAAGATTCTCATCATGTTTTTTTCTTTGATTACTCAGACCTCAACTTCCTTTGAGGGACCTATTCAAATGTTTAGCCTTTGTGTATATTATTCTCTTGATTTTGCTTGAAGGTGGACTTAATTATTTTAATATTAACCTGTTTTTTACAGCTTTTTGTTATTATTACCTCTCATTGTCCCTTCCCAATTGGGAAAAAAAAACTAACCTTGCAACAAAGATAGTCCAGCAAAACAAATTCTTTCATTGACCATATGCAAAAAATGCTTGTTTCATTCTAGATTTTTAATCCATCACCTCTCTGGCAGGAGAGGAGGGCTGGTGTAATTTAACTTCAGTTTCCTGGACTCATGGATTATGATTGCATTAAGCAGAGTTCTAAAGTCTTCCTAAGTTGTTTTCCCCTATTTTGTTGTCACCATGTTAACTGTTCTAATTTTGCTCACTTCTGCATGCATTAGATCACAGAAATCTTCCTGGTTTCCTCTCAAACTAGTAGCACGATAATATTCAATTACATTCATATAAATTATTTATTTGCCCATTCCCCAAAAGCGGATATTCCCTTAGTTTCCAGTTTGAAGCTACTGCAAAAAGAACTGCTATAAATATTTTTGTTGGTATTGGTCCTTTTCTTTCAGAACTCCACTTAAGACCATATACTAATTGTCTTTAGGAATCATGAAAATTTTCCCTACACAAAGTACATGATATTTTATACTGGTACGTTCTACTTGAAGAATCATAAAATCATAGCATGATTCTTTACAGTCACTATGAACTCTATATACCAAAAAACAAACGTGAGGAAGAGGTGGAAAACAATGAGACCAGATACAAAATTCCATTTTTTCATCCCTTCTAGGGTAACAGTTTGTAGTCTGTATGGAGAATGCTAGGACTAGTTGACTATTTTATTTAATAACAAAGTTATCCTAGAGGAATCCACATTTTTAACCAATGCCTTATTAAATAAAAACTCTTTATGAAATTACTAAACAATTCATTACATCCTGTGTAACTCAGATCTTTGAAACATCTCTCCTAGGCTGTTGTCTTCAGGATCTCTAGTAATCATATCACCTACTGTGGATGATACTGCATTATATGAATGCAGTGTGTCAAATGATGCTGGAGAAGATCAGAGAGCCATGAGTCTCATTGTACAAGGTATGACTGTGTCAGAGCAGATATGCAGATGTATTTTATTATAACTGCCACTACATCACAGGCCTCCACAGCCTTCTCAGTTCTGCAGTCTAAAGTAGCATTCACTAGAAAGTGTGATGTTGGATAAAGTGGAACACACAAATTCCCTAGGAAAGAATTCCATTTTTTGACAAGATCCTCTGGGAAAACTGGGAAGCAGTCTGGCAGAAAGTAGACTTAGACCAATACCTTATCTTATATTCCTCAACATGTTCTAGACAGATACATGAACTTAGTATTCAGACTGTACCATGAAAAATATTAGGATAGGAGTTAATCACATACCTTTCACATCTATAAGTAGGCCGTGGATTTTTAACCCAATAAGATTAAGAGGCACTTAAAAAATTAAAATAGATAATTTTGGTTGCATCAAACTAAAAAGCTTTTTTTTTTTTTAAAGCAATTGGGGTTAAGTAACTTGCCCAAGGTTACACGGCTAGGTTTTTGTTTGTATGGATTAAGTGTCGGAGGCCGGCTCCGAACTCAGGTCCTTCTGATTCCAGGGCCGGCACTCACTGCACCACCTAGCCGCCCCAAACTAAAAAGCTTTTGCACAGAAAAAATTAATGCATATATGAGAGAAAGGGAAGCAGTTGAATGGAAAAAATCTTTCTATCAAATCTCTGTGATTAGATTTTGGTGTCCAAGACATATAAGCAATTAATAAATATATTTGAGACAATTAGCCATTCCCCATTAGATAACTGGTCAAAGAATATGAATAAATTTCACAATCAAGTAGCATTCACTATAAAGGAAAAAGAAAAAGTTGTGTATTAATAATGTTTTGGAAATTAGTACATTTGAAAAATACTGAAAGTATTATTTCTTTTAATCTTCTTTTTTTTAGTTCCACCTTCCATAGCAGATGAGACTACCGATCTGTTGGTAACTAAATTGTCCCCTGTAGTGATTACTTGTACTGCTTCAGGTGTACCATCACCCTCGATTCACTGGTCAAAGAATGGAATAAGGTTGCTTCCCAGGGGAGATGGCTACAGAATTCTTTCTTCAGGTATTCTGTCATACAATAACACAATTTCACTAGGATATTGAAATACTGAAATGTTGATCTTTAGGGTCTGTTATTTCTATATATATTGCATGTTCAATGGAATGAATGAAATTTATATATCCATATTGATCAGGAGCAGATATAATAGGGCATATAAAAATATTTTTCCTCTCTGTTGTTTCCTCTACATTGAAGAGGTGTCAGAGAGGAGCCTTAGTAGAAGCTGACACAGTAAGACCTCTCCAGGATACATGTGTCACTGAACAGATAAACACTCCTCTAAGGGTTAGAAATATTGTGTGTGTGTGTGTGTGTGTGTATATATATATATATATGTATATATACATATATATGTATACATATATACATATATATGTATATATACATATATATATATATATGTTGTACAGCAGAGTGTTTAGATATAAATGAGATGAGATCTGGATAGTGCTGCTAAACAAAGTTGTTATATTGCATCATGTCATTGTGTCCTTTCTCTCCCAGGAGCAATTGAAATAACGGCTGCTAAATTAGACCATGCTGGAAGGTATACCTGTGTTGCCAGGAATGCAGCTGGCTCTGCACATCGGTACGTGACCCTTCACGTTCAAGGTAAGAAGGGTCATTTATGCAATAAATACCCACTTATATTTTTTTAATAATTCTGATCATTCTTGAAACAGTATTACTGTCCAGTATAGTAAAACTAGATTTATACTTATCTGGGGGAAAATCATGTCAAATATTTTTTTTGCTATTTTGGAGGGAAGAAGGCAGGGCAATTGGGGTTAAGTGACTTGCCCAAGGTCACACAGATAGTAAGTGTTAAGTGTCTGAGGCCGGATCTGAATTCAGGTCCTCCTGACTCCAGGGCCAGTGCTCTATTCACTGCGCCACCTAACCACCCCCATGTCAAATATTTTAAAACAAACTAAAAAAAGTACAAAATGATGTTACACACTAACCCCAGGGTTTTTATAGCACTATTGTACAGTGGAAAGAATACTGGATTTGGGGTCAAAGAACTTGGTGGATCATATAACCTCTCTGGGCCTTAGTTTCTCATCTGTAAAAGTGTAAAACTAAATAGCTTCTAAAAACCCATTCAGCTTTAAATCTTTGGTCTTCTGGTCATCTGAAGGTCCTTTTCCTTTTCTGACTTTGTGAAATCTGACCCTACTTATCTTCTGTTGCTATTTTTTTTAAGTAGAAGCTCACTATACTGGCAGGCCATTGAGCATGCAATGTGGTCTTTGTCTTCCTCTAGAACTACTCAATTGCTTATTCTCTAGAATTGTGAAGTAAGGCATGCCTAATTCCATGTCTCTAAGAGATATTTATTTCAAATGCATCATTTGATTTTTCTTAGAGCCTCCAATCATTCAGTCCCAGCCAAGCAACCTAGATGTCATTCTGAACAACCCAATCTTACTGCCATGTGAAGCAACAGGGACACCCAGTCCCGTCATTACTTGGCAAAAAGAAGGTATTAACATCATCACCTCAGGTATCAGTCACTTTTTGATACATATATAATCAGTCTTTTACAATTAAGAAGTTGTTCTTATCCTTTTTAATTAAAAAGGATTCTAAATCTGTTTTTTCAAACATAGGAGAAAGTTATACAGTTCTTCCTAATGGTGGTTTACAAATCACCAAGGCTGTTATTAATGATGCTGGTACTTATATGTGTGTGGCTCAGAATCCAGCTGGTACAGCCCTAGGCAAGATCAAGTTAAAAGTCCAAGGTATGTATGTCATTGGATTATTCTTGTGTTATTTAGATTTGGTTTTTTTTTATCAAACATAATTAAAATTGTCACTTTCCCACAAGGGGTTCAAAATACAGCATAAAACATTTCATTTTTTTCTTACATCATTTTATAAAGTAGGGAAGAAGCAGTTGATATTCCCATTGTACATGTTAGAAACTGGAAATATCACATCACCTTTGGAATATACTTGAGTCTCGACAGTTAGTGCAAGGTTATCACTGTGTCCATCTCCACTAAAGTGCAGAGTATATACTGAAGTGATTTTGCAGTTTTAATATAGAAGACATTTTTTAAATTTTTCTTTCAAAATTTTCTTGGAGAGTTGTCTGACCTATCATCCTGAATTTTGAATGAAATTGAACATTTTTAACTAAAGCTATTTATAAGGCACCAGAAAATGCAGGCAATTCAGACAGTTCAGTGAAGTTTTGTTTTTTCCCAAAGACAAACTTAATCATTGCATTTCAGACAAAACAATAATTTAATTGATTAGATTTAATTAAGATACTTAAAAAAATTTTAACCTTGCTTTTTTCCCTCTTTCCTTTGTATTCTGCCAATCTTGAAGAAAGCTGGAGCTTTAGCTTACTAGGATTTCTTAGTTTTATTTATAAGTGAATTTAAAATGAAATTATTTTTGCATAATATAGACATAGCCTTATTTCATCTTCATGTTGAAATCAATTTTTAAGCTACAAAGTAAAACTAGAAATGGATCCTGAACCACATAATTTATATTTGCTTTTTCTATCTCCAAGGGTTAACACAATGCCTCACACATAATATATTCTTGCTGACTGATTTTAGTATAATTCTTCTGATGAATTTCCCAGGTGTTCTAGGTCTTATTTGCCTAGTAATTGTGAATTCAATTTTCTTGAATAGTTCTTTTGGTTTCTTATTGCTCTTGAATAATTATTAATGAAAGGTAAATCATTTGACAAAAATAACAAGTCATTGGGTTTTATGGAAAAGGAAGTAAAAATAAGAACATCTTTCTGATTTTCCTTAATATGCTTATACATATTTATTCATTTTTTGAAGTTTTGCATCTAGTTTAAACAAATTTACCAGTCAATAAAGCAAAGATAACCAGAACTGATTTTGCACCTGGGATATCTCACATTCTATATAGATATATGTTCAAACATTGTGATTACAAAGCACAAATTAAGAGTGCATAATTTAAAGTTTCTGATAAGGTAATTCATAGGGATTTAATTGTGAATATTCACCTCTTCTATATTAATATTATAAAATACTTTAAGGAAAGTTGAAATTTCCACAGAAAACACAGGTCATTTCCAGCTTAGTCCTCTAATCATATATTTTTCCATCATTCACTTGTTAAATGTTTAGAAAATGTTTAATGTGGTATAGTAAAAGGCACTATACTAGGCATTATAGAGGTTATAAAGATGCCCCTCCCCTTCAGTAGTTTACAGTCAAATTAGGAAAATTCCATATCCAGAAATAACTATAATAGAGGGAAACATAGAGCACTTCAGTTGACTGGGGGTTACCAACAGTGAGTGCTCTGGAAATTCACCATGGATGGGGCAGAATTTGAGTTGGTTATTGAAAGAGTGGTAGATGAAGAACAAAGGGAAAGAGGATAGGACGTTATTGTAAGGAAAAGTATTTGGAAGCGATGAAAAGTTTCCTTCTATTCAAATCTTCAAGCTTATTTTTTGTACCCTGTGAAAATGCAAGGGAAAATTCAGATGATACAGATGTTAATGTTAGTTTTTTACAAGGCTACAGAATGGAATTTGTAAATCAAAAGTGGCATATGTACATATGCTATTCACTGAGTTAATACACTGTGGATTATATATTTATAATCTTTTCTTTAAAGAGCTTAGTGGAATTGCTGATCAAAAGTAAACCAGTTTTGATGTTGGAACAAAATAATAATAGCTCACATTTATATGACACTTTAAAGTTTACAAAAACTACACATTGTCCCATTTGATTTGCTCAAATAAAATAAATATGAAAATAAAATGCAAAATGTGTACATCTCATTATTTTGTTTAACTCTATAAGTATCTATTAGTTCCTCCAGTCATTCGTTCCCATCCGAAGGAATATGTCGTTTCTGTGGATAAGCCTGTCACTCTGCTGTGTGAGGCAGAAGGCTACCCACCTCCTGACATCACTTGGCATAAAGATGGGCAGGAAGTGACAGAGTCAGTTCGCCAGCGAATCCTCAGCTCTGGGGCCTTACAAATCGCATTTGCTCAGCCTGATGACACAGGGCAGTACACATGCATGGCAGCAAATGTGGCAGGATCCCGTAGCTCGAGCACCAGCCTCACTGTCCATGGTAAGTTGTACTAAAATGAAATTGCCTTAGGGGGGTTCATTTTTATGGCATAGAGAAGGAAACTAATGTTTAAAAAAAAGGTAGAAGCAAATTGTTGAGGGGGGACAGGGAAGGCTGGGTGGAATTTTTGTATATCAACTTGTTCTTCACATTTACCAGTTATTTCATGAGAGAAAGAATTTTGTTCTGGAGATCTCAGATTCTTTTCAGTTTCCCTGCCCATTGGCTTTCAGCAAACCTCCCCTACTCCCCAATTCATTATGAAAGGAAATAAATTCTAGAGTTTACCATATATATGCACACAAAACATAAAGAGATGAATTAATTTCAATGGAATAATATAGCAGTTTACCAAATATTTCTTATACATCCTTGGGAAGTTTCTCATATATGCTGGGAGAATTCACACCCCAAGATGAGAACCCCTGACTTCTCTGTTAAAATAGATGTGATACTATCACGCATTTTCCAAATTAGGTTTTTATAAATTGTCTTTGGGGGGCAGCTAAGTGGAGCAGTGAGTAGAGTGCTGGACCTAGAGTTCAGAGCATCTGAGTTCAAATCTGTCCTCAGACACTTACTAGCTATGTGACCCTGAGCAAGTCACTTAACCCTGTTTGCCTTAGTTCCTCATCACTAAAATGAGCTGGAGAAAAAAATGGCAAACTCTTTCAGTATCTCTGCCAAGAAAACCCCACCAAGTCCAAGGTTTTTGAGAAAGTACAAAAGGTTATTCACATTTAATCTTATTTCTTTAGAAGTTAACATCAGTGCTCAGGTTGCAAAGTTACTATGATGTTGTAAGAATTAAATCTGACTTCTTCAATAATTTATAAGGTACTTAAATCCAAATTCAAATAAAATAGTAAAAGGGGAAGCTAGTGGCACAGTGAATAGAGCACTGGCCCTACAGTCAGGAAGACCTGAGTTCAAATCCAGCCTCAGACACTTAACACTGACTAGCCATGTGACCTTGGGCAAGTCATTTAACCCCAATCGCCCTACCCTCCAAAAAAAAAGCAAAAAAAAAAAAAAGATAGTAAATAAGTTATGGTAAGTAAATGACTTAATAACTTAATAAATAACTTAATATTAAACAAATGGAGCCAATGTTAAAATTCTTCTAGCTGTGTAATGTAAAAGTTGAATTTCAATGTCTTCATCTAATTTTGCATGTAGTGGAATAATGGAATGGAATACACTTGAAATACAATAACAGTATGGTATTTTCCTTAGCATTTTTATGAAATTTAATGTGCATTAGATAATTGCTTCATCATGATTTTTATCAGTTATTTCTAGAAGTTATTCTATGACACAGCTCCTGCATTAATAGTTTACACAAATTTATTTTTAGTACATTAAGGTGATGGGAGCAGAGAAAAATCAGGAAACAATGAAGTTGATGGAGTTATTTATTACATTTGAAATTTGTTGAACATACAATTAAACTTTAGAATTGAAATACAAAGAACAGTTTGTGAATGTGTTAACTCTTCCATTCAATGAAGAGTAGCATTTTTTTTTTAGGTTTTTATATACTCAGCAAAGGAAGAAAAGACTTTATAGTGCTGGAGGGACTTTATAGTTCTTAGTCTAAATCTCTCATTTTACTGATGAGGAAATCAAGACCCAAGGGGTTAAGGAAGTTGGCCTAATGTCACACAGATAGTAAGTGGCAGAGCCAGCATTCAAACCCAGGTGCTGTGACCTACCAACATCCAGTATACTGTATTCCACCATACAATGTTGTTGAGATCTGTACCAGTGAGAATAATACCTATACCAATAAAATAACAAATCCATCAAAGTATTAAAATATTTATTTTAATACCAAAAGAAACCACGATTTAATCCATATAGGAATTTTTTTTTTACCAACCTAGATCACAAACCCATCTACAACTTGGCAGGTGATCTTTAATAATTACTGTGACTGAAAATTGTATTGCAGCTGATCTGGCAATAAGCCTCTCTAAATCCCCATACAACTGAGGTATAGTCCACTGCCAATTGAGTATGACCTGCCAGAGCTTGTGTTCTGCTGCCAAAGCCTTAAGGAACCCAGAGTCACCTGTACACAACAAAGGCATTTAAGGAAGAATTTTGTGGAGGAGCTGGTATATATACACAATAGAAAATGAAAATCAAGACTCTCACAGTGCAAGGATTTGATCCTTTCAGAAGCATGCTTTGTAAAGGTGTAATAAAAATTTTACCTCTTGTCAACTAATATGGCACCCAAAATGAAATGTAGAGGTTTTTAACCTAAATAAGTTATTATAGAATCAAATTTAAGCATATTTAGGTTATTAATAACAGAAAAGTAGCACCACAACCTATTTTTGTTCACATCTAAAATGTCTATTATTTCTGTTCTTTGTATATATAGCAAAAAAAGATGCAAATTATTTAGTGATGTTTTGAGAAGCACAGTATAAAGTGTTCTGAAATAAATTCTTTTTATTGTATTTATGATATGAATTCAGAGATCAAAGTGAAATTCCCAAATTAATATCTTTATTTCTTCATAGTGCCACCTAGAATCCGCACCACAGAGGTACAATACACAGTCAATGAAAACTCGCAAGCTATTTTACCATGTGTGGCTGATGGAATCCCTACACCAGCAATAAACTGGAAGAAAGACAACATTCTTTTAACTGACTTATTAGGAAAATACACAGCTGAGCCATATGGAGAACTCATTTTGGAAAATGCTGTTGTAAGTTTCAAAAATCTGAACAGATTGTCAAAGTGGTTTCATACTTTTACTCAAACTGGAAATGCGGTTTTTAGCCATAAGAATACTGACCTATATGCCCAAGTTTGGTTTTCATATAAATCTGTGTTTTTTGGTGGGGAATTCTGTCATTCCATAAACCAGGGATTACATGAAGAATTAGGAGGCTATAGGAATAGCCTGGGTAGGACAGGTATAATTTTTTAGGATTACATATACCTTGAATGCTATAAATCTTTTAAGGTTATTTGTGGTCTTTTCCAAAAGGGCTGACATAAATCAAGAGCTCAATGAGTTTTATAAGTTAAAACGTTTAATTGTGTTTTCAGTATTTGTCAAGTTAAACTGAACCAAACTGAATTGAGATTCAAAGCACACAAGTAAAACAGCATAGGAAATGCCCTATTTGCCTACCAACAGTGCTCTCTTGTGGTCTAAAGATTCCAGTTTTAATAGCTTTCACTTCCTGCCAAATGTTTGTCCTTTCAGTACCATATATATATATATAATTATAAAGTAATAACAATTATTTATAGAATGCTTAATATTTACTGGGTATAAAAAGGTATAAGACAGAGTCTTCGTCATTCGGAAGCTCACAGTTTAATTGAGTAGAGAAGACATATACATAAAAAAATCATTATAATAATACATCTTTTAAATGTCAAATAAAGATACAAACAATAATTCAACAAACAGCTATTCAGTGCCTTCTTTATGCCAAGTGCTATCCCTGGAAAGGCAAAAATGAAGTAGTATTTGCCTTCAAGAAATTTACATTCTACTGAAAGAAAGCAATATATACACACAGGAAAGGAAATACAAAGTACATGTAAAATAAATACAAACTGTTTTGTCGGGGAGAGGATACTGACAACTAGCGGAGTCAGGAAAGACTAATTTTAGGAGGTGGCACTAATAGAACCTTGAAGGGAGTTGAGGATTCTAAAAGGCAGAAGGAAAGAGATCATCCAAGGGCTGGGAGAAAGTCTGTGAAAAGACTTGTGACCTTGGGCAAGTAAGTCACTTAACATCTAGGTCTGTCTCCTCCTCTGTAAGATGAGGGGGTTGTAGTAGGTGGACTCTAAGCTGTCTTCCAACTGTAAATCCATGTTCCCATGATCCCATGGAAGCTGGAGATGGAAGGACATTTGTGAACAACAAAGAGGCCAATTTGGCTGAAATGCAGAATGCATGATGGGGAGTAGCATGAAGTAAGCCTAGAAAGACAGGTTGGAGCCAGACTAAAAAGGCTTTAAATGCCAAGCAAGGAAGTTTGTCTTTTGTCCTGGAGGCAACAGGAATCAACTGAAGTTTCTTAAGCAGGGTAATGATTTGGGCAGCTGTGTGAAGGATGGATTTAAGGGGAGAGAGGCTTGACTGAAGGAAAACAAATAGAAAGCTATGAAAATAATCTAATATGAAGATGAAAAGGTCTCAACTAGGGTGATATTGTGTAAGTGAACAAGATAGATGCAAGAGATGTTTTGGAGGTAGATTTTTTTTTAATCTGATCACTGATTAGAGATGGGGGAGAGTAAGAGAGAATGAAAAGTCAAGGATCAGCTCCCAGGTTGTGAACCTGGGTGTCCGGAAGGATGGTAGTGCCTTCAACAGAACACAAAGGTACAGAAAGGTAGAAATTTCTAGAAAGCATTTGGGGATGTAATGGTGAAGCTCAGGAGAGAGATATGAGTTAACGATGCAGATGGGATTTTCATCTCGCTAAAAATTTTAATGGAGGGGTGGCTAGGTGGCAAAGTGAATAGAGCACCGGCCCTGGAATCAGGAGGACCAGAGTTCAAGTACAACCTCAGACACTTAAGACTTACTAGCCATGTGATCTTGGGCAAGTCACTTAACCTCAATTGCTCCTATAAAAAGGAAAAAAAAACAAATTTAACTGAACCCATACGAGCCAAAATGAACAAAAAGGGAACAAAAATGTAGAGGACACCCATACATAAAAGGTGAGGTTTAGATTATCATCTAGCAAATGATACTAACAGAAATCTTCTGAAGAGAAGCCAGGAGGGAGGGATGAACTTGTCAAATTCCTCAGAAAATTTAAAAAAGATGAGCACTGGTAAAAGTCTAATAAAGGCAGTGGATGTGGTTGTGGTAAATACAATTGGATTATTTTTTTCTTTCAATGTTTCACTTTCAGAAAATCTGTTGTTCTTTAAGTCCTAAGTTTTCAGTCAGAAAGCTGCTTCATGGAATAATTTAATAAATTTAGCCCATTATAACTATTCATGCCCTTTAAAAATATTTATTGTTTGACAAAGGCCCAAATTTTGATTTTATTTCTTCTTACACTAGTCAGTGGGATGCATCTGATAGCTTTGCATTCTTTCTCTCAGCCACTTTCAAATCCTTTGGCTTACAGTTCCCACCTTAGAATTACATGAGAAGAAATGGGAGAGGTCATTCTAAAATCCTTCTCTAGCCAATATTAATCTTTGTATGTATATGTCTTCTCTGCTCAATTAGTATTCAACATTTGCAGTTAGTCATATTTACTTTCCTAGAATCATTTCCCCCCTTTTTCTCACTGTTCTAGGATTCACCCTTTGCCCCAAAATCTGATGCACTGACTGCCAGGAATCTCAGAATATTCAGAGTCCCCAGTCATTTGTAGGGATACCATAACAGCTTCCTTAGGTGTTTTCTATATCTAGGAAAGTTTTGTAAGACATATTTTTTAAAGAATTATTTATAAGACAAAATCATTTTAAGAACTATTTATATAGTTCTACATGATGTGCTCTAGTCTGTATTTTTCTAAATCTTTCTTCACTAGTAATTATCAGGGGCAAAAAAGACGATTATCAATAAACTTGTAGAAATCTAAGTTGCTTTATAACTGGGTATACAATGTCACAGAAGAGTTATGAGAGCTTTTTTTTTCCTTTAAGCCTGAGGATTCTGGCAGCTATACATGTATAGCTAACAATGCAGCAGGTGAGGACACACACACCATCAGCCTGACTGTGTATGTTCTACCCACGTTTACGGAACTTCCAGGAGACATATCTTTAAATAAAGGTGACGAGCTCAGGTTGAGCTGCAGAGCCACTGGCCTTCCACTGCCCAAATTGACATGGACCTTTAACAACAATATTATCCCAGGTAAATGGCATCATTCTCAAAATATCACCTGAGGGTATGTTACTCAACCTTCTCCTCTATACCTCTTATCACTCTAATTTAGGAATATAGTAAGCAAGATCCAGAAGACATGATTGCACAAATTTCAGTGCAAGGACTTTACTGAAACAGTAAGGTATGGTGCTTAGATAGCTGTTGTTACAGTCCGAAAATTCACTTCTGACTCATTAACTATATGGCTCCAGGCAATTGAGGCTGGTACCCCCAGAAAGCTTTCAGATTTTAGTTTGCAGGGCAATCAGCACTGGGAAACAAATTCCTCACAGAGATTTCCCTGTGCTGATGAAATCAGAGCTTCAGAAAACAAAACAAAACAAAACAAAGATGAGCAGTGCTTCATAATTAACAAAGGGCATGTTTGCATTTAAGAACTCTGTAAACATGTTCCACTCCAGTCTTCTACTTAATATCTTAGTTTTTGATGTCACGTAAACAACATTATTTTATATTTAGAATTTTTAAATTTTTGATGTTATATGAATAACTCAGTTTAATATTTAGAGCTTTTTTTTACCTCGTTGGGACAATTATATTGCATTTTCATACCTTGAAGATAACTCTCCATCTGAAAAAAAAATTTAGAACACTATTTTGTCACTGACATTTAAGGTTTAGTCTTTCTTGATGTCAAAGAATATGTTTGAAAAAAATAACTCTGGGGAATCAATCCCCTCATTGAGGATGTCATAGTATTCATACTTCAGTTAGAAATAAAACTAGATGATCTCCCTAAGGCTTTTTTTCTTTTTTTTGCTTTTTGGAGGGCAGTTGGGGTTAAGTGACTTGCCCAAAATCACACAGCTAGTAAGTGTGTCAGGTGTCTGAGGCTGGATTTGAACTGAGGTCCTCCTGACTCCAGGGCTGGTGCTCTATTCACTGTACCACCCAGCTGCCCCCTCTATAAGGCTTTTAAAGCCTTTTACAAACCTATCTTTCCAGCCTCAGTGTACATGATCTCTCCTCCTGCATGCTACAGTTCAGCCAAATTGCCTTTTTTCTGTTTCCCATACACAGCATTTTCTCTCTTTACTTTTGCCTTAGCCAACCCCCATGTCTGGATGGACTCCTTCCTCAGCTCCACCTCATAAAATCCTTCACTCCCTTCAAGGTACTTCACTCCCTTGAAGGCTGCCTTGTATGTAATTACTTTGCACTTATTTTATATTTTTATAAACATTTTAATATAACCTATTGCTTTCTCAAAAATATAATTTCTTGAAAATGGAGATTGTTTCATTTTTTGTCTTTGCATCTCCTATGCCTAACATCGTGCTTGGTATATGATAGGTGCTGATTGATCAAATCAATCAACAAGCATTTATAAAGCACTAGGGGTGTTTACTTCTAACCCAAGTCAAAACAAATATTTGTGTCATCATTTCGGAGTGCAGAGTAAATATAGTCTCAGATAGAAAATAAATGATCATGTTGTTATAAAACTGGTAGGTACATAACCTTTCTTATTTCAAATCTGCCAAATTATTTTAATTAAAATGAGAGCTTCTGTCATGTTTCTGATTTAAAATGGGAAAAAGAATAGTTTTGAAATAAAGATAAAATTGGAATTTCATGAGTCAGTCAATAAACACAAAAGTGCCTACCATATGACAGACAGTACTATGTTCTGGGGATACAAAAAGAAGCAAAAGATGATTCCTCCCCTCAAGGAGCTTATAGTCTAATGAGAGAGGGAACAAACAAATATGTACAAATAAGCTCTATACGGGATAAACAAGAAATAATTAAAAGAAGGAAGACATTGAAATTAAGAAAGGTTGGAAAATGCTTCTTATAGCAGATGAGATTTTAGTTGGGACTTGAAGGAAGCCAAAATGGCCAGGAGGCAGAGATGAGGAGAAAGAACATTTCAGGCAGGGGAGACAGAGAAAACACTGTGAGCCACATTATAAAACAGCAAGGAAGTTGGTGTCACTGGATAAAAGAGTGTAGTGGGAATAAGGTTCAAGAAAACTGGAAAGATAGGAGAGGACTAGGTCACAAAGGTCTTTAAACAGTAGTCAGAGGATTATATATTTGATCCTGGAGGTGACAAGGAGCCACTGGATTTTATCGGTAGGGGAGTAACATGGTCAGACCTGCACTTCAGGAAAACCCTTTTAGTGGCTGAAGGGAGGATAGATTGCTGTGGGGAGAGACTTAAGGAAGTCCTCACGTATAAGGACAAGTGTTGGATACCTATTCACTCAGTTGTTTAATCTACTCACTTTGCATGATTTTACTCTTCTAGCCTACTTCAGTCATGCATAAGGATATATGGCTAATGGAGTCCTATTAAGTCCCCCCTGATTAAGTCACTATCCCACTCATCACAGTGACTCTTCCAAATCCTCTCTTCCATTCTTAAGTCTCCTCCATTTTCCCCTCTCCCTATTCTCTCAGCTAAATTTAGTTAAATTTAATTCCTACTTCATAAAAAAAATTAAAGCTCTCTCTTCTCTCCTTATCCTCATCTTAAAAGCTTTCTGACACTACCTCTTCCTTTATCCATCTCACATAATGAGATGGCCTTTCTTGTCAAAGCAAAACCCTCTACATACCCAAGCGATACCATTCCATCCTTATCTTCAAAATCTCCATCTACTGGCTTCTTCCCTGCTGCCTACAAACATGCCTGTGTTTACACCATCCACAAAAAAAATCACTTGATCATTCATCTCCACTAGCTGTTGTTCCATAGATCTCTTCCCTTTTATAGCTTAACTTCTTGAGAAAGCTGTTTTGAGTAGGCACCTATGCTTTCTTTCCTCTCTTTTCTTAATTCTCTACAGTCTGGCTTCCAACCTCATCATTTAGCCCAAATTACTCTTTCCAAAGCTACTAACATTCTCTTAATGCCAAATCTGATAGCCTTTTCTCGTCATTCTTGACCTCCCTGCAGCCTTTGACATTGCTGATGATCATATTCTTCTTGATACTCTCTCCTCTCTCTGAGTTTACCTGACAATACTCTCTCCTGATTTCTTCCTACCTATCTGATCCCTCCTTCTTAGTCTTCTTTGCCAGATCCTCATCCAAGTCATGCCCACTAAGCATGGATGTTCCAGAGGGCTCTCATCTTGGGCCCTCTTCTCTCTATATATTATTTCACTTGATAATATCATCGATTCCCATAGATTCAATTATTATCTCCATGTTGATGATACTTATCCAGTCTTAACTTCTCTGCAAACCTCCAGTCTCCCATCTCCGAAGACCTATTAAGTACATCTTGTATTGGATATCCTGTAGACCTCTTTAAATGCAACACGTCCAAAAACTGTCATTTTTTTCTCTCAAATCCTCCCCTTTTTTCTGTCACTGCTGAGGGGATTGCCATTCTCCCAGTCAGCCAGGCTTGCAACCCAGGTTTCACCCTCAACTCCTCCGTCTCTCTCACTCCTCATATCCAATCCATTGTCAAGGCCTGTCAATTTTACCTTTATAACATCTCTGACTGATTCCTCCCTTTTCTTCTCTAGCACTGCCACCATTCTGGTGCAGGCTGTTATCACTCCTGTAGTATTACAATACTTCAGAAGCATTGTTGCAATTATTGTTTGGTCTCCCTACCATAAATATCTCATGAATCCAGTCCATCTTTTAATCAGCTATCAGAATGATCTTTCTAAAGTACAGGGCTGACCAGGTCAGACAACCAACATCACCACCCACTGAGTAAAGTTCAGTGGCTCCCTTAATACCTCCAGGGTCAAATAAAAAAGCCCCTGTTAAGCATTCAAAATGCTTTATAACCTAGCCACACACATACACACACACACACACACACACACACACACACACACACACACACACACTCTTCAATCAAACAATTCTGGCCCTCTTGCTGTTCCTTGAACAAGACATTCCATCTCTAAACTCTCAGCATTTTGTTGCCTAGAATATTCTGCTTTCTCCTGTCTGCATCCTGGCTTCCATCAAATCCCAGCTAAAATCCTACCTTCTACTAAAAGCTTTCTTAATCCCCTTTAATGCTAACATTTTCCCTCTTTTGATTATTTCCAGTTTATACTATATAACTTGTTTGTACATAGGTGTTTGCATGTAATCTCCCCCATTAGATTATGAACTCCTTGAGAGTGGTGACATTTTTTTAACCTTTCTTTATATGCTACATCACTTAGCAAAGTTCCTGGTATATATAAGGTCCTTAATAAATATTTATTGATTAATTGATATAGATCAAAGCAAGCAGAACCAGGTGAATAATTCATACAACTAAAAATTTATAAGGAAAAACAACTTTGGAATATTTAAAATTTCTGATCAAAGCAATTATCAACCATATCCCTAGAGAATCTCTTGACTCAGGAATGATATCCATCCCCAACATCAACACAATGGACTCAAGATGAAAGAGACATTTTTAAAAGCTGCTGTGTGGATTTGTTTTACTTGATTATGCTTATTTGTAATAAGTGTTATTTTCCCTCTGTTTTTAAACTGAGGAACAGGGAAATTTAGGGGCCAAGATAGGATTAGTAAGAATGATATACCAAAAAAATAGCTTTAAACTGAATAGGAGAAAGCAGAAGTTCAGAAAGAAGCAGAAGGTTTTGGAAATAACATATTGAATGTATTTTTTTTAAATGGTATAAAATAGAAACTCTTGTTTCCATATACATTCATTTTTGGTATTCTTCTGTGTATATGGAAATGTACTTTTTTGGTATTTAAACTCATAATAAGAAAGTAAAATAATAAAAAAGAAACAAAGAAAAAGAATAGGGACTTGATCTGAGATTTCATAGATATAACTCCTGAATAAGGAAACTCCCTCACCATTGCAGGTTGACATGTTTTCTACATCTTAGAGTTGGAAAGTTGTCTAGAGGACTGCTTGCCCATGGTCATACAGTCAGTATAAGTCAGAGGCAGGACTTGAACCCTTGTCTTCCTGGCTTCAAGCCAGATCTCTAAACTCTGATGAAATAATGTACCATGGTCAGCTTTTAGAGAAATTCCAGGCACAAAAGGTATATTGTGGATGCAAAATAATTTCCCAAATGGTGTTAGTTTTAATTCTAAAAGCTTCTCTCTTCCTCTTGCTGTTTTTTTTTTTCATTTCTCCAAGGGAAGAAAAAAAGTAGGAATATTAAAAAGCAAAGAGAAGAAATCTGTGAAGTCTTCAACCTACTGATAGGACCCCTTTCATTCTCTTACCACTGCTCCATAAATGAGGCAACTAGGTGTTCCAGTGGGTAGAGTATTAGAGCTGGAGTAAAAAGGACTCTAAATTCTGGCCTCTGATACTTACTAGTTGTGTGACACTGGGCAAATCATGCCTCTATCTGCCTTGCATTCCTCATCTATAAAATGGGGATAATAATGGCACATACCTCCCAGAGTTGTGAGTATCAAATGAAGATAATATGTTTAAAGAGCTTTCTAAGGAGGTATATGAATGCTAGACATTATTATATACCTAACCATAGATCTGCGGTATATTTAACTTTCATAAATACTTGCTTAAAGACTTATTTGTCATATTTGCAAATAAATTTGTTCAATTTCTTAATTTCTCTCCTCAGCACAGTTTGACAGTATAAATGGACACAGTGAACTCATTATTGAAAGAGTATCAAAGGATGACTCTGGCACTTATGTATGTACAGCAGAAAACAAAGTTGGTTTTGTCAAGGCTATTGGATTTGTTTATGTGAAAGGTAGGTGTAGTATAGATTATGTTACTTTTTCTTTGCTTTTTGGAGGGCAATTGGGGTTAAGTGACTCTCCCAAAGTCACATTGCTAATAAGTGTGTCAAGTGTCTGAGGCTGGATTTGAACTCAGGTCTTCATGACTCCAGAGCTGGTGCTCTATTCACTGCGACACCTAGCTGTCCCTGGATACATTACTTTTAAATGAGAATTTTATATTTTACTTTCACATTATTTAGCAAAGTTCTCTTCTTATGAGTCATCATAGTGTGTCCATGATGGTGGTGGGTTCTCAAACCCTATGCCAGCAGAGCTCACGGTCTAGCAGATCCTACCAAGCTGAAAAATTTTTGAATACAACTGACATGAAAGTAAGCATACAGAAGTTATCTGTTGGTTTTTTGTTAAATAGTTGTAGAAGTAATCATCTTCAAAGAAGCAGTGATTTCTTTACTTACTTTATTTGATCCTCTTAGCAACCTTGGGAGATAGGTACTATTGTTATTATCTCTATTTATGATGAGAAAGCTAAGGCAAAGGTTAAATGACTTACCCAAGGCCACACAACTAATAAACATCCTAAGTAGAACTGGAACTTAAGACTTCCCTAAGTCTAAGTTCAGCACTCTAGCCCCTATGCCACCTAATCTTGGTGATTATAATTAGTGTCTATATGAATATGGATAAATATATTTCAATGTAAATCTAAAGTTTTTTTTTTCTTTTGCCTAATGGCTTTTAGACAACTTTTGTGAATGGTTCTTAGAGTGTTTTAGTCCCTTCTTGCATCTTCCATGTTCAAAAGAATGCCAATTGCTTAAAAGATACAGCTAACCAGAATATTACTGTACTGTCAAAACCTATAATCATGTTGTCAATTTGTTTATATATCCACTTTTATTTCATACCTTTGTGTGCTTTAGAGACAAAATACGATTAAGAGTTTGGGCCTCAAATAGCAACACAATATGTAAACAGATAATTTACTACCTATGCTATATAGCCTCTCTCTCTTTTTTTTTTTTTTTGCAAAGCAGAAAATCAAAACAGATGTTTGTCAATTATGTAGTTAATTTAATTGTTAGCTATTCATGATCTGGAAGATTCAGGAGGCTCCCAAAGTGTACTTTTTAGGTGGATAGGCTATTTACATTGTTCATTGAACAAGATAACTATAAAATCATTGCTTACTTTGTATTGGGTAGACTTTGCTTAGAATTATTTTTCTTTGCATTTAGCTTTCAAGTATCTGTCTTATGTTCATATATTTTCCTTTTAGAACCTCCAGTTTTCAAAGGGGACTATCACTCTAATTGGATTGAGCCCCTTGGAGGTAACGTGATCCTGAATTGTGAAGTTAAAGGTGACCCACCACCAACAATACAATGGAGCAGAAGTGGAGTTGGAATACAGATAAGCAGTAGGATCCGACAGCTCAGCAATGGTTCCTTGGCCATTTATGGCACTGTAGTAAGTCATACAGATGCTTATGTGTGGGTACTAAAACAGTTATGGGCAGATCTCAGCTGATCATAAAGTCAGTACTGAATTAGAAACTTTTTCCTAAGTGGTAATTTTAAATCATGAAATATGAACCAACAATGTGTTATATTAAAAAAATTAAGTATACAGAATGTTATGTGCAACTTCATTAAGCAAATAAGAGATAATAGGATCTGTTTGCAGCTTTGAGATTCAGTCAGGACACATTAATTAAGTCTGTTGTGTGCCAGACACTGTGCTAAGCTCTGGCTATACAAAGAAAGATAAAAGACAGTCCTTCCCTCAAGGAGCTCCTCTAATGGGGAAAGACAACACATAAAAGAAGTTTAAGGTGGGTGGGGAGAGTACAGGCACAGAAGCATGATGAAATCCAGAGGAGTACATCTGGGTGGGGAATTAAAAGATGGTTGGCCTGGGTATCCCTCTTAAATGGATGATCTGGGTGGAATTTGATTCTACCCTAGACAATCAGAGGGAAGGAAGAGTCCTAGGAACCAGAGATACTGCCTAGCTGTGAGTCTCAAGGCTAATATGATCTTACAGGATGGGCTTAGTGACATAAGTTTTAATATAGGAGAGTTTTGATCATTTAGGCTATCTATCCAAAGACTTTAAACATAAATTAAGTTACACAAAAATGATTCTCAAAATCACCACTTTAAATTCCTTCAATCCTAGTACTAGTTCTATGGCCCATTTCTCCTATTAAAGTCTCTGTTAAAATATATGTCAGTAATTCGTTGGTTCATCCATGTTTCATAAAGCACTTCAGATGTTTTCAAGGACGAGTTATCTTAAAAACACATTTGATAAAAAGATGTGTTCCTGATCACCAAACTCAGTGCTCTTTCCTCAGTCACTTTCTGCTATCTCTGATCACTCTGTTCCTTCTTGAAATGATCCTTTTCTTTGTTTTTCTTTAGCTTATTTTCTTTAACATTTCCATGCAAAAATGAACATTTACCCCAAGATTCAACTTTGGTCCTTTACTGTTCTTTTTCTCCATATTCTCTGTCAGAGGTCTTATCCATACCCATCACCTCTATTCAGTTTCTAAAATTATCTTCGGCCCTAATGTCTCTCCTAAGTACCCACACTGTATTTGCAATAGCTTGTTTGAGCTTTTTAAATAAACATCACACCATCACCATCATCATCAACATGTATAAATTTAATTCTTATCTTTCTCCCTCACCTCAACTTCCTTAATTCTCTTACAGGTACCACCTTTTTCCCAGGCTTGAAAACTCAGAATTGTTTGGGACTCTTTTCTCTTTTGTGCTTTCCATATTCTGTCAGTCACTAAATCCTGTCAAATTTTCTTTCACATTCATCCCTTCCTTTATTTTTCCACTGCCACTCTACTAAGGCCTTTATCCACCCTCTGCTCTACCCTTACCACCCCACTCTAAGAAAATTTCAGTAGCCTCCTATTCTCTTGCCTTCCCCACCTCTTTTCTCTTGACCCTTCCACCCATCTTGCACCTCACTAATATATCCATCCTCCTAAACCTTTAATCTATTCATGTCA
Organism: Gymnobelideus leadbeateri; assembly: GCA_011680675.1. Taxonomy (NCBI): domain Eukaryota; kingdom Metazoa; phylum Chordata; class Mammalia; order Diprotodontia; family Petauridae; genus Gymnobelideus; species Gymnobelideus leadbeateri. Next base: position 1,114,761 of record WOXC01004630.1, read on the forward strand.
CTCATTTTCTCATAAGCCTTCAATATCCCACTAGTGACTCTAGGATCAAATCTTCCTTCCTTCTGCTTTCCTCTACTCTAGGCTTTCCCAAACATAAGTGAACCTAACTTTCTGGACTTCTTGCATATCATTTCCTTTTCCTATTAACCAGCTACTTGTGGTAGGTGATTAGTAAAAAAAAATTCTCTTTATTTGATGAAAATATTTTCATGTAATATTGAGAGTAGCTACTTTAATTAGTAACATATTCTTCTCTAGCAAGTAAGCATCAAAAAAGTTGCTGTCTTTTCTGCCAAATAACAACACACTCCATGAGAAAGGACAAGTTATGCTTTTTTTAAAAAACATGTGTCTGAGAAAGTTTTGTACTTTCCGAGACTAAATTGAAGGCGCTTTGCCTGTCTTAAATGTTTGCTCCCATAAATGCTATCTCACATATACTAATATGTCATGAAAAAGTTATGACATAGAGTTCATATCTTTGCACAACCCTTTCTCTCTATAGAATGAAGATGCAGGTGACTATAAATGTATAGCTACAAATGATGCTGGTGTGGTGGAGCGCAGTATGACTTTAACACTTCAGAGTAAGCCACAGAATTAAATGTCATTCATATCGAGAAACGTTATCTAGAATTTTCCTACTTCTTTAGCCACTTTTTATGTTGGCCACTAAAGTTTAAATTAACCAAGTCCTGAATCATTCCTAAATGATTCTTTCAAAATTTTACTATGATCTATGTTTGGTGTCATTTGTGTTATAACAGGCAGAGAACTGGATTTTGGAGTTAGAAAGCATGGGTTCATATGTTGCCTCTGCTGCTTACCTGTATAGCCTTAAACAAGTCACTTCACCAGTCTAGGTCTCATTTTCCTCATTAGATGAAGGAGTTGAACGATATGATTTTTTTAGCCCTAAATCCTATGATATATGAGAAAGTAAACAATAATTTATCTACATCTTCCATAATTCTTGGACATTGCTGAGTACATAGTAAGGACTCAATAAATATTTATTCAATTTCATTGAATTACATTTGCTCAACTAAACTGTACTGAGTGACAGAAAATATTTTTCATTTAAACGTTAATGTTATAGTCTGAGTCATTTATTGCTTTGTATTAATTATAAATTATTAATAAAGAATAATTATGTTTATGATATTTAAATTATTTAAGTCTATGGCCTTAAAAATTATCAAAGCAAGAGCAGGCAATATTCACCCAGTCAAATACAGATGTGTGGAACTTAAAGTATATTCCACTTTTTTATGTAATCTGACTGAAGTTTTCATTTCTTTAAGGAATACTTAAAGAAGAAGAAGAAAGATCACAAATTATTGTCAGACAGAAAAAAAGCTATGAAAACTTACTAGTATCAGTGGGCATATGATAGCATGGGTGTTTCTGAGGGTCAGTTAGTACATATGTATGTGTATATATAGACATGTATGTGTGACAATCTCTCCAAATGTTATTGCATCATCTTTATTCTATGCTGAGGTGAAACTTTGACTTTGTTGTTAAAATAAGATGTGCTAAAGTTAAAAATCTCTGTGTATTTCTCATCAGGTCCTCCAATTATCACTGTTGAGCCAATGGAGACTATTACCAATGCTGGCAGCACAATTGTGCTGAACTGCCAAGCAATTGGAGAGCCTCCACCAACCATTGAATGGTCTCGCCAAGGACGTCCCCTCTTCTGGGATGATAGAGTTACTCTACTGTCCAACAACTCCTTGCAGATTACTGTAGCTCAGAAAGAAGATACTTCTGATTATGAATGTGTAGCTAGAAACTTGATGGGGTCAGTCCTTGTCAGAGTACCAGTCACTGTACAGGGTAAGTAGCCAAAAAAGCTGAATATTAGGTCACAAAGGCTAAAGAAACTTCAATCCTGTGGTATAGCAAAAATTCTGATTCTTGTTTTCCTTTTTACTTAAAAGCACTTTTATATTTTAGTAGAATCATAAAATCATAGAATATTAGAGTAGAACAGTAATCTTAAACATTCCCCCTTTTACAACATGAGGAAAATCTGGCCATAGAGAATGATACCAGCTGGCATTTATGAAGTGCTTTAAGGATTTCAGAGTACTTTTTACACATTATCTCACTATCTTCACAACAACCCTGTGAGGTAGGTACTACAGGTATTATCATCTCTGTTTTACAGATGCAGAAACTGAGGCTCAGAACAATTAAATGACTTGCCCAAGGTCACACAGCTAGTAAGTATCACAGGCGAGATTCAAACCCAGATCTTCTGCCTTTACGATGATCATGCCATCCACTAGTGACTTACCCAGAATTAGTTATGTAAGGACTAGTTAAAATTAAGGCCACCTACCTATCAGTTCTATGCTTTTTTTGCTTCTCTATGGCAATATGATAGGTTCAATATTATAGTACAGTTTTATAAGCCCAGAGTTCAACACCTAGTTCATGTCTATACAATGCTAAATTAATAATGAGAAACTCCAAAATAAATTTATCTTGGCCATCTAGTATCAACTCAATGAACCTCATCTTCTGAAATCAATACAATTATTTCATTCTTAAGTTAAATATTTTATATTCAGATTGATCTTAACTGATAGGCAGGAAATCAGGTTCACAGCCCAACTTAAAAAAAAAAAGTCTTCGACCCTCCCAATAATCTGCCTTCAAGAAGCTCTCATTTTAATAGAGAATACAGTATATAAGTAAATGAGTGTATAGAAAATACATATCGAACAGAGAGAAAATAATTTCAGAGAGAAAGATACTAGCAGAGTGCCTGGTACATAGTAAACACTTAATAAATAGCAAGTGACTGCCTCTTTTTCCCCTGCCCTTCTCTTAGCTTTGTTGTGCTTCTTTCAGGATGTTCCGTACCACTCAACCAAGAAATAATTCTCCCTAAAGAAGCCTTTATAGCACCAGTATAAAATGATGTCTCCTACCCATAAAAGTTTCAGTCGATCAAATAGCCTCCAGTCCCTGAGACTTAATCTCTCATCCTTAATGAGCTTCTAATGGATCAAAAAGTACCCAGGCCTAAGAGATGTACTCATCCTATCTAAGATGAGTCAATGGAAAGTCAGCACCCTCTACTGGGAGATGAAATCAGAATCTTAAAACACTGGTTCACTTCCCTGTAACTGCACTAATTCAATGTGTCTTACTTTGATCAATTTCCTACACTTAAATTACGTGATAGCTGGCCCCAATAAAAATTCTTAAATTTGTATAGTTTTAACTCTACATCCTTTATATGTAAAGTGACTATACCTCCTATTTATTGAGAATATCAAGGCCATTTGTTTCTCCTTCCTAACTGAAAACTTCTCCATCTTTGCTCATCTTCTCCCATTTTTCTGTCTCTGAGAAATAACCCTGCTCCTTTCTAATGCTAAGCCATCTCCACCATTCTGGAAACTTATTTTATTCATCATATAATCACCCTCTTGTATTTGTTTTTTCAGTCTTTCCCTCTCTACAAGTTAGTTCCTTCCCCTTGGCCTGAAAACATGTTCAGATATTCCTCACCCCAAAAACAAACAACAAAATATTAAGTACTCACTATGAGCCATCCCCTTAAATTCCTATCCCATATTTCTCCTCCCTTTCACTGAAAGAATTCAAGAAAACTACTCATCTACTTCCTCATCTCTTTGAATCATGCACAATGAATTCTGTTTAAACTGCTTTCTTGAAGACCATTCATGACTTGCTAAATTACCAAATCCAATTCCCCATTTTCTAGATGAAGATTTTCAGAGTGCTCAAGAGAATTGCCCATGTCCATCTACCTAGTATGTGTCAGAGGAAGGATTTGAATCAAGGATTTTAAATCCCATTGCAATGTTCTTTCCCCCAAATACACTGACTTCCTACTACTGTGTATGTCTATGTTACATAAATATTGTGTTCTGTTGTTTTGTATTAGAGTTACATGAATATATGTCTTACTTCTTTTAGCACTGGCCTGAGAGCCAGAAGAGTCACAAGTCAACAAGCATTTATTAAGTGTCTCCCAGGTCCCAGGCACTATCCTCAGGTGAGGTCTCAGATCAGTGCCTCCTCTGACACTTAACTAGCTATGTGAGCATAGCCAATTCACCACCTCTCTGAGCTTTGTTGGAAAAATGAACATAATAAGAGCACTTACAGAGTTGTTGTGAGGATCGGATGATATAACGAATTTTAAGAACTTAAAGTATTATGTAAATGTCAGTTAATACGTTTTCATTGATATTAATGCTACCTCATTCTTATCTTTTTTGGTGGAGGTGAGATAGAAACACTGAGGTAAATTGCTATTCTAGTATTATCCATGTACGGTTCATATTCTGTAGGAAATTGCTCAGGTGGCTAACATGATTTTTTATAATTAAATGGATATTGGGAGGTAAACTTATCTGCTGTAGACTAACTGAAAATATCTTCCAGACAACCCCAGGAACAGACAGGATGAAAGGGATGATATATATCTCATCTTTTACCCACAGGACTTCAATTTCTTCTGCTAGTTTTCCTCTTCTTCTTGTTCGTGTTATTATAGTAGAAAATATTGTTTCTCGTCTTGTTAAATGGGATACATATGGAAATAGGACAAGTTACCAATCTGTTATTATTTTTACATTTAATATTCTGGGCACAGTTCAAACCAGTCAGTAATCATTGATTAAGTGCTCACTATGTGCCAGATACTGTGTTAAGCACTGGGTACTTTCAAGTAGCTCATACTCCAGAGTGGGAGACAACATGCCCACAGCTATGTACACACAAGCTACAGACAGGTTAAATTGGGGACATTCATAGCATCTAAAGGGGCTAGGAAAGACTTCTTGTAGAAGGTTAGATTTTTGCTGAGACTTAAAAGTGAATAAAATATCTGTTTTTTATAACTGAATTATTATTATTGTTATTATTATAACTTTCTATATTGTAGTAAGTTTCTTTAGGATAGGGACTGTCTGAGAGAATAATAGAATCTTAGAGTTGGGAGAAACTTTAGAGATTATCCAACCTCTGAACAAAACATAAGTACAACAGCCTCATGTAATAATTGTTCAGAGGATGATTTAAAACCCAGAATGAGAAGAAACCCACTATACCTCACACGGATCCACTTGGGATGACTAAAATTGTCTTAATAAATATTTTAAAAGCTCTTTATACTATGCTAAAAATCTACCCTTCTATAATTTCTCTTCATTGACCCTAGTACTGCTCATTGGGATTATACAAAATAAGTCTTCTTCTTGAATATGATTCAAATAGTTGAAGGTGGCAACATATTCCCACAAAGTTTATCTTCTGTAAGTTAAATATCCCAAGTTCTTTCAGTATCTTGTCACACAACATGGGGTCCAGCCTGCTCCTACTTGACCTCCTCTGGACATACTCCAATTTGTCAGTCTTCTTTAAAATGTGACTTTTGATTGTACATCAACACAGACTGCTGAGAGAACAATTTCAGTTGAGCAAAGAGTATGGAAGCCCGATAACAAGAAGTAAAAGGAACAAATTTGTGGTGAGGAAAGAAGCTAGAAATAGGGAAAATTGGTGTTAACCACTAGTCGAGGTATTTTGTAGTAAAAGTAATCAAAGAAATATGATGGCGTCTTGAGGGAACATTGAGAGAGACAATCAAGGGGACAGTATTCAGGGTAGGAGAAACCCAGTGTGAAAGCTTAAAGATTTTAGACCACCAATGAAAAGGGATATGAGAAAAGAGATGAAGTTTTCTAGGAAAGGTGCAATGAGGAATAAGATTTTCAACAAAGGTTAGAAGAATGGCCTTTGGAAAAAAGGAGAGATACCAATTAACTGGTGGAGAATATACTTTGTAATGCAGTTTGGGTGGTTGTTGGAAAGCTTCTGTGAATCAAACTAAAACAAATCAACTTTTGAGGGTTTTGTTTTGTTTTTAATGGAGCAAGACCATAAAAAAGATGACACAATGGGTACAGACAGAAGTGTCTCTACCCTCCAACCCATTTCCATTACTGAAACCTACAAATCATTAGTTGGCTGTGTCAGATGTTATAAAGCTTTCTTCAAATTCTCTCTGGCAAAAAAAAAACAAAAAACACTGGGAAGAGTGTTTTTCCTCCTATGAACTACAATTGTATTTGATCTTATTTTTGTGTGTCTCTTAGAGCCTTTCATAATTTCTTTCTTAACACATGCTTATTTTTAATTGAGTCATTGAATTCATAACTGACTTTAAGTGGGATTTTTTTTTCAGTGCATGGTGGGTTTTCAGAATGGTTTGAATGGAGACCCTGTAGTGTCACCTGTGGTCAAGGTGTTCAGAAAAGGATTCGTCAGTGCAATAACCCCTTTCCAGCCAATGGTGGAAAGCCTTGCCAAGGCCCAGACTCAGAAATGCGCAGCTGTCAAAATAAACCTTGCCCAGGTAGATTTTGATAATCACTGCTAGATGTATTTTTCAGATTCTCACACCTTAGTCATACTTATCGGCTTCCTTAGAGCTTTCACTAAAACTGCTTTGACTGTGAAAATTTTCACCCTCATTTAGTGGATGGCAACTGGTCAGAATGGAGCTCTTGGGAAGAGTGTACAAGGACTTGTGGACAAGGAAATCGAACCAGGACCAGAACTTGTAATAATCCTCCAGCTCAGCATAATGGAAAGCCATGTGAAGGAAATGCTGTGGACATATTCATGTGTAACACTAAACCTTGTCCAGGTATATGCACAGTAACATTAAAATGTATTTGTTCAACATGGGTTGGACCTATTTCATGAATTAGAGGTACTTCCAATATGGTAACCCCTTTCACTGATGTTGACCAGCAACTCTATAACTTAAGAGTCTTAGAAAGATGCCTGAAACACTGAGAGATTAAATGATTGGTCCATTGTCACACAGTCAAAATGATTCAAATCAAATGAAGTCAACAAGCATTTGTTGTCTAGTCTGTGTCAGGCACTATGCTAAATTTCAGAAACCAGACATAAATCCACTACCTCACAACTCCAAGAGTGGCTCTCTATCCATTATGCCTTGATGTTTCTCTAAGATGCGAATATATTGTTCTTTGTCATTATATTTCCTTCCTTTTCATAAATATATTCTCTTACCTCCACTCTTGGGTGCATTCATTATATATCCTCAGTTCTGTTCTAGGGGAATGAAGGGATTGTAAATGTTTGGGTTTTGCCAAAAGTAGCACATGAAAACGTTTCAACTAGAAAAAATAGCCCCTAGATTTGTTTTCTTTTTCAAAATTGACATAATAAATTTGGGGGCAGATTTTTGTAACACTGAAGAATTCTAGAGCTGGAAAGCTGCTCAAAGATGTTTTGGTCCAAGAGTGGGGAACCTGTGGCCTCAAGGCCACATGCGGCCTTTTGACCAAATCCAAGTTTTACAGAACAAATCCTTTTATTAAGGGGATTTGTTCTGTGAAGTTTGGATTCAATCACAGGGCTGCACTTGAGGACCTAGAGGGCCATATGTGGCCTTGAGTTTGCAGGTTCCCCACTCCTATTCTGGTCTATCATTTTACCAGTAAGAAAATGGGACCCAAAGATAACTTGTCTACAGCCACCTGAAGTCAGAGCAGAGATAGGAAAAATGGAACTTAGAAGTGGAATTCTGCTTTCCTTTGATATTTTAACCAATCATTTAATTTAGCTAGCATGTATTGATTGCCCACTGTGTACAGAATAATGGGTGCTGGGTACTGTAGGAGATAAAGATGGCATACTTTTGTCCTCAAAGATCTTATAGGCTAATAGGAGAGGTAAAATATGAACCCAGGTAGAATATTATAGATGCCAAAAGAAAGGTTCAGTCTTTGCTTCCCTGGCCACTGACCCCCTCATCTACCTATATTTAAATAGATATGGGGTTATAGCTGCAAGAAGTAAAGAGGGACCCCAGCATCTGGGGAAATTTAAGAGATACCCACACTTCTATCTGAGAAAAATAATTCTTCTATGATGGAGAATATTAGTCATCTGCATGTAAAAGTAAACATTAAAGTGACAGCCTAAAATGAAATTTAGTAAATTTATTTAATGTGTTTCTCTAAAATTTTAAATCAGAAGCCATCCATAAGTACAAGGGATATATCATAAACTGTCATGTGGGAAACTGTGACCTGCCTATAAGGCAATATTGTAATAACCAAAGCTTGAGGTGACAGAATATGAATACTGGAGAAGTTTTTGTCAATGTGGTTCCAGCACTGTCTGAAGTGCTAGAGCACACAACACAAACTACTGGCTAAAGGGTTAGAAATTTCCCTAGAATAGAGAAGAGTGACATATTAAGCTATTAATAGGTATCTACATGTTAACAGTTAGTTGACTGTCTATACTTTTCATTTGCAGTGTTCTACCCCTAGCACACTTTTTTCACAGACACTGATTAAGGCCCTTAGAGAAACTGATGTTTCAGTGCCACCATTCCATATGGAGGTCAGGAGTGTCATATGAATCAAGTATCCCGGAAGCCCTCTTACCACTGAAAGTTGGCCTGCCACCGATAAAAGGCATTCAGTTCTATTATTTACACAGAGTAAACAGTCACTCTGATTCCAAACTCCGTGCATCCATCCACCTGACAGGATATATGATGTTGTTCCAGTCATGTAGTCCAATGATGTCATGTGTTAAAGATACCAAAAGGAAAACATTAATATATCTCCTTGGAAACTTTTGGTCAGTTCTTGCTGTTGCTTAGGAAATGGGTTAGAGTATAATTCAGGACATTTTAATTCATGAGCATTATGTAATGGAGAAAAATATTTTAAAAGAGTTACTGCTAAGGAAATAACCATTTTGTTGTGAATGCAAATATAAACTCTGTTATGGAATTAAAACAGCTCTGAAACACATAGAACCTCCTCAACATTCAACCTAAGGTTTCCTTCCCGAAAAATCTACTCTGATTTGTAGTTACTGTCACTTTCTCCTAATGGTTCTCCATCACCCTGATAATGAAGTGCTTATGGAGAGAACACACTGCCTGGGGACATTATAAGCATTCAGATGGTGCCTGCATGTACCAGCTCAACTGAATTAAGTTTCAAATTTGGGGCTGTTGTTTAAAGGTTACAAAATAAGGTTTGACTGGATGTTTCTTATTTGAACCATTTTTAGGCATCAAGTCAGCCACAGAATTTTAGAATTTCTCTACCAACAAGTTCCCATATAAAACAGATGAAAAAGAAGACTGCTTTTTTTTTAGTTCCAAAGAAAATGAATGATTTTAGGTCTTTGCTGTGAACATATTGTGTGACTAGAGTTTTTATTGAATTTTTTAAACATAGAAAAACATGACTTTGTGATCTAGTGCTTTGTCCTTCGTGTGTTCTCAGTTCAAGGAGCATGGAGCACTTGGCTGCCCTGGGGGTCATGTAGTGAAAGTTGTGGGAAAGGTACTCAGACAAGAATGAGGTTGTGTAATAATCCTCCCCCATCATTTGACGGAGCCTACTGTGAAGGAGTTGAAACACAAATGCAAATTTGTAATGAAAGGCCCTGCCCAGGTATGGTATAAAAATATATGTATGCCTTTAAGAAATAAAAACATAATGACTGACAATAATTGATATTTATATAGCACATCAGTTTGAAAAATACTTTATGTGCATTTATTGTGGTCTTCACAATAAACACTATGAAGTCGGTACTTCTGATATTGTTATCATCATGTGAATAAACAGGTTCAGGCTGGTGGAGTGAACTGACCCATAGTTACATAGCTAGTATGGAGTGTCAGAGGAGGATCTGAACCCAGTTTTCTTAACTTCAAATCCAGCAAACTAACCATTAAACATCATCTTCTTAGCTATGTATTGTTCAAACTGGGATCCCCTGTAATAATACTTCCAAGACTATCATTCAAACTAATATCACTGATCATCTTTACCGATGGTAAAAGGTCTTGTATGTTTTTCCAGTGGATGGCAAATGGGCTACCTGGGCCAGTTGGAGTGCCTGCAGTGTATCCTGTGGGGGAGGCTCCAGGAAAAGAACAAGGGATTGCTCTGACCCAGCTCCCAAGTATGGAGGACACAAATGTGAAGGGAATGATGTCCAGATTGACTTTTGTAATAGTGACCCTTGTCCAAGTAAGTATGGAAAGTAGTGGCTCTCCATCATGTTTATGACTACACAAATTACTTTTCACTTGGACAAAATAATTTTGCCTTCAATACACTTGAAAATTTTCCAGTGAAGTTGTCTCCTTGCTATCTCCCTGCTAATTCATCCTACACACCACTAACAGATTAATCTTATATACACTCTCCCAGTCTGGTGAAAAAAATCTACAATGTATCCCCCATTGTCTACTAAATAAAATACACATTTTCCCCTGGTATTCAAGGCCTTGTTAACTATGCCTATTCCAGACTTATCTCCTACAATCCCCATTCATTCCTGCATTCCAGTGAAACTGGACTTTCAGATGTTTCCCTAACACAATCTATAGCATTTCCCCTACTTGGGGCATCTTCTCTTCTCCATCCCCAGCTCTGCCTATCTAATTCATGGGATTGTAGATGGAGTGGTGGAAGGGATTTCAGAGGTCATGTAGGTCAACCCCTTAATTTTTCAGATGAGGAAAATGAGGCCCATGACATTTAAGTGACTTGGCCCAAAATCACGGAAGTGGCAAGTGTCAGATTTAAACTTCTAACCCAGGTTCATCTGACTCCAAATTTAGGATTATTCCTATTGTACCATGCTGCTACACTCCTTATTTTTCTTTTTTAAAATGCAATTTTGTTTTTAGATCCAAATTTTCTCCTTCCACCTCCAGTCTACCACTCTCCATCCCAGTAGAGAACCTTTTACAAAGATATACAACAAGCAAAAAAAAATTGCTTCGTTGGCTATGTCCAAATCAACAACAAACCTAAGCTTCAGTCTGTACTCTTAAGTCCATCACTAGAGTGTTTCATCATGAATCCTTTGAAATTGTGGTTGGTTAGATGTTGATTAGAGTCTCTAAGTCTTTCATAGTTGTTTGTCTTTACAAATATGTTGTTAATGTATAAAATGGTCTCTTCATTCTACTTTTCATCAGTTCATATAAATCTTCCCAGACTTATCTGAAACCATCCCAGGCAGAAAGGTTATGAGATTTCCTCCAACTTTATTCAACAGCTCATAAATAGGAGTAGATTGATGGGATTCAACTACAGGTGAAGTTTGACAATAGAAAACAGGCAATATGATAAAGGGACAAGGAATTCAAGAGCAGAGGACAGCATAGAAGAAAAATCGCTACTGTATTGAGACTGGAGAAGAGCAAAATCAGAGTCAAGGTAATAGCTTAAGAAAGTACTGAAGGGTGAAGGGAACAGGATGACAGTGATAACAAAGAACAAGTATAAGAAGTGTGAAGCATAGGGAGAGGTGCAATCATAACCTATTATGGTCAGGTAGGGAGATGTCTGAATTTCTAGTACATGACCATCCCTATCTGTGGCTGAGGTAGAGTGGCAGAGTCAGTGAGAGGCTTAAGAAGGTTGAAGAAATGGGACATTAGGGAAACTTTAATGTTTAACATGAATACATAAATATTAAAGTTCCCTAGAATAAGGACAGGTATTGAGGAAAAGATGAAGATGGTGATGCAGAGGCTGAATTCCTTGAAAAAGGACAGAAAATTACCCGGGGAGTAGTATTTTGATTGCACAGAAATTTTTAATTATGAACTTCAACATTAGAAAGTTTACTGAATGAAGGACACAAAAGTAGACTTATCTGAAAATGATAATGGAGAGCAAGGAGTATTCTTACCCCCCTTTCTAGGCTCAGTATATTAGGGAGTCTGAGAGAAGATACAGTTAATGATGGAGAGTATATCCAGGAGTGCAAAGTAACCAGGTGGGGAGTGCCAGGTCTCTCTAAGGGCTAATAAACAAAAAGAGTATAAAAAAGGTCTGGGTGAAAGGGAATGCGTTTGCTAGAGAATAGGAATTTCAGAGGGCACAGTAGAAGGAGTAGGCAGCTTTGGATTGGGACATCAAAGCCAGGTTGAGATAGATGGGGAGGAGGAAGGGACGGGGGAGAATTTTCTTTTCGATGACTTCAAGTAATATTTACAAGGATAGTACAGTACTTGTTACAACGCCTTGCATGTATAGTAAACTCAACAGATATTTAAAAGAAGAAATTATATGGTAGATGTTGTTTGGTGTTGGCAGAGATTATATTATTTAATTTGTTTTGCAAAGTATAGGTCATATAAGGCAATAGGTGCATGGTAACTTAATGACTACTAGTTGTTAATGCATGTGTTGAGCATCTGTTTGCTTCATTCTAATCACAGAGCCAAAATGTGGAGACCAAAAGTAAATTAATACCCACAAATATGAACTTGGCTAAAAACAATTGGTGTCTGGTACCCTAATTATTATTATAGAATCATTGAGAGATATCTCCAGAAACTGCCTAAGCCAGTATCCTATCTCCAGTCAGGACCTCAGCTAAACCTGATGAATTCTTCCATGACCACTTTAATATACTTCAGTGTTTATTAGTTCAACTTTCTTCTTCATGTCAAATAACACTGTGTTTTCAGCTCATGGTAGCTGGAGCCCATGGAGTGGCTGGGGAACTTGTAGCAGGACATGCAACGGAGGTCAGATGAGGAGATACCGCACTTGTGACAATCCTCGTCCAGCCAATGGTGGGAGAGCGTGTGCTGGGGCAGATTCTCAGATCCAGAGATGCAATATTGACATGTGCCCTGGTGAGCTTTTGATTCCTATTCAGCTTACATTTTTCTGAGGTTAAACAATGGCTGTCATTAAACCTGGTGGTATCTGAAGGTACAGAACTAATTTTATCCTTAAAATTGCATAATAAAAATTGGGTAGGTTGGATTACCATGAGCAAATAACATAAGCTATTTGTTTTATTCTGACACATTGTCACCAAAGAAATAATGTTTTTAAAGCCCTCAATAACTGAAAAGTACCATTTAGATGTAAGTAGTGGTAATCACATTACTTTGCACACTTGCTTACAGTGGATGGAAACTGGGGAAACTGGCAGACTTGGAGCAGGTGTTCTACATCCTGTGGAGGAGGAGAAAAAACTCGAAAACGTGTATGTAACAATCCAGCTCCATCCAAAAATGGGCGCCCTTGTCCAGGAGATGCTTCTCAGCTTTCCAGATGCAATATGCAAACATGTCCAGGTAGGCAGGTTAACAAGCTTCACAAATCAGTGTTATTCTCACAATTAAGACTTGTGTGACAGGAGAACAGGTTAAGCCACATGGGAAGATAATTTACTCTTCTCTTTAACTCAGTTATACTCTGTTTAGTGGAAAGAGCACCGAATTTGGAGTCAGAAGATGTGGATTCAAATGCCAAGCACTTATTAGCCAAATAACTTGCCTTCCAAAGTTTATCCTTATCTCTAAGACAGGCATGATAATGCTGCCTTACATGACTATTTTAAGGAAAATGTTTTGTAACCGAAAAAGGGATATATAAATTAGAATTGTTCTTCATGGCTTCCTCTTATGCCTCCCAGACCGTAGGGGGACATACAAGGTAAAGGAAAGGAGAGTAAACCAGTCAAGTCTACTCTAGACCATCCTGTTTTGTGACAACAGCCCCTAGATGTGTATACCTAGTTAAGAACTACTTTCATTTCCCCACCAAACTTGTTGTAGGCCACTGCTACCATCTCTTGGGACCATTTTGCAATGATAAATAACTGGCAGGTTGAACCACACTGAATAATCAGATCATTTTGTTCATTATTGAGAGGGATATTTGATGAGAACTAGCAAGCACATGGGATGTCAAGGAAATGTATAGCTCAGTAACAAACAAATTCATGAAAACAGATTCTGTGTATTAAGAATATAATTATTTAAAATAACTCTATGGTATAATGGAAAGAACATGGGATTTGGGGTCAGGAAACCTGGATTCAAAGTTCAGTTCTGCCACTCAACCAGCTCTGTTAACTTGGACAAATCACTGAAGTTCTTTGGGGCTCTGCTTCCTCATCTATATACTGTTACCTAAAAGCCTTAAATAATCTAATATATGAAAAGCATTTTTGCAAACTTGAATCTACTCTATATAAATGCCTGATGTGCTGTAAAAGGGATTCTTCTTTCTGATAGGATTTTAACTTTAGGACCACTGAGATCCCTTCCAACTCTAAAGTTCTAATTTTTGTTGCCCAACCAATAGTTCTAGTCTTTACATGAAGGTCCCTAGTGAGAGAAAACCTGCTTTCTACCCCTTCCACTTTAGGACCTAAAGCTAGGAAGCTTTTCCTTACTTTAAACCCAAATCTGCTTCTTTGTATCTTCCACCCATTATTCTTAGTTTTGCCCTCTGGTGCCAAACAAATCCAATTTCTCTTCTTCATAAAAGTTTCTCAGATATTTAAAAAGAGCACACATACCCACCCCCAAATCCCTCCTTTATACTAATTATTTCTTCCCACAAATACTCTATTATAATTTCTGCTTCTAGCATTGTTATTTCAATTATCTCCAAATAGGGAGATTTCTCCCAAATTTCTTCCTATCTCCCAGTGTGATTATTGCCCTAATTACAAGTAACATATAGTAAAACTTAGGTACTATGTTAAGAAACCCTCTTTTCCATTTGAGTGATCAAATGCTCTACCACACCAGGACATAATGTATCATTTAAACTATAAAATGATAAATGAGGAAGAATTTCTAAGAGAATCCTCCAGGTTAAAGCTTTTTTATGAAGATATCATGCTTGGACATTGGCATCATTCCTTTCTCAAATTCTGATATGAATCAGTGTGTGTGTGTGTGTGTGTGTTTGTGTGTTTTAAAGACCTATGATTTCATCAGTGTAGGGAGCTCCCAGGAAGGAAATTCCTTTCACTTATCCAGATCTGCTACCTAAAGTACTGGATAGGAGCAGCTAGATGATGCAGTGAATAGAGCACTGACCCTCTTTATCTGCCTCTCTAGAATGCCTGTGTCTGAAAAGAATATACTTCTTTCCTTCCACACTGTTGATGCAATTTTTTTCTCATCTGCAGATGTTTTTCTTTAACTCCTTCCCCTAACAGGTGGGCCACAGCAGGCCAGAGGAAGTGTTATTGGAAATATTAATGATGTTGAATTTGGAATTGCCTTCCTCAATGCCACAGTGATAGATAGCCCTCACTCTGACACTCGAGTCATACAAGCCAAAATTACCAATGTCCCTCGAAGTCTTGGTGAGTTTCTTTGCTCCTTCAAATTGAAAATAGGTTCTAAAAACATTGCAAATTTGCTCCACTCTCTGCACCCTGCTTGATTTCATTAAGATTATCCCTGCCCTCCACTAGGACTGGAAAATTGGGGTTTTTTATTGATGTATTTTCAGACATGCTTCATGGTATATTAAATTATTTTCTCAAGAAATTTCCCTGAAGTGTCAAAGTTTTCTTAAGTGACTCACTGGACTATACAGAATATCAGAACAACAGGTCCCTACTAGTTTCTTCAGCTAGCTTTTAATCAATATATTACATTGATTCCTGTTATACATACCCAGTCCAGTGAGGATACCCTCACTAACTACAGTCTTCAAAATAGAAACACAATTTGCAACTAGTTAGGAACTCCAGTTCCTAATGATTCATAGCTTTGAGTTGTATCACTGAAAAAACTAGACCTAATAAACATTTGACTTCTTTATCACATGTACTTTATTTCCTAAGGTCCAGCAATGAGGAAGATAGTTTCTATCCTGAATCCCATTTATTGGACAACAGCGAAAGAAATAGGAGAAGCTGTTAATGGTTTTACCCTAACTAATGCAGTCTTCAAAAGAGAAACACAAGTGGAATTTGCAACTGGTTAGTGACAGCTGAACTCAAACATCTGTTAATCTAAGATATTTCTGAGTGAATTAAGATTGGGTATCTCAGTAAAATGTGTTATGATTACACTCTTGCTACTTGCAATTTCAAAGTAATTGATTCAATCTCCTCATAAGGAATATAAAAAGAGTGTCTTGTTTTCTGTGAAAATTATATTGAAGCTAGATCTATATGAAACCAATTGTTTCTAAACTACATGGTATTTTTTTTTGTCTTTTTATCCTAAGCATGGAACACATACCTTGCATACAGTACCCAAGTAACAAATGTTTGTTGAACTGAATTGTGGCTATAAGTTGTCAGAGTGAGTATTAAAGCTCAGACAGGGAGGCAGCCTGATCCAATATATAATAATGAATATTTCAGTAATAGTCTTATTTCCTATGGATTTGACCAGTAGTTATAATGAAATTTAATTGAAGTTATTTGTTGAGGAGATATAATTCAATTCAATTCAACAGACACTTAGGGTGCCATTGTACAGTCATACTACTTTTAATATTTCTAAAGATCTCATGGTGCATAATGGTATGGGAGATGCATCCACCAGATGGGTTAGGGGGAGAAATTTTCTGGTGATAAGCTTCTTCAAACACGAGGCAAGTCATTAAACAAGAGGCATATCCAGTAGACAAATAAATCCTTTCTAGGTTGGTGGTACTGGCAAGAATTTTGCAAATTATTTGTAATGTCAAGTTATAAAGTTGAGACTTAAGTGGAAATAAAAAAGAAGTTAAAATAAGTTCCCATATCAAGATTCCCCTGACTATAACTATCTATACTTTTATTCCAATACAAAATTTGGTGTATAAAATAACAATGATTTTCATAGTAAGAGTTCAGGTAGTTTTTCAGATAAAATTTATCCATCCTATACTGGTGTGTAGTTGGAGTCAGGTTGCTTGCTGTTACTAACCCTAAAACTAGTTTGATGACACTGAGGTCTAGGACAAGCTATGAATTTTTTTTTCACTTCTTGAGATGGCCGATAAAGGATAGCTCTCGACATTCTGTTGACAGTTGTTATGATGGGCAAATCACCTATGACTTTGAGCATACCATTCCAAGGTAATAATACTTGCCATAACTATGTAAATGTTAACTTTTATTATGGCTTAAGGGTCCCAAAATCTCTGCCTAGAGAACTGTAATCATGAAGATTTTTGTGGCTTCTTTTGTGAAAGAAATTCATCACTGCTCATAGTCCTAAATGTTTAGAATCTTTTTGTAATAATATAAAAAATAAAGTTATTTTTCATGAGCATATATTAATTCAGGTTTAATAAGTGACATTTTGCTGTGGTTAACTAGAAGACTATGTAATTTCCAAGCTAAATTTTAATTTAATTCCCATATCTGATGTGTTTAAAAAAAGGTGAATTAAAACAATATGACTGAAGTTGAAGATAGGGAAAATCTATCAAGTGGTTTCATAAATCATGTTCCTTTCATCCATTAAAGCGAATGCATTGAAATTCACAGGAGAAATTTTGAGGATGACTCACATTGCTCGGGGTTTGGATTCCGATGGAACTTTGATGCTAGATATTGTAGTGAGTGGCCATGTACTACAGCTTCAATCACCTGCAGATGTTACTGTAAAGGTAAAGTGCTAATAAAAAGTGACCTATTTTTTTCAGGTCTCTGATTTCATTGGTATAGGAAACTCCAGATAAGGAAAGTCCTTCTACCAATGCAGATTAGGCTCATTGCTATGTTTACTAGTATACTGATGCATTTTTATGTGTACATCTTAATTACTTCAGTCAGAGCTACTTCAGTCAGTCAGACAAGAGTTATTCAATGTGCCAAGTACTATGCTAAGTGCTGAGGATACAGAGAATGGCAAAAATAGTCCCTGTTTTCAAGTAGTGTGTAGTCTAATGCCAGAGAGAACATGCAAACAAGATAGAGACTAAATTGAAAGTAGTCTCAGATGCATTAAGGCACTTAGATTAAGAAGGGCCGAGAAAGGCTTCTTGCAGAAGGTGGGATCTTAAGGGAAACTTGAAGGAAGCCAGGAGGTAGAGATAAGGAGAGAGAACATTCCATGTATGGGGGTCAGTCAGCAAAAATGCCTGAAATTGGGAGATGAATGCCTTGGGATAAAAAGACCAGAAAGGTGGGTAAAGGCCAGGTTATGAAGGATTTTAAAAAACAAACACGAGTTTAAATTTGATCCTGTAGGTTAGTCAACACAATGACTGGGGGTTTGGAGGGGGAATGACATGGTTATATTTGTGCTTTAGGAATATTAATTTGACAGTTTAATTGAGGATGGAGTGAGAAGATACTCCAGACAAGGAGAAGAACCAGCAGATTATTGCAATGGTCCAAATATGAGGTGATGAAAGCCTAGATGGTGGTGGTAGTCATGTCAGAGGACATTAATAGCAGTGTACAAGAGATACTACAAAAGTAGAAATGACAGTACTAGACAATTAATTGGACATGAGATATGAGAAATGATCAGGAGTCTAGAATGGTGATATCCTCAACAATAATGGGGAAATTAGGAAGAGGAAAGGGTGTGGGGGGGAAAGATGATGAGTTCAGTTTTGGATATATTAAGTTTAAGATGTCCAAGATGTTGGAGATAATTCATTTAGTAAGCATACTCTGGTTCTGAATCTCAGAAAACAGGGATACTGCCATTCCCACTTTTATTCTGACTACAGAATTTATAAACAGAGCACAAACTGCTTTTGTTAACGTTCAGGGGAAAAAGATCCTAAGGAGATATGTGT
The DNA here is from genome assembly GCA_011680675.1 of Gymnobelideus leadbeateri. Classification (NCBI taxonomy): domain Eukaryota; kingdom Metazoa; phylum Chordata; class Mammalia; order Diprotodontia; family Petauridae; genus Gymnobelideus; species Gymnobelideus leadbeateri. The sequence continues at coordinate 1,133,372 of WOXC01004630.1, forward strand.
TCCTGCCTCAACTCTAGTCAAGTCAAGCCTGTAGATCAAGATGAATGCCATCATGCATGACAAACAGGTCACCAGCCTGGGACTGGTCATCAGTAAGAAAGTTTGACAGATCTTCAACAAGAAGAGCAGGCAGAAATTCTCCCTCAGAATGCTTCGGGAAATGGGGTGAACCTGCATTGGATGGCCTCTTAGTAACTTCAGTCAGAGTCTTGGTCTGGTTCTTAAAAAGCTGCATATGTAACATGATCCAGGAACTAGTCTGCTTAGAGACTTATTTAGAGTTATTAGAATTCCTTTGGTGTCAGGATCCATACTCACCAATTCATTAGTAACTGTCCTCCCCTTGGAAAAGAGGCCAGTCTAATAAGTCTGCATCAATGAGTCAAAAAAAATCAAACAATAAGAAGGACCCTAGAGAGGTCATATGATCCAACTTCATCTAACTCTCCTCAGCTTTAGGACAAAAACTATATAAAATAACAGAAGTTATAAATGGTTATCAAGATGTGTATTAAGTTCTTCAGGGGAAAATGTTCTAAGATTTTCCACCATGGGCTATTATATCCTCTTGGTGATTTGTTAGCCTGATATATTAAGACCTATTAAATTAAATCATTTATCTCAAGTTTTTGTAGATATATTGGACCAATTAGCATCACAAACACATAAAAGTCACTCAGTAGAAAACTTAAAGGTAGGCAATGTTATCTTTAAGGCTTCTTCTCTAACTTTTAACCTTAATACTTTTGCTAAATTTTGATATAGTGCAGTGCCTTTGGCAGGGCAGGGGAACATGACATGCAGTGTTACTAAAATAGGGTATGACCAATGAGGACAAGCCCTCACAAAGCATATAAGCATCTTCTCTGTAACTCACAGTTTTCTAGAATTACCTGGGGGCAGTAAGAGGTTAAATACCTTTCCTGGGCTATGCAGCCAATAAATGTTATAGGCAGAATACCCAGGTATTCTTGACTCCAATGCCAGTTCCATATCCCACTATACAACAGCTCTAGCAGTGACCTTATCAAACAAATATAAATATAGTGAGAAGGACTCTATCATCACATATGTTTTAGGATTATATAGTCTGGATAAGAAAGCATTTTAAAATTCTTCTCCTTGGGGGAATCTTCAGAGAGAAAAAATTACTATGAGCTTTTAGGTACTGATGTTAAAATAAATATTGTTCATTTTAGGATTACACAGAAGACTATATTCAGACAGGTCCTGGACAACTATATGCATACTCCACCCGCCTTTTCACTGTTGATGGTGTTAGCGTCCCATATACTTGGAATCACACCATTTCCTACGATCAGACTCTGGGAAGAATGCCATTCTTAGTAGAAACCCTCCATGCCTCATCTATTGCATCTGATTACAACCAATTAGAAGAAACTCTGGGTTTTAAAATCCATGCTTCAATATCTAAAGGTAATTTTAAAGATACCTATACTCATACCACTAATTTCTTACTAAAAGGGCAAAAAACCTCAATGGAATCCTTTTTCATAATGTAAGGATATTAGGAGACAGGATCAACATTCATGTTATATCCTAAATTTGTAATATGAGACTTTCATTGCATGCTCTTAGTAATATAGAATGATAGAATGGTAGAGCTTGAAAAGTATAATAATATATAATAATCTGGCAGAAGTCTTTTCTTCATACAGTTTGAATAATATTATTCTTTGGGGAGTATGCCTTGACCTGTTCTGTTTCTGAATGTTTCAATGTGTTCTCATTGTTCCTTAATGAACCTTCTCCTTTACTCAATTCCCTCTCTCATTCCCCATAGGAGCCATTCAAAACCTTTTATTTCTCCTCTAAGCTGGCATGGTACTTTCTGAAGATGGCCTAACATCATACTCCACTGAAAAGACTTAGACCATCTTCCATAGTCCCTTTCTCTATTCCTCAGGATTTTTCAGGATTATCTTCTCTCCTTCCCTTTGGTCACAGAAGAAGAATATGTCCTTTACCTATGAGACCCAAATAATGAACTCATCCAGCTACCATCACATCTCTCTACTACCTTTCCTGTTAAATTTGTTGAAAAACTTGCATACACTCATTCATCCAACTCTTTCCTCCACTCTTTGCAATATATCCTTTTCCCTCACCATTTTCCTGAAATTGGTTCTTCAGAAATTACCTACGACCTTGTGATACACAATTACAGGTATGAGGTAATTTCTCTGCTTCTCTTTCTCTGGCTGCTTATCCTATTACTATACCTTTAATTTGTGTTATTCCCCAAGGCCCAACTTTTTCTTCTCACCTTGCACTCTGTACTCTCTCCCTTTGCAATCTCATTCACTCCATCAGGGCAGCTAGGTGGCACAGTGAATACAGCATCAGCCCTGGAGTCAAGGACCTGAGTTCAAACCTCAGACACTTGACACACTTACTAGCCATATGGCTTTGGGCAAGTCACTTAACCCCAATTGCCCTCCAAAAAGCAAAAAAAAAAAAAAATCTCATTCATTCCTGTGACTTTGACTACCTCCTACATGCAGATAACTCCCTAAGCAAAATCTCCAGCCCTGGCCTTTTTTTCTGAACTATGAAAGTGCATCTACCACTTGCTTATAATATAACTTCACTTTAGGGTCTCATGAATACCTCAAACTCAATGTGGTCAAATCCAAAATTATCTTTCCCCTAAACCTGTTTCTTATTATATTTACTGTGGCATCACCATTGAACCAGTTTCTAATGTTCCAGGATGTGGTAGTGTCTTTTACTATTTTCTCTCTTACCTTTCAAATCTAATTATTTACCAAATCTGCTGAATTTCACCACTATAATATCTCTTCAATCTGTCCCATCTTCTTTCTCCCCACTGCCACCATCCTTGCACATTTCATTACTAACCATTACAGTTATCTCTCAACAAGTCTTCCCACTAAGATAATTTAACTTAAAACAAAGGGATTTCAAAGATCATCTATTCCAACCCCTTTTCATTTTTACAGATTAGGAAACTGAGGTACAGAAGGATGTACCAAAGGTAGGTCCCCGAATCCAAATCTTTTCACTATACCAGACTGCTTCCATTCTGTGAATCCACCAATCCATCTCCCATTAACAAATCAGTATAGTAAGTACTGAAATTGCATAAAAGAATTCTCAATGGAGATAATACTGGAGGCCCAGATAAAAACTCTTCAAACTTTGAGAAGAGAAATAGATAGTGATAACTTAATAGAAGAAATCACAAATTTAATAATTATAATCCTGGATATGAATAAATTAAATCTGCAAAAAATAAAACCCAGGGGCGGCTAGGTGGCGCAGTGAATAGAGCGCCGGCCCTGGAGTCAAACAAACAAAACAAAAAAAAAACCTAGCCGTGTAACCTTGGGCAAGTTACTTAACCCCAATTGCCCTAAAGAGGCGGCTAGGTGGCGCAGTGAGTAAGAGCGCTGGCCTCGGAGTTGGGATGACCCAAGATCAGATCCGGCCTCAGAAAATGAGCACCCACGCATAAATAATGACTAGCCGTGTAACCTTGAGCAAATTACTTAACCCCAATTACTTTAAAAAAAAAAACCCAACAATTTTGTGCAATCAAGAAAGATATTTCAAACATACAGAGTATAGATGAGAGGATACAACAAAAGTTATTTTGCTTAAAATTACTATAGACAATGAAAAAAGTGATAATAAAAATATATGCGTTAAATGTAATTGATCATGACTAATTTAAGAAATGTTGGATGAATTACAAAAAGACATCAATAATATCACAGTAATAATAGGATACTTTAATATTCCTTTTTCAGAAATAGATAAACCCAGCAAAAAGATGAACAAGAAAATATAGAGTTGAATGAATTTTAATAGAGGTAGCATGATAAAGTAAAAAGATCACTGGGATTAGAGTTAAAGGATTCAAATTCCACCTTACTGTCTGTGTGACCTTGGGCAAGTCATTTAATCTCTTTGAGCCTCAGTTTTCCAATATGTAAAATAAAGGGGTTTGACTAGGTGATCTCAGTTATCTTCCCCACTCTGGAAGCTTTGAATTGGCCCAGCCATTCTGGAAAGCAGTTTGGAAAGAAAGTGATTAAAATGTCTATGCCCTTTGATCTAGAAATCCTCCTGCTAGATATACATACCACCTCCCACCCACCCCGCAAAGAGGTCAAAGACAAAGTATTCTACACACCCTAAAACGTGTAGCACTTTATTTTTCTGAACCTGAGAGTTACTGGATAAAATAAGTTTGACTGATCTTTGGTTACTTCTAAATTGGCCTATTAAAGAATACACATATTCTTGGAATCTCATAACACTTTTGTATAAATTGATCATGTGCTAATGCACATAAAGAAAACATAAATGTGAAAAGCCAGATATAATTAAAATATTGTCTGTAAACCCTAATGCAATAAAAATGGAAATGAATAAAGGAAATATGAACAAAAGATACAGATCTAAGTGGAGACTTAATAGTGATATATTAAATAACAGTGAGTCATAAGTCACAAAAGTAATATGTTAAATATAATTACAAAAATGAGATGACATACCAAAACTTGTGCGACACAGTTAAGGCAGTTCTCTCAGGAAAATTTATTTCTCTGAAAACCTAAGCCTACAAAATAAAAAAAAGGGGGGGATTAATGATACAAACATGTAACTAAAAAGATTTTTTTAAATAGTCACTATAAAACAAGTACAGAAGATAACATTTTGAAAACTAGAGGAAAAATAAATAAGCATCTCATATGGACATAGTTGTTTGCTTGGTGTCTTACCCAATAGAATGTGAGTTCCTTGAGGGTAAAGACCTTTTTTTTTCACTTTGCATATATGTGTGTTTGTATTCCCAACACTTAGAACAATGCCTGTAATATAGCATTTAATAAATGATCATAAATTAACATTAGTAGCCTGATCAAGAAAAAGAAGGTAGAAAATCAGATTACAAAATAAAAACTTAAGTAAGTTGAATTTACAACAAAGTAAAATGAACTACCAGAAACTACTATATATATAGTCATATACTAGCAAAACTGAGAATTAAAAGGAAATTGAAGAAAATCAACAAAAATATAAAACCCCTAAACCAACAAAATGGGAAATCTAAAAAAAACGTCAAAATAAAATATCAAGCAAGCTGTAAATTTCCTTTTATCTTTTCTAAAATTTTGTGTTGAATAATTCTGATTTTACATCAACTATATGTTTGTATAAACTGATTTAGAGTAAAATAAGCAGAATCAAAAAAAGCAATCCATTTACAGACTACAACTATTTAAATGAAAAGACTACTTACACTGACTAATGGAGAAGAATTAATAAACAGCCCAAAGAACAGATAAGGAAAATATTTCCCACAGCACAGAGACATAGTACTATGACGGAATGCTGTTTACAATGTCAAATGCATTGTATGTCCATATATAGTATGACTCTCTCCTCTTTATATATGCTTAAGTGATTTCCAAGTTCAATTTGGAGGAAGAGGAGAGGCTGGTTTTGAGGGGTCTCCCCCAGAAATGAACATGATGTAAAGATAAAGACCATCAATAAAATATACATAGTTTTGAAATCTTTAGGCATTTCCTATTGGCCACTGGAGGGGAGGGGGAGAATCTTTAAACTCCTTTTTCTGGTATTCAGGGCCCTCTACATCAGGTCCTGTAGGACATTTTCAACTTTATTTCATATTTCCTTCCCTCCTCACACCCCCTTTTCAAGAAGCTTTCCTTGATCTCCCTGTCAATGACCCTCTTTCTCAGTTCTCACATAGCCCTTTATTTTACATCTCTGTAATGTACTTATTGTTCAGTGTTGGATATTCTATGTGTCTTATTCTCCTACTATACTGAATGCTCAATGAGTGCACAGACTTATCTTAGCTAAACTGATTTTCCCTCAGTACCTAGTACAATGATCTTTAGTAGGTTCTGGAAGGCACTTACATGTTTGTTAGAATGCATGAATGAGGTCTGTCAGGCTTTCTCTAGAATCTTCTATAATTTGTCAGCTTCTTTATAGTATTCATGCATACATACAGTGAGAAAAGCAAACTACAATACTTTTCTGTAATCTGGGAACCTTAAAAAGGAAAAAAAAAGTTTTCTTTGAATTAAATATTTGTCAAAGGGAATGTTTATTTCAGAATTCATGCAAAATAGTATAAAGTTATGTTTTAGACATAACTGGTCAAATTCTAGACAAATCTCAAATATTGAAGGAGCAAGAAATCAGCAGATTTGAACATCTTTTCTTGTGCCTGGAATTATTTAAAGTGATTTATTTTTATTTATTTTAGACTACTTTCTCTTTGCAAATGTAGTTCATAGCAATTCATCTCTGAATTCTTTTATGCCATGTGGTGCTTTAGTGTTTCTCTGGGGGTTTCCTATTCAATTAGAAGGAGCATACCAATTAGCCTTCTGTATTCCTGTGGGGTTCTGAAGTTTCTTTAAGTATTCCATGATGTTATTTTATAGATAATAAATGTTTGCATGATTTCTAGCTTTGAGCTGTGAGCTCACAAGTTAAAATGATCTAGGTTGTCCTTTTTTGGTTGTGTTCTCGCTTCTTCAGAATGCATCCCAGCAGATATTCCCCAGCATAATTCACATACACAGATACTTAGGAGGTAAAATGGCAAAGGAATTTGCCTCATTTGTTCTGATCCATAGGTATGTTTTCTTCTTGAAAGTAGCTGGAGAAGTTGGCTCTCTAAAGGTTCAAAATAAGAATAGTGTGGGAATGTGAATCCTTAGCACAGGGGGCTCATCATAGTCTTGAAGTGTTTCTAGTGCCAATTTCCTAAAAGGAGAGTGGAGACCCAGTGTTTTCTTTGCTCCAACCATGCAGTTTAGTCTCTTACCTGCCAGCTAGCTGCTTTCAAATCCAGCCCCAACTTCCATCACACTTACACACCATCTCTTTAATACTCTCTCTAAAAAGGTTGTTTTTTTTTAATTTCCTCAGAGATACTCTGTTAACTTACAACGAAACTGTTTTTCTTGGCCAGACTGTCTATGATCATCTCTATACCCAAAATGCATGTCTGGGCTCCTGGTTGCACTGCAAAGCATCACAGCCTGCCCTTAAAGTCAGCTCTGTCAAAAATCAAAGCCTTTCTTAAAATTAGCTAAGTAATACAAATTATGTAATAACATGACAATCAAAACTTGTCTCTCTGGATTTTATCAGCATAGTTCTTAAAGTGAAACATACAACCAAAAATAAATTTCCTTCATGTCTTTCTTGTCTGATCAGGGAGAGTGAGGCACATATTAGAAACATAGAAGATGTATTGTTCCCTCAGTCACTTTCTAATTCATTTTCTCTTCTTTTTGTGTCTCAGGGCTTTGATTGGGTAAATCATTTTTACACATGATGGAGAAAGTTAACTATTGATCCCTGCTTTTTGTTGAAGCTTTCAAACCATTTTGTTGTTGTTATTGTTTAGTCGTTTTTCAGTCATGTCTTACTCTTTGTTACCCCATTTGGGGTCTTCTTGGCAAAGATACTACAGTGGTTTGCCATTTTCTTCTCCAGCTTATTTTACAATTGAGAAAACTGAGGCAAACAAGGGTAAGTGATTTGCCCAGGATCACACAGCTAATAAGTATCTAAGGTCAGATTTGCACTCAGCAACATGAGTCTTCCTGATTCCCAGTCCAGTGCTCTCTCCATTGCACCACCTAGCTGCCCCCTTCACACCAGTTATAAATCAAAATAACTTTCTATGCTCATAAATTTAATCTCCTCTTTCTGAAAAATACATGTGAAGCAAAACACATTTAGAACAGCTAGTCTTAGCATCCATTCCTTCATTCAACAGACACTTATTTAAGTCCTGTGTATACCTGTGTCCTAGGTGCTGTCCCAGCACTGTTATATCACTACTGAAGAAGAGGAAACATTGAAAGCTTAATTAGGTTAGCCCTTGGCTACAAAAACTCTAAAAAAATCATAAAAATAAAAAGGTGTACATTCCCAAGAAGGCCTGATGGCATAGTATAAAATCATATTCTTGGATAAAGAAACTGGCTCTAACATTTAGGGGCTGGGTAATGTTAGTCAAGCCACATAACCTCTCTAACCTTACTTAGTTTTCTCATTTGTGAATGGAAATAGTAGTTCCTTCCTCAAGGAGTTGTGAAACACTTTTTAAACTTTAAAGTTCTATAGAAATGTGACATGCTACTAAAGGGAGCCTAAATAGAACCTTGAAAAAGACCCAATATAATGTTGAGTGTTTGCCTAAATAGAAGTGTAGTATATTCTCTCTCTTCTTTTGGGTCACTTTTTTTTTTTGCTTTTTGGAGGGGGGAGGGTAGGGCAATTGGGGTTAAGTGACTTGCCCAATGTCACATGGCTGTGTGTGTGTGTGTGTGTGTGTGTGTGTGTGTGTGAAGTGTCTGAGGCCGGATTTAAACTCAGATACTCCTGACTCCAGAGCCATTCCTCTATTCACTGTGCTACCTAGCCACCCCAGGTCACTTTTTCAAAATGGTAATTGACATATCTGCTCTAAGTGAGTTCTTTGTCCATTCACTAAAAGTCTCATGATTTAAAAAATTGTAATCCTAATCTATCACAAACATCATGATGCCTAACCTGTATAATACTCTGGATTTTAAAGCCCTTCACAACCTAACTCCTATTTTTCCAATCTCCTTGCAATTTACTCTCCTTCACATATGGTATGATCCAGGCATACTCATCTTTTGCATTCCTTTTCCATGACACTCCAGATTACATGTTTTTTCACTGTCTATCTCCATACCTAAAATATTCTATCTCCTCCCCTCAGTATTCTGGATTCCCTAGCTTATTTTGAGACATCTTTCCTAATCGCATCACCCACTGGTAGTGCCTTCCTTCTGAGATTACCTTATATTTATTATCTATACCTATAGCTATATCTCAAACATACACATTTTTGCATGTTAGCTCTCTCATTAAAATATAAGCTCCCTTGAGGTCAGGGAATATATTTTTAACTTTTCTTTGTATCCTTACTGCTTAACAGAGAGCCTAGCATATTGTAAGTGCTCCATCCTTTAGAATCCCTAGTACTTCAAACAACTTCAATCAATTAGTAAACATTTATTAAGTGTCTGCTAGGTGACTGGCACTGTGCTATTCACTGGAGATACAAAAAGAAGCAAAAGACAGTCCCTACCCTTAAGGAACTCACTGTCTAAAGGGGGAGACAACATGCAAACAAAATATAGACAAAGCAAGCTATAATCAGGATAAATAGGGGTAATTAACAGAGGGAAGGCACTAGAATTAAGACCTTTATTATTTATTATTTATTATTTATTATTAATTATGACCTTTCCTGATCTTCTCTGTTTTAAGTAGTCTCTCTTACTTATTTATATGTGTACCAGTTGTATTCTCCAGGAGAATGAAAGTTCCTTAAGGGAAGGGACTATTACATTTTTTGTCTTTGTAGCACCAGTGCTTAGCATAGTGACTTATATTAATAAACATCCAATAAATATCTGTTGAAACATATAACTGGACCCACTAACCTGTTTCACTTCTTAGTAAACATTTCTGTCAGAATATTATATCTAACCTAAAACTCTACTGCCACAAGTTTTGTTTTTCTTGTCAGAATTTTCTTTCTATAACTAAGAAAATTTTATTATTACAGTATCACCTTGTCAGGTGGGATGAGGTAGCCCACCAATCAGTCAACCAACCAACATTTATTAGCACCTACTATGTGTTCAGTACTGTGACATTCACTAGGGAGACAAAGGCAAAAATGAAATAGAGAATGTGAGAGATGGCAAGGCCCTTAGTAGCCATCTGCTCTAACCTACCCACCGAGGCAATCCCCACTGTAATGTACTTGACAAGTGGTCATCCAGGCTCTGTTTAAAGACTTCCAAGGAGGGAGATCTCACCACTTCTCAAAGCAAAATTTCCTACTTTGGGACAGCTGTAATTGTTAGGAAGTTTTTCCTTACATAAAAAGGAATTTGGCATCTTTGCAACTTCCACCCATCGCTCCTAGTTTGGCCCATGATAGCCAAAGAGAACAAATCTGATTCCTCTTCCATATGACAGCCCTTCAAGTACTTGAGCAGTTATCATGGGCTATCCCACCTCCTAGTCTTCTGTTCTTCATTAAATAAATAGGCTCATTCCCTTCAACCACTTCTCATATGTCATGAACTCCAGGCTCTTTAGCATCTTGGTTGTCTCCTCCCAACAATCTCTAATTTGTCAGTGTCCTTAAATCACAGGGATCAGGAGTAAATACAGTATGAAAGATAAGGTCTGACAAGGGCAGAGTGCCGTGAGATTATTACCCCCCAGGTACTGGAAATTTATCCCCTGACACAGCCCAAGACTGCATTATCACTTTTGACTGCCACCATAATACTGATTCAATACCTCGAGCTTTCACTCCACTAAAATCCCCAGCTCCTTCTCATAACATCTACTATCTATCCAATGGCTCCCCTATCATATATACTTGGAACTGATTTTTTGTACCCAAGTACAAGATTTTATATTTACCCCTAATGAATTTCATCCAAATAAATACAACCTACCATTTTACATGTGAAATCAGGCAAAACTTATATCTATGTTAGCCATGTTGAAAAAACAAAAGAAAAAGAAAGTGAAAGTATAATCAACCCAATGTTTTAATCCTGTCAAGATCCTGTTGTATCCTTACTCTGACACCCATTGTGAGAGCTATCCCTAATTTTGTGTCATCTGGCAATCTAATGAGTATACCAGTTATCTTCTTTCCTAAGTTTTTGATAAAAATGTCAAACAGCACAGGGCCAAGTGGGGTACTTCACTGAAGACTTTCTGTCATACTGTTCTCAAGAGTTTAAATCAAAGAGAGTCTATCCTCTGGGAGTAGGGATTTAATTATATAATTAATAATGAACAAGGAAGTCCAAAATTTTGCTCTGTGAAATTACTTTCGTAAATTATCTTCCTTGATAGTTTTTTTTCTTTATGTAGCTAAGCAATGAGAATGCCCTTACATTTTTAATAGGCTCAATTTTATGTTTTAATTATTTTAGTTAATCAGGTCTATATCGTAAATTCTCCACATTCAGTTTAAATCTCCAATGTTGACCAGCTTTCTTATTTATATAGAAAACCTGGATTAGATGATCTCTAAGGCCTCTTCTAGAAAGACCTTAGGCTACATATGCTATATGTTGGCGATATGCTTGTTATCATCTATGATCCCTTCCTAACCTAGTTCACCAAGCCAAACTACTTAATTGTTTTTGCTGCAAAAAGATGATTGCAGCTTTGCAAAAATCAATTTAAAAGATTATTGTCCCAAAGGAAAGTCACAGTGAAGATGAGACAGAGCAAAGAAATATTTATATAGTTCTAAATTTCTGATACATTAACATTATTTTATGGGGATTTCTTAATTGAGAACAAGGTGGAAATAATGAAGTTAGTTTGTGGATCAAATATTAAATATCTTAAAATTGCCATGTGAGAAAATATTCATTAGGTACATGTATGTTTCACAAGGGGTGATATGTGTGTCTTATACATATGAGAGTTGATACGTATCAAATATAATCTTTACAACTAAAAATCTCTATGCAATATATATGTGTATATATATATATACATATATATGCGCCTTTTATAAATGAAAAGTATTCAAATAAGGAAAGTTTGCAGTTAACATTTTTAGAAATAATTCCTCTTGAAATCCTTTCTAAATGTCTAGCAAAACTAGACAAAAAGAATATTAGATGAATTAACAGCATTAGCCTAGTGTTTAGAAAAGTGAGAGTTATCCTCCCCCTCCAGGAGATGACAGTAGTGACCATGTATGTCGATAGACACTCTGGGGACCCTGACTATTGGGGCATAGTCTAATTATTTTTAGATTGTTAATGGATTATATTCCTGAGCTTCCTAAGCACTTGGGGTCCTTAATATCAAATACTTAACCACATCCCATATACACCATTCTCAATCCTTATTCAGTTAAATTCACTAACAGTCAAAGTACTACAACAGGCACTTGAGATACAAAGAAGAAAAATGATCATCTCTACCCACAAGGATCTTATAGTATGATGAAGGTATATGACATGAACACAAATTATTAACCATAGATACCTTGTTATATAGACAAAAAAGATATCTAGACAATATGTTCTAAAAAAAAAAGTGAGTGTGGAGAGATCACTTTCAGGAGATATGGTAGCTCAAATGGCCCTTGAAAGAAGCTATTTCTACAGGCAGAGATGAGGAAATGTATCTAGGCAAGGACTTAGCCTTTATAAATACATGGCAGGGGAGAATATAGTTTGACTAGAGTTTAAGAGTTTCTGTCTTCACAATCTAATTCCTTTATTCCTAGTCATTTAGTCTCTAGATTTAAAATATACAGAATGATTTAAAAAAAAAAAAGCACTAGATTTGAAATCCAAGGACTTTACTTCAAATCCTAGCTCTGAGCCTTACTACCTATATAACCCTGAATAAGTCACTTCCCCCTCCTAGGCCTCAGTTCGTTCATCTGTAAATCAAGGCACTGACTCAGTGATCATCTAGCTGTAACAGTCTATGTTTCTCTGAAAGTGAAATTACGTGTTACAGCAAACTTCTTAAGGTTGCCTTACAAAAATTACTCCTATTAGGAGGAAAGTTCTGAGTAATGTTTTCAAGGGTAGTGAGGACTTTGTTCTGTGCTCAATCTGGCATGTCAACAGTCATTTGATTGTTTTACAGTTACCCCTGAATAACATTTTAAAGTTTTCCTTTGACTCCATGTAAACAAATTAAACAGAAATCTGCAGCTGGTAACAACATGTCAATAGCCTCCGTTTTATAGTTCATACAGTATTTAAATTAAAAACATGAAAATTTTCCACTGTTAACGTGTTTTCATATATTGTGTTGCAACATTATTACAGTGTAGGTTATATTGAAAAAAATGAGGTGTTTATGTTTTCGCCCACCAATAAATCCTGGTTTCTTCCATGATAGGAGACAGGAGCAATCAGTGCCCTTCTGGGTTTGTGTTAGATTCAGCTGGACCCTTCTGTGCTGGTAAGTGAAAAAATAAGCATAAATTTGTCTGGTAAACTTCTCCAGGATTGGCTTCCAAGGACAGAATTAGAGTGTTTACGTAGTAAACACTTGGGATGGGATAGTGTGGCTATCACATACATGATAGCAATTGCTTAGTCACCTACTTACCCAGCCTCAGAAGTGCTAAATGCTTAGAAGAGGACGATGGGGAATGAGGCTAAGAGCCAAGCCACCCCACCTGCCCATGTATCAGGAAACCACAGAGCAGCCACAACCACAGATCAGAGCATCCAAGCACGTGGGGAACAGGCTCTTGGAGATGCAGTACTTTTGTTTTTCATTGAATAATTGATATAGATTTTAGACAACTGAACCTGTGAGTCTGAAAACCATGAAGAGCATTTGGGGCGGAGGAAAGGGGGAAGGAGATTGGGGGAAAACTGTATTTTTGGTAAGTGCTTTTAGTATGTGTATTCTAAAATGAGATCAACCATTTTTAAAATGATTTTCCTCTTTGATATACAAGAGTGATTATGACTCCCTATTTGAACAAGGCTTTGATCCTAAATCCCTTTAAGGTATAGTTTTTAAATGACATTTCGATATGATTATCTTTTCCTTTCAGATGAAGATGAATGTGCAGCTCGAAATCCCTGTTCTCATAGCTGTCATAATGCTGTGGGAACTTATTATTGTTCCTGCCCCAAAGGCCTCACTATAGCTGCTGATGGAAGAACTTGTCAAGGTATTCACAAAACTACAACCACTAGGGATGTTCTGACAATGACAAATATTTTTCCTAAAGCTATGAAAAAAGAATAAACATTCCAGTCTTAGCTTCTCCTCAGGTTTCATTAACTGTTTCGTGTTTCACAAAGCATTTGTGGAGGAGAACAGTGCACTAGGTTTGTAATCAGAGGGGGTGGGTTATATAGGTGACCCAAAAGTCTTGATGCAGTGTTAAGCTTTAGTAACCTTTAATAAACTTGAAATAATTAATAGCACTCATTTCTACCAGGGATTGAAGTAATGGAGGATATTGCTTCATGTACTGCCTAAGGCTTCCTTCCTCTCAAGATCACTAACCTTGCCACTGTTGGACTAGCTCTGCAATAACTGCCACCTTAAGCAGCCTCGGAGGCAACACAGCTTAAAAATAGAGTGCTGGGCTTGGAGTCAGGAGAACCTGGGTTGAAATCCCACCTCTGACACTTACTAGCTGTGTTACGATGAAAAAGTCATGCAGCTTCCTCATTTTTAAAATGAAGAAAGTGGACTACATAGCCTCTCAGATTCACTCAAACTCTACATCTAGGAGCCTATGAATTACATTACTGGCAAACTGTGTCCACCAGCCTAAAATAACAAAAAATTCTCTGCTACAAAACAGAGAAGAATTTAGTTTGATGACTGAAAGAAAAAGGGGGAGGAGAGAAAGGAACCCATAAATATTCAAAAGGGAGAAACTGACTACCTTATATAATCCCCCTTTCCACTTCTGACCCCTGACCAAAAGGGCTTGTTTTCAATTTTCAAATGTTTTTCTTAAGAGAAGTCTGGTACTTCACCTCTTATCTCTCAACTTTAATATAGTTTCTTGGCTTAAGTATTCAACTCACTCCACTTAACTGAAACTTTGTTGCAGATATCGACGAATGTGCTTTGGGTGGATATAGTTGTCCTGTAGGTCAGGATTGTGACAATACCATTGGTTCCTATCGTTGTGTTGTCAGGTGTGGAATTGGCTTTCGGCGAACAACTGATGGACTGAGCTGTCAGGGTATGTAAGAGGATGGAGACCCTTTTGTTTGATGCATATTATACACAGGTCCTTCCAGTTTAGTCAGGGAGATGAGAATAATTCAAGGCTGAATATAACCAAGTGCAAGCTTGTGTGGCAATGATAAATCCTATGGAAATTTAGTGAAGTGGAAGCTAAGTTTTTTGGATGAGATGGAACTTGGAGACAGTATAAGATGTGAGTAAATTGGAAGATAAATTAGTAGACGGAGAAAGAATAAAAAATAACAAGCACAGACAGAAATGAGGGTGGCTTGCATAAGAAACAGAAAAGCCACCAATCAGAGCAGAGAGACGGTATGGGTCATGGTGGAGTCAGAGACAAGCAAGAGAAATCAGATGATAAAAGACTTTGAAGTACAGACTAATGAATTGGGATCTTTGATACAGTAACAACAATGAGCCATTATCACATATTTTTTCTTTTTTGGAGGGCAGCTGGGGTTAAGTGACTTGCCCAAGGTCACACGGCTAGTTAAGTGTGTGTTAAGTGTCTGAGGCCAAATTTGAACTTGGGTCCTTCTGACTCCAGAGAGGGTGTTCTATTCACTGCACTACCTAGCCGCCCCACCCCCACATTATCCCATTTTAATAAAAAAACTTACTTGATGAAAATAATGTCATAGAAGATTAATCTGTCAGTGATCATCCTATACAGTGATGGGATGCTAGATAGTGAAAGTTGAGAGGACAGTTAGAAGGCTACTGTAGCAATAGTCATGAAATAATGGGAGTGATAGCCCTACAACAGAGAGGAAAGAATGAATCATAGAGATAGTACAAAAATTCTCTTTTCTGCCCTGTAATTATCATTCTAACATGTCAGTAACTTTTCATAATTGAAGTTTGTCAGAGGAATGTGAGATATTTGAAGTAAAGAAGTATTGTAATTAGCATATTCTCTATATATGTGTAACAAGTGAATGAATTAGACAGTAGTTTGTCATGTCTGTTACTAACAATATCAATAAAAAATGAACCTTTTGTTAAGAACACTGTGCAAGGCATAAAGGGAAATCTGAGGTTTTAGTAAGATATAGTCAGTGCACTCCAGGCCTTAATGTCTCATTGGGAAAAACAGTTGGCTGTAGTACAGTTAGAGTTCTATTATGTGATAAATGCATTAGAGCAAGAGTTCTTGAGTTTTGTGAACGTATTTTTGTTAATATTTGATAACTATATTTCAATATAATTGGTTGTTTTATAATTCTGTGTATTCTGTTTTTTGCATTTAAAAACATTATTCAAATCAGAGGTCCATTGGTTTCCTCAGACTGCTAAACAAGGTCCATCACACACACACACACACACACACACACACACACACACAAAACAATACTAAGAACCATTATATTATAGGGTGTTGTGTTATGCCTGTTGTTACTGTGTGTCCTTCATTCTCAAACAAGACCATAAAATCAGGAAGATAATGCCATGACTTGCAAGTGAATTCGATTTAAGTGAGGGAGGGCTATGCAAAGTCACCAGACTCCATTTTTCCTCCAGAGTCATCTGGGTTTAGTGGCAAGATAAAAATCAGGATGACTGGAGATGACCCCCTGTTAAGACTAAGAGGAATGATCATAACCTATACAGAAAGATCTAGAAACTCTGGCATATTATAGAACCTCGTCATCAAATCTCAACTCATTTAAAGCATAGGTGTGAATTCAACAGATAGAGAATTGAAAGAGCAGTCAGAACAAATGTAGCAGTATGAATAAAGGGTACTGAGTGTGATCCAGGCAGAAGGAGCTGTACAGTTTGGTTGGAGCATAGAGTAAATAGACAGGATTTGTTAACTGAGTACATATGCAAAGTAACAAAGCAGGAAGTCTCAAAGATAGCCTTTTTTAATTAAATTATTTATTTTTAGTTTTCAACATTCTCTTCCCATAAGTTTTTCATTTTCTCCCTCTTCCTCCCCAAGACAGCTTGCAATCTGATAGGGTCTCTACACATACATTCCTATTAAACAATTAAGATAGTCTTGACAGTACAAAATGGGAGACTGGGTAATTAGTAATATCAGACAGATATAATATTTCCTATTAGAATAATATGTTAGATTGGTTTTGAGGAAAACTTTAGAGAGAGATGATTTTAAGTATAAATAATTGAAACAGGATATGAAATGCTAAATATTTAAGATAGATATACCTGAGTCACAGCTGTTTATTCTTAATGGTTTTTTCTTGATAGATGTTAATGAATGTCAAGAATCTAATTCCTGTCACCAGCGCTGTTTCAATACCATAGGAAGTTTCCACTGTGGATGTGAACCTGGTTATCAACTTAAAGGCAGAAAATGCATGGGTAGGAAATGGACTTTAATTTTAAGTGTATAACTTTTTTGTAACTTTATAATATAGCCCAAACAACTTCAGGCACAGTAGTGCCAGATGTATATTCAGGATATCTATTATACACAAGTGGCAGATTGACACAATGAATAGAGAGCCAGTTTTGAAGTAGAGGGGATTTGGATTCAACCCCTGCCACTAGCTAGGTGACCCTGAGATAGTCACTTAATCTCTAGGTACACCACACAGCTTTCTAACACTGTAAATTGATGAGCAAATACCAAACTACATTAGCTGAGTGAATTTCCCCACTGGCAGTTTCCCATACAAATGAAATCACAGCCTACACCAAAAAAACAATACATGATATTCATGTGGTCATTTTGGAAACACTATGAAAGCAAATACCACCATGATGAATTTTCATTACTTTACTTTCTTATTACTTGACCATTGTTTTTAGTCGTTTTTACCTTCATAATCTATACTTTCTCACTGCAATATTACTGTAATGTTTTTTGGTGGCTTCTTTGGAGATTTGCAGCATCAAGGTATATAAATCATATATCATTTGAAATTAATAAGGATTAAATAAATTCATACTATGTCAAGCCTAAGCCTACATATGTAGACATTTATAGTAATCATACTTGATATCTATACATTTCTGTATTTGTTCAAAATAATTTTACAAATACATCATCTGATTTGATGTTTTTTAAGATTTTAATCTCAACTCTGAGAGATAGTATTGTGGTAGAAATGAGTCTTATGAGCAATGAGGTTCCTTGGTTGAAATTCATGTTGGTTTATATGTTGGTGTGGCTTTTGGCAACCTAAGATGCTTATTATTCCATATAGGAAGGAATGCCATTCTCAATTTGAATTATTTTTCTTCTTTTATCAAGATGTGAATGAATGCAGACAGAATGTATGCAGACCAGATCAACATTGCAAAAATACACGTGGTGGCTATAAATGCATTGATCTTTGTCCAAATGGAATGACCAAAGTTGAAAATGGAACCTGTATCGGTAGGTATATGAGCATTTCCATAGTCAAGATATGTCTCAGAACGTTGATCATCACCGAGCCAAGTAAGCAATTTCGTTTTTTAAAACATTTAACAAACTTAATCTCAGAAGCAAACAATCCCTTTAATTTTGGGGACCAGCAACTAAAACCAGTTTTTCTCTTAATTTAACATCTATTAGTAAATGTGCTTTCTTTTGTGATGGAAAGCAAAGATTTTGAGATTCTGTCAACAAGACTTGAAAGGAATTCAGTTAGTTATTGAATAAATTATATATATTTAGTTAGTTTATATATATGTATTATGTAATATATATGATATGTATTTATATATAATATATAACTAAATAGAAACAGAATTAATAACATAATTTTAACATAAAAACTGTAATTTTTATCCCCACTTATGGTCAGAAAACAAAGGGATAAGGGCAGCTAGGTGGCACAGTGAGTAAGAACATCAGTCCCAGAGTTGAGATGACCCGGGATCAGATCCGGCCTCAGAAAATGAGCACCCACACATAAATAATGACTGGCCATGTAACCTTGAACAAGTTACTTAACCCCAATTGCTTTAAAAAAAAGAAGTTACTTAACCCCAATTGCTTTAAAAAAAAAAGAACAACAACAACAACAAAGGGATACAGGGAAAATGTTTTCCCTCAATGGATATCTCTAATTTATGACAGATTATAAGTGCCCCCAAAGGTACAAATTAAATTCTATATATATTCACAGGAGGTAGAAATTATGCCCCATTATGAGGGATTAGGAAAAGTTTCATAAAAAAGGTGACATTTGAACTGAGTCCCAAATCATGAGTAGGATATTTACAAGAGGGAACAATATTAACAGAGGCAGAAAACTGAGAAAGTATACTATATATATGAGAAAAAGCAAGTAGTCTAGTTTGGCTGGAGTGTAGGGTGTTCTTTGGAGATAATAATAAATAAGGCTAAAAATATTCTCAGACCTAGAGAAAGCCTTGAATTTGAATGACAGATTATAAAGAATTTGAACTTAATGTGTTCAGTGATGGGGAACCATTGGAGGTTCTGAGTAGAACAGCTTGATCAAAGGTATGTTTAGGCAAGAATAATTTGGCAGCATCCTACTCCAATGCCTCATTGTGCTAAAAAAAGTAATCTGGGTTCTCAAAGGCTTTGCCAACAGAGAAGTGCTAACCAGTTCTACCATTCTAGGAAGGCTTCAAGCATCATTCCAGCAGTATAATATATCTGCTTTCTGACCAAAGTCTTGCTAAATAACTATGGAGATTTTACTACCTATACTACCTACTGGGGAAACAAGATAATAAAACATTCTCTGCTCTTAAGAAACGTACATCTTTTTTAGAAGAGACATTTACACAAACAAAATAAATACATGGTAACTGAGGAAGAAAAAAAAAACACTAACTGCTGGGGTGTCTGGATGGAAGCATGACCTTATCATCTATAGCCCTCTTCAACTACCTATCATTACTAGTAGGCAGGCCATTTAGTTTCAAATTGTTTGGTCATGGCAACCCACAAAAGAAAATTATGAAATAACTCTCAGTCCTGTGTGCCTCTTTATTCTACAGTGATGGTAACAGAGTCACAGAATAGGGAATGGAAGATGCAAAAAAAAACTCACAGTTTTGGACCATCTATAAGTTTAACTTAGCTGTTGGTACTCAAAATATAAGGTTCTTAACTAATGATTAATGAATATCCATTCAGACTGGAGAAATTAATGATATAAATCTTGACATTCTTGAAATTAAAAAAAAAATTAAAGAATCAAGAAAGTTACAGATATATAAATGGAAAGATGTTTCACAATTTCTCCTTAGAGAAGTAAAGAAAGAATGTGGAAAGTTTGGTTTTATCACACATCCAAAGGCAATAAGAAACAAATTCAAGAGATGTTGGATCATTTTGTATTGTAATGCTTATTATATTACATGTATTCACAAAGATCATACCATAAAAATAATCATAATTTTTGCATTGAAATCTATTCCAAAAGATGAAGTCAAGAAATATGAAGAATTTGATAATGCCCTCCAGGTTAAATCAATATCTACTTTGATACTTGTTGACTTTAATACAAAGATAGGCATAGATCAAGATTGTAAAAAGGTTTGGAAAACATTAATAAGGAATAAGTGATGAGTCAAAGACTTGTAGACTGCACAGAAACCTCATGATTATATAGCATAAATGCTTTCTGTGAGAAAAGGATCAGAAGGCACTGGACAGTAATTATCCAAAAACACTACAAAAAATGAAATATTCTATTTTAACAGACTATAGCATGCTAGACACAGTGTAGTACACTGGGTTTGGTGTCAGAGACCTAGGTTTGAATTATGGCTTATTAAGGATTGTTGACATCAGCATACCCCAGGGTCTCCTTTGACCAACTGAGACTGTTAAGGAGTCCCCTAAACTTGTCCTTTGGAGTTTTTATATTTTCCAGAAACACTGGACCCAGAGTATGCAGGAAGCCCTGAATGTGTCAAGCCACCAAAACTCCAAACCTCCAAAACTCCAAACCATCCCCAGAGCTGACATAATTTGCACCCCAAGCTGGAGTCCCTGATTGTCCTTGGGAGGCAAAACAGGCATGAGTCAGTTTATGTCAGGCTGGGAAAGGGGGTTTTGCAAATAAGCAGACCCTCCTAGATTCATAGTCTAGGGTTCCCAAGGGAAAAGAATGTGGCTTTTGCCATCACCTTGCTTCTCCTTCTCAGGAGGGGTTACTGTACCTTGCCCCTCCCCTGCCATGCTCCTTGCTGTCCTGTCCTACTCTTTTTGTTGTACTGTCATAAATATATTAACTTCTCTAAGGAAGTTTTTGGGTTCCACATTCATGTTCATTTATCTTGTAATACACCTGGTTTTCACATAAGTCTTGTAGCATTGTGATTGCTAATGACAGGCTGTGCCACTGTGATCTTGGGCAGGTCACCTAAACTCACTAGAACTTATTTTCTTCATCTGTAAAATAAGGGTATTGAATTAGATGACCCATGTCTAAATCTATGATAATAAAAACTCATGTAGAAAGACTCATTAATGAATCAGCTGTCCCTGTAAATTGGACCACTGATTTGCTAGCACAAAGACCAAAATTAGTACAAAGCTAGAAGAATAGGTTCAGTCTCTCCCCAGACTCTGCCATATTGGGGCTGTTGAGCCACGCTGCCACAGCCTCGGCCTCAAGTGCCTTTCAGAGCCTTAGAGCCATTGCCCCAGATGCAGACCTTGTTGTGGGAAGCCCCAGCAGCGCTCCAGCAGGCCTGCAACTATTCGGCCTTGACATCCCTCACCCCCAAGAGCGGTTAGCCAGTGAGCACATCATGGCAGTCATTGGGGACATGGTGGATGTGCAGTTTGATGCGGGGCTCCCTAACATCCTCAATGCCCTCAAAGTACAGGATAGGCAAACCAGGCTAGTTCTGGAGGTGGCCCAACATCTGGGTGAGAGCATAGTCTGGATCATTGCTATGGATAGTACTGAAGGCTTGGTCAGAGGGCAGAAGGTCCTGGATTCTGGTGCCCCCATCAAAATCCCTGTGGGACCTAAGAATCTAGGAAGAATCATGAATGTGACTAGAGAGCCAATCAATGAAAGGGTCCAATCAAAATCAAATAGTTTGCTTCAATTCATGATGAGGCTCCTGAATTCATAGAGATGAGTGTGGAGCAAGAAATCCTGGTCACTGGCATCAAAGTTGTGGATCTTTTGGCCCCATATGCCAAGGGTGGCAAAATTGGTCTGTTTGGTGGTGCTGGTGTGGGAAAGACTGTATTGATTATGGAACTAATCGACAATGTTGCCAAGGCCCATGGTGGTTATTCTGTGTTTGCTGGTGTTGGTGAAAGGGCCTGAGAAGGCAATGGCTTGTGCCATGAGATGGATGAGTCTGGTGTCATCAGTCTGAAGGATGCCACTCTCAAGGTAGCCTTGGTATGTGGCCAGATGAATGAACCACCTGGTGCTCGGGCTCAGATATCCTTGACTGGCCTCACTGTGGCTGCATACTTCAGAGACCAAGTGGGTCAAGATGTATTGCTTTCTGCTTTACTAGGCAGAATCCCCTCTGCTGTCAGTTACCAGCCCAATTTGGTCACTCATATGGGCACCATGCAGGAAAGAATTACCACAACCAAAAAGGGTTCCATCACCTCTGTTCAAGACATCTATGTGCCTGCTGACGACTTGACTGACTCAGCTCCTTCCACCACCTTTGCCCATTTGGATGATACCACTGTGCTGTCCCAGGCCATTGCTGAGCTGGGCATTTACTCTGTAGTGTATCCTCTGGACTCCACTCCTAGGATCATGGACCCCAACATTTGGCAGTGAGCACTATGATGTTGTCCGAGGTGTGCAAAAGATTCTGCAGGACTATAAGTCCCTTCAGGACATCATTGCTATCCTTGGTATGGATGAGTTGTCTGAGGAAGACAAGTTGACAATGTCTTGGGCCAGGAAAATCCAGAGTTTCTTGTCACAGCCATTCCAGGTTGCTGAGGTATTCACAGGACATGTGAGGAAGTTGGCACCCCTGAAAGAAACCATTAAGGGATTCCAGCAAATCTTGGCAGGTCAGCATAACCATCTCCCAGAGCAGGCCTTCTATATGATCAGACCCATTGAAGAAGCCATGACAAAAACTGAAAAGCTGGCTGAAGAGCACTCATAAGGAGTCACTTTCATCTGCCACACATCCTTCAATTTCAGTTGTCTGAGCAAACTACCTAAGAACTTTGGCTGGGAAATCTATGTACTGTCTGAAGAATATTTAAACTTTTGAATGAAATGTACATCTCACAGCCCATTTTATGTGTCTGGGGAGAGAACCAAAAGGGTAGAGTGGATGTTAGAATTGTATGAGATGAGTTAATCATCATGTTCACTTTTCTGGTTTCTATATCTATTCTTCTCTGAGGCAAGATGAATATACTTTATGCCTAGACAAGGTTTTCAGGGCAAAGTCCCTAAACAAAAGCATTAAAGTACTAAGGTGGCTCACTAGAACAAAACAAAACAAAAAAAGCTAGAAGAATAAAAATGAGATGACACAGTGGTCAATATCATAGTTCCATAAAAAAGTGTAAATGACGTATAAAAATTGCAATAGCAAGGAGAGCAAAGGAGCCCAAAAAGTACCTTCAGAAGTAAACATTTGATTTACCTGCCAATAAAGATGCATGGCAGTCAAAGGCGGGAGTCATTTAGAAAATAAACTCATGGAGAGGATGGTGGAAGATTGTGAGCAGTTTTGCCTCATAAAATGCAGAGAAACAATGTAATAGCCGTTTAATGAAAACTTGGCTAGGGACTTTACAAAGCAAAGTCCTCCCATGGAAATTTAAAGATGAAGCTAGAAGAAGTATAACAAACAAATGAAAGATGGAAAAGATTTGCAAAGATTTTTTTTATAAATCTTTTTTAACATCAAAGACAGTAAACTCCACACTTGGAATTAAGCATCTTAGTTCTGAATGTGCTTATACAGGTAGTACAAATGTTAGAAAAGATAATAAACATGGCAAAAGCAGCTGGACTAGACATAATACACATAGAGAAAAATCTGTGCTGGAGGAAATAGTTGTAAGTTCAAAAGATTTATGAAGAAGGGAAATATGCCAAAAGCATGAAAAAATACCTCACACCTTCCCAAAATGACCAAGAGAACATCAACAAATAACCAGTATGCCTACTTTTCCATCAGTATAAAGAGTTTATGAAAAGTAATCCATACACATTAAGTGCATCCTTGTCGAAATTTGTTTTGTTTAACCATGTGTATTTGTTATGAGAGTTTTTTTCTCTTTTTTCCAATAAGGAGAAAACAGAAAAGAGATAAAATAATTTTTTATTAAAAAATAAAATTCATTAAAAATGAATGGATAAGTGTCATAGTGAATTGAGCATCAGCCCTGGAGTCAGGAGGACCTGAGTTCAAATCCAGCCTCAGACACATAACAATAGCCATGTGACCATGGGCAACTCACTAAACCCCAATTGCCCTGCCTTTCCCCCTCCAAAAAAAATGGATAAAAATACCTATTTTCTAGACATGCAATTAAGTGGAGAGCCCATAGAGCTCTTCTATCACAGACTGAAAATAAGCACTGAATGGGATCTAGAATTGAACACAGGAGTAAAGCAGGCAAGATTGCCTTTGGAGGACTGCAGAGTTCATTTAATGTCATCAAACTTTAATTTGAAACAAAGGCTCATGTTTTAATGCCAATATGCTGCTAGCACTATATGGCCACAAGTCATTTAACACTAGAGTCTTCAAAGTAATAAAAATTAGTATTACTTTAGAAGGCAGTTGAAAGGTGCAATAGTGTACAAAAGTGCTCCAACACATCACTTCTATAATGCTGAATGGAGTAAAGAATCCACTCATATTATAGATAAGGAAAGTATAGCACAGAGAGGTTAACTGACTTGTCCAGGATCATGTAGCTAGTAAATGTGAGCCCAGGTCTTCCTGACTCCAAGTCCAGCATATTATCCGTTATTCTACCCTTCCTCTTTCACATATGGAACTACAAATAATAATCAAGGTAAGAGATATAATCAAAGAAATGTATGATCAAAAAATAATAGGTTAGTCATGTGGTGAGTGAGAGAGAGCCAATACACAGCCTATGTGCTCCTTTCAATGTCAAGGGAAAGTTAAGAAGGCCACCAGATTGAATGGACATCCTTAGGTAAAACTCATGGGAAAACATAGACAAGTCACAAAGGATGGGAAGGAATGAATAGGGTTGTGATCCCTATTACTGGAGATAGCATCCGCATCAATGAGAACTGATCCATTTCAGTACATATTCAAGCATATGATTGAATTGAGAAGGAAGATATTGAAGACAAAACAGGAAGGAGGTCATTGCAGAAGCCCAGGTGAGGGGCTTAACCATGGCACAGAACCAAAAACAATATCCAAAATGCATTAAGAAAGGAAAATGGATATAATTCATTAACTAATCAAAATCTGAGTTTTTTTTTTAAATGAATGCCTGGGAGACTGGTGATGCCAGACTTTTACACTATTGGTGATGCCAACATTTACACTGTTACTCCTTCCCTAACAGGAGAAGGGAAGGCAGGTGGACAAACTGGTTTGGAGATAAAGATAAGTTTTGAAGATACTGAATCTGAAGCTCCAGTGAGACATCCAAGTGTCACTGTTCAATAGAATTCTGGAATAAAAGATTGGAAATATAGATTTGGCAATCATCTGTATTGATATAATAACTGAAGCCATGGGAAGTGGGAAAAAAAGACCAAAGAAAATAATAAAAACAAAGAAGGCCAAGAAAAGAAACTTGGGGAAGAAATACTAACACAGATCTATCAAAATAAAGGAAAAAGAAACCAAGGTAGAAAAAGAGTAGACAAAGATGGAGTGATCAAAGAAGAAGGAAGAAAACCAGGATGTTATTGTTTCAGGAAGACAAGGAAAGAGTTTCACAAAAGTGGAAAAACTTAGCAGTCAAATTATCTGATCCTTTTTGTAACCACTGAGAACTATATTATATTATTTTAATTTTATATATATATATTCAATATAGAAAATTAGCGCTTTGGATTTTGAGAGAGTACATGTTATCATTTCTTGTTACCTCTATATCTATAGATATTGACGAATGCAAAGATGGCACTCATCAATGCAGATATAACCAGATCTGTGAAAATACAAGAGGAAGCTATCGTTGTGTGTGTCCACGAGGTTATCGATCTCAGGGAGTTGGAAGACCCTGTATGGGTGAGTTAACACAAAATCTTATTAAATAATAAAATTACTACTAAAACATTTTCATGGTCCAGACTACCACTTATGGTTACCTACACTGAAGTTCTTACATAGACGCTATCCCTTTTGAAGTTAGTAAATTGTCCAGATTGCATCCATTTGGCTTTGAGTCCTATGATTAAGGAAAATTGTGTTTGATAATTCAGAAAATTAAAAGAATTCATACATATAAACTGAAAATTGACTAGTATCTCTTTCCTTTTTTTTTTGCTTTTTAGAGGTTAACTGGGGTTAAGTGACTTGCCCAAGGTCACATGGCTAGTAAGTGTTAAGTGTCTGAGGCTATATTTGAACTCAGGTCCTCCTGACTCCAGGGTCAGTGCTCTATTCACTGCACCACTTAGCTGCCCCCATATTTATTTCTTAATTTTGTTATCATAATAAAAACTAAGTTAAGTTAAAGGCTCCATGATGCAACTTGGATTGATTCTTCAAGACCTGCTTTATATCAACATTCCAATGTTATAATAATAATGATTATTTTTAAGGAAGTTTTAAAAGTAATTTTTTAAAATATATATACTTTTGATACATGTTTGTATTTGTATAAGCATAAAGCTACCAAAGGGCAAATTCTAGCAAATATGATAATAAAAAGTTACTAGAGATGGCATTTGCCACTAATTGCTCATAATGTAAGAACTATTCTTTAAATTACCAAAAATAAATGCATGCAACCACATATACCATAAAGTATATTCTGTATTTCTATAGATAGTCATAATCAAGAGGATTCTTTCTCTATCCTATTATCACAGGAGACCAGACTCTGTTGTCATATTAATAGTCTGTTGATGTTGTTCAGTTATTTCAGTTGTGTTCAACTCTTTGTGACCCCATTTGGGGTTTTCTTGGCAGAGATACTGGAGTGGTTTGCCATTACCTTCTCCAGCTCATTTTACAGATGAGGAACTGAGACAAACAGGATTAAGTTACTTGCTTAGGGTCACACAACTAGTAAGTGTCTGAAGCCAAATCTGAACTCAAGATGAGTCTTTCTAACTTCAGACCCAGTGCTCTATGCCTTATGGTGCCACCTAGCTGCACATACCAATAATTATTTCTGCTTTACAAGCACAAACATGATGGGAAAATCGTGGTGTAGTCAATCTTACACCCTTATTTGGCATATTTTCTCTCTTTCTGCTTGCCTAGCAAATATTTGTGAATTTGTGATGGTTTGTTCTTCCAACTTTTTAAGTGTCAGGAATTAAAAAATGGTCATTGAGAAAACAAATTTATAATGTATATTATTTCTATTAATTCACATATATATAAAACACATAAATTTATATAAATGAATGAAATTTATTTACTATAAGAATTTCTAAGCAATACTCTATAACAGTAGTTTTAAATATTTATCAAGATAAAATTCTTCCAGAGAGAGATTGGTAGATTTCAGACTTCATTAGCCCTAAAATTCATAAGAATTTTTAGAGTTTTACCATAAAAAATGTAATTCCAGTCTAGACTACTATGATTCATCGTGCCTCTGGCAGAATGTTAAAAGAAAGAAAATTCTTTATGTATATGAATTTTTGGGAGGAGTGTTAAACATGCCTAAATATTTGAAGTGGCATGATTTGAAACTTTTATATAAGGTCCTTTGTTAGTACAAAGTCCAATAGAAAAACTTGAGGAAAACGGAAGAACTCTCGGGCATGTATTTGTTGGTACTTGACTTTTTATGCGTTCCTGGCTTTGGCAGGTGACATCATGTTCTCAGTTTTTTCCATAGACTGACGCTTTGTTTCTGTGTTATGTGTGTTTTTTTTTCTTTTTTTGGATTATGTCACATGAACAGACATTAATGAGTGTGAACAGGTGCCTAAACCTTGTGCACATCAGTGCACCAACATTCCTGGCAGCTTCAAGTGTATCTGTCCACCTGGACAATATTTATTAGGTGATGGGAAATCTTGCGCTGGATTGGAGAGGCTGCCAAATTATGGTGCCCGTTACAGTAGCTATAATCTTGCACAGTTCTCCCCTCTGAGAGACAACAATCAACCTCAACAGCATTACAGACAGTACTCAAATCGCTACAGCTCCTACTCAGAGTATAGAAACAGCAGGACATCTATCTCCAGGACTAAAAGGAGTATTAGAAAAACTTGTCCTGAAGGCTGTGAGGCAAGACATCACACATGTATAGGTAAATGTCAGCCATATCACATTGCCTTTTGTGGATTCACTTTGTGGCCAGAGGTTACAAATAAGTATATTTAAACATATTTGATAATTTTGGGTGCATTTGACCACATATGACCTCAAATTGCAGTTTTCATTTCAGAAGCTACAGAAACACTATGGCATCTAAAGCAATCACAAATTTAAAGAAATTCTCTGTTAACATTCATATAGCCTAATAGTCATTGTTTTGTTCATATTTCCTCTGTCTCCTAGCTTTAAAAAAAAAAAGTTACTAGAAATAATTTTGAAGTGGTGAAATGAAGCTTCTCAGCATCTACTATAAAACTGAGTTAAAAGTACATATGCAAGAAAAGTGCACATACAGTGTCATAAAACCTAACACTCTTAGAGAGTAGCTATAGTCAACCACTTGCCTTTAACTAATGTAAATGATTTTGTATACTGCTGCCAAGGTCAACTTCCTTCCTGACTGTTTTTACCATAACAGTCCTTTAACCTCGAGCCTTTTGGTGCTTTTCATGAGGTTATAGATAAACATCTTACTTTTTCCATCAAAACTATCTGAAAGTTATTGACCTAATATTCCATCTCACTTCCTGTCACATGCCAACTGGTATCCTCTAACACATTGCCCTTGTCTTCTTCCCCAAATCTTTGCCTAGTCTATGCCAAATGCACTGAACAGCCTTTCTGCTTATATTATACCTGCCAAACTAGCTCTCTTTGTTTAATTCATCTTAAAAGGTATGTCACTCCAAGGAACTCCATATTTTTAGATTTTGCTGTTTGTGCACTTACTTTCTAATATTTCCAGGCACATTTAAGCACAGAATACAGTGCTTTATACCTAAATGTACAACATCATAGTAAGAGATTATGGGATATAGAGTGTTTTTTAATAGATGACTAAAGACATGATTACTGGACTTTATCCATGAAAAGTTTCAGAACACTATTCAAATTCTCAAATCATTTTACAACATTAAGCATTTTTTAAAAAAAATTACACTGAGTATAAAAAAATTTTTAAAAAGAGAGAAAAAAATTACACTGAGTATAAGCAGCTTTAGAATAACATAGCAAGAATACATTACAATAAACCTACATGTATGTTCATTAATCCTCTAAAAGGGATAATTTTACAAAGCATTTGAATGAGATTTTACTTAAGGATCAAAGTAACATCATAATATCATGTCACAAGTCCCACATTTTGAAGCCCACAACAGATTTTTTTTAAATCAAGATCTGTTTTTAATTATCTCCTACTACCCATGAGTATGAAGACAAGTAACAAAAGTGATTAGCACCATTTTTCTTGAAAAATTGTTTGCTTTAGTATATAAAGTTCAGGAAACCTCCAATCAAATAAAAAATACAGTTTATGATTTTATGTCTTGAGAAAATTATGTGTATATATATATATATATATATATATATATATATATACATATATATCCCAATCAATCAACAAACAAGCAAGCATTTATTAAACACCTATTTACTAGGTACTGGGGATACAAGTACAAAAATAAAATAATTTCTATTTATGATAAGTATATATTCTAAAAGGGGAGATAACAATTACATATAAAAATTCATACAGTATAAATATTAAGTTAATAAATTCAAAGATATACAAAGTAGTTAAATAAAAAATGATTTAAGAGGGAGAGCACTAGCAGCTGGGAGGATCATAAAGAATATTCGCATAGAATGGAGTGCCCACAATGCATTCTAAAGAAAGATAGGGACTCAGAAGCAGAGGTAAGGGGGAAAATGCATTATTTCAGGTATTTGGAATGGTCCTTACAAAGGCATAGAGATAGGAGATGAATATAAGGAACAAAGAGAAGCCTGGTTTGGCTAGATCAGAGAGTAGGAAAAGGGGAGTAATGGATTTTATAGGGTTTTAACAGCTAAAAAGGAATTTATATTTTATCTTAGAAACAATAAGAAGCCACTGGAGTTGGGTGAGTAAAGGAAACACATGGTAAGAATGGCACTTATGGGAAATAACTGGCAGCAAATTGTGTCAATTGAACAGGACTGGTGAAAGACATTCACATGCACAAACTTCAGCACATGTATTCATTAAGAGCCAAAAGTTCAAACTATAATTATAATCACTGTTACCCAAATAATTTAAATAGAAACTGAATTTTCTGGATAATGTAAGGAATATAGCACTTCATAGGTTCTGGTTAAATATATGTTTTATTTAAATCTGCTTATTTTACCTATAGATTATTCAGTGTTGGACTGTAGCCATCATATATACAAAAAAGAGGTTCACACAGAATACAACTTAGCCTATTGTGGTTTCATTTAAGCAAAAAAACAAAATGGGAAGAAAGTATCAACATTTTGATATAGATTGCTGTAATAGTTGTGCAGAAGTTTTGGGTTTTATTAATAGTAATAACTGTTTTTTTTTAACAATTTAATCTGTCAGATACCCTGCTTGTATTACAGGTTATACACTGTCTTTTTTTTCCGAATAGATATTGATGAATGTGAAAATAGAGATTCCTGTCAGCATGAGTGTAAAAATACTTTTGGAAGCTATAAATGTGTCTGTCCACCTGGCTATCAACTTATGCCAAATGGCAAGACATGTCAAGGTAAGAACATTTCTCCGCATTGATTTAATTGAGTTAACGTTAAATCATATTTTGTTTTTCAAGTAATTCATCTTTTTTCTGCCCATTGCTCTTTCCCATTAGTTGGGTTCCCCCAACAAGCATTTATTAAGCTACTACCAACATGCCAGTCCTAATATACAGAAAAATTTCCTAACATCTACAACTATCCAGATATTTAATGGGCTGCCTAAGGAAGTGATGTTCTCCTAGGGGAGTTGTAAATGGGTTTCTTGGTCAAGTGCAAGTTGGACCAGATGACCTTCCAGCTGAGACCTAGACATGCCTCAAAGTGATAACTAGAATAGCCTTCTAAGTTTTCCAAAATGTCATAGACATTATCTCAATTGAGCCTCACGACAACCCTGTGAGGGAGATACTCCACGTAGGATTATCCTTATTTTATTGTACAGAGAGGAAACTGAATTGTAGAGTAAGTTACTTGCCAAGTATCATACATTTAGTAAATAGTCAAGGTAGGAGTTGACCCCGGGTTTCTCGTCACTTTAAGTCTAGGATTTTTTTCTACCATATCACACTGCTTCTCCAGGTTCTAAAGAGTTATTTTAAGAGTTCATTCTCCCGTGTACAAACTCTATCAATTATTTATTTTTTATTTTTAATAAAAATTTAGTAAAATAATTATTTGATTTTAAATTAATAATTACTTAAAAGTCCAACAAATTAAATCTCTTAGAATGTACCTGAATACAAAGTTTTTGAATCTTCCTCTCATGTTTCCCTAAGTGTTCTTTCTCTAAAAGGGAATTCTCCAAGGAAAAGCTAGATTCTTTCATCAGAATTGAGATCAAGAAAACAAGACCAGGATAGGTTTCTATTTTACTTCAACAGACTTAACCCAAGTCCCTTCTTTCCTCTCATCATCACCAGAGAAAGATATACACTCCCCATTGTCCAGTTGGAAAATAATGAAGAGTTGAGAAATGGACCTGATTGATGAAAACTCCTACCCCATATAATCAAATACTTTAAAATATTTAATATCATCAATATGGGTACTCCCCCACTCAATTCAATGCAGACTGCATTGCCTCCACACCTTAACATAAATTTTTCCTTAGGTTGCTATGAGCAGAAATTCATCACTTCCACTGGCATAACCTTCAAGAAGCCAAGAACCACTTCTATGTACACAGTACAGCACCAGAAGGGGACTTTAATCATTCAACAGATCTTACATATTCCTTACGTGCAGATTACTGTTTGCGACACTAAAATAATAATACTTTTGTCTGATGACTTTATACTTTAACAACCATAGCTTCATTAGTTCTTCAAAAGACTGTGAAATATAAGCAGAGTAGGGATTATTATATTAATTCTACAGATAAATAAATTGAAATTCAGAGAATTCATAGAATTTTAGAGGTGGAATAGACCATTTTGGTCATAAAATCCAAGATCACACAGCAATTAGTGCCATAGTCAGGAGTCCTGACTCCTACCTAGTCCAGTGCCCTATCGACTGTCCTACACTGTCAGCAGAGGGATTGTTGGAACTTGTAGCAACAGGTGCCAGAAATATTGAAGGGGTATGATACTGGCTAAGACCTGAGACCTTATTCTACAACACCTAGTTAAACTTAAATACAACAGAGTTGGAAGAACAATCAGAGCAGTGAAGGTACAATTCCTTCAAGCTCTATTACATGGTCAGTGCCATGGTGTCTTAGTCCTCTTCTTGACTCCTATACCAAGCAACTTGATCAATACTGAAATATCTGAAGCAATCAAATTGCAATAGGAAACAAATTTTTCAAGTTTAAATTCTGTTGAGTCCAGGAGAAATAATGTGTCTTCTCTATGGTATGCCAGTTTGGGTTTTTTTTTTCCAGTTACTCTTGTCAGTTTCATTCAGTTCAAACTATGTTTCAGATCTCAGTTATACTTTGTAGAATGGAAAATCATGTGTAAAGATTAAAACCAGGTGGAATGTGAAATGCTTGCAATTAAATGGGTTTCATTTTATTGTGGTTTTTATAAATACATGAGAAAAAATAATTATGCCACTAAAAAGTCAACTAAAAAAATAATGGAGTATTTTTGTGTCTCTTAAAAATGTCCAAGGTATTTATGAGGAACAAAAGACTGCCATAAATTCACCCAGGCTTTTATTTTTTGAATATCAGTGATATAAACTAAATCAATAATGAAAAAAGTAAAACATAATGCAGTTGGTAGTGCATGAAGACAGATGATAGATTCAAATAATCTATGAAATGAGAGCACAATTTTGAATTTTGAATTTTCTTAGGCATAGGGAAGAGGAAACTCTATTTTCCTATACTGACTTTCAGTCCCACTCAACTATTCCTAGCAATTCTGGATTTATATAGTATATTGACATTGACTTAAAGCACCAGGCTAATCTGTTCATATGCACAGCAATGATCTGTGTCCCGGGCAGTTAGATGGAGCAGTGAATAGAGCATGGGCTCTGGAGTCAGGAGGACCTGAGTTCAAATCCAGCCTAGACACCTGACACACTTACTAGCCATGTGACTTTGGGCAAGTCACTTAATCCCAATTGCCCTCCAAAAAGAAGAAAAAAAGAAATGATCTGTGATTTTGTCAATATCTATATTATTGAAGATCCGAAAGTTTCAAGAATCTTTTTTCTGAAATCTTAAAAAAAAAGTGAATCACTTTGACCTCAGTTCAACAAAAATAATTATCTATGCTACACACAATTGCTTACTGCAAAAACACTAATCTGACTGACAATGTCTCTAGGCTCAAAAAAATCTTAAATACCTTCCTTTTACTATGATATAAAATACAAAATCCTCAGCCTGGAATTTAAAGCTTCCTACAATCTATCTCTCATTTTCCTTTCCAATTTTATTTGCATAATTTCCCTTCCCATATTTTCCATTATAGTCAAACTGGCCTAGTAGCTATTTCCTTCATATGACTTTCCATCCTCCCACCTCTATGCCTTTGTACGAGTGATCCTCCATTCCTTCAATACACTCCTTTTTTACTTCCTCTCTGTAGACTTCCTGGCTTCATTAAAAGTGCAACCCAGATGATACTTTCTATATAAGATCTTTCTTAGTCCCTCCATTTATTACACTCTTTCTCTCTTGAAATAATTCTGTATTATTTTAATAAACTTTATATTTATTTGATGGCATACATGTTTTAACTCATTTGTTCCTAACAACAATGCTCAGAGGCAGGTGCTATTTTTATCCTTGTTTTAGATGAGGAAAGCAAGGCAAACAGAGGTTAAGTGACCTGCCCAGGGTCACACAGGTAGTAAGATTTAAACTTAGGTCTTGCTGATTTCAGCCCCAGCACTCTATCCACTGAGGAACACAAAAATACGATAGTCAGTAGCTTCAAGGAGTTTGTATTCTAGACTGATAGGCAGTCTTAAAGGGACTGCTAATGTTGTGCAGCAGTTGTCTAAGTGGTCTCAGTCACTAGGCATGTACTTAAAGCCTTTACAGCTGCTAATGCTCCACCCCTCAATGTATTGGCCTCTTGTAGTATTAGTATTTACCCTATCAATCATCAATCAACAAGTAGTTATTAAGTGCTTTCTGCCTTCCAGACATTGTTCTAACTATTGGAGATTCAAAGAAAAACCAATAGTCCTTGACTTCAAGCAACTTGCTTTCTAATATAGGAGGTATGGGTATGGATAAGGATATGGTGGATAATAGGTAACCTTAGAGGCTGAGGCAGAGGGAAAGGCCTCCCAGAGATGGTGGTGCTTTGGTTGAGTACCAGAGTGTCTATACTCAGTTTCTGGCATAAATGAACTTATGATATTTAATAAAAAATCAGACATTACACATTGGCAACTTGAAAAAGTGCCACTGCTTTTTACACTAACTGATTTGGTTGTGGTGGTCATAGTTTTTTGTTCTTTGGTCGTTTTTTGGTGGGTTGGGTTTTGGGGGGTTTTGTTGTTGTTGTTGTTTTGTTTGTTTTTTGCCTTGCAAAACAAAAATTGGTACTCTAGGTAGGCTCCAAGGTCTTAAACCCTACAAAAGTTCTAGTGAAATAAAAAGTATTGGTAACCATTGTAATAGCAGGATAAACATACAAGACAGCCCTTTGGAGGAAATTATGCCTTAGGGTATCTAGTGCAAACATATTTTTGTACTATATTTTCCATGGTCCCACCTGGGTTAGATCTAACCAATGAAATGATCTGGTAATTTAGATACTATTGTTACTCAAATAGATTTTACTCTATACTTCACTATCAGTCCTGCCAGAATAGTGAGGTATTAGGCACCAAACTTGAATACAAAAGCGCATTCTCAATATATTAGACATTTTCTACTACTAAAAGTATTACTGAAATGAAATTGGCTAGAAGGTGGAACAAGGAGGCCGATTAGGAGGAGACACAAAATCACAAGTCTTAGAGATAGATGGGACTTTAGAGATCATCCAAGCTTATTTCCTGCACTTTGCTACTGAGAATACAAATGCCCAGAGAGGATAAGGAATTTCTTCAAGGCCAAAGAATTAGGCATAACAGAATCTGAACTAGAAATCAGATGTTATAATTTCTAATCCATTGACTCCCTTCTCCATTTTTTTGAAGACTTTAACTTTTTCTGAGAGATTCTAGCTTTAAAGTCAAATGCAGAAATTCTAACGATAGACTTGAGAGTTCATGATAACTGCATTCGTAAGAATCATATTTAAAGTTTTCTATCCATAAGTAGCTGATTATACATAGTTCCGTTTTAGTATATCCAGGTATAATTTAATCCTCATTTTACAAATGAGGAATCTAGGACACAGTATATGGATAAGAACTGAACCTATGATTTCATTAGTATAGGTAACTTCCAGGTGAGGAAACTATCTCTATGAATGCAAATTAGCATTTTCTCTGCTACTTATAGTCTTGGAGAATGTCCTAGAGCACTGAAAAATTAACTGATCTGTTCATGTTTGTCATGGAACATAAACACAGTTCCTCTGTCTACTATGTCATGTTACTTCACAAACCAAGCCATAAATAGGTCAAATAATTGCCCAAGGTCATACAAGTAGTTAATGGCTAAACAGGATAATAACCCAGTGTCTTGAATCCCATCCCAGTACTCATTCTATTTGTCAACCAGGAATGGGAGATAAACAATTTCAAAGGTAAGTGTACCCCTATCCAGCGGTCTCAAAAGCAAGAGAAAACTAATAACTAAGCAGAAAAAGCCTTTCCAATCCAGGATACCCATAGTATGGTGCTTTCTGATCTAATTAGACATTGATGAGTGCCTGGAACAGAACATTCATTGTGGACCCAATCGAATGTGTTTCAACATGAGAGGAAGCTACCAGTGCATAGATACACCATGTCCACCCAATTATCAACGAGAGCCTGTTTCAGGGTAAGTCTTAATTTTTCATCCTAGATCCTAGATTTTCTTTCTGAATCCCTTCTCTTCCAGCAAATATCATCTGATAGTTTTGTCCAGTTTGCCTAGTAGTCACCATTTAAAGGGAAAGCAAAACTACATGTAGTCTATTCATTCTTTTGTGTTACTGAAAAATAATGAAATCACACAAAAGCTGATTAAGCAAGAGCTATCACTTACTTTGGGCTGCCATTGTTTCCTGTGGTAAAATTTTATCACAGTAACTAACCTTAATGGATAATGAAGGTTACTTATGCATTGAAATATTCCAGTTTCATTCATCTTGCTCTAAAGGGTTTTAAGTGCTTTGGGTTTAAAGAACTTAAAGAACGATCATTTCTATTCCTTTTCGATAAGAGAATGGGAATATGGAAAGACAAGTCAACATTTCTGTTTAAAATCCCTTAGAC
The DNA here is from genome assembly GCA_011680675.1 of Gymnobelideus leadbeateri. Taxonomy (NCBI): domain Eukaryota; kingdom Metazoa; phylum Chordata; class Mammalia; order Diprotodontia; family Petauridae; genus Gymnobelideus; species Gymnobelideus leadbeateri. Next base: position 1,170,002 of record WOXC01004630.1, read on the forward strand.
TTTCTCAACTTTTTTGTTGTCTGCATCCCTATTATCCTAGGGATTGGGGATAAAGTATTATTTTTCTGTGCTCATGGCAAAGAAAGGCTTATTGGGAGCCAGTGAATGTGTTAACCACAGCTAATAACACAGACAATAGGAATTGATCGTGGGTTTCACTAGATGAAGAGGGGATATAAATGTACTATGATCAGAAGCTGGTTGGAACCCAGCCTTCTTTTTCCTCTTAACAGTGCCCAGAACCCCCAAAGTATCATGGTCAAATTTATGCTTCCTGCTATTGATCAAGATTCATTTTTGAGATGGGGAGAAGTTAAATTCAAAAGTACTGAATGGGAGAAAATGGGCAAATGATTCATTGAAATGAAGATAATCTTGGAAGATAGTGGAGTAGGTCAGAAAACTTTCAGCTCTCCAAATTTCTTCCATAACAACTATAAAAAATAAAAGAACATCACCTCAGAGGAAATGTAGTGCAGTGGAAATAAACAGAAGTCAGACTAAAGCAACTATCTTCCTTACCTAAGGCAACTTGAGAAGACCCAACCTCCAGGGGTAGAGGTTTGACCTGAGTGAAGTACAAATGCATACCTCCAGGTTAACTCTGCAGAATCAACAAACAAGAAGCCTTGGGGGCATTTTGAGTTGGGAAGCAGCTTCAGCCTTAGAAACTTTCACCTCACAGTGTTGGCATCTAATGGCTGAATAGGAGAAGATTGAAGGACCTTCCCTTGTTGAGGGATGCCAAGCACAACTGGGTTTGACCAGACTTATCTCAGACTGTGGCTGCAGGGAGAAGAAGCTAGCACATACCTAGTGAGAGCCACAGCAAGGGTTAGTGACCAGTGATGCTGCTGGCTGTGAGCACTTGAAGGAAAATAGAGCCCCTGTGTTCAATACCAGGACAGAAAAGATAGCTGTAGTTTGCAGCCAGCTGAAGGACCACAGGGAGCAAGTTCATTTGCAGGATGGTGTAGCTGTGGGCCCTAGCTGTGATGGCTTAGGAGTGGAAAGGAGAGCCCAAGGTTGAGCCCTGAGACAGACTTCAGAAAATAACAGTAAGAAGGAGCTAAGGATTAGGGGATCATTACACTAATAGTTGCTAAAAAATAATAATAAACAAGTAAATAAATAAAAATGAACAAGCAAAGGAGAAAGAACCCAACCATAGATAGTTACTAGAGGGATAAAGAAGATCTAGGTTCATATTCAGAGGAAGATAATGGAGCTAAAAAAGCCACTCCTTTTTAAATTAGAAATATTAAATGGTCCCAAACACAAAAAAGAGTTCTTAAAAGAACTTAAAAAGGACTTTGAAAATCAAATAAGATCAAGGAATAAATTAGAAAAAATAAGAACAGGGCGGCTAGGTGGCACAGTGAGTAGAGCATCGGCCCTGGAGTCAGAAGGACCTGAGTTTGGATCCGGCCTCGGACACTTAGCGCACACACAAACAAAAACCTAGCCGTGTGACCTTGGGCAAGTTACTTAACCCCAATTGCCCTCCAAAAACCAAAAAAAAAGAAAGAAAGAAAGAAAAGAAAAAGAAAAAGAAAAAGAAAAAATAATAACACTCCAAGAAAATCAACAGAATTTTGAAAAGAAAGATAACCAACTTAAAATAGAAAATCAAAAACTTAAGGAAGAAAATAATTCCTTGAAATCTACAACTGGGCAAAGGGAAGCTAATGACATTCTGAGACACCAAGAAATCCTAAAGCAAAATCAAAAGAATGAAAAAAATAGATGAGAATCTGAAACATCTCATCAGAAAAACAACTGATCTGGAGAGCAGATGGAGGAGAAATAACATAAGAATAGTTGGACTACACTACCACTAGGTAATTAATTCTTTTGCCATAGAAAATAAGGAAACCAAAAAAAATGAAATTCCATGGAGGTCAAATGCCCAAGTTATTTCTTTTAGCTAGAGTAGTGTGCACATTTGGCCTTTACTCTTTTGGACAAATCAAACCAAATGACAAAATACACTATTTCAGCTTTGTCACTGGTTATCCTGGATTAGCTCTGGGAAAGCAAGCCTTTCCAGCATGTTAGAATCTGCAACTATCTATCTTCTGCTAGCCTAGACTCTGAAAACCCAGGGATCATTTCTGTGCCAAAATGAGGTATCAGAATAGGACTTTGTAGTCACATAACATTTAGCTTTTTAACAGAATCTATTAAGTTCTCTTTCTATCATGAGCAGTCCTCAACTTATGACTGGGATGTCAAATCAAACCACTGAGTGTTTAAAGCATCTACTATGTACCAAACAATATGCTAAATTCTAGGGATTTTAAGTAAAAAAAAAAATAAGTAGTCCAGGGCACTCAACCTAACTGGGGAGACCACATGCAAACAAATATGTACAAACAAGATACAAAAGGAATCAACAAATATGTACAAACAATACAAAAAGAATAAACTGGAAATTAGCAACAGAGGGAAGGCACTAACATTAAGGGGGACCAGAAAAGGCTTCTTGCAGAAGATAGAATTTTAGATTATAATTGAAAGAAACCAGGATTCTGAGATGAAAAGGGAGTGAATTCTAGTAAGTGTAAATGTCCATAGAGGTGAGATGGAATGCCCTGTGGGCTAGGATTAAAAACTTTCATTTCTAAGTTAGCTGTTTGTAACATGGAAAATATTTTCCCCACAGAAACAGTATAGTAGTTATTTTCATCGATCGATGGAAACTTATTTTTTTATATACCTGAAATACAGAATCACTCTAATAGTACTACAAAACCTAACTACCTCGTATACTGATATTAATATTGGAAAATACATTGAATTTCAACAGAATATTCCTTGAAATACCTTTTCTGTACCTCCAACCTACCCTCCCCCAGCGTCCCTAAATTTGTCAGTCAAATCAGAGACTATTGTTCCTATTTTCTCCACCACCTACTAGACAGTGGAAATAGAGATTTACCAAGTTACATGTCATTGTTACTAGTTCTTGGGATGGGTTTATTAGGATCTCAGTGGGCCAAAGGGGGCTGGGAATAGGAGTATGGGGTGTGGGGATTCCTTCCAGGGTAAATCATTTAGAACCTTTCTGTCTGAACTGGTTCCCTATAACCTCCTTGAGTACACAAAGGAGTAAAGTAAGATTTATTTACACTTCAAAGGAAAACTTAGACTAGACTATTTTAGATATTTTAATCACAGTAAGTAGATATGAAAGTAGGTACAGCTTAATGAGAAGAAAAGGAAGGGGCTATGTATACTGATACTACTCATAAAACCAGTGCTAATCCTCAGACAAGTCCTGTCATCCTACACTCACCTAGTCAGGCCTTAGGGTGATGTTATTAACAAGGAAAATCGTGTACATGATCGATAGCAGTGGTTCCAAACAGCCATAGAGTCTATAGCAGGAGAGTAGAAAAGGAAAGGAGGGGAAGAAAACTATAAGAGGAGGTAGCAGAAGGGAGAGAAGAGGAGTTCCTGTTGCCACTAAACCATCTATCTTGGGCAATTTTTCCTACATTGTCATCTCTAGAGAGAGCACATGCCAAAAGATGGCACAGAGAAATACCAGGTAATTCCAGCCCGATATCAGGAAGAAGCTGTTAGAATATTTGCACTCTATTTATGTACTAAGCATTGAATATGACTTCAAATTCCAATGGAAATGAGAGCTAGTCCACTTTAAATAAACTTTCATACTCAGTATGTGTTTAGAACCAAGAATTTAGAATTTTGATTAGACCTCACTAATCTGTAATCATACAGCATGGTGTTTTATAAAGTCCCAAAATTGGCATGGATGAGAATTACCTGCACAATACTTTCTTTTGATTCAGAAACAAATAACTGTCTGTCTTGTATGTGTTTATCATCTCCAGGTTCTGTCTTAAAAATTGTCCACCCAATGATTTGGAATGTGCCCTCAGCCCATACGCCTTGGAATACAAACTTGTCTCACTCCCATTTGGAATAGCTGCCAATCAAGATTTAATCCGGCTGGTTGCATACACGCAGGATGGAGTGATGCATCCCAGGACAACATTCCTCATGGTGGATGAGGACCAGACAGTCCCTTTTGCCCTCAGGGATGAAAACTTGAAAGGAGTTGTATATACAACTCGACCTCTTCGAGAAGCAGAGACCTACCGAATGAGGGTTAGAGCCTTGTCATACAGTGCCAATGGGACCATTGAATATCAAACCACATTCATCGTTTATATAGCTGTTTCTGCCTATCCATATTAGCCATATAGTATAACAACGTTCATAATGGAAATAACTGCCCCTTCCAGATTTACCCTCCCTCTCCTTCTAAACAGTTGTAAACTTTGCAACTTAAAAATGGTGCTATGCTCTTTCTTGTGCCTGCCTTGGAATTGCTGAGCTGTTTCCAGTATTCCGTTGATTTGTGTTGTGTATGTGTTTGTGTGTGTGCGTGTATGTGTGGAAAAACCTATATTATTTGCTTTATTTATTACACTGGAGCAGTAACTTTCTGAAGATTGTTCTGAACACCCAACAGTGCGCATCAGGGGATATTTGACATAGTAGTTTAGTGTTCTGAACTGTTACTACCACCATGTTTCTTCTTTGCAAATGTTAATTAAAGGCCATTTTCTTTTGTTATTTGGCCACATTTAGAATGATGAACCTCGTTACCAAATAATCTACTCAATACTTATAACTTAAGACCATGCTTTTCTTCCTATTTAAACTCTATAATAGGACTTATACATATACTTTCATTTCCTAAAAAAAAAAAACACACAACATACCACTTACTTCAAAAAAGAACACAACCCCAAAAAAGATCAGTCTGTTCCAAATGATGTTCATCTGTTTTACTTAACCTTCTAAATATGGATCTTTCAGTGATTATGTGAACTCAGCTGAACCATTTGTGGATTATAACCAAAACCATGAGTTTCTCCTTGGAGAATATTTTATGGCATTGATCTGAAACTTTAATATTTTGACATAATTTTTCCATTTCTTTAATGCCACAACTTTTACATTCCAGTATTCCTTATACACCTGGGCAGTTGAAAAGATTTTTTTTAAGAAACTAATGGAACCGTTTTTCTCCAAACTCGAGCAAGTTTGGTTTAGCATAACATTCAACGTCAAAACACTGTACAAGGCGGTGATAGACTCTGGAAGTAATTTGCCAAGATGTATTCTATTTTTAAGAAGTGTATATATGTTACCTTTGTGTGTATTTTCTATGTAATATCTCAGTGGATTGTTTTATTAAAATACTGCACCAAAAAAGTGTTATGTAATCAAAATAAAAATTCACGTGCCTTTTATTAACACTTTTGTGAGATCCTAAATTCTTTATTTTTGTAATCAGAATCATATCATAATTTCTTTCTTTTCCTTTAATTGAAATGAGTACCAGTCCAAGAAAAATGTCAGGTAGTTTGAGATACCTTACAAGTGCCACAATGCAGTTTCACATAGAATCATAGCACAAAGAGACCTTGAGATATAAGCTGGGCCAGGACATTGTATTCAGGCATGTAAAGGTATAAAACAATGGCTAACCTTTTCAAGCATGAGAATTTCTTTCAATATTAAAAAAAAAAAGCTATCTTACTCGCACATGATAGTTGTACTATTAGTATCCACGGGGAGGGAGAAGGGAGGTTAGGGGTTTATTAAGTGTTTACTAAGTACCAGGTACTATATCTTACAAATACCTCATTTGATTCATTGCTTGTGGGTAGGCCAAGCCAATATAATAAAAATGACTATTGCTTTTCTTACTTTCCCAATTGGGCAGGAGGGGGTAGGAAGGAGGAAAGAATGTGGACCTAAAAAAAAAAAATAACATTGAATAAAAAAAAATTTTAAGAAGTTCATAGTAGAAAAAAATCCAGTGGAGGGGGTGGCTAGGTGTCACAGTGAGTAGAGCTCCAGCCCTGGAATCAGAAGGATCTGAGTTCGGTTCAGGCCTCAGACACTTAACACACACAATAACCAAAAAAACCTAGCCATGTGAACTTGGGCGAGTTACTTAACCCCAATTGCCCTCCAAAAAGCAAAAAAAAAAAAAAAAATCCAGTGGAGCCAGCAATATATTCTACAATCTCAGGTATAAATACAGAAATGCACAAAGCATAGGTAACTATACTTGGTGAGTAATGCATATCACCATCAGAAAGAAAAAAAAAGAATTAATTTTATCTCAGCATTAAGGAAATGACTGGTTACTAATGTGGGAATTCTTCCCTAATCAGTTGTCTGTTCTATATGCAATAAAAGAAACAACTCATGAAAGCAAGTTCATAATCATGTTTCTTTCAAATAAGGTATATCATTCCCAAGCCATAATCTAGTTATAGGTCTCATTCCACCTATTCTCAAGTAATAGTTACCAGGTCAAATTTACTTTCTTGCATTATACATATGTATATTTGTATACATATGCACATATACATAGATACATATGTATATATGTACACAATATATAATATTATAATATTATGTAATAATTGTATATTATAATATATTATATATTGTATATAATATACAATATATGTGTATACAATAATAATATGGGTATACATATGTATAGATATGCAAAATAAATACAAAGCAGTTAAATACAAAGTAGTATGAGAGGAGGGTTCATAGCACTTGAGGGGATGAGAAAAAGTTTTGTGTAGAAGGTGACTGAATTATCTTATAAGAAGAGAGAAGCATAGGTAAAGAAAGAGACTTGTAAGATAGCCAGTACAAAGTCAGTGAGATGGAGGATGGAGTGCCATTTGTGAAAAGCAGAGAGTAAGCCAGTTTAGTTGGGTGAGAAAGTATAATGAGGAAAAAAAAGTATCAAATAAGACAAGAAAGGTAAGTGGGGGCAAGGTTGTGAAGGGCTTTAAAAGCTAAATAAAGTTTATATTTTGTCCCGGAAGCAATAGGAATTACTAGAGTTGATCAAGTAGGTAAGTAACCTGTTCAGATCTGCACTTAAAGAAAATTACTTTGATAGTGGTATGGACTGGGATAGGAGATAAATGAAACAGAGACAAAACAGGAAGTTTCCACAATAATCTAGGTAAAAGGTCACAAATACTTAAGTTTGAGCAGAAAGCAAGGTTCAGTTTCAAGAGATGTTGTGGAGACAGACACAGTGATATTTGGGAACTGTTTATATATGTTATAAAGAAGAGTGAGAAGTCAAGGGTAACCAAGTTTACAACTCTGAAATACTACAAATATGGTGGTACTTTCAACAAAAATAGGGAAATTTAGAAGAGAATTAATTTGGTAATAAAGATAATGAGGTTGGGTTTGTTTGTTTTCTTGACATAATGAATTTAAGATGTCTCCAGGATATGCTATTTCAAATGTTTGTTAAGCAGCTGGCGATGAGGAATTGATGCACAGGGGAAAGACTAACTAGGATGGGCGATATAGATTTAGAAGTCATCAGCATATGAATGGAAAATTAAACCCGTAAGAGCTGATAGGGTCACCAAAAGATGGAGTATAAAGAGAAAGGTAGGATTTTAGGTCAAAATCTTAGATTATATCCATAACTAGGACCTATTATTCTAATGATGAAATAGCAAAGGAAACAGAAGAAGCAGTTAAACAAGTACGAGGAAAACCAAAGTAAAGGAGTGTCATGAAAGCCCAAAAGGGAGAGTGTGATCAGCAGCGTCAGATTCAACAACAGATCCAGAAGAATTAGGACTGAAAAAAGGCCATCAGATTTGTACACTGAGAAATCACCAGTATCTTTGAGAAAGTAGTTTCCGTGAAATAATGACTTTGGAAGTCAGATTACAAAGAGCAGAGAGTGAGAGAAAAGAGAGGAAGGAGAGGCAAGAAGTATAGAACATTTTTTTCCTAGGACTTTGGCTGCAAAATGCAGGAGCTATAAAATGATAGTTTGAGGAGATGGTAGGATATGGTGATGGTTTTTAAGAATGGAGAGACTTGGGCATGTTTGAAGGCAGGAACAAAGGAAGCAGCAGATAGGAAGGACTAATGATTAGAAAGAGAATATGCTTGAGAAGACCAAAGGAGAGGAGATCAAGAGCACAAGTAGATTGAATTGTTGAATAATCTATAACAAAGAGACAAAACAGGAAGCTTCTGCAATAATCTAGGTAAAAGATCATAAATACTTATGTTTGAGCAGAAAGAAAGGCTGTGGAGACACACACAGTGATATTCGGGAACTAGTTAGATATATGTTATAAAGAAGAGTGAGAAATCAAGGGTAACCAAGTTTACAACTCTGGAATACTAGAAATATAGTGGAACTTTCAACGAAAATAGGGAAATTTAGAAGAGAAGTAATTTGGTAATAAAGATAATAAGATTAGGTTTCACTTCTTTTGTTTGGTTTTTTTTTTTTGAAGCTCAAATTAGTTTTAGTAAACTGTGACACAAAACACCTGTTATAACTTCAAGCCTTTACTAAAATGAGGACAGAAATGAGGCCAGAGCACTAAGTGAAAAGGAGCCAGTAACAAGCAGTTATATCTTAAACATGTCCCAGGTTGTATATTAAGCAGTGATCAAAGGAAACAAAACAACCCCACCCCACCCCAAAAAATATATCAAAGAACAATGTTAATTTCACAGTTCACATTTGGTTGCTTTTAATCCTGACACCTGTCATTTGTGCAGTCCCCACTTCTTTTGTTTCTTAATCCCAGAACCATATATCCAACATATTTTCAGTACCTTTTCATTAAATTTACTAAGCATCTATGTACATGTTGACTTTACTTGGGTGATCCTGTCTAGTTCATTTTTGAATTTTTAACCTCTTTATTCTCCGAAAGAGATGTTGATACAAAAGGTTCAATTATTATCAGGGGGTCTTTTTATTTACACTTATCATGAGCAAATTGAGAACTATCTCCTCTCCAAATGTTCACATGGAGTATGTGTGCCTGATCTGAGCCTTCTTAGCTTGTCTGACCATCCACAGTTGTACACGTTGTATTGTGACCCCAATATAATGAGATTATTTTGGTCTTCTTCAAGCACAAACAACAGCTACCTACCAACCAATCACGAGCAAGACAAAGCAAGATGAAGAAGTGCTACATTAAATGATCTCTGTTGCTGCCTTGGTTACATTGCCAAAGTAGGTCTGGACTTGGAGTCAATAATGCCTGGGTTTAAATCCAGCCTCACACACTATTGATTCTACTCTCCTTTTGGGGCTTTCATGATACTCCTCCCCTTTGGTTTTCCTTGGAATTACTGCATCTTCTAAATTTCCTTTACTATTTTATCATCAAGAATAATAAGGATTTAAGTTCCAATATTTAAGTTTATGCTATGTTTGTTTCTTTTCTCTATTCTATATTTGTATTCTAGTGTTAGAGTCTTAAAATAAAATTTTAAAAAAGAATAATAGGCCCTAGTTATGAGTACAATCTAAGATTTTGACCTAAAAGTCCTACTTTTCTCTTTATACTTCATCTCTTGGTGACCACATCAGCTCCCATGGGTTTAATTTTTCATTCCTATGTAAGTCACTCAACCTCTAAAATTCAGTTTCTGCAACCATAAGATGGAGATGATAATAGTACCTAACTAACAGATTTGTAAGGAACAAATGATATAATGTTTTAAGTGCTTTTCAAACTTTAAAGTGCTATTATTATTACACAATGAAACCAGTTCCATCAATTCATTTGTTTGAGTCTTCAAAAAGAACCTCTGAGCCAGTTGCAAAATTCCTTAAGCTTTCTTGCTTCCATTATAGCAAGACTGTAACTATTGCTATGGTTTCATTCTTCTGGTAATATGTCAATTCATTAATTACTGGACTTATATGTAGCATACCAACAGTTAAATTCATGTTTATAGAAGGTCTAAAAGCTATGTATTTCTTAGCATTCTAAAAGTATTGAGAACTGATGCCAACCTGGAGAAAGATCTTTAGAAGCATGTCTTAGAGTTCTTCCCTTGATCTTTTGCTATTTTTATCAGTGGCTTGGATGATAATACAAATCATATTTTCAGATGACACTAAATTAGAAGGAATAACTAATATAACTGGAGGAAAGTCTTAGAACTCAAAAAAGAGCTTGACAGATAAGATTAATGGAAATTTCATTTAACAATTTGAAATTTAATGAGGATATTTATTAGCTCCTAGGATGGGGGTTTTTTGTATTTAATTTTTCCCCAGTTACATGTAAACAACAATTTTTAACATTTGTTTTTAAAACTTTGAGTTCCAATTTCTAAAGTGAAAAAGAAATTGCTTCAGTCTATATTCAGACACCTTCAATTCTTTCTCTGGGAATGGATAGCATTTTTTAAACTAATTCCTTCAGATTTGTCATGGATCGTTGTATTGCTGAGAATAGCCAAGTCATTCACAGTTGATCATGCTAAAATATTGCTGTTACTTTGTACCCATTACATTTCATTTTGCATCAACCCATGTAAGTCTTTCTAGGCTTTTTTTGGGGGGTGGGGGTTGCTTCAATTTTTTTTCACAGTTACTATTGCTACTTGTATTTCCCTCCATCCTATTTCCCCTACTCCTATTTATTCTATTCTCTCTCACCTTTTTCCTGGTCCCTCCTCAAAAGTATTTTGCTTCTAATTACTCCTTTCCCCAATCTGCCCTCCCTTCTATTACCACCCCCCTTTTTCTTATCCCCTTCCCCTATTTTCTTGTAGGCTAAGGTAGATTTCTATATCCCATTGCCTGTGTATCTTATTTCCCAGTTACATGTAAAAACAATTTTTAACATTCATTTTCAAAACTTTGAATTCCAAATTCTCTCCCTTCCTCCCTACCCACCCACCCTCATTGAGAAGGCAAGCAAATCAATATAGGCTATACATGTGTAATCATGCAAAACACTTCCATAATAGTCATATTGTGAAAGACTTACTATATTTCCTTCCATCCTGTCCTGCCCCTGTTTATTCTATTTTCTCCTTTGACCCTGTCCCTCCTCAAAACTGTTTGCTTCTGATTAACCCCTCCCCCAATCTGCCCTCCTTTCGATCACCCCTCCTTATCCCCTTCCCCCTACTTTCCTGTAGGCTAAGATAGATTTCCATACCCAATTGAGTGTGTATATTATTCCCTCCTTAAGCCAATTCCAATGAGAGTAAGATTCACTCATTCCCTCTCACCTCCCTCCTCTTCCCCTCTACTGTAAAAACTTTTTCTTACCTCTTAAATGTGAGATAATTTATTCCATTCGACCTCTCCCTTTTTCCTTCTCCCAGTACATTCATTTCTCATCCCTTAATTTTATTTTTTAGATATCATCACTTTATATTCAACTCACCTTGTGCCCTCTATACATATTCTCTCCAACTACCCTAATGAGAAAGGTCTCATGAGTTAAAAATATCATCTTTCCATGTAGGAACGTAGACAGTTCAACTTTAATAAATCCCTTATGATTTCTCTTTCCCATTTACCTTTTCATCCTAGAGTCTTGTATTTGAAAGTCAATTTTTCTACTTATCTCTGTTTTTTTTCTAAAGAATGCATTAAATTCCTCTATATCACTGAATGTCAATTTTCCCCTCCTTAATTACACTCAGTTTTGCTAGGCAGGTGATTCTTGGTTTGAATGCTAGCTCCTTTTGTCTCCAGAATATCGTATTTTAAGCTCTCTACTCCCTTAATGTAGAAGGTGCTGAATCTTATGTTATCCTGATTGTGTTTTCACAAAGTTTGAATTGTTTCTTTCTGGCTGCTTTCAATATTTTGTCCTTGATCTGGGAACTCTTGTTTTGGCTATAATATTCCCCAGTAGTTTTCCTTTGGGGATCTCTTTAGGAAGGATTCAGTGGATTCTTATAATTTCTTTTTTTTCAATTTCTATTTTACTTTCTGGTTCTAGAATATCAGGGCAATTTTCCTTGAGAGTTTCTTGAACGATTATGTCTACATTCTTTTTTTGATCATGGCTTTCAGGTAGTCCAATAATTTTTAAATGAGATATTTCATATTGTTTTCTATTTTTTCATTTTTTTTAAAAGCAATTGGGGTTAAGTAACTTGCTCAAGGTTACATGGCTAGTCATTATTTATGCGTGGGTGCTCATTTTCTGAGGCCGGATCTGATCTCGGGTCATCCCAACTCCGAGGCCGACGCTCTTACTCACTGCGCCACCTAGCCGCCCCTTTAGGGCAACTGGGGTTAAGTAACTTGCCCAAGGTTACACGGCTAGGTTTTTGTTTGTGTGGATTAAGTGTCTGAGGCCGGCTCCAAACTCAGGTCCTTCTGATTCCAGGGCCAGCGCTCTATTCACTGTGCCACCTAGCCGCCCCTATTTTTTCATTCTTTTGGTTTTGTTTAATAATTTCTTAATTTCTCATAGAGTCATTAGCTTCCATTTCCTCCATTCTAATTTTTAAGGAATTCTTTTCTTCAGTGAGCTTTTGGACCTCCTCTCCCACCTGGCCAATTCTGCTTTTTAAGGCATTCTTCTCCTCACTGGTTTTTTGGACCTTTTTTGCTATTTGTTCTAGTCTATTTTTTAAGGTGTTATTTTCTTTGGTATTTTGTGGGGTCTCCTTTATCAAACTGTTGGTTTGTTTTCATGGTTTTCTTGCATCACTCTCATTTCTCTTCCCAATTTTTCTTCTACTTCTCTTACTTGATTTTCAAAATCTTTTTTGAGCTTTTCCATGGTGTAACACCAATTCATATCTTTCTTAGAGGCTTTGGATGTAGGAATTTTGACTGTGTTATCTATATATCTACTTCTGGTTGTATGCTTTGATCTTCCTTGTCACCAAAGTAAAATTCTGTGGTCTGAGGTTTTTTTTTCCCATTGTTTGCTCATTTTCCTAGCCAATTACTTGACTTTTTAACTCTTTATTAAAGTAGGGCTCAGCTTCCAATATGGAGGGCATGGTGTCCCAAGCTTCAGGGGTTTTATGTAGCTGTTTTCAGGGATATTTCTAGGGACCTATAAGTTTTCAGTTCTTCCAGGGTGGTATGATCTAAGGAAAGGTGTTTACTCCTCTTCTGGACTGTGCTCTTGTCTGTGAGTGACCACAAGGACTCTTTTCGGCCCTGGAACTCTGAGGAAGGTTCTCTCTCCACTTCTGGCAGAAGCTTTACTATGCCGTGCTCCTCCTTGCCCCAGTATTGCCACCCAGATTCAAGTACAGACAAAGCAACAGAGTCCTGCATCAGTGCCAGTAAAGAGACCCCTGTAATCTCCTTCTGATCAGTTGTTCAATTCTCTTACTGTCTGTGTGCTAAGAGCTCCAGAAGCAACTGCTACTGCAGTCACTATCCTGAGGCTATGCAGGGGCCAGGCCTGGACTGCACTCCTATCTCACCCAGGTCTGACAGACCTTTCCTACTAACCTTCTAAGTTGTCTTTGGCATTTGTGAGCCAAGAAGTCTGGAAACTGCCACAGCTGCTAGTGTGAATCAGTCCCCTGAGGCCTGCGCTAGGTTTGCTGGTGCCTGGTCTGTGTTGGCATGATACTCGACTATATTCCTCTCTCAGCCTGGTGCAATAGATCTTTTCTGTCAACCTTCCAGGTTGTCTTGGGCTGAAAATGTGTTTCACTCTGTCTTTTTGTTGGTTCTGCTGCTCTAGAATTTGTTCCTAGTCATTTTACAGGCATTTGGAGGGGTTTGGGGGAGAGTTCAAGCAAGTCCCTGCTTTTACTTTGCCATCTTGGCTCCTCCCACTATGATGGTTTTAAAGAATCAACTGCCAATTGACCAAAATGATGAATACATGGCTAGACAATAGTTTGCAAGAAAAATATCTTGGGGAAGTAGGGAAAGGGAGGGGATAGCAGACTGAAACTCATTGTGAGTCAGGAGTGCAACATGTCAACCAAAAATAGGAAATGTAGCCTTAGTCTACACTTGTCAGACTTCATCTGAAGTATCACATTAAATTCTGGGTCCATTTTAAGAAATTTACTGATAAACTGGAGGGCAATCAAGATGATGAGGGGATTCAAGACTACGTTAAAATTAGTTGAAAGGACTGTTGATATTTAGGCTATATAAGAGAAAATGTAAAGGGGCAGGGGTAGAAGGTCATGAATAACAACTTCAAGTAATTTGAAATGTCATGTAGAAGCAGAATTAAATTCATTTACTTCAGCATCAGAGGCTGGAGCTAAGCACAGTAAGTGAAGTTTCAGGAAGACTGAGTTGGATTTGTGGATGAAAAATTTCCTTAATAATTAGAACTATACAAATGTGGAATGAGCTGCCCTAATAATGAGTTCCCCTCATAGTGGAGGTCTTCAAGCAGAGACTGGATGGCCATTGTCAAAGATGCCAGGGACAGGTTAGAATAGTGGACCTCCAAGATTCCTTCCATATCTGAGATTCTGTAAGTCTGTGAAGCCCATATCCCCTTGTCCAGGGTTCTGCAAACAAATTCTTATTCTTGCTCTTTTTGTTTTTCTCCTCCTTCTTCTGGGTCTCCTCCTTTTCTTCTTTTCTTCCTCCTTTTCTTCCTTTCTCCTTTTTGTTCTTCTCCTCCTCCTCCTACTTTTTCCTCTCTCCTTCCTTCTTTGCCTCATCCTTCTTCTGTTGTACAGAATTGTCCAGGAGGACCAAAATTCAAGTACTGCCTCTGACACACACAGCATTGTGACCAGGGGCAAGTCGCTCAATCTCTCAGAACTGTAAGCAAGTCTTTTAGAAGTTGCAGAGAAGGTATCAACCTTCATTGGTAGAAGGTGATTCCTCACTCAGATGTGCCCTGAAACAATGAAATCACAGGTCTGGTACTAACTCCCATTCGAGCTCTATTGATAGCTAACTTTTAGAAAGCACTTTAAGTTTTACAGAGTGATCGACATATGTTATTGTCTCATTTGATACTCAGCACTTCCTGTTGTGAGTGCTATTATTATCCTCATTTTCTAAGTAAGCAAATTGAGGATGAGAAAGATGAAGTGATGTCCACAGGTCACCACTAAATGCACTCAGAGGCAGGGTCTCAGTTTAAGATTTCTAGACTCCAAGCCCCTCAGCTCTATCCACTAACTGGGTACTATGGTCTTACAGCTCAAGGAAACTAGAGCACAATCCCCTTCCTTACTTCCAGATAAATGGTGACTAATGGGGAAAAAGAAAGTAAACTAGGGGACAGATTAAAGGGATAGCCATAATTAATGACATACTTATTAGTTGTCTGACACTGGTCAGAGTACTACAGCCTACACTGAAACCATTAACCTAAATAAAGAAGGTTCTGTCCTCTGTATTTCTCTGCTTCTGGAAGAAAGAAAACTCACCTTTTTCCCTATTACATTGAAGTGAACTCTATTTCTATCACAGCCACAAGGAAGAATCTCAAACTGACACATCCAGTTTTTAAACCACATCCAAAGCTGAAGTCAAAGTGAGTATAGTAAAAGAGAGGTTGAACTATAATCAAGTAGAAACACTTTAACAAAGAAGGAAGCCAGAGAAAAGAGAAGATGTATCAGAGGGGGGAGCAAATAAGAATAGCGATCATTTAAAGAGCATTGAAAGTGTTTGAAGTCCTCCACATGCATTATCTCATTTGAGTCTCACAATAATGCTGATTCTATGAGTAGCATTATTCCCATTTTCCAGTTGTGGAAATTGAAGCTCAGAGATCATAGGATCATAGAGAAGTAGCTAGAGTGTGTTTTAAGTCCTATTAATTCTAACTTTTTCATTTTACAGATGAGGAAACTAGGTGGTACAGTGGATAGAGCACCAGGCCTGGAGTCAGGAAGACCTGAGTTCAAATTCAGCCTCAGACCTTTTCTAGCTGTGTGACCCTGGAAAAATCATTTAACCCTCTTTGCCTCAGTTTCCTTATCTGCAAAATGAGTTGGAGAAGGAAATGGCAAATGACTCTAATATCTTTGCCAAGAAAATCCCAAAAGAGGTCACAAAGAGTTAGACACTAAATGAATGAACAACAATTTCTTGAATAGAAGTTATGTGTTTTTTAAAGAAAGGCTGCCATGTCTATCATTTGAACATAAAATTTTCCTTTTCTTTAATTCTTCATTTATTTTACCTTTAATGCTTGAAATCCAAGGCAACTTGTCCTGATAGAACTTTTACAACAAAGGAAGTTTCTTTCTGCTGTTGCCCATTTGGGGGGAGGGGGAAGGCAGGCCAGGAGGAGGGCTGTTGGGGATCAGAACCAGGAGGAGATAATGGAACCAGATTTTCCCACGTGGCAATGGTTATGCAGATGTGCTATAATTGGCCCAAAGACCTTGGTGAATGTGAGTATCCGTTTTTACCATTTGGAGTAATTTCCTTGCCAAAGGTAAGTAATAAATGTGGAAACCATTATTTAACTCGGTTCCTTAACTGCTACATCTTGTTCTATCTGATCTGTTTTAGTGCACGTTTTAAAAGAGCCCCCAGTCCCAGGAATCAAAGCTTTGGGCAACAAAGCCAAAGTCCCCAAATCTTATCAAACTCAAGGGGGCCCATTTGGTTTTATTATTTACCTCAGACCTGTGACTTCATTAGAACAGATAGCAACTAGTGAGGAAACCCCCTCTATTGATGCAGCTCTGCAACTCACCCTAGAGATATATTTTAGAGTGTTGGTTGGGGCACCTAGAGAGGAACTGACTTGCTCAGGGTATGTAACAGAATATGTCAGAGGCAAGAATTGATAGGGATCTTCATCACTATGAGGCCAGCTATTATGCACCATACTGTCAATGGCAGAGTTAACCATATGGAGAACAAGGTCTAGAGTGGTTCTGTTATGTCAAAGAGCTTATAAGAATGGAAAGTTATGGCATATGGATGTGATGGAATAGTGTTGTGCTATAAGAAATGGTGAAGGGGATAGTTTTGGGAAGACTTGTATGAACTAAAGCAGAGTGAAGTGAACAGAAGCAGGAGAACAATTTATACTCTAACAATTAAAATGGAAGTCTGATCAAACATAATTCCAGAGGAGTGGCGATAAAAACATGCTACCCACCTCCTAATAGAGGAGATGAACTCAAAGTGCAGCCTAAGGCATATTTTTGGAATGCCCAATGCAGGAATTTGTTGTACTTCACAATACAGACTTCTGACACAGGTTTTGTTTTCCTTTCCTTCTTAATTGAGAAGAGAATTTAAATTTTCATTGAAAAAATAAAATTTAATGTTTACAAATGGAATACAGTAGGGATAGCATTGGCTCTGTGGGCAGCTAGGTGGTTCAATGGATAAAGCACCAGGTTTAGAATCAGGAAGACTCATCTTCATTGGTTCAAATATGGCCTCAGATACTTATTAGTTGAGTGACCCGAGGAAAGTCACTCAACCCTGTTTACCTTGGTTCCTCATCTGTAAAATGAGCTGGAGAAGGAAACCATTTAAGTATCTTTGCCAAAAACGAAACAAAACAAAATGGGGTTACAGAGAGTCAGACATGACTTAACAACAACAAACATTGGCTTCTTAAGGTGGAGTTACATTCTGGATGCCCCTGAATGCCAACCAGAATAGATAGATTTACTTTACATGTCTGGCTTATAGGGGAGAAAGCTTACAAGAGAAGAGAGAACTTTAGCTGAATGAAGAAAAAGAATCATAAAGGTGAACTGGAGAGATGTAGACTAATAAAGTAGATTAGAGGTTAAATTTGAAAAAGTGTTTATTTTTCATTTGGTCATGGAGGCAAGAAGAGCTCAGCTCAAAATCTACCTCTAATACTTACTAGCTGTGTGACACTCAACAAATCACTTAACCAATCTTTATCTGTAAAAGGAGGAGGTGGTACTTGTCTGCTGAACACCCACTCCTCCTGGACACACTCTCTGGGTTTTCATCACAGTATTCTCTCCTGGTTGTCCTTCCCTTTTGCTGTCTCATAATCCATAGAAAATGGATGTTCTACCAAGCTCTTTGTCCTGGGCTTGCTCACTCACTCATTTACACTTTCCCCCCCTCTCTCTCTCTCTCTCTCTCTCTCTCTCTGTCTCTCTCTCTCACACACACACACACACACACACACACACACACACACACACACACACACGCACACACACGCACACAAACATCCCTCATCAGCTCCAATGGGTTTATTATATCTATGCTTGTTCTAGTTTCTCCACCAAGCTTCAGTCCCATATTACCAATGGCCTATTGGACGTTTCTAATGGAATGTCCTAGAAACATCTAAATACCAACATACACAAGCTTGAACTCATTAGTTTTTCCCAAAACACCCTCCTCTCTTGCAGACCTCCATATGTTTGTTGAAGGCACCATCATCCTGCCTGTCAAGTTTTTAAGCTTGAAATCTTCCCATATCCTTCAACCTTCATTCTCATTCTCTCTCTCTCTCTCTCTCTCTCTCTCTCTCTCTCTCTCTCTCTCTCTCTCTTTCTCTCTCTCTCTCTGTTCATGGATTATAACAGCCTTCTAACTGGTCTTCTGCCTCATCTCTTCCCATGCCCATTCATCCTCCCTGCTACTTCCATAGTGATTTTCCTTAAGCACAGATCTGACCCTATAATTACCTATTCAATCTACTTCAAGGGTACTCAGTTACCTCTAAGATAAACTCCTCTAGACCTTCACAACCTGTCCTCAACCTATCCTACCAGTCTTATTGAACACTACTCCCCACCTCTCACACTTGGCAATCTAGCCACACAGTTGTCACTTATTCTTACACATGAAGTCATATCTCCCAACTCTGTACCTTTGTACATTGGTCTGGCATTCCCCCAGACCAATATTGTCAAACTCAAATAGAAAAATATGTCTTTGGGCCATATATTGACTTAGAAAACCACAAATTAACACAATCCATGTTATATTATATTTTAATCTATTTTCTTAAATAATTTCCAATTGTTCTATTCCAAACCCTTCTTACATCTACTTTACAGAATCATTCTCTTCCATCAACATGTAGTCCAAGTTGGGAGGGAGTGGAGGGAAGAAAAAAAAAAGAAACTTACATGATAATTTTGATGTATATTTGAAAGGAATAGCAAGTTCTGCATAGCAGATTTGCAGTTTCATGCGCAATCATCTTTTTTATTTTATTATGTTATGTAAATGCTTGTTTTGTTCCATTAATTAAAAATAAAATTTTTAAACATATAGCACAACTACCACCTTCTACATAACTCCTTTCCTGATTTCCCCAAACAATTAATACCCTTCCTTCTAAGTGACTTTATATTTAACTATGTATTTATCTGTGCTTACAGTATTTATAAGCAGCTGGAGTATAGCTGAAAGAGTCCTAGACTTAGAAGTTATATGACTTGATCATTATGACAGCATATTGTCTGCTCAGTTTCTTCATGCATAAAATGCAGATAATCGTAGCACCTAATTCACAGGGTTAGGGTAAGAATCAATGAGATATGTAAAATTCTTTGCACATTTCAAAATACTATATATTTCCTAGCTATTTTTATTGTTATTGATGTCCTTATATTCAGTATCTATGGAGAAATATGTATTTATCTCCTCCATTACAACATATTTACATGTACATATTTAGAATATTTATGCTCTATATGTATATTTCTAATATCTAGCACAGTACATGACACATAGTAGAAAATTAACAAATTTGATTGATTTGATTGATGAATTTCCCAAATTCTCCCGATTAAAAAAATTATCTTTAAAATTCTATGTTTCAGATACCAGCAATAGCATGTTTTAGCAATTTATGCCAATAAACTAAAAACACAGAAACTAACTGTACCTTGAAAGTAGGAATATTTTATATATGTGTGTGTGTGTGTGTGTGTGTGTTTCTTTTGAACACACAGAATTAAACACAACAATCTACAAAGCATTTGGTAGGATCCTACTTTAGCTTAAAAATAAGTATGCAATTGTTGAAGTCAGAATTGGAAAAGCTGGCTCAGAGTTGAAAGAATTCACTTAGACCTCTTCTTTAGCCAATGGGAGCTTTATTGACCAAAAGCAGCAGGCCTGAGATTTAGCAAGGAGCTAAACAAAGGTACTGCTATAGGAAAAGGACCAGACTTACATAGACAGAAAGCTATACAGCCTGTAGGATCATGATGTGATTATTAGGGTTTCTAATGGGGGTTGGAGATTTAGGAACAGGATGAGGAAGATGGATGATACAAGATAAGGGAGATGGGAAATGTTATGACCTGGGATGGGGTGAGACAAGGAATTCCATTGTCCAAGACAAGGGGAAAGTTTTATGTTTTCTCAAGATTAGGAAAAGAAACTTTGGGATGCCCTCAGGCTCAGGAGGGCCTCCCAAGGTACTGAAAAAGCAACCCTTAATGTTAACCCTTAGGGCAGTCTTTGTATCCACATAACCTATTTATGAAATCACTTTTCATATGGAATTTCATAAGGAATTATAAAAAATCCTATCTTCCATTCATACAACAAATGTGTGTACAAAGTATAGATGAAATTGAACTACAGCTCCCTTGGGGCCCAAATTGCACATTTTGATTCAAAGATCACACTCTTCCTACTCAAAAGTTACAACTCCTTCTAGCATCTTGCTACATCACCAAAAGGAAGAAGAGTGATGATGTTAGCTCAAAGTCATTTTCTAATCTTGCCCATCAGGCTTAGTTTGCTTTTCTATGCTTTACACAAACACACACACAGTCTTAGGATTTAGGGTACCTCTTGGCAAACATATCATCAAATGTTTTATAGTTCCTGTAGATTTTTTTGAATGGAATTTTTCCTTCCAGCTCACTCTCTGGTGGGTCTTGTTAGTAATACAAGAAAGTTGATAACCTATGTATTTATTTTCTATCTGGCAACTTTACTGAATATGTTGTTTAAATTAATTTTTGGTTGACTCGTTCAGGGTTTTCTAAGTAAATTAACCTATTACCTACAAAAATATATAATTTTTGTGTCCTTTTACCGATGCTTATATCCTCAATTTCCCTTTTAAAGGCTTCTTAGGTACCAAACACTGGGATCAAAGGATACAAATACAAAAGCAAAACAACCACTGCCTTCAAGTAGTTTACATTCTAATAGAGAGAGACTGTACATATAGGGGGAGTGCTAGTCTGGAAGCTAGAAGTCACAGGAATGATGAGGGAAGCTAAAGGGCATTCAACTGTTGGTATGCCTTTTTTTTTTTCTTTTTTTAAGGACAACTGGGTTTAAGTCACACTAGTAAGTGTGTCCAGCGTCTGAAGTCAAATTTGAACTCAAGTCCTCCTGACTCCAGGGCCTGTGGTCTATTCACTGTGCTACCCCTGGTAGGCCTTTTCTAGAAACAACACTAATCTTGATTGGATTACTATCACAAGAACAAGGAGGGGAAAGGTAAAGAAGGGAAAAGCACTTATTAAGAATCTACTTGTGCAGGGCGGCTAGGTGGCGCAGTGATTAAGAGCGCCGGCCTCGGAGTTGGGATGACCTGAGATCGAATCCGGCCGCAGAAAATGAGCACACAAATAATGACTGGCCGTGTAACCTCGAGCAAGTTACTTAACCCCAATTGCTTTAAAAAAAAAAAAAGAATCTACTTGTGCCCAGCCCCATGTTCTGGGCATTAAGCTAAGTGCTTTACAAATATTAGAAGGGAGAGGCGAGCACCTAAAGTGGACAACAGGCAGCATGGTAGAACATGGGCATGATATAGTGAGCTCTCACCAATCAGCATGGCCCTGGATGGGAGGCAGAGAACTGATGGGGAATACAGAATCAAAGAAAAAGGTTAAGTGTGGGAAAATGATGGTGTCATAGATAAGGAGCGAAGTCAGAAGGAAGAATAAGCTTAGGGAGAAAAATAAAGTTTTGTTTTGGACCTAAGTTTGAAGTGCCAATATGATATCTTAGGTAGTTAATATACAATTTAGAGATATGAGTCTGGAGTTTGGAACAGGTTAGGATTAATGTGGAAATAATCTGCATGTTGTATTAAGTGAAGCTTTGGGCAAAAATGAGATTGCCAAGGGAAAGAATGCCAAGGATAGACCAGTATGATAGTTCAGTCTTGATATCGAAATGAAATAGGATGCTCATAGTTAACAGTAGGGGATTTAATTATCCATATAATAGAATGAATATTCAGCAAAAATACAGAACTAGTTCAAACAGATGTAGCCCACCCTGTCAGGACACACAGATACAAGACTGATCAGCAGTTGAGTGCAGTGATTTTAACAACAATGGAATATCTGTAAGTTTAAGGGGGGTCTAAATCCCTCATGGCTCTCTAGACAGTTTTCAAGGATGGATCCTGCAACAAACAATATGTCTACTGTCCACATGTGAAACCAGCTAATTTTGGAGAGGCTCGCCATCAGATTAGATCCCATCTAATTAAATTTTGGCCACAAATTCTAGAAGACAATCTACTATGTTGGCTGTTGCCTTCTTTTAGGAACTTAGGAGACTAGAAAGCCACCTCAAAGCCTGGAGCTTAACCCCTAAGGGCAATTGAGTATCAAGAATGATTTCAATATCTGTTAAGGGAGAGGAAAATTAGCCTAAATTGGGTGGGCTAGGGCCCTTGGAAATCTAGCTTAGCCAACATGACAGAGACTAATACATATTATTGCACACATAAGAGGGGAACTAAGAAAAGACCTGAGACCTTGGGAGCAAAGCCTAATGTTGAAAGATATCTCAGGATTCTTCCAGGCTGCTCCTGAGGAGAATGTTGGCAGGAGAGGGAGAAGAGTAAACAGGGAGGTGCTTACCTGGGCTGCTACTAACTAGAGTAGAGGATAAGGGAAAGGAAAAAAAAGCCATGTTAGATTTCTATTTTGTTTATTAGATTATTAGGTAGCTAAGCTCAGCTTTTTATACCTACTAAATGAGCACAAGTGCTACTAATGCCCTCTACATTTCATCACTCTGGGGCAAAACTCCAGTTGCCCTGCCCTACTTACAGATCTATTAATCTATTCTTTTTTCATTATCGTATGACTTTCTAGAAGTGATGCTATCTGCTAACTATGGTGTTGGGCTGCCACATGTACTAAACAACAGGAGAAATCAAAAAAGATTCTGTTGTTTATTTTTTTTTTTAGATTTTGCTTTTTGCTTTTTTTGGAGGGGGGAAGGTAGGGCAATTGGGGTTAAGTGACTTGCCCAAGGTCACACAGATGGTTTTGTATTAAGGGTCTGAGGCCAGATTTGAACTCAGGTCCTCCTAACTCCAGGGTCGGCACTCTATTCACTGTACCACCTAGCTGCCCCTAAGATTCTGTTATTATTCTGTTCTTATTAGTTTGCAAGCCCCCTACAACACTCAGATATAAATTTGTTGATCAACAGCAATACTACTAATAACTGAAATTTATAGAGTGCTTTACAGGGTACAAAGTGCTTTATCTGTGTTGGACTAAATGACTTGAGTGAGGTCACAGGGTTAGTAAGTGGTAGCTACTCTGGCTGAAGCTTCTGAAGGAGAATTAACATGGTACATATAGTGTGTATGTGTGTGTGTGTGTGTGTGTGTGTGTGTGTGTGTGTGTGTGTGTGTAATTGGAAGACCAAGGCTTAAATCCTGATACTGCTATTCGTTACCCTTGTGACTTTGAGAAAGCTATTTTATGCCACTACAGACCCCAGTTTCCTCATCTGTAAAGAAAAGTCATCACATTAGATGAGCACTGAAGTCCCCTCTAGCTCCACATCTATAATCCTAGGTCCTCAGTGCTTCTGTCACTATAATGCAACTACATCACCCCAGGGTGTCCACAGGCTAAAGGGATCTACCTTGTGGCCTCTATTTTCCTCCAACTTTCAATCAATCACAGAGGGAAAAAAACAACAACAGAATTGACATCTGCTGGACCTGGTCTGCATTTAAAGCTGTTCCGTGTGTAGGGGCAACAATGTAGAAGATCTAATTTGGCCATGAGTTTTTCCAGCTCTGCAGGGATTTGAAAGAATGTAAAAACAAACTGAACTGGGTACCTAAAACGCATTTTCTTTTTTTCTTCATAAGAAAGAAAAGTTATATCTGTATTTAATATAAAAGTGAGGGGAAATTCACGACCATTATAAATGAAATGTATAAAGAGTTCTTATTCTCCCTCCACATTTTGAATATCATGTTACAATTTTTTAAATCATTCAAAAAATTGTATTGATATTTTGTTTTAATGTTACTCATTTCCAGATATGTCCTTACCCGGTAAGCTATCCCTTATAAAGCAAAATAAAACCAAAAAAACCCTTCTAAAAATTAGAGGGAAAAAAATGTGGTTCAACAAAACAAACTAAAATATCAATTAAGTCTGATAATACATGCAACGTTCCACACCCATAATCCCTCATTTCTGCAAGAAAGAGACAGAGGTGCGTTTTCTCAGCTCTAACCCTAAAACCAAGCTTATAATAACACAACATTCAGTTTCTTGGCCTTTTTCCTTTTCTTTTTTGGCAGAAACATATTTTTAAAATATCTTATTTTTGGTGACTGGCCTGGTGATTAGGTGCAACATTATAGTTGCACTTGGAGAAAATGTACAGAAGCCAACGTTCTGTGCTAATTACTTCCAAACTGACTCATAGAGCACACTGTAGATGTTGGAGTAGTATCTGGGCATGTGACTAGTGAAAATGATTCTATCTTCCCAACTATCATATTCTGCCAAGCTTCTCTGTTTCAAAATCTGTGGTCTCCGAGTAATGCCTGAGAACTGGAAAGGCCCCCAGGATGTGTTTTGAATTGCTCCCTTCCTCTCCCATTCCCAAGGCCTCCTTTGGCCTTTTCCACCTCAGTAGGCTCCACTCAGCCTGTTGCATTGGCTTCCTTGCCAGTTTCCTTCCCTTTCTAAGCAGTCAGCTCCCAACAGCATGAGTCACACATCCTATTAAATGTTGTCTCATCTTCCTAGTACTCATCAGTGATGCTACCAAGACACATGAACAGGAACAAACCACTAAAATGAACATTACAGAAAGGGAGGAAAGGACTTCCAAGGTCATCAAAGTCAACCCTCAACAGGAACCTTATCTATAACAGTACTAATAAGGCTTCACTTTAATCCTTTAGAGATGGGGAGCACAGTGCTACCTGAGGATCTAATTACACTTTGGAACAATTCTGTTAGGAAATTTCTTCTTCATATCAAACAGTTTCCATTCACGAGGGTCTCTGCCCTGTGGGGCCAACCAGAGTAAGCCTTCTTTCTGTGTTAGCTCATCAAATACCATGAAATAGCCATCATTTTCTACCTCCTCTCTCAGGCCTTCTTTTCTCCATGCTAAAACATCACAAGTTCTTTCAACCAACCCTTGACATAGTGTAGCCTCTCTTCAATATATTAGTCACTCTCTTCTAGACATGCTCTAGTTTGTAAATGTCCTTTCTAAAATAGGGCACTTAGCAATGAATACATTACTCAAGATGTGTCTGACCAGGTCAGGACTGAGAGCAAGCCATAAAACCTGCTGGTCAAGACAAAGCTCTGTGTAGTAAGCAGGGAAGCAATCTTCGTTATAGTCAGGTGCTGGTACTGAAGATCACAGTAAACTCATAAGATACACCAAGTCGGCAAGCCAGAATCTGACCATAACAGCAAGGAGGGTAGCAGGTCAGAGACCAGGTAGACACAGAAGAATATGGAAACAAATATCAGAGGAGAGAAAAAGCTGAAAGGTTCAGAAGAAAAAAGAAAGACTGATCCATAAGATAAAAGTAAATAGGAATTTAAAAAAATAAAGATTTGAAGGGAATTTTAAATCATAAAGTAAGGAAGAAGGATTGAATTAATACCCCTGGACTAAATTCCCTAAATCCCTGTAATTGAATCTATACCATCTGTGGGAAGCTGTGCAAATGGGGAGAAAGAAAGTGCCTCTAATAGGGCCACAGATAAACAGTGAAGGGATGATAATTATGAAAATTGCTTAAAAAGAAGGGGTACTGCAAGAGAATAGGAGAAAAGCAATGGAGGAGATAGAACTGGATCAGGACAAAAGACTGGGGACTCTTCTAAGAGATAGAAGAGGACATGTAAGGTAAGGAGGAGAGGATGGGAAGACAGAAGAAGAAATGATTTGCGCTTCAGGAAATTAAGCCAGAGGGATAAGGAAAGCATAAGCAAGGTTTTGCCACCATAGCAGATGAAGAGACTGATAGGTATCCCTAAACTCCAGGGTTTTGCAGTGATTGTGCATAGGGTTAGTATGACCCCTCACTATATCTTTCTCCCAAAGGCCTAGAAACTTATTTTATTCTTTCATCCCAATTATGGAAGAATGACATGTTAATGGAGTTCAGGGAGCTAGGCTCAATTCTTATCAGCTAGTCCAAGATTGGGATGAGCTCTCATAAAAAAAAGTGGCTTATCTGAGACACTGGCAGCCAAACCTCCCAACTAAAAACTTTGGAATGCTGAATGGTTTGTAATGCTTTAGAGTCCCTTTCAAAGCAGGCTGTCAGCTTTCCTGCACATTTAGAGGCTGAGACCTGAAATGGTTCTAAATATCTGAAGTTTTTCCAACACAGTAGGACTGCCAAAACTCACAGTCTGTTGACACAGCCATCAAAAATCTAGAGTCAGCTCCACGTCACAGTGAGACTTTGGAACAAGACTTTTAAAATCATTGATACAATTTTTATATCACTTTCATTTTCAAATATATCCCCTTCCCTCCTTCTATGACAAAGAATTAAGAAAAAAGTCATTTTAGCAAAAATAATTCATTAATTATTTCTGATAGTATATATAATATTCCATACCTATATCATCTCATCTTGTCAAATAAGGGCAGGAGAGGAATTTTCCCAACTCATTACCGGAGCTAAGCTTGGTCATTATTATTAGTGTTCAGTAACCTTGCCCTTTTGTTTTCTTTCTTTTTTTTTTTTTTGCCTTTCCATTAGCATCTTTGTAGTTACATACATTATCTTGATAGTCCTGATTACTTCGTTCTGCATCAGATCATATAAGACTGCCTATGTTTCTCTGCATTCATCATTTCTTTTCTTTCACATTAAATTTATTTGATTACTTTTAGTTTACAACATTCAGTTCCACAATCCCTTGAATTCCAAATATTCTCCCCCTCTCTCTTTTCCCCTTCCACCTCCCATGACAGCATGCAATCCAATATAGGTTCTACAAATACCATCACATTAAACATTAGTCAAGTTGTAAAGAAGAATTATAAACAATGGAATAAATAACGAGAAAGAAAAGAAAAGAAAAGAAAAGAAAAGAAAAGAAAAGAAAAGAAAAGAAAAGAAAAGAAAAGAAAAGAAAAGAAAAGAAAAGAAAAGAAAAGAAAAGAAAAGAAACAAAAAAAAGAGCAAGAGCAAGTAGTTTGCTTCAATCTGCATTCAGACTCTAGTTTTTTCTCTGGATGTGGATATCTCTTTCCATCATGAGTCTTTTGGAGTTGTCTTATAACCTTGCATTGCTGAGAGGAGTCCAGTCTATCAAAGTTAGTTGTCACAGATATGATGTCTGTAATTATGTACAAAGTTCTCCTGGCTGTACTCTCCTCACTCAGGATCAGTTTACATAAGTCTCTCCATGTTATTATAAAAAAATATCTAACAGTTTATGAATTTGAATGTCATCCTTGCACAGGTACCATGCTAATCTTCTCTGTATCATTCCAATTTTAGTATATACGCTGCTGAAGCAAGCATTGTATTCATAGTTTCTTATGGCACAATGATTATACTGAAGCAAATCTTCAATGAAAATGATCAGCAGGTAGATTATGGAAACATGGAATTCATTCCCCATAATGATATTTTACCTGTATATGTATATATATCTAGATATCTAGATATCTAGATATCGATATATATAGATATATATAGCTTGCAACCATTTGCATTTTGACAAATATTCAATGTAGGTATTTTTCTAACAAAGAGCTTATCAATAAAGTAATTTATATAAACACAGAGATGATGAATGTCAAAATTTTGTAGGAGGAAAAGGGGCATCTACTTATTATTATAACACAACACTGTTTGAACACAATGTCCTCTTTTTAAGATGTCTCTGAAATAGCACTTTCGAATAGAGAAGCAAAAATGTAGCCCTAAGAAGTAATTTTTTCTGTCTCATTTTTTCTCTGATACTGTTCTAGCTTTATAGCTATTAAATGGCTAACAAGTACTAATTTTAAATACCTAATAAACAGTTTCCAGATGAGACCCTGTATTTCTAAACCCTGGAGGCTCCGTCCTAGCATTCAGTGTTTTAAAGAAGCAAAGGCCCAAAACTTCTGAGGCCTAGACTACACTGCCCAAAGTCCATTTGAGGCACCATCTATGAAGACTATGATTTATAGGAGCCTCTTCCAGGAGGAGGAGGGAAAGAAGATATTCACAAAATAAGAAAAACCCTGATTCACTTGAAGGCATTAGCCATAATCCACACAATCATTACAGATTCCAGATCTTGAACTGGAAGACTTGTTAGAGGCTATCCCTCAAATAGACTCCTGTTCTCTCACCATGTTTCTCATAATATGAAAGCTGTGGTTAATTTAGAATCCCTAACAGGAAATCCTTTAGTTATACTGGACTTTATAAGAAGCTTAAAAATGTAAGGTTGTCACACTGAAAGGCAATGTGAAGTAGTGAAAAGAAGACTAGACTTGAACAGGAGAAACTGAGTGATCTTAGGAAAGGTACAACCTCTCTGAGTATCAGTCTCCTTATCGTGAAATAGGGATAATATATGTATCCTTCAATGGACCATAAGTGCCTTACAGAGGACTGTTTCATTTGGGTCTTTGTATTTCCATCATTTAACTCAATGGCACATAGTAAGTACTTAATACTTACTGGCTGATATATTGATTATATTATCTGCTTCATGAAGTTGTGAGGAAAGGGTTTTTATAAACTGTTCAAGGCTATGAGAGTGTGTTTCTATAAAGCACTGAAAAACATGAAATATACCATTCCTTTCTTCCAAGAAATATGAAAATAATATGGTGCATTGAAAAGAACACTGGTTTTCAAACCAAACTGTATGACTATGGATGTTACTAACCTCTCTGAGAGTTTTCTCATTTGTAAAATTGTGATAACACGTGTACTATCTACTAATTAAGGTTTCAAGGAACATACTTTGTACTTAAGCACTAAAATTATATACTATATTATTTTATTTATTTTTTCTTTTCTAGGTATGATCTGTTCTTAAAGGAGTCATTTGGAACCACTGCTTCTTTTTCCAAATTTACACTAATTATCACTTTTATAATCTGTTCAAGAATCCAAGTCAAATCAATGACTTCTATTTGGAGACTTTTTTTTAATCAGGGAAATATTTACTTCCATTTTCTATAATCTTTAAATACCCTAGAATATAGTTCATCTGGGTATGGTAAACACATTAAGAGCAGCTAGGTGCTCTCTTACTGTTTCCTTATATATCTTTGATAACAACTCCTAATTAATCATTTGTATTCTGGTTTTTTTTTTTTCCTGTTCAGAGATAAGTCTCCTTGGCAGAAAAAAAAGAAAGAAAATAAAAAGAACTTAGGTCTCAGAGAAGTGATTTGGTTCTGGTCACAACTCTGGTAAGTATCAGAGGAGAGACTTGAATCCAGATCAACTTGTTTCTAAATCTAGCAATTTATCCACTAAAGAGCACTGATGATGATGATGAATTGTAGAAAGAAAGTCCTTTCTAGATATCGGTGGTATAGGTGGATTATGGCTAGTGCTTATCAATGAGTTGGAGTCCTCCCATCTTATTCTATGAAAATTTTCCTTCTTCCTACCAACAAGAAAATGGCCCCTTTAAATTATTGCCTTCATGGAAGAAGCCTCAAATGGGCAGCGGGCAGAGAAGTCTGTATTTCAAAAGCTCTGCTCTTTTGTCCCATTGTCAATTTTGTATTGATCAGACATCATGTCTGATTTGCAAAGTAGGAAATTTGTTTTGAACCAGCCCAAGCCTGTAAATGAAAGGCCAAGAACATGACTGGGTAGGAATATGGGTATATGGGTAGGTACATTTGATAATAAGCTTTTCCCCTTGGTTTACTTATTTTTTCTATTCCTTTTCTTTACCCACTTATCTACACTGAAAAACAAAACAGTTACAGAGCTGTAAAATTGTAAAACCTAACCCCC